>OU612096.1:112239494-113439494 GCA_914767995.1 Thecocarcelia acutangulata | reverse complement strand
GTCGTAACGATAGAACTGAGTAACGCACCCCACACTGCGTCGATGCTCCAATGAATCAATAGAGTTGGATACCCTACTGTCACCGATGAGCTTTTTCGCCCTCTCCTGCACACGGTCGAGTAACCCCAAAATAGACTTTGAGGCACCGGCCCAAACATAAGAGCTGTATTCCATTTTCGGTCGGATGTAGGCGGTATAAATAGTAAGGAGGTCGAATGGAGTGAGGTACATCTTACACCGTTTCAAAAACCCGAGGCACTTGAATGCTTCGTTAGAGACATGAAAAATGTGTTCAGTCCAGCGAACATCACACTGTATCCTCATTCCAAGAATATCAAAAGCATCCGATTCCTCAATATTTATACCATCCATGAGTACAGATGAAGATGATTGTGATCAATTTGTGAAGTTAAAAACTTCATATCATTTTTGGTAATTTTTTGCACAGTTGGTAACTTTTTGAAATATTTTGGTTGTAGTAATTTTTTGGTCGTGCCAGCACTGTATACAACTCAACAGCACTCACTGGGTAACAAAAATGTTTTTGGTAGTGATACCCAGAGAGAAAAATATAGTTACGCACTGGGGGAAAAAAGTGCGCAATTAAAAAATATGTTTACATTATTATTTGTTTGTTGAGCTAGCGGTCCACTTGTAAAAATTTTAGTTCTTTATTTTCAATATTTCGACACTTTGTTGTGTGTCTTCTTCAGGACTTTTTTTTTTTTTTTTTTTAATAAAAAGGGTCGAAAAATTAGAATCAAGGAAAATATTTTTGCTTACATTTTATTCAAAATTGTAACAAAACTTAAGAAAAATACATGAATTTATTTGTTTGTCTTCTGAGCAAATATAAGATGAAAGGAAAGTTGCAAATACGAAAAAAAAGAAAGAAAACAAAAAATAAATTTATACACCCTCACGCATGTTCATTCGTCGCTGTGGCATTGACGAATAAATTAATGAGCTTAAGATTTGGTTTGCTTTTGCTTACCACTTAAATACGATGGGTGGGTATTACTAAAAAAATTTAGTTTTATTATAGTTCTCAAAATCTTTGTCAGTTTTTTAAAGACTAACGGAAATTCAACTAATTTCTCTTTAATATATTACGAGTGGTTGTATTGTATAACATGATTTAAAAAAGAAATAATATTACTCGTATAGATCAGGAAGAGGAAATTCTCTTTGAAATTCCATGTAGAATCGATTTTTACTATACGATTGTTAACTTTTGTTTTTTTAACCACACAAACCTTATTAAATTTACCAAAACCTTCTTCTTAATATGAACATACACGATAAATCCCCAAACAACCCATAAAAAATTCTAATATCGTCAATTTTTTTCCATTTTTCTTCATCTATACCTTTGAAATATACAATTTTTCTTGACAATGAAAAATCCCAATTATGTGTACATTCATACATATGTATAAAACATACATATTTATAAAATTTGCTTAACGCTGCAACAATGAACGCCAAGGAGCATTGAACTTGAAATTGAAATTTTTAATTTTGTGGAAATAAAATAGAAAAAAAAAATTGCGTATAAGTTTTGTGGGGGAAGCAAAAAAAACATGCTTCGAAAAATACGTGCATACTTATACATACATATGTATGTACATCTAACGTATGTATAGATATACTTTGACATTGTAATTTTGTCAAGAGCAATGAATAAGATAAGAAAATATTAAGGTGTATACATACATACATACATACATACATACATACATACATACATACATACATACATACATACATACATACAAACATACATACACACACACACACACACACACACACATACTGGGGCCAAATCTGGAGAGTATTGTGACTGAGAAATCATTACGGTAGTCTTTTAAAACAAAACAAAAAAACAAAAAAGCAAAAATTCACCTTTTCTATTGAACAGCACTCGTATATTGCTTATACTGTTAATTTAATTTTCAAAAAGTTATGGCAAATAGTTAATGCATGTGATGGCAAAACAAGAATGCAAGAATCCTTAAATAAAAACTTAATGCTACAGAAAAATATTGCTTTAATATCAAGAAAGGAACTACAAAATGCTGGCCAATAAAATTACAGTTTTATGGCAAAATATTTCAGAAAAAACTTAAATGCAACAAAAGAAAATATAGTATTTTCTGTTAGTTTTGTATTTGTGCAGTAGACGGCAAGTGTTTTTTTTTTATAAATTCAAAGCTCATAAGCTGTATAAAATATTTGCCAACTCTTCATAGAACTGTCAAAAGTTTAGACAAGGTTGTATGTACTACATACACATATAATATTGAGGTCGTTTCGAAGGACCAAAAGAAAAGAAAATATATAGCCAATTGTAATAGTAAAATCTTTAAACATGTATACATTTCCATTTATTCCTCCCTTAAGAAAAAAAAGTGTTAAAATTTTTTGTAAAAATGTTTCAATAGCAATTTTTATTTTGATCATTGATTTCTATCACTTTTTCCTTTGTTTATGGTTGTTCTTTTTTTAAACTTGATAGTACGAGTAAACACAAAGAAAAAAGGAAATAGCTGTAAAACTTTAATTGCTTTACTAGATATGTACTTGTCAAATATGTTTCCTTGTTGTCATGTTCAAATTTTATAGTTGGCAATTTGTTGCTCTTTTTACACTTTGTTGTTTTCAATGTTCTTTTTGGTCGGGAATGATTGGCATCAAAGTCAAATAGTGTTTTACTGTCTTCAGTGTAAGTGTCTAAAAAATTAAAACAAAATTAATAACATTTAAGCTACAGCTGATATTGGCCTTAATAATTTATTAGCTTTAGGCTAAAAATAGTAATTATTGCCACACACACATTGGAAAGAGAAATTGATTATCAGATTGATGGCAGTTCAATTTTCATTGATAGCTTGTATATAATCTAATAGCGTTTTCTGTTCTAACAGAAATGTTACATTTATGTTACACTTCATTAAAGATTCACATTCTTTTCTAACATGTTTAAAATTTTTATGTAAAGTATCACATTTCACTATAAATATATTACACATTAAACTGGTAAAACAAATACGTAATCCACGAATAATTTCTACACGCGTTAATACCTATTTCGCGTTTAATTACCTCTAATCTAAAATTCCCGTTGTTGTTTTTTTTTTTTTTTTTTTTTTTTTCTACAAAATTCCACACTTAAATATTTCGGGTAAATGCCTGAAAAATTTAAATCGCCAAAATAAAGTTTCCGGACAGCACTCTCTGTAGTGCAACCAAGTTTAAGCATCATATCAATCATACGTACGCTCGGATATGTGTTATGTGAGCATATGCAAATGCATTCTCACTCGTTTCTACATAACAACAATTTTTGTCAAATTTTTTGAGCTAGATACTGTTATTTACCTCACTAAAGTAAGACAACATTATGTATGTATAAGAGCAGCGGTGCCCATAGAAAAATTTCTCAGTTAATGGAATAGTGTTCTCACGATTTTAAGATGACAAAATGCTGGCAAGGCTTGTTCCGAAAACGTTATAAGATAAAAATTGTTGGTTCTACACAGCCGTATACGACAGATAAATTTTTTGATGTTGGGTAAAAATATAATCGGAGTTTTATTCTCTCAACTTTAGAGTAGTTCAATAGACATTAACTTTTACTTTGTCCTCTTTTTCATTTGTGTAAAACATATACAGCCACTTGCTGAAACTCACGTTTAGCAAAAAGAATATTATTACGATTTAAAATCACAAAATTGGTGTGCTGGAAAATGCAACCACAAAAAAGTTTGCTATTTTAACCCACATTAATTACAAGTGCTGGGTGCCAAACCGTAGACATAAAAGATGTATGGTTATTTAGTGTCTTCAAAAAATACATATTTTCACAAATTTTAATTAAAAAAAAAAGAAAGAATTCCGATTGGAAACACAATAATTATTTTTCTTTTTATTTCATAGCGGTTTAAAAATGGCGGTTTTAAAGGGCACAACAGATTTTATTTAAATAAAAAGTGCTACCAGACTTTGCACATACTGTTTAAGCAATATGCGCCAGAATCAGCGCATAAGAAATTGAGATCTGCGAGTGATTTGAAAATTTTGCGTTTCTCTTAGCAGGGTATGAGAGTACATATGTTTATTGTTTCTGTTGCCAAATTTCTGCATTTTTTCCAGTGTTGTAAAATTTATTTATTTGATTTTTCGTTTCAAACAGCACAGAACTTCTGTTCGCTATCGAAACTATTTTCGCTTCAAATATATCATTTCGACTACGAGCACCACAGATTTAATGAGTAATAAATCATTTTTAACTTAAGTAGTTGAATATAACTTGAATTATAAATATCTGACGACACTACAATCTATTTTAAATAACTCCCCGAGGATGACCAACAATGTTGGCCGAAACATTGTGTAGAGAATATGTTTTTAAAATTAAATAAAGAAGTTTTAATTCACATACTAAAAAAGGACCTTCAATGTAACTTATAAAGTTTGGATAAATCTGAATGGATCTTTGTTAATAATCGGTTGGTTGACTATTTTTCCACTGGAATAATTTTTGTTTTTAATTTATTATTTATATAAAAATAATAATTGTTTACTGTCAAAGATAAAATGAAACCTCATAATGAAAAGACGGCGTGTGTTATTTTATTGGGGTTTCCATCTTCGGCATGACCTATTTGTTGTTTGCTGTACCAACATACTCGTAGAGACACACTGTTGTATATGTACACACATATGTACATACGTACATATGTATATACATACATATGTATGTTTACTTAATTTTTATTTAGAGATTCATATATAAATATATATTTATTTTTGCTTTTCTTTAATGAAGAATTCTAAATTTGTTTTTATCATCAACATTTTCGCATAATTATTGGCCAATTTCCAAATTACGTAGGCGATGCCAACTTTGTACAGTATTTAAACATAAATAAAAAACATAATAATAAGAATATTGAAAGAATAATACATACAATGTATGTATGTATATATGTCATACATATGTACATACATGCTGATATAAACATCTATAGATTTTTATATTATTTTTATTTAATAATGTGTGCTTAGTATGTTTAATGATGAGCGTCATTGAAGGTTCATTGAGATCAGCAAAGTTTTTTGCTGTTAAGAAAAAAAAAAAGAAAATCAGCGATTTAAAAAAAAACTAATATTGTTGATTAATTTATTTGCCGTGAAATTATATATTCGATTTAAAAAATATATATATATATATATATTTACTGACTCAAAATAAATAAAAGTATCAGTGGATGCTTCTTCAACATTAAGAGCTATCTTTTTTATATATTTGCAAAAGGTTTTTCATTAGATTTAAATGAAACAGAAAGTGTGCGAGATAACTAAAGATAATATAAATACTTCGATAGGGTTTTCACAACTTTCACACACGGAAAGTTTACTTTGCAAAGCCTTTGAATCTTACACAATCTTTATTTTCCTTTGCTAGCCCCAACTTAACACTTTGCAAAGTCATACTTTCCGTGTGTGGGAAGTATTTATGTGTAAGGGAAGTATACATATATGTTGAATTTCCCATTATTCGTCAAATTAATTAGTCCTAAAGCTAAAATTCATAAACCTTTTTTTTATTTTTAAACCATTTATTATTCAATCTTATTCGTAATTACTTTCTTTAAACAACATATTCCTGAAGTAGTTTTCCAAAGGAATACCGATATAGTGAATTACCACAAAATATATAAAATTTTGTTAAAAAAAAATCAGTGGCGTATATATATATATAGTTTGCTGCTAAATATACAGGGTGTTCCAGCACTCAACGTCAAGCATAAACAGGATGACAAGATTGGTTGTAACAATCATGAGAAAAAAATCTAAAAAAAGAAACATTTTACACAACTCAAATATTTTTAAACCGCTCAAGCCCTTGCATTTTTTTCTCATGATGGTTACAATCATTCTTGTCATCCTGTTTCGTTTTGACGTTGAGTTCTCAGACACACCGTAGAAGAAATGTGTTTAAGAAAAATATAAATAAATTAAAATCAAGATAGTAACTTAAAATTTATAGACAAAATTCTTAAATTTTCTTTATATTTTTGAACTTTGCTAGGTATCAGAGAACTTCACTCGTTGATTCAGAAATCGTTCAACAATAACAAAGGCAAAAAAAAAAAAAAATTGCGCGTTACTCTCTATTGCGATGCGAAAGAAAAATCGAGGAATTGGTACCCTGTATTACATTTTCTTAATTTCTTTTTGTATTTAATTTTCTCTTTCGCACATTTTACTTTATCAATTTTCGCTATTGTTTATTTTGTGATACCAGTTTTGCTTTATTTTCAAACTATTTCGCGAAAAAGATTGCGCAAACAGCACTGAATACCAAATTATACTCTTATCGCATCTACCTCTCACATCGAATTTACTCTTGTATCGCAATAGAGAGTAACTTGCCCACACTCTCTATATTTTTGTTCATTTTAAAGCAATCGAACATGTGCCTCATTGTTGGTATGCAATTCAACAAAATGTGATCCATTAATCGAACATATGTTTAACAATAAAAAACAAACAAAAGACAAGTTTTTTTGCAATTGATCAAATTTGTCCATGTTCTTTGCTTTGTTGGTATATCATACTGCTCAAGCCACACAGACGTTTGGTTCAAACATGTTGTATGAGTTAAGAGCGTTTGGACACAATGGATGTATTGCAAGCCCTTGTTTTGCCTGTGTGAACTTGTTCATAAAATGCTGTTGTTAATTCTGCTCATAATCAGAATTTGATGTGAATTTTTCGTTATTCTTCAAAATCAGCAAACAATTTTTGTGCTCAATAAAATCCAGAAAATCCATGATTTTGAAGTTCTCTGGTAGGTATCACAAGTAATTTAGATTTGTTATAGAAAAAAAGTGAGTGCTAATTAAGTCTAAGGTAAGACAAAATGTTCATAATTACCTTTGAGAGAAAAAAATCAATTTTCCGTTTAAAATGTTGTCTGCAATTAATTTTTTTCTTCTCTAAATTCTAACAATTTCTTTGCTTCTAGGAGCAAGTATACATATACACATACATACATATACGTATACTTTTCTTTGACGAAACAAGTAAAATTTCCTAAGCTTTCTTACTCTCTTTGTTTAAGTACACTGGTTTAAATTGTTATTTATCCATTTCTTTTGTTTTTCCTCCCTTATTTATAAATTGACAATTTTATATGGCCAGGCCAGACAACAAAAGCATCATATTCTGGCCGTTACTTTTAGTCTGTACTCAGAAATGCATACATACACACACACACACATGCATGCATTCGTTTACACATACACAAGTATGTGTGTTGATACCCTGCAAACATTTTTTTTTATCAATAGTAACACTTAAAAGTGTAAAACTATTATATCGAACTAATGTATCTACCGGCCGACCCAAAGAGGTGGGAAAGAGACCTCACACAAACAAATGTGTATTTTGATGACCTCGACAAATCATATTTTTCGCAAATGATAACAAAAAATTGAAGAAATGTTAAACTCAGTATATAGAAGTCAAAGGAAACTATGTTGAAAAATAAAATAAATTTATATCAAACAATTCAGTTTTTTAAATTAAAAATTGTTTGGTTTGTACATATGTACAACAGGTTTTTAGTTCAAGTTTTTCCTTTCTTAATTTTTTTCTTAAGAAGGATTTTTTACAATACAAATTTGCTGTGATCAATAATTTTGATTGAAGAAGACAAGAAAAATAATAATCAAATCTTTAGCTGGGGGACAACTAGCTGTTTCGTAGTCGCTACACTACTCATCAGCACCCACTGGGATTTGAACTCGGGACATGACGTATCATGATCTACTGTTTTAACCACTAAGCCACCGAGCATTTAATTATTTTCTATCTATATTCATCTCATATTGAATCACATATGCATTTTGTTAATTGCCAACTTCAACTTTATATCTCAACAATCCAAATAAATTGCTGAGAATTTAAAAAGAAAAATGCTCTAATAATATCCGTCAAAACACAAAAAACAAGCTTTTCTATTTATAAAGAAATGTTAGAGACGTTTATAAATAGAAAAGCTTGTTTTTTGTGTTTTGACGGATATTATTAGAACATTTTTCTTTTTAAATTCTCAGCAATTTATTTGGATTGTTGAGATATAAAGTTGAATGTTTGAGAATATCTTTCAAAAATTTCCAAAGTCTACTGATGATTAGGGTAGTTCCTATGAAATGTCGACATATAGATAGCTGGGAAACATAGAAAACAAGCTATTTATAATTTTTTACTGGTATAAATTTATATCCAAATTTATATATATGTAAACCTGGTTTTCATTCAAACTGTAAGGGACTTATTGAACCGCATTCTGCAGGGAATTTAATACGCATAGGTATGTATATATTTATGTAAATAGTCTATTTATTTAAATACATTTGATTTTAATTTGAATGATAATTTTTTGTCATTTTAGGTATCGCATTTCCATATAAAAAACAATCATAAAACCATAAATACACGCATATTCATATACATACATACTAGAGAGCTTCTGAAGCACAAGAAAAATATCGTACAAAATATTTTAAACTACTATTTACTTCTCTTTTTACATATCAAAACAAACACTTCAGTGCCGAAATGTTTTAAACACATGAACAGAACAGCACACAAGTAGAACCAACTGAAATAGAACTTCTAGCACTGAAGTAATTAATGTTCTACTTCAGTTTTATTATAAAATTTGTTGTTGTTCATAGCTTTTAGCTTTGTATTAAGCACAAGTATTTAAGTCACTAAAGTTGGAATCGAACTCACAACTGATTAGTTAATATCGTACATATGTATATAACTAAAAAAGTTTACTGATTAATAATTTAAATACAAATACATCTCACAGTTACGAGAATTATTAGTAAATAATAAATTAAAAACTGGTTGTTCAGTGACAGAAAATCCTGTGCAAACAACAGGGGTTATAACAATTGCATATGCGTGATCAATATGTGGCTGACATTAACGTCAGAATAATTAAAGAGTTGGTTAAGCGGCCGTATTAAAAATACATCATGTTCACATGATCCCGAGTTCGAATCCCAGTGGGTGCTGATGAATAGTGTAGCGACTACGAAACAGCTAGTTGTCCCCCAGCTAATAGTATTCAATTATTTTTCTGTTCTTTAGTCTTATTGTTTCACAGCAATCATTGTTATAATTAAAAATAAAAATAATCCTGCTTCTTGACTGAAGTTGGATTCCTCAAACCGTTTGGGGTTTAAAACTGTAGCAGCCCTTTTTAGGGCTGTGATAGTCTGACCAGAGGCTAGTATTTTCTGGTACCACGGTAGCCGGGAGCCCCGGGAACATTGCTCTCGACCGGCTATGGTTGAGGACCTTCGGGGGCAACGTGGTGATTTTGGTTTAATACCCAAATGCGAGGAGAGTTTTCGGACTCGGTGTGGAGTTGCACTGCAACCGGGTGCCGTGACCCTGAGATCGGAAGGAGTTTTAGGAAGGCTCCGCCCTACACCATGAGTTCTCGACCGGCTATGGTTGAGGACCTTCGGGAGCAACGTGGTGGTTGTGGTTTAATACCCAAATGCGGGGAGAGTTTTCGGACTCGGTGTGGAGTTGCACTGCAACCGGGTGCCGTGACCCTGAGATCGGAAGGAGTTTTAGGAAGGCTCCGCCATACATCATGAGGGAGAGCAGGCGCCATTCAGCATGTGATCGAAAATGGTACCCATGCATGACGATTTGTCACGCATGGTCATGCGTGACAATTTGTCATGCATGGGGACGTCCGGGTGAACGTTTTTTTTTTTTTTGCCTTATGAGAGAATCGCCGTGGGGTTAGGCAATCAAGGCAGGAGCCCACGTAAAACATCTTCTGATTCTGGCTGAAGTTGGACTTACACTCACAACTGGTTAGTTAATAAAATCTTTCTTTTTTATGTTTTTTTTCTAATTTTTCTCATGATGGTCGCCTTGACGTTGAGTACTCGGACACCCTGAAGCGTAAAAACTTCAGATATATGTAAGTGTGCAGATTTTTCAACTTTTCTTAGCATCTGGACATCAACTTATGGAAACATGTTTTCCAGATGTTGATCTTGTTTTGATGTTTTCACTGTTACTCGTATTTAAATGTTCAAAATAAGTTCAAAAATGGAAATTATCGTAGTGGTGAGAGTCACTTTATAGAAAGTACTATCCAAATTTTAACTTCCATATGTTTGCAGGGTATATATAAAAATAACTCGTGTTTTTACTTTTCTTTTATTAAAAACTTTATTTGCAACACCTAAATGTATGCAATATTTAAGCATTTTAAATATTATATTATGTGAGTGTGTTTAGTGTGGTTGTGCTAAACTCGTCTATTGAAGTGTTTTTTTTTTTTGCTTTTTTTTTGTGTATTCCTTTTTATAAGCTTTATTAACAAAGAAAATGTATAAAAATTTCATAATTTTTTTCTTTTTCCTTTGGGGACAAAAGAATTTTATACGTGTTGAGAATTGTTTATGGAGTTGTTCAAAAAACAGAGTCGCTTGTCTCATAAAACAAAAAAAAAACACATTTTTATGCACCAACAAGTACTCGTATGTATGCTTGCAAAACTTTTTAACGAAGCGCTCCTGCTGTTATGCAATACTTTTCTCTTTAAAAAAAATTTAACATGAGACAAAAACTAAAAGAAAACGTGTCATGTGTAATTTAATTTTTATAGCTTTTTCAGATGATTTTATCTCACCTTTTACTATTTAAAAGCTTAATGGCTTTATTAAGGCAGATTAAATGAAGATTTAAAACTTTAATTTTTTTTCCATAGAAAATAAATGTATATTCAATAAAACACATATTACTTTCAAAACAAATTGGAAAATGAGAAAGTTATTAAACGACTAAGTAATACACTCAAGTTGTTTTATTTAAAGGCGGTAAAAATTCCATATTCAGAAGTCTGTGTCTTTTGTAATTTGTAATCATTTGCAGAGTTTTAAAATAAAAGTGGAAGCTAGACATCTTGAGATATAAAAAAAATCATGGCAAACCTTTTTTGAGCAATTTATAAAAGCAGTCCAAAAATTTGATTTTTTTGTGTTTACTTGGATAAAGGCACTTTAACTAATTTTAATTAAAAACAAGAAAGCGTTTTTAATCCATTTTTCTTTATTATTGCTTTATTTGCTTTACTTGAGAATGATTAATAATGGGTAAAACCGTCTTTGTTTTTAATAACTTCAAATATAAGGGTTTTAATTGACAGATAAAGAGAATTTATGTAATCCAACGAAATTTGATTTCAATCATCATTAATAGTCTGGGGGGTTACTCTATATTGCGATGCGAAAGGTAAATGCGATAAGAGTATAATTTAGTATTCTGTGCCATTTGCGCAAAATACTTTGAAAATGAAGCAACACTGGTACCACAAAATAAACAATAGCGAAGAAGGATAAAATAAAATGTGCGAAAGGGAAAAATTAAATGCGAAAGGAAAATACGAAAACGCAATACAGGGTATCAATTCTTCGATTTTTCTTCGCATCGCAATAGAACCCTCCTGAATTAGTGATTGCTTGTCATCAAACTGTCTACCTCCTTCATAAGACCTTACGAGATAACCAACCCAAAACATTTTCGATAATGTTTAGGTCTAGCGAATAGGGTGGCCAGAGAAGAATATTGGCTTGTAATGAACTCCTTTACTACTCTGGAGTTGTGTATAGGGGCATTATAAATATCCAAGATATGGGACCAAATAGTTCATTGAACTTCGGAAAAGCTGATTCCAATAACATTTTACAGCTTGCACCAGTCATTTTTGCACTTTGAAATTTAACATCGTACATTGTGGGGTACGTAACAGCACCCCATACCATAACGCCTTCCTCTCGGCTGTGATGGCGATTCAAAAATCGCTTTTCTTTGTGCAAATCATGGAAATAATAGTTATGGCCAATCAGATCCCACCAAATTAAACTTCTTCTCATCTGTGAATACAACGATTCTCTAGTCATGTACATGATCTCTTTGCTGCTCGTCCAATGCCATGTAGTTTTTTGCGGATTGAAGCCGTTTTTCCTTATGATCAATATTAAGTGGCGGTTTTTTTTTTTGTAATTTCCGGTATGTAAGATAATCGCTAGCTTTTAATTACTCCAAGTACTGATGGCTTGCTTGTACTCCAGCTTGAGCTCTTATTTTTGACGAGGATAAGGCAGTAAGATCAAGTATCCTTGATGTTAAGCTTCGACCAATGTTTTTTTTAACCTATTAAGCGGTTAAAATATCCTTCAGAACAGTAAACATTGATTTTAATTTTCTCCGATAGGCTTAAAACTTTTTCTTTTGCCATTTTGACTCGCAAATTGATTAAGATGTAATAAATTGTAATAAGCAATCGCTCCGTAAAAAAAAAAAAAAATCATAGCTTACTTTTAAAATAATAAAAAAAATAATAAAATGCCTTTATTCAAGTGAAAGAAAAATGAAAGCACATTCTTGAACTTATTGTTATAAATTGCTCAAAAAAACATCTTTAGTTAAGAAACCACTCTGTCATGATTTTTTTCTTATATCTCAAGATGCCTAGCTTCCATTTCTATTGTAAAATTCTGCAATCGGTTAAAATTTATAAATATGGAATTTTTAGTGCCTTTAAATAAGTGAACCAGAGTGTATAGTGTAATGGTATCTCGACATACACTTAAGGATTATCATCACTCCAAATACGGTAGATTGGTTTATTGACGTACTCATTGAAACAAAATTGAGCTTCGCTTCTAAACAAAATTCGTTTATGAAAATCGGGATAAACGGCATTCTTGTTTTGGGCACATTTGCACGATTTGATAGCGGTATTCAGCCAGTCTTTTCATGTTGAAATGCCGCATTAAAATAAACAGAAATCACTTAGCAACCGCCAGTTAAAAAATTTTGCTAACTCATAAGTTGTATACTTATAGAAAAAGTAAAATTTATCATTTCACTTTACCTCAAGTCTTTAATTTATAAGAACCCTTAACATCGTTCTTTAGACTACCCCTTAGTTTATGCTTCAAAATACAACGAATTGTGATTGCTTAAATCGTCCCCTGAAAGTATGATTTAAATAACGTATTTTTATTTTAATGACTCCCTAGACACACACATGTGTAGCACAAGTAAGACTATAAAAAATTTTAAATAAAAAATTATAACAGATTTTCTGATGTGTTTAACAAATTAATAAAAAAATATTTAAACTTAGCTTTAACTAATTAAAAACAATATTTTTTTCTCTTTTAACAGTATGTTTGCTTTGCGATTCCCTTACGGATTGCTTAACATCAGTATAAAACAATTTTATTTGTTTTAAAAACGAAAACTTTAGGCAAGTGATTTGGCAAAAACATTTGTGTGTAAACAAAAAAAAAATATTTTTAAATTTTGTGGTTGGAGAAAAAATAAAATAGAATGTGTGGCTTCGAAACCCAATACCTTAGCAAGCAACAAAGGAAAAACTTGAATCGTTTCTTATCGCCCAGCTGAAAACAGGGTATTGGTATTTGTTTACAATAGAATCATAATTCATTTGGCATGAAATTTGATAATCATTAGTGTAAAAGCTTCATTTTCCCAAAAAGAATACAAGTACAAGACATGAGAGATAAGCTATGTACACACGGTTGTCAGATTTGGCAACATGCTGACAGTGTAGAGACAATGAAATATTGTCCCGAAGAAGTAAATTGTGTGTTCAGACGATCGTAAGAAAATCTTACAATTTCATTGTAAGACTATGGTCTGACAAATAATTAATCTAACAACAAAAATTGTCAGTTCACACGGTTGTCAGATTGTTAGATGGAAAAAATTGCCAGACATGTTGTAAGACATTGCCATTTATGTATATCAACAGCCATCTGTTTGCCGGTGTTGGCCATCAAACTTTTTTCTGACAATGATGCCATTGTCAGGTGCATTAATTTTATACATCTGACAATTAAAACTGAGCTTACACTACCAGCCAATTATCTGGCAATGACGACGAAAAGTGTTCTCGCGATTATCAGATGCCTGACAACATTGTCGTCTTACAATTGATTGACAATAGTTTTGGCAGTTCACACGATTGTAATATATTTTCAGACAACTTTACTGGCAATATTGTAAGATCTGACAACCGTGTGTACGTAGCTATAGGCATACCTTGCGTCTCTTTATAGTTATACTTATTTGCCTTTGCTTATATAATACTTGCTGTGATTACAAATTTACATCAATATGATGCATTTTTTCTACTTCTTAAAAATTAATTTAAATTTAAAAACAATAATTTTAACAACAAAATCCATTTTCAACAATAAATAGAAAATATTATAACACTATTTATCTTTTTTATTAAATCAATTAACGAATTAGATGTGTTATAATTATTAATAAAATTTATTATTGAATTGATGCCACAACAGTCGTCACATTGATGATACTCAACATATGACAAAAATCTCTGATGACTTTTGATTTTAGTTTTCATATTACTGATGACTATTTACATAATATTGATGTCAAAATTCTGATGACAACGCCGTCATCTCTATGAAGATGCTTTTTTCTATGAGTGTAAGGAACTTTGGTACTACCAAATCGTCTCACCCCAATCTACATATAGCATTATTTTGCTGTTAATGATTGCCTACTTTCAGGCGTAACTTACATATTTCTTAGTATTAATATTATTTTTAAACAATTAAGTTTTTTATTCGCTATTTTTAGCTTCTACCATTTATACCAATAAAAATTATAAATAGCTTGTTTTCTATGTTTCCCAGCTATCTATATGTCGACATTTCATATGAAATGTCGACATATAGATAGCTGGGAAACATAGAAAACAAGCTATTTATAATATTATTTTTAGTTAGTTTTTATTGAGACTACATTTATATCACATAATACCACCATAATGATGACTATTTACATAATATGGAAGTCCAAATTCTAATGACAACGCCGTCATCTCTATGAAGGTGCTTTTTTTATGAGTGTAGGGAACTTTGGTACTACCAAATTGACTAACCCCAATCTACATATAGCATTATTTTGCTTTTAATGATTGCCTGCTTTCAGGTGTAATTTAAATATTTCTTAGTATTAATATTATTTTTAGTTAGTTAGTTTTTATTGAGACTGCATTCATATCATATAATACCACCATAATTTTGAGAATGCTTAAAACTATAAAGTATTATTTTAATTACAATAACATTCATTTTTTTTGCGAACATGCATCTTGCTTATCGGTTTTAAGAAATAATAATTATACAAAATTAATTAACATTAGTTTTAAGAAAAACAAAGCTTGCTTCCGGCTTTTACAATATTAATTTTACTTGTATGTTGATCCTAATTGTTTTGATCTTTATTTAATTTAATATATTCAACTAAATTTATCCAGCTCAAGTTCCTTTTGGTTTTTTTTTCGATATTTTCTTTGGAAGACTTCTGCAGGAAAATTTGAGCTTGATAAACTTATTGCATATATTTTTTTTACCTTTCCATTTCAAAACTATAGCTGGTTTTCTTTTTTGTGATTTGAATTAATATATATAGCTTTTAGACTAAGTAATAGCAAACTCGATTATTTTTATTTGTTTTTAGATTTCTTGTAATTAAATTTCTTTTATACTCGTATATTTTTGCTTGAAACCTCTTGTTTATGTTTTGTTTCTAAATAAAAAGCATTGTTTGCTTTTAAGGTGCCTACAGTTTTGATTTCACTTTTTTTTTTTTTTTGCTTACCATCAATTAAATTTTTATTTAACAATCTGCACAACATTTTCTTCACAACTTACTCATCCATTCAGGCGACATTCCGCTCCTTCTTCTTTCCAACATTTCATCATCATGTCGTTGTCCTTTACGGCCCTTGTTGACAAGCAAACCAAATTTGCTGGCTTAAATTCAATCAACGCCTAACAATGACATTAATTTGTAAAAGCCATGATGTTGTAAATGTTTTCTGTTTTATTTGTAATTTAAAGTTTGCTATTCCAGTTTTTAAAATACAGAAGAGAACATTTTTTTTCTTTTTTTTTTTTTTTGTAAATACATAATAACATCATGTCCACTTCCTAATGGCCAGCAATCTTTTTACGTTAGAGAAAACACAGATACTTATGTACATCTGAAATAGGAAAAAGAAAGAGGGATGTTCGTTGTAAATAATTTTCAATATTAGATTTAATAGGATGTTATTTCCATTTGACAGATAAAGGAAGACACAATTTGTTTTAACACTTCATTTGATTGATGTCCATCGTTGTTTTGTCAAAACATACATAAATGTATATCAAACTCGTATTATACTTGATGTTCCAAATACACGTGCCATAAAGTAGGATAAATAGTTTAGGAAGTTTCTATTGAAATTTCCTTCTAACACATACATACATACTTTAAGATTCAAATTAATAAAAAGATAAACCGATTTTAAAAGATAAAACGGTATTAAATAAATATCGATTACTTTATTGTAACTTAAAATCTCTCAGTATTAGATAAATTATTTTTGTTTTAAAATGCAATTTTATATTGAAAATAATTGTTTTTAATTTTTGAAAAATATTTTCAAACAATTGAGTTTTATTCACTATATTAGAATAGAAAAAAAAAATTATAAGAAGCTTGTTTTTTATGTTTCCCAGCTGTCTATATGTCGACATTTCATAGGAGCTACCCTAATCATCAGTACAAAGGTAGAGAGAGAGTATAAATGAAAAAGCTTGTTTTTTATGCTTTGACAGATATTATTAAAACATTTTTCTTTTTAAATTCTCAATAATTTATTTAGATTGTTGGGATATAAAGTTTAATGTTTGAGAATATCTTTCAAAAATGTTCAAAGTCTATTATGATTAGGATAGCTCCTATGAAATGTTGACATAAAAAACAAGCTGCTTATAATTTTTTGAAAAAAAAATTTTCTATAAAAAACGAAAAGAAAATCGATATCAAAATCTTTCAAAAGGTTCCAAGTCTACTGATGATTAGGGTAGCTCCTATGAAATGTCAATACATGGACAGCTAGATTGTTGGGATATAAAGTTGAATGTTTGAGAATATCTTTGAAAAATTTTCAAAGTCTAGAATGATTAGGATAGCTCCTATGAAATGTTGACATATTGGCAGTTGGGAAATATAAAAAACCAGCTGCTTATAATTTTTTGAAAAAAAAATTTTCTATGAAAAACGAAAAGAAAATCGATATCAAAATCTTTCAAAAGGTTCCAAGTCTACTGATGATTAGGGTAGCTCCTATGAAATATCGACACATAGACAGCTAGCAAACATAAAAAACAATCTGTTTATAATTTTTTCATTGTTATCAATCACCCCTATCGTGAATAATATGGGAAATATTTGTTCTCATAAAACTTTCAATTCCCAGGAAGGAAAAATTGCTATCGTTAATTTCATGTGAACTCTTGTACGTGCTATCACTACGTAGTGAATATGAAATGTGTAAGAAGAGGAATGAAAATATCGAACTGTCAGTGCAGTGAAGCAAATGTATGAAAATTTGTTTAATTGCAACTAAAATAAAATGTTTAGAATCGGTGCATTAATTGAACTACAGGAGGAACAATCTCGTCAACACCGAATTGCTCGTAGACATTTACGAAATGACTCTAATCCGTTAGAGTTACCCGAGTTACTTATTCTAAAAACAAATTGTGTTTGTACATACCTTTTTTATTTTAGATTTATTCAACATTGTAGGGTAAATAAAGCCGCATTTGTGTACATATATTCTAGAAGCAGCACTTCTGACACAGAAAAATTTTTTTTTCGTGTTCAATACCGAAATTCGTTAAATCACTTAATAAATTGTTTGAATGGGGACCTGTAAAAGAATTCGTGGATTCAAACAAAAGTTTAGTAAAAATAATTATTGATCGAAACAACTATTTTTTAAACAACAACAAAATACGATATCCAAGGTTACTTTTTTAATATTCATGTATGTGCACATAAATTATTTTTTCAGACAAAAATTTTGTTGTTTTTATTTTTACTATAATTTTTTGTGTGAATATTCCAACGGCAAAAACATAATTTGGAATAACAGCAATAATAACATTGTGTGCATGCCTGCCTGCGGTTCTTTGCAGAAGATGGTTACCAGAAAGGTACAGCCATAGGATAAGATTTGTTGATGCCACACCTCCAAAAGGCTGCACTATTTAACTCTTCCGTAAGAGAATTCCAAAATTCAGCCAACACGTCATTAGGGGGGAATTTACAAAATTGCAAGCAATGTACCTGTAACTTTGCATTCTATTTAGCACCTTATTAACAAATCTAGTCCTAAAATAGGTGAATATATAAGCCTTTACACTTTAATTAAGAGAACTAATTACTTACATGATGAATACAGTCCGCCAGCAAAAATGTTGTGAACAAACCAAAGGGAAAAATAAAAATAATACGAATTTTTTGTGAATTTTTTTTCGTGTTATTATTCCAAACTGAATTACACATAGAAAATGTGAATTCATTTCTAGGGGAAACGTAGTAACGATTGCAATTTTGGGAAATGGGAAATTTTTTTCATGGGAATGACTGTTTACGATAGCAGTGAATACTAGAAGTTAATATAGTGAATAAAACTCAATTGTTGGATAAAAAATTTGTTAATAAACAATTGCGTAATATAAAAAATAACCAATTTCTTTGAAAATGTTTAAAGAAAAACTCATTTCATTTAATTTAAATCTCACCAAGTAACTTTAAGCGCTTTCTCCTTAAATAAGGAATAAGAAAAAAGATTTTTCCCTAATCTCGGTTCTGCCCTTTACTTAACATTATGTTTGCTTTCCATTGTTAACAAAACATTTCCGTATTTTCTATACCTGTGTTATGAGTTACTTAGCCAACAAATTACATACATGAATTGGCCATAAGCAGTGAAATAATCCCTGCCGCGGTGTAACTTAATTACTTTTTTGTTTGCATAAGGTCAGTAGTCCTCAGTAAATAAATTACCTTCTAAGAACATTTATTTAAATTTTACCTTCGAATAGTTTTATATTATTTTCAACGTTCGCCACCTCCATGCTAACAATTGTTTGCTGGATAGAAGGGAAGTCTTACAAGTTTTATTTTTAAGTAACAAAATTCCCTAGTCAGTAAACTGCAACCCTTAAAAGCCAAAACAGTAGGAAACTAGAATAATACGAGTACTTTTTATATACACACATACATGATAAAGTGAAAATAAGTTTAATCATTGCTGTGAATTTTTGTTTTTATTTTTTTGAAATTTACATAATTTATAAATTATCTTTATTCATACTTAAGTAATTAAGTCATGAAGACTGCATGAAAAATCACAACAAATATTTTAAAGATTTTGGTCAAAATAAATCTCTGACTGTGTTAAGCTCTTTACCAGCAGCTACTGCCTCACACTGTAGACAGTTTCTGTTAACGGCTCAATTTGATAAAACATATTTCGTTATTGAACACTGACGGTCCTAATTTCTTACCACCTAGTTATGTCTTAAGGCCTTGTTATACTATCATACACGATCGTGCGATCTACTAAATAAAGCATGTGTGCTGAAAAAGTACTAAAAATTCAACCGTGCGATAGAGTTTTTGACAAATCGTGCGATTTGAAAAATTTTATGAAACTTTTCAAAACATTATGGTGTCTGTGCGATCAGTGTTGTATATATTGTGAAAAATATGAAAATATTGTTGGTGCCTTAAGGAAAAAATTTAAGTAATGTAAAATTATTATGTTAATAAAAGTTTTTAGTTGTTTTCTTGTGTAAATAAATTATTTCACCATTTTGAAGCGATTTTTTCAAGTCGGCAAGACTTTTGAAACAGTTTCCTGTGAATGAATCGTACGATCGTGTAGGATAGTGAATCAGGGCCTTTAAAGTTTAGAAATATAAAATAGTCGCAGGGGGATAAATGAGGGAATGTATGCCGGAACAGCATTTTTTTCGCCAAGTGTGGTCGTTGTTTCTTATCGCAGCTGTCTAAAAGCTCTGAATTATATTCGCTGGTGATCGGTTTACCTTTATGTAGGCAGTCGATATTAATGATACTTAAGTTGTGGATTCATCCATTGTTTCCGATCAAAATTTTTAGCCGGACAAAAATTCTTTTACTGGGAGTTTTCTGCAGCACGATTCACTCATTGTTAAAAAATATTCCGGTATCAAAGCTGTCATATGTAAACAAAATCTATTGGTTTTGCAAGGTGGTAGCACTACTTGTTTGTATTCCTGGCGTATTTTACATATTCCCAATTATTAGTACATATTGTGTAATACAATGGTTTTTCTATTAAAATATATAAAGCATTATTATTAGCCAAGTGTGTATATATATGAAAACATGAAAAAAGAGTTGCAGTGAAAAGTCTTTTAAAGCAAAGAAGAGCAATGGATTATTTTTACACATTAGTTCCAACGATGCGGTTAAATGATTTAGAATCATTCATTAATATAACTACGCTGTGTATATCAAATGCCAGTCGCAACTGAAATTTCACCAGAACAAAATTACAATGTAATTTTTTTATTCGATGGGGCAACTCAATACAATTTTGTATGAAAAAATCTAACCTATTGGCAGCTCAGTTCATTTTTGTCCGGACAAAATATAAAATTAAACCCAAGGCGAATTCATACTAGGTAAATGCAAGAGCAATAAATACAACACTACAAAAAATAAATCTTTTTCAAATGTCAATGGAAAAATATAAACTACGAATTAAAAAAAATATTATAAAAAAAAATTACAAGAAAAGAAAAACAAACCATTGAGTTTTTCATTCGCTTTTTTAGCTTCTAACATTGATACCAATAAAAAATTATAAACAGCCTGTTTTCTATGTTTCCCAGCTATCTATATGTCGACATTTCATAGGAGCGACCCTAATCATCAGTAGACTTTAGAAAATTTTCAAAGATATTCTCAAACATTTAACTTTATATCCCAACAATCTAAATTAATTGTTGAGAATTTCAAAAGAAAAATGCTCTAATAATATCTGTTAAAACACAAAAAACAAGCTTTTTCATTTCCAAAGTCTACTGATGATTAGGGTAGCTCCTATGAAATGTCGACATATAGATAGCTGGGAAACATAGAAAACAAGCTGTTTATAATTTTTTATTGGTAGAAAAGAAAAACTTTTAATTATTTCGTGAAAATTAAAGTCTCAGACCATAGAGCTTGGAAAGGTAAAAATGGCCAGCCAGATTGGGGAGGATTCTGGATGATAACTGGCGCTCAAGATACAAAACATAATTTAAAAAATTGTGTTAAATTTTTTTTTCAAATTTCTTTAAAAAGAACATTTACAAGAAAAGAACATTTTTTAATTATATCGTGAAACTTTTAATTATTTCGTGAAAATTAATGTCTCAGACCATAGAGCTTGGAAAGGTAAAAATGGCCAGCGAGATTAGTGAAGATTCTGGATGAGACCTTGCGCTCAAGATACAGTACATAATTTAAAAAAATGTTTTAAATTTGTTTTAATTATTCCCTTGACATCTGAAACAGATTAAAACTAAAAACAAGTTATCAGCTGCGGTGTCAATTTCACCTGTTATGAATTCGCCTTGATTAAACCAATTCAAGCTGAGAGTTGTTCGTAAAAAATATTTTTTCTCTCGGTCAAGAAGAGAGACGTCAAACTACATATAAAAAAATTTTTGTTGACGCTCCCTAGCTTGTTTTTTGTTTCCTAGCTGTCTATATGTCGATATTTCATAGGAGCTACCTACTCTAATCCTCAGTAGACTTGGAAACTTCTGAAAGATATTGTCAAACATTTAACTTTATATCCCAATCAAGGCAGCTTTATATAGGTAGTGGCAAAATTACAATAAATACAACACCAACAAAATACATGTTGATGTTTGTTGGTGTTGTATTTATTGTAATTCTGCCTCTACCTATATAAAGCTGCCTTGATCCCAATAATCTACTTTTCTTTACACATTTCGAACGAATGAAATTAAACTATTAATATTTTTAGTTATATGCCTAAAATATAATATATAAAATAAAAATAAGTCAGCATATATAACTTAAGGCTGATTTTTATAAGGTGATTTAAAGCCATGCCTTTTTTTTATAATATTCTTCTAAAGCTCCTACCAAAATCATGTTACATGTATACGATGATTTTTAAGTCATGTCGTTTTTTTAATTGTTGTCGTTAAAAATAATCGTTTGTCTCGTTTTACCCTTTTGATAGTATCGATGTGGTTACCTTGCCAGCCGAATGAAAATAAAACAATTTAAAAAAAAATAACAAACGAAGGAAAAGGAAATTAGAGAAAAAAAACTTGAAAAACAGAAAACACGGCATTTTTGAATTTTTAAAATTTTTCAGTACAAAAGAAAAGACATGCTCTTATTTTTGATTTGGAATACAATTTAATTATTTATATTGTGAAGAAGTTATGTACATAATATATGTACTTTCGCTATAATGTAGCTATGCGAAATGTAAAAAATTTGCCTTCTGCGATATTTTGAAATTGCAAATGTTTTAATTATTTTTTTCGATATATTGGTTATTAATACGCACATACAATTTCCTGCTTTTGTTACCTCAGTGTAAACAACTACCGTCATTTTGCGTTTAAAATTCTTCTTTCTGGCAGCACGATTTTTATGTTTGTTTGTTTATATTTTTACTTGTATTTAGGTTTCATGCTATTGCCGTTATTTTTTCTTTATACTCTTCTGCTTCTTCTTACGTTTTAGTAATAAAGTGCATTGAGAGTGTGTAAATGTGTTGTTGTTAAAAAGTAAATGTTCTGTTGTAGACTTTTGCTTCACGAACATGCATAAAAAAAACGTATTTTCAATTTCATTGACGCATATTAACGTTTGTAGTTGTGTGCGTGTGAGATTGTATAGATTTTACATTTAATATGTGGGCAACACATTCATTTATTCAAACTCAAATGCAGTGTTCTCTTTTCATAGAAAGTAAATAGGTATATAATGTAATTTCCGGTGCAAAATTAAATTATTTTGTAATATAATTTTATGTGACACACATACACACACAAACACATTGTAAAATGTGTTATTTTAAATAAAAGGCTGCTTATAGATATTGACCGGCATAAACAATTTTATTTATTACGACAATTATAATTTGTATGCCTTGTCCTTCTCAAGCAGGAGAATATTATTTATTTACAGGTGGCCTTTAAAATAAACTTATTTAATAAGGTATTTAAATTTTGAACTCAATACTTAAATCTGTGAAAATTAATTCTTAAGAAGAACACGATATACTTTATACTTTAAATCCTTAAAATATGCCTGAACATTCCAGCACTTGTTGAATTACTTGAATTGAAATAGGAGTATCTTTGGCAACTTAAACAACAATTTCACTTTCATTGTAACAAATCAGATTTAATTAATGTTTTATGCCATATGACAATATATGATTGCATTATAACTACGAGTAGGTATATTGCAGCTTTCTTTTTTGTGTTTTAATTGCTAACTAATATTGACTTTTGCAACTTTTAATGGCTTCACTTAAGAGGAAAAAATTAAAATTAAGGTTGAAATGCTTTTTATGTTTACACATTTTAACGATATCCAGAGGGAATTTTCACTCGTCTCTAGTGCAATTTTAAAAGCTGAAATTAAATCACACTGTTCATATCCTTTTTGTGTTAACAAACAACACAATAGATTAATTGAAATAGTGTGTTGCTTTTCAATAAATATTTTCATTTCAGACATTTATCGAATAAAAAAAAAACTGAAGTTCATAAAAAATTTTACTTTTGTTAAAGAATCATTTTCAATCGTTGAACACATTGTGAATGGAAATCTAGCTAGAAGATGTTGATAAAAAAAAACGGTTCAAACAACTAAACAAATTAGGCATAATTTGGAAAAAAATATGTTTATATATCTGTGACACTTTATCATAACAGCTTAAGTCGAGATAAGATCAAAAAAAGTTTTGAAGGGAAATTTGAATGAAGAACTAAATTTAAGAAGAAAATAAGATAAACCATAATTATAACTAAATTTTTTGAATAATACGAAATATTATTTCTACAAACAGGAATTCCATATTTATTCAAATAATCAAATTAACAGCAATTTTTACAATTTTCAAAAATCGAAGCTGTTATGATAAAACGCCACAGATATATATTTTTATATTTCCAATCTATTTTACACAAAAAAGAAATTTTAGGAAATTTTATTTATAACACTTACCTAAAGTTCATTGATAGAAAAACTTTCGTAGTTATAAGGAGTTTTTTTTATTTATCTTGGACCAGTACTCAGGGGATAACCCCTACATATGCAGTGCATTGTACCAGAGCTAGGAAAACCGGTTGTGAGGAGGGGGAAAGAGGGAGTAGTGTTTGTGAACATTTGACTTGAACTTTCCAACGTTATAACGGACAGGAAACACGTCTACAGGCAACTTATTCCAAAGACGAAGCGTACGGCTGAAAAACGAATTCTTTCTGTAATGCGTACTACGATTCCCCGGGCAATCGGCCACACTGCGTCGATGCTCCAGTTAGTCAATAGAGTTGGATATCCTACTGTCACCGATGAGCTTCTTCGCCCTCTCCTGCACACGGTCGAGTAACCCCAAAATAGACTTTGAGGCGCCCAAACATGAGAGTTGTATTCCATTTTCGGTCGGATGTAGGTGGTATAAATAGTAAATAGTAATTTGTACATTATGTTACGCGTATGTCGTTGTTTTTGGGTCAACTTAAAGTTTCATACGGGTTATGAATATTGCTTCATAAAAGGAATAGCGAAGGCACCTGCCTTTACGGCCTAATCTGATGATGGGCCAAATCCACGTAGATTCACCAGCTGCTGACTTACCAGGTTCACACAGGCCGCAACTTTTCGCTATAAGTTTGAATCGTTATAGACGAGTCCTTGCTTAAGAGTTCGGACCTTCTAATTTCTTCTGCATGCAATTTTTTAACAGTAAATAGAAGAAGACAAGGCTTAATGATTTATTTATTTATTTTTTTTTAGACCAGCTCACCCGTCTAACCATGCCCTCTGATGCCTTACAGCACAGGTATCTGTTGTAAGACAACAACACCTCGGGTGATCATTAGCCCCCGAAAACCGGCGATGCACTAAAGTTAGCAGGGATACATATTCGCTTCCTGCAATTTTAGGTTTAAACCACAGCCAGAACGTTTCAGCCAAGGCAGGCATCTCAAACACGATCAGCACCGAGATGATCTGCAAGGCAGAACCTCCCGAGGGCCTTGCTGATCCCCGTTCTGCTAATTTTAACACTTTGTACGGATTTCGGTAATCCTCAACACAACATTAGATTTTTTTTTTAGATTTAGATTTATTTATTCAAAGTAATATAAAAGCCACTCTTTGGCCAATTACTCGTGAGACCTCCTAGAGTTTTGTTTGCTGCAATAAACGAGCGACTCCTTCCCCTCGATGGCCCAAAAAACAGAATGCCCTGGTTTGGACTGTTCTGCAAACCACTTTTTGTGAAAGTGATTTGAAATCACAAAAAAGGTGTTCTGCACACAAAATATGTTATATTTTTGTGATTTTAAATCGGTAAGCTAACTTGTAATCAATTTGAAAACACATTTTTGTACATACTTTATTGTGAATTTTAAACTTAATACATTAAAAAATAACTTTATGTGTTTTGTATTGATTATTTAAGTAAAATTATTTTTTTTTTACGAAATAATTCACTAAATTAAGAAAAAAACTAGTTACGCTTATTTTATTGCAAGATTTGTTGAATTAGGAGTATTTTGTGATTCTGTGATTTGGTTTATTTTACTTTATCTTTTATATTTATTAGAAGAAATTAACCTTATTTTGCAAATAGTACCGCAAATAAAAAATTAACGTGAAAATAAATATATATCAGTAAATTGAAGCAAACAACAGCTGTTTTTTTGTGCTTCAGGAGAGTATAAATCACATCGAAAACTCCAAAAAATTGTAATTTGCAGAACAGGCTCAAATCACATTTGTGCTTTTGAAACGGCATGTGCTTTGCAATCACGTGAGTTTTAGAACAGGCCTGTATGTTATAATAAAAACCAATTTGTTAATTATTTATAACTTTCATTTAAAGCTTATTTCAAAGGATAGTCAATTTTGTAGAGAGGGAGAAATTTTCATACATTGTAATAATATTTTTATTTTCTTTTTTTTTCAATGTCTTTATCTGGCAAGCTTTTAGATTTTTCCTTCAGCCCTATTATTATTTGTAGCTATTGAAATTGGTTTTCAAAAGATAATTAAAATTTATTTTTAAATGCAAAAGCTTTCAGGCCATTTTCTCATACACAAAAGTTTACAAATTGTTTGGGTAACCATGGTTTTGACATTTGATTTTGTTCTTTTTCGTTACGCCTTCCAATACAATTCAATCCGCTTATAAAAGAAGATTTAAATACCACAACTTGTGTATAAACGCCCTAAAGTATGCTTTACGCATTTCAATTTCTTCTATCAATTTGTGTTTTCTGTTGGCAAAACTGTTTAATTCTGCTTGAAAATGTTGTTTGAAACTAAAATTTAATATTAAAGTTCATTCATTTAAATGTAAATGTACAACTTAATTAAAGTTGCTGCCACTTTTTTTCACTGCTTCCGTAAAAAGATTTTTTCGACGCAACATTGAAACACATTCAACGAAAATTGTTTATGTAGCAGCAAAAAAGCGGCTTTTATTTTCAGGCTATGAACTCATTCACACGTGTTTGTAATTTATTAATGTTTGTGTAACATTTTGGGGAAAAAGCACACACATGCACACACTTTGAAAGCCTGTTACAAAGTTTGCAAAACGTCACTTCAAATTGAATTGAATTTGTTTGTGCACTTTAACTTTCGACACGTAACGGAAATTAAAGCACTTCAAAAAAAAAAATTAAAATAAAAAACGCATTTCCGTTTGAAATTAAAACCTTTTAAAATATTATAAATAAATTTAAGTTGCTTAATTATGCCTTTAAAAAAGAAATTATTTTAATGATTTAATCATAGAAAAGGCCGACAAAACAAAAAGTGTCCCAATAAAAATGCTGCTTTAGCAGAAGCGAAAATTACTACTTAACCGTCAAAAAAAAAAAAGCTTTGCGTTTATTTTGACGATTTCCTGCATTAAAACTCTCAATTGTGATAAAAAGAAAGAGGAAAAAAGCCGCACTTCTTTTAAGGTAGAAATACATAACACGCGCTGTAGATATCTCGCCGTGCCTTATCGTTATCGCATATCGCTCCTTTATTGCAACATAGTCATAACTAAAAAAAAAACTTGTTTCGAGAAAAACACATTTTTACAAAAACAAATTTTTAGTTTCCATAGAAGCCTTAGGGAAAATTTTTAGAAAATATCTCTTAAAGAAAACAGTATAAAACCACTTTGAATAAGTTTTTGACACAATATAAAAGGGAGTACTGTTAACAATTCTGCACTAACTCGAAAAGCTGATTTTTTGAGATATGACTATGTTGCAATAAAGGAGGGATATGTACATATATCATAAAATCAAAATCAATGAGATAATACCGTATTCTACGGCTTGCAATTTTATCTTTTTTTTTTTCTCTGATTATATCATAAGATTCAATTTCTCCCAAAAAGAATTATAAAGATACATGAAATTAACTCCAACACGACGATCTGTTTAGAACATATTTTTATGTAAAAAACGTTTGCAAAAAGCCAGTTCTTTAAAGGAACTCTGCAAAACATTTGTTGTGGTGAATTTTTGGTTAGTCGAAATTCGTTCGTTATATCGAAACTTCACTGTATGCATATTATGCTTTTTGTAATTTTTTATATTTTCATATTTCAGCGATTTTTTCTTTTATTGTATTTAAACGAAAAACTATTTTTTTTCTCATTTCAGATGACGTGGAACGTCTAAAGCCACAGAAACGCGGTTTTTTTCAATCAATTTTATGCTGTTGGCGGCGCAATCGTACAAAAACAAATCAAAATGGCACACCCATTGATGGATCAACAACACCGCCACCTTTACCGGACCAACAAAGGTACCTACTACCTCAGGTTAGGCATTCGGATATGCACAAAAAATGTATGGTTATCGATTTGGATGAAACATTAGTGCACAGTAGTTTTAAGGTGAGTTTTTTTAAACAATTACAATTACTTTAAAAAAAGCTTACCTGCTGTTCATAAAACACAGACGAGCAACTTGTCTAGAAAATTTGTATAAAAGTTACTCAATTTTTTTAGTAATTTCCATATAAAATTTTTTAGACGAGTGCTCGTCGTGTTCTATGAACAGCATATTAAATTCTCTGCCTGTCTGACGTCGTTTTGAAAACGTTCGTCACAATTTCAACGTGACATCAGTTAAGCGCGGAAACATCAATGAAACAAAAATTCAGGTAAACCATGAAAATGATTACCGAAAATTGTCTGACGTTTTGGAAAAGGAGAAAAGATCTTTTTACACTTATCAGCTTAAAAGTGCTAAAGGTATTCAGGTCGTTATAAAAGGTATTGACCCATGTGTAGCCACGGATGATGTTAAGATTGGTTTGGAGGACAAAGGGTTTAAAGTCAAAAGTGTAGTGAACATCAGGAACCATGAGAAGATCCCTCATGTTTAGGGTTGAACTGAAACCAAGAGATATTGTCCTGAAACGGAATGAAACTCACCCAATTTATACCCTCAAATTTCTCTTGCACCGCAAAGTTACCGTAGAGGAGCCTCATAAGCGTTTAGGTCCCGTTCAATGCCTAAACTGCCAGGAATTTGGCCATACTAAGGCCTATTGTAAACTGCCCGCAGTCTGTGTTGTGTGTGGAGATCTACACGGCATTTCACAGTGCAAAAAACCAAAGACTGACTCGAGCGCTAAAAAATGCAGTAACTGTGGAGGTAACCACACTGCAAATTACAGGGGCTGTCCTGTTTACAATAATTTTAAACAATGAATGACAAATAAGCCATCAATTACCTTCAAGCAACCCCAGCAGTCAAACATTATTCCTGCAAACAATTTTCCCCAGTTAGGCCAGTCACCCAGCCAAATAATTATGTAAAACCCCAAACAAGTTTCATATGTTAATGTGGTCAAAACCGATATACAAAACTTGAATCAGGAGCCCATGCCCCAAAATTCCGATAAAAATTTTAAAAATCTTGAGGCAACTCTGCAGACTCTTGTCGAATCCATAAACACATTTACGGTTTCTATGACTAACATGATGCAGGAAATGCTGAAAATGCAATCCACTATTTTGCAGGCAATTTTAAAAAAATGAGCTGGTTAAAAATATGTTTCTGGAACGCAAATGGCATTCGCCAACACAAAAATGAACTTGAGCACTTGCTTATGGAAAAGCAAATCGACATAATGCTGATTGCTGAAACTCATTTGACAACCAACAGTTTTTTCAAAATTAATGGTTACACGCTGTATGAGGCTCAGCAATTTTGATAAAAACTAGAATTAAGCACTATTTGCTACACGAGACATGTGAGGAGTATCTCCAAGCAACAAACATATTCGTTCGAAAACGGAATCGAATCTGTTTTCTGATTATTCAAAAGACGATAATCTAAAAATTTGTTCGGAAGTAAATCATTCTTATGTAAATTCCATTCTTGAAATTACATTTGACTTCGATATTAACTAATTAGTTGTGAATTCGAGTCCAACTTCAGTCAAGAAGAAGGATTATTTTTAATTATAACGATAATTGCTGTGAAATAATAAATAACATTAAGCGGCCGTATGAAAAATACATCATGTTCACATGATCCCGAGTTCGAATCCCAGTGGGTGCTGATGAGTAGTGTGGCGACTACGAAACAGCTAGTTGTCCCCCCGCTAATGGTATTCAATTATTTTTTCTGTTCTTCTTTGGTCTTATTGTTTCACAGCAATTATCGTTATAATTAAAAATAATCCTTCTTCTTGACTGAAGTTGGACTCGAACTCACAACTAATTAGTTAATATCGTATTAATGTATATAACTAAAAGTTCAATTATTAAAATTTTTACATAAAATGTTTTTATGAATACGGCCGTAAAAGTTTAATACGCTGATTTCATAGGAATTCGACTTGATTTAATAATATTAATAGGCAACTAATATTTTTGTGGTTAAGATTTTTTTTAATGCACGTACAATTAATATAAAAACTTCCTCTGCAGATCTCAAGCTTTAACAAAATATTTTTTTAATTTATCGATTAAACCAAATCATGTTTAAAACATGTGATTTTTTCAATTTTTAGTGCATATTTTGAGGCTATTTTTATACCATAAAATTTATTGCCTACTCCAAGGGTATTGTTTACAAAAAAAAACATCCGTTTAAACACTTAATATGTGTTGTGTTCTGTGGTTATTAATATTATTGACGTTTCAGTTGTAGGCGTGCGTATGTATCCGTGTGTGTTTTACTACCACAACCATTCAAACAACAACAACAACAATTAAAGTTTTCGATAACCTAAAGTGTTGACTACAATAGTAAAAGAATGTGCTTGAAGTAAGTTTTTTTTTAAGTTTTAAATGGTTTGGAATTGTTTTAAAATTGTTTTGTCCGTTTGTCAGCACAGGCAGACAGTCAAATCCCAAGAGACCATAAAAGAGTCTATAGTTTCTGTTTTTCTGTCTCTCTCTCTCTCTCTCTCTGTTTTGGCAACCATAAATGACTCATTTTTTTGGTACATTTGCCACAAAATAAAACAAATCAATGTTTTAATACTTCATGATTCATTCAAATTTGTCTGTTGTTCCTTTTTTTTTTTGCCAACGTAAGGACCATAAAATTTAATACAATATTGACTTGAAGTAAATTTTTTTTTTTTTTTAGTTTTCAGGACAAACATTTTTATCTCAAATTTAAATTTATTTTGTTTCTTTTTTTTGCAGCCTATTCCAAATGCTGATTTCATAGTACCAGTGGAAATTGATGGCACCATTCATCAGGTGTACGTTTTAAAGCGGCCCTACGTGGATGAATTTTTACGAAAAATGGGCGAATTATATGAATGTGTATTATTTACAGCATCACTAGCCAAATATGCAGATCCGGTCGCCGATCTGTTAGATAAGTGAGTTTCTAATTGCATTTTCACTGTTTGTGTTTTCATCTTTAATTTAATATTAATATATTATTAAGTTTTTTATTCGCTATTTTTAGCTTCTACCATTTATACCAATAAAAATTATAAATAGCTTGTTTTCTATGTTTCCCAGCTATCTATATGTCGACATTTCATAGGAGCCACCCTAATCATCAGTAGACTTTGGAAATTTTTGAAAGACATTCTCAAACAATCAACTTTATATCCCAACAATATAAATAAATTGTTGAGAATTTAAAAGAAAAATGCTCTAATAATACCTGTCAAAACACAAAAAACAAGCTTTTTCATTTATACACGTCTCTATCATTTCTTTACACCTTTCCTATGAAATGTCGACATATAGATAGTTGGGAAACATAGAAAACAAGCTATTTATAATTTATATTATTAATAATTTTTTTTCTTTTTTAGATGGAATGTTTTTCGTGCAAGACTGTTTAGGGAATCATGCGTTTATTACAGGGGTAATTATATTAAGGATTTAAATCGTCTTGGACGCGATTTACAAAAAATTGTTATTGTTGATAATTCACCAGCTAGTTACATATTTCATCCAGACAATGCGGTAAGTGAATTTGTACTTTACTTTTGTATAGTATACGGTATTTTTTTTTTTTTGTAGAGGTATAGAACAAGGCAGCTTTATATAGGATGTGGCAGAATTACAATAAATACAACACCAACAAACATCATTATGTATTTTGTTGGTAGAATTTACGAATAGTTTTCAAAATTTTGACAACTATATGTTGATGTTTGTTGGTGTTGTATTTATTGTCATTCTGCCACTACCTCTTAAAGCTGCCTTGGTATAGAACTTTTTTAATAGACTAAAAAAAAGATGATTTTTTTTTAAATTGACTTAAAATTTACTTTATTCGTAAGATAATCTAGTGGCACTGGTATATGATCGCCATGGCAGGCTCACACGTAGTCTAATCTGGTTGTTCAGTTTTCGGTGACTTTTCCCGCCACCTCATAAAGGTTACCAACTAGTCAGTTTTTCCTGATGGAACGGTGTACACTTGAGATTTAGTATCACTACAAATACGGCAGTTTTGTTTATTCACGTATTCATTCAAACAAAAGTCAGACTGTGGAATGGATATAATGAGCAGGGTTGTCAGATATGGCAATTTCTCGCCAAACGTGACGAATTTTTATCCACTATGGCGATTAAATTTTTGGTTTGGCGACTGGCATTTTTTTTTCTTTTTTTTACGATTTAAAAATCATGTGGCGAAATAGTTGGCTATTTTCACATACTTTGTGTTCTAAATCTGGGATTCCTATTTTATCTAACATTTTGTTGTCATACTGAATGCTGAAATGATTTATAATGAACTATGTGTCGAAAAAAATCGTCTGCTATCAAAATAAATCAATTAAATTTAGATTTCACTCTGATTACATTTATTTTCTACTAATAAAGGCGGTACGGAGTTCTTACGGAAATTTACGTTTGTATATTTCCAAACGTGAATTTCTACACGGAAAAATAATTTGTAGATTTGCGTAGAAAAGGTATATGTATATATGTAAAAACTTACCTCATGCTATGTTCATCGTCCAAATATACGGCAAACAATTCTTCCTCCATTTTATTAACATTGTCAAAAATTCCGTAGGCAAATTAATGCATGAACATTACCAAAACAGTTAACAAAAAAAGTCTCCACTTCTACTTTTAACATACCTATAATAATAAAAAAAATATCAAAAATTCAGTTTACTTTTCTTTAAGAACTCCGTACCGGTATCCGGAAATTTACATAAGGAATTTACCAACCTGAAATTCCGTAACTTTTTTTACACACAATTCTTATGGGAACCTGAATTTCTGTAAGAACTGCGTACGGCGCTTAATTTCTTGCTTACGGTAAATAATAGATCGATAGATTGATAGATAGGACTCTTTCCTACTATTAAAAGCAATAAATTATGGCTCTAAATTTGAAACTCATCTAAGGAACACAGGAATAATTTAACACCAGAAGAAATAATTTATTTGAAAGAAAATTGTCTCACATATATGAAAGAACTTCTGTGCCTGATTTTAATCAAATTAGCATAAAAAAACGGTTGATTTTATATCCGTTAGCAAAGTACCGATTGTGCCAACTTCATACTTCGTATACGTTAATGTGAGTTGAAAAAGAAGTCGGATAACGTACGACGGATTTATTAAAAACGTATTTTTTCAGGAAAGTATTTTATTGTGCTGTTCATAGAACACAGACGAACAACGCGTCTGGAAAATTTTTATTAAATTATTACTCAATTTTCTGATTGATTCCCATACAAATTTTTTAGATAAACCGCTCGTCTCTGTTCTATGAACAGCACATATGTATGTGTTTTTTAATATTGATTTAAAAACTACTGATTTAAAAAATATTCATCCAAAAAATAAATAAATTTTTTAATGGAAATTCAGTATCAATATCAGTTTGTGCTTCAGTCCATTCGCAAGAGCTGTTCTGCTATTCATAATGAAATGTCAAACCAAACTAAACCAAAAGCAACTATCAGTCAAGAATGATCAAATTGGAGATTACGCAATGCGCATGATTTCCCGTTAGATGAGGTACTTCAACCTATGCAAGAGTATGAACTCGTATATAAAAATCATCTAGGGCCGTGTTTGCATTGTTTCGTGACGTCATTTGACCAACATGCGCAGAAGATTTTAGTTTTGTGTGAGAGTTGTCGTAATCATGTCTTCTATCATTCTTGTTATCAATTGTGTAATAGCCTGTAAAAGAAAACAGTGCTGCCAACTCGAAGTTTTGAACCTCTAAAGATCCAATATATTTTTGAAGAAATGATTTTAAATAAACATTTGTTATAATATTTTTAACATAGTTGTCATTTGTTTTATAATTTTAACCCTCGTTTTTATTTTTTATTTTTTGCAGGTTCCTGTCAAATCATGGTTTGATGATGCCAGTGATTGTGAACTTTTAGATCTGATACCTTTGTTTGAGAAATTAAGCAAAGTCGATTCTGTATATAGTGTTTTGTGCAATTCAAATAATCCTTTGAACAACCATAATCAACAGCAGCAGCAGCAGCAGCAACAACAACAGCAAACGCAGAACCAACATCAGCTGCAGCCAACACCACAGCATCAATTGAATCAGCAGCAGCAACAACAACAACAACAGACTATAACAGCAACAACAATTATAACTCAAGCTTCAACATTATCCACGCCAACAATTTTAACGTCACAGCAGCCGCAACAGCAGCAACAACAACCAGCAAGTCCGCCCAATTCAAATGATTTAAACAATAAAACGTAACATCAGTGGGAATTAATGTTTATTAATATTTAATTTTTTTATTTTAACTTTGAAAAGCAGAAAAAAACCCAGAAAATTAAAAAAAAATTAATTAAAGCATATTAAATATATATTTTTTTTAAATATATATGTTTTCATATAAGTTAATTTTATATGATTTTATTTGTTGACACTTTTAAAACAAAATTTAATCACATTTTTTTTTTATTAAGTTGTTTTTAAGTAGAGATTTTTAATTTTATTTTATTTGATACTTTTGTTTTTTAATGAAAAAATTCTTTATAAAAGAAGGTAAAATTGACAATTAAGCAAAAATTAATTTAAGCAATCGGTAAAGTTTAAAGTCGCACCTGCTTTTCTTAATAATTATAAAGAAATTCCTAAAAAAAAAATGTATATCTCATAAAACAACACTCTAAATTAAAGGATTTTTTTTTTTTTGTTTAGCTAGGGGAGTTTGAAAATGAAAAGAATTGTTTAAGCCGGCAAAAATATTTTAACAAAGCAGGTGGCTTGTAATACTAGACTTCTAAATTTTTTTTTTATTTTTTTTTTCATTTCTGTTTTTGTATTAATGTTTTTCTTTTTATTACATATTTTAAACTATTTTATAGTTTTATTCAAATAATTTTTTTTTTATATTTAAGCATTCGTTGCTTAGAGATCAGTAAAGAAAGAAAATTAAAATTTTTCTACTTGTATTTAATAAACAAATAACATAACTTTATATATATAAAAACAAAAGCAAACTATGTATTTGTATACATAATTATATACATACTAATTTATATATAGTAATGGTTAATAAACCAAAAACCCCTTTTACTTTTATATATATATATAAAAAAAACAGTACATTTATGAGCAAAAAATCTATATATTTGCAATAAAAAATAATAATAAAATTATTAAAACAAAAAAAAAAATCAAATATTTATATATTTTTTAAAAAATATCTAAAGGAAAAGAAATATATAATAAAATTTAATTATAAAAAAAGCAACATATTTTTAATAACATCTCTTAAGTGAATATAAAAAAAGAAAAATTAATTGTAAACTAAAGAAAATACTAAATACTACTTCCCTGCCCTCATTCACATACATATTTACTAACTTAAAAGAAGAATAAGAAACAACTACAAATACATACATAAAATCCTTAATTATAATATAAACCCGCCTAAAGGTATAAGAGAGTTTTTGTTTTTAATAAGCAATAAAATTTACCGACAATATTAAGTTAATTGTTTAGTTTATTTAAAATTTTTTCTAACAATAAAACAAAACCAGAGTCTTTATTCTATTAAAATAATTTTGTTTTTAAAATTAAATTGCTTATTCTTTTCACACACACACACACAACAGCGGTCTGTTAATGTTTTTAACAATGAAAGCGCATTAGTTGAAGAAGATGTTGATTATAAACTGAAGCAGGAAAAATGTTTGTTATAGAAAAGACTGTCAAACAGGCAGATATCAGAAAAGTGTAATTGATAAAAAAAATAAATAAGACTATATCAAATAAATCTTTTTATTCGTATTGCGTTACAGATTCACTTTGAAATATACATACTTAAGAGCGAAATAAATCACACAAACCGTTTGGCAAACACACGATTTCCGTTTGTTCAAAAAACGATACAAATATACAGCCCAATTTTTAATAAAAATTCCGTAAAAATTTTAGCACTTTTCCCTTTCCTCCAATTCTGAACAAAAATTAAATATGAAGTTTTTTTCTTTTTTCTTCTCTCCATTCGCTAAAGGGAGATTAACTCTTTAATTCTTACGGACAAAAACTGTGGGAAATAAACTCCGTGAGGAATAAATTCCGAGAGAAATTCCATGAGAATATTCATAATTGGGCTGATAATTCAAATACAAGTTAATTACATTTTTTAATTTCAAAGCAAGTAGACGGCGATTAGCTCGCGATATGAAGTTCACAAGATATAAACTGTTATAGCTTCAATTTCTTGAGAATATGGGGGGTTACTCTATTGCGATGCGAAAGAAGAATCGAAGAATTGGTACCCTGTATTGCATTTTCGAATTTTCTTTTTGCATTTAGTTTTCCCTTTCGCACATTTTATTTTATCATTCTTCACTATTGTTTATTTTGTGATACCAGTGTTACTTAATTTTTAAACTATTTCGAAGAATACCAAATTATACTCTTATCGCATTTACCTTTCGCTATAATCATTGTTTTTTTTTCTATATACAAAGAAGACAAACTTTTAGACAATCCTAAAAATTTCAACAAGACAACTTTTTCTTAATTCATTTTGTGTGCTTCTCCTTCCGCTACTTCAATCTGCTCATTTTTCATTGAAATGCCAACAACACAATTATTCAAGATGTTTGCACTAAAATCAAGCTTTAATTATTTATACAAACAAGCAAGCACCGCCCTAAACCATGCTAAGTGTTTGTGCAAACCTAAAAATTTGGCATGTTTGCCAAACAGTTTGTGTAGTGTATTTGGCGAAACACTTCACATAAAATACACAAATGTAAAGCGAAAAGTTCTGCAACTCTCATTAGCGGTTCTCACTCTTCGTATTAAATTTGAAATGCTTTTGAATATAATACTAATTTAAACTTCTAGTGTGAGCGACTTTTTCTTTGGTATTGGAAAAAACCTCAAACAGCTGTTTCCCTTTCTCCGAAGCTATATGACAACTTCAATTTTGGCACAAAAGCAATTGACCATTTATAATTCAGATGCATGTTACATGGCAGAAACGCGTACGGAATATGAAAACCGGTTCTAGACCGATTAGCGAAAAGATTCCGAAAATTTTTGGGAATTCCCAAAATTGACTTCGTCAATTCCCAAAATTGACTTCGTCAATTCCCAAAATTGACTTCGTCAATTCCCAAAATTCCCCCACTTCCCCGTAAGCAATACGGCAACTCTCATTTTGGCACTAAAGCAGCTACATGGTATATACAGTTTTATAAACATGCATCTGTAATAATCACTCATATGGCATGGATTTCGTGTTGCAAACATACAAACGAACAAAAACCATACAAGTAAAACTAATATAAGCGTGTTAAAAAATGTCCAGTGCCATCTTGTATTTGGATTTTTTCCACGTTGTCTTTTTTGATGCTTTCCATTTTAAACAAAGTTTATACACATTTTCTTTATTAACTGCAAAAAAAAGTGAGGCGTCAAATCTGCGAGCAGTTTCATATTTGCGAATAATAGTCTATTTACAACAAAGCGAAATCTGCTTATACGAGATTTCAAGCCAAATCTAGTAGATTTTGAGAAGATTTCCATTACAAAATGAAATCTACTTTATGAGTAGATTTCGACGAAATCTCCTGAAATCTACTCAGTACCAAGCGATGTGCAACTGTCTTCGATTGTTCATTTTTCAGCACTCGCAAACACTGTATTCGTTGTCCTTTTCTTATTGTTATGTTAAATATGTTATCAGACTGGTGTTACAATTATAGAATAAGTAGTCAATAATTCTTATTTGATTATATAAAATTTTTAAATAAAACTCAGTTTACATTTATTTTTCTAAACTCATTAAAAATCGCCTAAAACAAAAACGCCAAATTAGAAAATATAAAGTCGCTCAAAATACAATTAATACTTTTCATATCAAAATATTGGCCAAAATTTCCGCTCTTTAAGGTTTTTGAACACTTGAATACTAGAATGATAAGATTCAGACAATAGTATTTTTTCAGTTTCATTCGCACATAGAAAATATTGTGGCAACCTGTTAACGCCTATCTAAAATGTATATTTCAGTCTTTATTTGAAAACTGTAACAACTTTAATATAAAGTAGCGATGCCCACATCCATTGTATTAAAGTGGTAAACAAAAGCAAGCACAATCTTACGCTCATTAGTTTAGTCGTCAATGAGACAGCGACGAATGAACATGCGCACGGGTATATGAATTTATTCCTTGTTTTTTCTCTGTATTTTGCGTATTTTTTACTTTTGTGATATAAAATTTATTAAAAATACTAAAAACATAAATTCATATATTTATTCTTCACTTTTACTTCAATTTTAATTAAATTGTAAGTAAAACCATTTTTTTGATTTACGTATTTTTTCTCCCAGTGCAAATTTATTTACACTCAGAGCGTAACTATGGATTTCTCTTTGGGTATCACTAGTATAAAGTTAAATTTTCAGTTCTCATGTGTCTTTTTAGTTTTGATATCTTATTTAATTTAGAAAAAAATGATTGAAAAATTGTTTGCCTGATATCATAATTAAGTGAATCTGCGTGAAAATATTAAAAAAACAAAACTTAATCTAAAATTTCGAACTGCCTACAATTAAATACTGTGCATATCGTTTATAAATTTGACTAATAGGTTTGGAGACTGAACTCAACATCAGTTGTCATCGTCAGGGCATATTTAACTATCTAAAATGTGTGATAAAAGAATTCAATTTGTTTGTTTATTTAAAAAAAATTACAAGCGGTCAAATTACTTTTCCAAGTTTGCATCAATTTTTTATATATTTTGAGCGATTTTCATTTGTTTACATATGTTCATAAACATACATGCAGCGTGTCCCAGAACTCAACTTGACGTTGCCAAAACAGGGTGATAAGAAAAAAATTTAAAAAAAAATACAAGAGCTCATGCGAATAAAACACATTTAAACTAAGCAAAAATTTTTTCTAGACTTTTTTCTGATTTTTCTCATGATGGTTACAATAAATTCTGTCACCCTATTTCGGCTTGACGTTGAGTTTTCGGACACCCTGTATATAAACGACTTTCGTTTGGCCGATATGTTATGGAGACCATATTTTTATTTTATTTATAAACTTATTTAATGAAATTAAAGAATTATTCAATATCAAATGTTTTAATATTAAATTTTAAATCTAAACAGAAAAAAAACAAACAAATTCAGAAAAACAAAATGATAATAAAGTTTTAATTTTACCACCATTTATTTTTTATTTTATTTCATTAATTTTTTTCACGTTTTTAGTTAAAATTTCAAATACTTAACTATCGATTATTAAAACAGGTTTTAGCTAGGTAAGAAATAATGAGAGAATTATGGCCATGAATCCAGTTTTAGCAGCGGCTTCAATTCTTGAGCAAATTAATTTCAAAATATTGCAAGGTAATTGTGAAGCAAACAAGTAGTGTTCTGAGTTTTTTTCCATCGTGCCCTAAACTTTATTTAAATTATAATTTACTTAATTTTTAAAATTTTTTGTTGAACTTTTATAATTTTTTTTTTAAATTAAAAATTATTTGGTTTGTACATATGTACATCGGGTTCTAGTTCAAGTTTTTTCCTTTTTTAAGTTTTTTTCTTAAGAAGGATAATTTACTTAAGTTAAATTCGTCACCGAATTATAATTTATTTAGTCCGGCTTCCTAAAAAACATTAGGAAAAAACATTTTGGCTCAAATTGTTGGATACGGAAAAGCAATATGAAGTGCTGGAAATAAAAAATGAGCTAGAGCTCACAAATTTAAATAACTTATTTTCGTAACAAAAGGAGTATGTATTTAAAAATTTAATTCTTAAACAATATATTGAAGTAAATTTCTATGAAATCCTTAATAAAATAGTCAGTGTTTTGAAATCGGTAGTGACTACTTATATGAGCGGTTTAAAATCAGTTAAATTAGTTTAAACAGGTTATCAGGTATTGAAAAAGCCAGCCAACTTGGGTTCAATTTCGCACACACTCGCCAGAACTAACCGGAGGATGGGATGAAAGAGTTCAATCCACCTATAATGCATTCCTATATATCTATAAAAGAAAAAAACATGGAACAACTGTCTGCCTAAATATAACGTCTTTATCCCCATTTAACAGAGTCCTTCTAGAACAGCCGCCTTCGATGTAGGTTGTGTGTTATAGGATTACAGGACTATGTCACTAAAAAATCTGTTCTATGCAGTCCCTCAAAGTTGACGCTGTAACTGATTTCTACAGGTTTAACGTTTAATCCTTATCATTCTGGTTATGTATCCTTATTGTAATCGATCCCTGACCTTTTGCCAGTTCGTCCGCAACAATGTTAACGGCTACCTCACTGTGCCTCTGCACCTAGAAAATCTTCAGATTCGAATTTCTAGCCGTCTCATCAGCTCACTGCACAAAATTGTGTTCACAGAGGACAAGTTTTGTGATTTGGAACCACTTGGTTAATATATGATTTTTCGAATCAACTGGTTTTTTTGGTTTATTCTTTTAAAATTCCACATACGCCTTAAAGTATGCTTTGAAATATAAGCTTTAACCGTGTTTCCGTCTTAAGTCTTTCGTATTAAAAGGTCATTGATTTTTATTTATCGATTATTATCTGCCTGGCCCACGATGTCACTCGACATCGCTCGCTCGCATAAATACATGCAAACCAAAAACAACATTTTTAAATTTGTTATTCTTTTTTTTTCAAAGGTATTTATGCGAGCCAGCGATGTGGAATGACATCGTGGGCCATGCAGTTAATATTTTTTATTTTTTTGCAGGTACGCAAAATTATGTACTTTTTGGTGATTTAAAAACGGCAAGTGGTTTTAAATTACCATATTTTACATGCAGAAGCTTGTATAACTGAAGAGATAATAAACGAATTTCGCTGAATTTTAGACAAAAATTGCTGTAAAATGTAATTTTTTAAAAATATTGTGTATGCTAAGGTAACTGCTTAGATTAGGGTGTCCCAGAACTCAACTTGAAGCCGAAACAGGGTGACAAGCTTGATTGTAACGATTAGCAAAAAATATAAAAAAAATATACAAGGTCTTGTTATGCGAATAACAAACATTTGAACTGAGTAAAATGTTTTATTTATATTTTATTTTTTTCTATATTAATTTGTTAAATTTTAATTTGTTAAATTTTTTTTTTTTTAACTTTTATAATTTTTTAAATTAAAAATTGTTTGGTTTGTACATATGTACAACTGGTTTTTAGTTTAAGTTTTTCCTTTCTTAATTTTTTTCTTAAGAAGGATTTTTCTTAATTTTCCCTTGATAGTTACAATCAACCTTTTCACCCTTTGAATTTTGGGACACCCTGTATAAAATAAGAACTGGCAATACACATCCCAATTATGAACATTCTGACGGAATTTGATTCTCGTGGAATTTATTCCTCACGGAACTTATTTCTCACGTAAAGTGCTCTTTTCTATTCAAATTAAAGAAAAAATCACAATATCAGCCCAATTACAAATTAAAATCCCGAGGGAGTTTTTTCACTTTTCTCTTTCCTCCAATTATAAACAAAAATGAAATGTAATGTTTTTTTATTTTTTCCTTCTCCCCATTCACTGAAAACAATAAAAGAAGGAAATTTGCTTTTCTCTTTAATTTAAATGGAAATAAGTACCAATAAAAAATTATAAATAGCTTGTTTTCTGTGTTTCCCAGCTATCTATATGTCGACATTTCATAGGAACTACCCTAATCATAATGATTAGGGTAGTTCCTATGAAATGTCGACATATAGATAGCTGGGAAACACAGAAAACAAGCTATTTATAATTTTATATTGGTATAAATGTTAGAATAGCGAATAAAAAACTTAATTGGTTAAAATAAGTACTTCATATGAAAAATAAATTCCGAGAGGAATAAATTCCGTGAGAAATAAATTCCGCGAGAATATTCATAATTGGGCTGTATTTGTTAGCGTGATTATAGGAATTGAGAATTTGATCTCCCTTTAGTGTTTTCAGTAAATGGAGAAAAGGAAAATATATAAAAACATTATACTTTTTTACTTAATTCTTGTTAACAATTGGAGGAAAGGGAAAAGTGAAAAAAGTCCCACGGAATTTTCATTTGCTGGTGGTGTTTTTTTGTACCAATCAAAATATACAAACAGCTTGGTTTTTATATTTCCATATGTTGACATTTCATCAGTAAACACTCTAATCATCAGTAAACTTGGAAACCTTTGAAAGATGTTTTCAAACATTTAGGGCCATTATTACAACCTAACGATAAAGTTCTTGATAGTTAATCTTAACATTAGTTAACGTGAACGATAAAGTCACCACTAAATTTACCCATTTTTACAACTGAAGTTACAATATTTGCAGCAAAAAATATGGCAGCTTCAAATGCTTAAAGTTAACTTTGAAATTTACCAAGAGGATAAACCTCATATTAAGTTATCAGTAACTTTTCAGATTAATTTTTTTTTGTAATAACCAAAAAAAAATTACCTGTAAGATAAAATCCTAATGTGTGTATTAATGTTAAATAGTCGAACTTTAATTTTAATATTTGAATACACAAACTGCAGTACAAACAACTGGGATTATAACAGATTGTATATGTGATCAATATGAGAAAAATATAGACGAAAAAATTAATAACAGCCTGTTTACCAATCTCGACAACATGCTTGCGTTCGCAATCTAAGCGAATGAAAATTGATTTGGGTTCGTCTAACTATTTTCTATGCGAACGATATGTCGAAACTCAATCGAAATACATAAGAATGTGCGAACGAATAGTAGTGAAATAGACAAACCCAAATTGATTCGAATGTGAGTGACTGGCTTTCTTTCGCATTCATTTTCTTTCGAAATTGGTAAACTGGCTGTAAGAGTTCAGTGGCTGAGTTGGTTAAGCAGCCGTATTAAAAATACCTCATGTTTACATGGTACTGAATTCGAATCCTAGTGGGTGCTGATGATCAGTGTAGCGACTGTGAAACAGCTAGTTGTCCCCCAGCTTTAGTGTATTCAATTATTTTTTCCTGTCTTCTTTGATCAAGAGTTATTGATCGCGGCAAATATTCTTATAATTATAAATAAAAATATTTCTTGGCTTTAGCCAGGATTGAACTCGAGCTAGACGAATGATACCAACCCATCATCATATAATATTAGAAATATAAAATCCTAATGTTAACTATTCGCCAGTTGTAATAATGGCCCTTAACTATATATCGCAATATTGTAAGTATTTAAAAAAAAACAAAATAAATTTTGATTTTGAGAATAATTATTTTTTAAAACTTCATCTCTCCGAATAATTTGAAAGATTTGTAATCGAATCGTTAAGAGCTAAGTGTAACTATTTATTATAAAAGAAAAGTTTTAAATCGAAAATTATTATTTAATTATTTTTTAAAACTTCATCTCTCCGAATAATTTGAAAGATTTGTAATCGAATCGTTAAGAGCTAAGTGTAACTACATATTTATTATAAAAGAAAAGTTTTAAAACGAAAATTATTATTATTATTTTTTTAATTTCCTTTAATATTTGAAACCCATTTTATTTATTAAACTTTGTTTCCCTAATACTCTCAAATTTTAACAGTTTTAAGAGCTTGAAAATAATATTTAACACAAAACTTAATTATAAGCTTAATTAGCCTGTTTTAAATATGCTTTAAAATACATACATACATACATACATACATACATACATTCTTATGTACGTACTTCAATTTTTTTGAGAATATTAAAAAACAAAAAAGAACAGACCAAACTTTGACAAATTATAATTGTAGATAAGTATTAATAATTATATTAAACTATTTTTGCTAAATTTAATACAATATAATTAAAACAAAAACACCAAATGAAAGAATACCTTGAAATATTTATACACCAGAATTTTTAAAAAAATGAAAATATTCTTTGTTATTTAAAACTTAAGGCTTGGGCATATTGTAACCGTTGTACTTTGTCCGTCTGCTTTTCCAACTGACATTAACGTATAAGAAGTATGAACTTGGCACAATCGGTACTTTATTAACGGAAATAAATTCAACTGATTTTTTTACTTTCAGGCCTGTTCTGAAAACGGCGTGTTTTCAAATCACGAACCGTTTTGAAAGCACGCAGACAATTTGAAGCTGTTCTGCAAATCACGTGATTTTAAGGTTTTCGACGTGCCTTTAATTTTTCGAAGGCACGAGAAAACAGCTATTTATTTACATTTTTGCTTTGTTTGTTTCTAGTTTTATATTCTTAACTACAATAAGAAGTGAAAATTAAGTAAAAAATTAAACCAGCTGACTGCTAAAGGTAAAATGTAAATCACGACAATTTCTCACAAAACGAGCAGTGTCTATAATTTTATTAATATTTATGTTTCTGTGTGAATAAAATTTAATTTTACTACAAAAATGAACAAACAACACATCATTTTAAATACATACAGGCCTGTTCTGAAAACGGCGTGCTTTCAAATCACGAACGGTTTTGAAAGCACGCAGACAATTTGAAGCTGTTCTGCAAATCACGTGATTTTACGGGTTTCGACGTGCTTTTAATTTTTAGAAAGCACGAGAAAACAGCTGTTTATTTACATTTTTGCCGTGTTTGTTTATAGTTTTATATTCTTAACTACAATAAAAGGTGAAAATTAAGCAAAAAAAATAAACCAGCTGACTGCTAAAGAGAAAATGTAAATCACGACTATTGGTAAACAAAGCAAAACTATTTTTCACAAAACAAGCAGTGTCTATAATTTGATTAATATTTATGTTTCTGTGTGAATAAAATTTAATTTTATTACAAAAATGAACAAACAACACATAATTTTAAATACATAAAAATAGTTTTATTAAATTTGTAATGAAAAACACAGAGAAAATAACCAAGTGATATCAAAAAGCCAGCCATTTGGCTGACCGGTTTAAAATCACGTGGTTTCATTACTTTCTGTGTGCAGAACACCTTTTGCGTGTTTTGAAATCACTTTGACAAAAAGTGATTTACAGAACAGCCCTGTTTAATTTTATTAAAATCTTTTGCTTTTTCAGACACAGCACAGAACAAGGCGAATTCATTTTACCAGGTGAAACTGAAAAAACAGAGGTACTACTTTTTTTTTCTAATTGTAAAACATCAAGTGTCAAAAGCTGTTTCTGCCCTGTCGGCTAATCAGTAGCTGACTACAAAAATAGCCAACTTTTAATTAATTTTTATGAACCAATTTTAAGCTATCATGTATACAATGCAAACATATATAGGCGCCGTAGACTTCAGTTTTTATTATTAATACTACTACGTTTTTGTTATTAATACTACTGCGTGATATATATTCAACCATATTCTGCTTGTCGGCGGCAATACCGTCGACAGTATTATGGCAACATCAATTTAAGACGACATCAATATTAATCTCGCATTCCCTAACAGTTTTGTATTGATGTTGCCGGTTTATCGATAATGTTAATAAAACCCAACACACATCTCTAATGTATGTGTCAGTTGCATCGTTTTGTTTACCTTTGGATTAGAACAAAATTTTGTGCAAAATAAGAAAGTTTGTGGAAAAGGAATATTGAGGAAGTTTTTATATACAAAAAGTTTTTCCAGCCATGTTCAGACTCCAGTGACGAAGTAAACAAACCAAACTAAGGTCGTGCATTTTTAATTCTGGCCAGTTATGGGCGCTTTTCCAGCTCCTCTACTAGTTTTTGAAATTGGGCGGAATTCGTAATTTTAATTTTTTAAATTTTTTAATTTTCTTTATTAATTTTTTTGATATTTTTGTTCGAACTCGGCTCTAAAAACTGTGACGACAAAACAACCGCCAATTAAAGACAACATTGCTGCCATTTTTTTTTTTTTTCTCTTGGACCAGTACTCAGGGGATGACCCCTACATATGCAGTGCATTGTACCAGAACTAGAAAAATAGGTTATGAAGAGGGGGAAAGAGTGGGTAGTGTTTGTGAACATTTGACTTGAACTTTCCAACATTAAAACAGACAGGAAACACGTTTGCTGGCAACTTATTCCGCAGGCGAAGCGTACGGCTGAAAAACGAATTCTGTCTGTAATGCGTACTACGATTCCTTGTGCTATCAACCACAAATGGATGAGCTCTGGAAGATAAACGCGTGCTACGTAAAAATGTGCGAGTTTGGGGAATAAGATCCCTAATCTCGCCATTTTCTCTTGTAGAATATCAAATGTGTGTCGGCAGTTCATGCCAATATTGATAACAGGAATGCCGGCCGATTCGCCTCAAAATTAAAAAATCGGTGTCGTCTTGTATTGCCGCCGACAAGCAGAATGTGGGCGATTGACAGTTTCACGCAAGTTTTAATTAACTCAAATTTTTTTTTGTTATTGGTGTATAATATTTCTACAATAAAATAAACCCACCTATTAAAAAGTTAAATATAAATCATGTAAAATAAACAAAACAAAAATATGAAAAAGCTCTTAAAACTGTTAAAATTTCTTTTTATACCAAAATTAGTTGCAAAACAATGTCCAAAATGTAAACACATCTTTTTTAAAAAAACAAAAAAAAAAAAAACAAAAAAAAAAACGTTCTAAACGGCTAAAAATAAAATTTTTTTGATAAACGTATTTAAAATTATTTATAATGCTAAATAAAAAAAAATGGTATATATCATAGGCTTAAATTTAGTTTTAAGTACCAAAAATTAAAAGAAGAACTATATTTGTATTAAATTAAGTACTAATCCTAACATGCTCTTTTTTTAAGCTCGTAAACAATTTCGTTTAATTTGGCACTAATTTTTATTTGGAGAAAAAAGCTAAGAAAACTATAAACAATTTTTTTTATGAAATATTCATCTGTATGGGGAAAAAGCTCTTTTCCAATTGTGTATTTGTAATAATCTAAAAAAAAATATTAAAAAATAAAAACAATACAAAAAATACATGGAAATCAAATGAAAAATTATGAAAAAAATCAGTTTTATTTAAATAACTAAAAGAAATTACAACAGAGAAGGTAAGTAAGCTCTTATTCTGTGGTATTTTCAGCTTAAATAAGTTCAGGGCAAAACCAATTTAAAACTAGAAATTTAGAATTCACTTTGCGACAATGTTCAGCCATGCTCCGAGAAACGCACGATTTAAAACCGCAAAGCGTTCTGAAAAACGCTTAATTGATTTTGAGGCGTTCTAAGGAACGCGTGTTTTACTTGCGGTTCGGAGTTGTTTACGGAAACATATACGGCTTTCACACACGGAAAGTTTACTCAAAGAGTGTAAGAGAGCCACTCTCTTTTCCCTTGCCAAAACCAAACTCAAGACTTCGCAAAGTTAACTTTCTGTATGTGAAAGCGGTGATACAATCAGCCATGATCCGAGAAACGCACGTTCTGAAACCGCAAAGCGTTCTGAAAAACGCTTAATTGATTTATAGGTGTTCTAAGGATCGCGCGTTTTACTGGCTTTTGCAGTTGTTTACAGAAACATATACGGCTTTCACACACGGAAAGTTTACTTTGCAAAGTCTTGAGTTTGCTGATGGCGAGGGAAAATAAAGAGTGTAAGAGAGCCACTCTCTTTTCCCTTGCCACCGCCAAACTCAAGAATTTGCAAAGTAAACTTTCTGTATGTGAAAGCGGTCATACAATCAGCCATGTTCCGAAAAACGCGCGTTCTGAAAAACGCTTAATTGGTTTTAGGTGTTCTAAGGAACGCGCGTTTTACTGGCGTTTTGGAGTTTTTCCCGAAAAAGTACAACATGTGTGTTACCATACGTATAAATGTATGTGGTATTTATATAAAATGAAAAAATATTTGACAACAAATAGAAACATTTTCTAATTTAGTTTTTTTAATTAAAAATGTGTAAAATTCGTACAATTTTTAATTGAAATAAAAACAAAATATATTAAATTTCAATCGTGCATAATTTTATTGCCTTTTGCAAGCTCAGTTTTTGCAAATTCAATCAGTTCACTTCAATACACATGCAAGTTGTAGCCGCCAATTTTAAACGATATGCGCTTTTCAGAACACTTCTTTGGCGATTTCAAACCGCAAAACCATACTTGTTGCATTATACGTTTGTCGGAACAGCTATTTGGCGTTTTCAAATGGAAAACGCTAAATTTAAGCGATTTACGTTTCTCAGAACACGCTTGATTTATCTGTCTGGTTCACGATATCGTTTCGTAAACGTTTGTCATAGTTTTTAAGGTAAAAAAACCTATTCCGATGCCGTTTATAGGCTTTATTTTTACCTGATCTTGTATCATTTGCCTTGTCTACCTCCGATATATCTGATAGTTGTATAATAGTTAGCTGTAAGTCACTTATTTTTTATATAAAACATTAGCAAATGTTAACGGAGTGACATCGTGAGTTATGCAGCATGTTTTTAAAAATTTCCCTAAAAAGGGAAATTTTAAATTTCCATATATTTTAGCATATTTTTAATGAAATTTCTTTATAAATTGTTATAACAAGTGATTTTAACCAAAATTTATCTAAAATTCATTGAAATTAAAAATTTCGCTACAAGGGAAAATTTCCCTACAAGGCAGTTCATTCGTCATTCTTAATAAAATTTTTACGTATCTTTAAATAGAAAAGTATTTTAATTGATTTTCTAGAGAAATAACCCTAAATAAAAATTTCGCTACAAGGCAAATTTAAAGGAGCGACATCGTGAGCCATGCAGTATGTTTTTAAAAAATTTCCCTAAAAAGGGAAATTTTAATTTCCATATATTTTAGTATATTTTTAATGAAATTTCTTTATAAATTGTTATAACAAGTGATTTTAACCAAAATTTATCTAAAATTCATTGAAATTAAAAATTTCCCTACAAGGCAAATTTTCAGTTCATTCGTCATTCTTAATAAAATTTTTACGTATCTTTAAATAGAAAAGTATTTTAATTGATTTTCTAGAAAAATAACCCTAAATAAAAATTTCACTCAATTTAAAAACAAATATATTTTGTTCTAAGCAAATTTCGAAATTGAATTTCTTAAAAAAAATGAAAATATTTTGAGCTAAAGAAATTTTGAATTTAAAGGGAAGCGAACTATTTTTAGCAAATTTAAAACTTATAAAAAGGAAACTTTTTGATATTGAAAAATAGCACTAAATAAATATTTCCCAATAGGGGAAATTTTTAAAGAAAAATTTTGATCGAAAGAATTTGCGAATTTGTACGTAGTATTTTTAGTTACGTAATTTGCGTTCGTAGACAACTTTTTTTTTTTTTTTTTGAAGTAAGCAGTATATATGATTTTTTTTATAATAAAAAATTTTTATTTTTAGCGCTGATTAAAAAGCTTTAAAGAGAATCAGATTTCCAAGAAAATAGTTCTGAATGGAAGAAATTTTGGTATATTTTTTTTTTGAGCAGCTGACAACCCCCAATTCTTGCGAATTATAAATAAAACTAATTTATTTTATTAATTTTTATTGAAGATTTTTGTTTGTTTTTATTCATTTCATTTTTTAAATCATCGGATTTTATTTTTGTTTTTTATGCCTGTTTTTGATTTTTGTTTTTTTTTTTATAATTATGTTTTCATATACTTAATAATTAATAAACTTAGATAAGGTTTAATGTCTTATTGATAATTATTTTCGTTTAGGTTTAATTTTAGAATTTTGTCTAATCTTTTATTTTAAATGTTCTTGATATCATTTTTACACTTTTTTTTCGTTACAAACGAATTTATTTTTTGTTTCTTTTTTTCATCTTCTTCTTTTTAAAGACATTTACACACAAATAGTACATAGAAAGTTATTATAGATTAATTATCAATTAATAAAACAATATAAGTATTGTTAAAAGTTTTTTATATATTATTCATAATAAATTTATATATTTTTGTGTATCAAATTATAGCTTAATTTCCTTTATTTTCTATTTTTTTATTTATTTTTATTTTAATAATAAACACCACACACAAATAAAATATTTATACAAATAAAACTTTTATATAAAACTATAAAAAGGCTTTTGAGGTAATTAATACAAAAAATATTTAGCGTAATTTTTTTTTCTCAATTGAAGTTTTCAAGTATTTCTTGCAAAATAATTTTTATTAGTTTATGTATAATATAATAATTAGTAATGGACTTGTTTATTTATTTATTTTTTTATGGAATAATGTAGCAATCAGTTGAGTTATTTTTATAAGCAGAAATTATGAAATGAAATAAGTTTTAACATTAAATTATGTTATGGCTCAATTTTCTAAAAACTGTGCTGTAAACATGTATGTATGTATTTGTAGTTGTGTATACCAGAGATCTGCAACCGGTGCCTTTTTTTATTTATTTTTTTTTTTTTTTTTTGATGATCTAAGTACACCTGTCTTAAATTGCGTTGCGGTGTGATTGGTTAAGGCGTTTTGTTTGCACAAGTATGTTTTCTACTCTTTAGAATTTGCATCTGCAAACTAGTTATATAACATCATCAAGTTTGCATGCAGTGGAAGCTTGATTGTGTTGCTCAAATTTTTTCGGTAATCGTATTCGTACTTCTTTTTAACAACGAAAATAATATTTTTATGTAAGAATTTTCAGCCAAGTACAGGGTTGTCAGATATGACGATTTCTCGTCAAACATGGCGAGTTTTTTTATTTTTTTATTTTTTATCTTGGACCAGCACTCAGGGGATAGCTCCTACATATGCAGTGCATTCTACTGGAACTAGGAAAATAGATTATGAGAAGAAGGAAAGGGGGAGTAATGTATGTGAACTTAACACACGGAGTTTTTATCTACTATGGCGGCTAAATTTTTGGTTTGGCGACTGGCGATTTTTTTTTTTTTTTGGCGATATAAAAATCATGTGGCGAAACAGTTTTCACATACTTTGTATTTTAAATCTGGCATTACTATTTTATCCAATATTTTGTTGTCATACTGAATGCTCAAACGATTTACAATGAACTATGTGTCAAAAAAATCGTCTGTTTTCGATATTCATAAGTCCGAAAGCTATCAAAATGAATCAATTAAACCTTAAACTTCAGTTTGATTACATGGATGTAGGAAGCATGTATGATCAACTATTTTCAACTGCACTAGTTTTTTCCTAAAAAATTTTAAACCAAATAATTATGAACATGCAGATAATTTCTTGCTTACGGTAAATGCAGCCATTGCTAGATCGGGCCTTTTTCCTACCATTAAATGCAATAGATTAGGGCTTTGAATTTGATACTCAGCTAAGGAATGCAGGTATAATTTATCTCCAGCAGAAATAAATTATTTAAAAGAAAATGGTCTCACATATATGAAAAAACTTTCGAAGGAAATGTTGTGCCGCTTACCTGCAAGCATGAAGCCATGTAAAGTTTTTAAAGAATTTTCAATAACAAAGTAAGGTACTGTACATAGCAGTATAGATCAAACAGAGGAGACTGAGATTTATAACCCCCTCCCTCCCCTCTGTCCCATCCTCACAACCTATTTTCCTAGTTCTGGTACAATGCTCTACATATGTAGGGGTCATCCCCTGAGTACTGGTCCAAGATAAAAAAAAATAACCCCCTAAATATGTGCTTTTAGCTACTTGTTAGTAAGCTTTATAAAACATTTTATAATTTTATTTTATTCATTTATAATCAATCCCCCATATTCCAACAGGCGTCATCGTCGTCACATCAAGACGACATAAAAAAACACTCGGTTATACATTCGTCTTCGACAGTAATTATATATTATTTGATAGGACTTAGATATTTCCAAGACCTAAGCAATAGATAGAGGCTGTCAACAACATTCAATTGTTGTCGCCAACAAGTAAATAAATGCCAAAATGTTTGTGTCGACTTCATGGGATGACGACGACGTCTCTTGGAATATGAGGGACTATATAACACTAAGCCCATAGCGTCAATAATCCTGTTAAGTATATATAATAATGAGTTCCGTCCGATAGCTATACTTCCGTATTTATCTAAAGTGCTTGAGAACCTTATTTCTAAACAAATAAACGAATATTTGAACAACATGAACTTGATCTCAGTAAAACAATCTGGTTTTTATGAAGGGTAGAAGCTGTATAACAGCACTAGTGGATGTCGTTGAGGACATAAGATCTAAAATTGACGACAATATGATATCGTTTCTGATTCTTTTAGATCACAGTAAGGCATTCGATACGGTGGACTACCAGGTGTTGTTATCAAAACTTAGAAAACTTTTCCATTTTTCAACTTCAGCTTGTAGACTCATTGCGTCGTATCTTTCAAATCGTTCGCAAGTAGTTAAGCTTAATGACAAAACTTCCGACCGACTTAATGTTAAAAGAGGTGTTCCACAGGGTTCGATACTTGGTCCCCTTCTTTTTTGTATGTACATTAATGACCTCCCTGACATTCATATCAGCAGTTCAATTCATATGTACGCTGATGATGTTCAAGTTTATAACTTTTGCACGATTGATGATGCTACTTTCTGTATAAGCAAGATTAATAGCGACCTGGATAAAATTAACAACTGGGCCGAGGCAAATGGTCTGAATATAAATTCCTCTAAGTCCAAATGTATTGTAATTTCAAAATCAAAAATTATGCGTGAGAATCTTCACATTAGGATCCATAATGACGAAATCGCCTTTGTTACCAAAGCAACCAATCTAGGGGTCATGTTTCATGAAAGGTTGACATGGTCTTCACATATTGGCATTGTTGTAAGTAGAGTGTATAGTATGCTGAGGAATTTGTGGATTGTCAAAGACTCCACCCCATTTAACATACGTATGTTACTAGCAAAAACGTATCTTATTCCTTCTCTTTTATACGGTTGTGAAATCTTTGCAAATTGTGGCAGCGAAGACCGACGTAAACTAAATGTGGTTTATAACAATATAGCACGGTATATTTTCCAGAAGCGGCGTTTTGATCACATTTCACAATACTCATATCAAATATTTCATCTCAAATTTGATGATCTGCTAAAATACAAATGTCTAACCTTCTTGCATAAAATAATCATTTCAAAACAACCGTCATATATCTATGATAGAATAAAATTTGCTAGGTCAAATCGTGGTAGAAAAATTATTCAAATAAAATATAGGAGTCTTCTATCGCAACGCCAGTATTTAATTCATGCATTTAGTCTTTGGAACTTATTACCAAATCATATTCAAAAGATAAGCAACGCTAATAGGTTTAAAATAGAATTAAAAAATTTATTTTTGTAACTTATTTTTTAACGATAAATTTGGTTTCTTTTTGCAAAGTACAATAATGATTCATGTTTTTCCTTTAATTTAAGTGATAACATAAATTGTTCCGTTTTTTACTTTTAATTTTTCCCTTTTGTTTAAATTTACATACATACGAGTATATTCATTGTTATTGTTCGCTCTTACCACTAACACTGTCATTTATAAGATGTATATCTTGTTGTGTTAGTTTATCAAATAAATAAATAAATAAATAAAAAAAAAAAAAAAAAAAAAAATTATGAATTAAAGGAATAAAAATGAATACGACTACAAAATTATGAAAAATCATTTCAGGAGACTTTTAGGGATTTATTGTCTTTAAAAGATCATACAAAAAATATTTTGGCGATTTCTGGCGAATTTTGATGGCCAGTTTAGCGCTGTAGGTGGAAATAATTCAGACAACCCTGGTAACATATTTACCTTACCCATAAGAGTTTCATGTATTTACTCACTCACACTGGGTAAACGTATTCATACTAAGCATGGCGTTGCCAGAAGGATTTGAACAAAATCATGTTTTAGCGATCGCGTTTAAAAAAAAAAATACTCGTATATACACACACTTTTTGAACATTTTTAGTACAAAATCGTCAAAAACAATAACTTTTACGTTAAAATATAGATATTTTTTACGAAGCACATTCCTTTTATTTTATGTTCCTTCACTTATAATAACAATTTTTATTTCTTGGTTTTAACCCATAATCACAATAAATACATAGTTACATATGGGGCAATCCAAGTCAAATCTAACAGTTCGGAAGAAAAAATTTTTTTGATTTGCGTTATTTTTTTACTGTATTGATGATGTTCCTTTAGAACAGTTCATTTTGCCAAATTTTCAGATTTTTTTTTTTTTGGCTTATGGTGTCCGAACAGATACTCATAATTTTTTCAATGTTAGTCCAAACAGCATAATTCCTTTGGCATTGCTTTTCTTTTTCTGTCTACTATCTAATAAAAATATAGAAAAAAATTGTGCACAGAGGGCTTGGATGCGATTTTGATATTTAATCTTTTAAATTAATTTTTCTCACTGTTTGTACTCTTTTTCTTGAAATTTTTGTCTGACTTTTTCCACAACTTTTAAGACTCATTTGGTAGTGGGATTCGAATAATTACCCGAATCCCGATTTTTTTTTTTTTTTTTTTTTAATTTGTTAAAAAATAATTTTTCGTGTTAAACCACTGTGCAAAAATTTTCTGGAACTTCGCAGGATATCTATAATAAAAATTCATAAATTAACTTAAAATTATCTCAATATGGTTTTCTAATACCCACTTAGGTGCGAAATAATGGCTTGAAAAGTGTTATGGGGACTCCGCTCGTACAAACACCGATGACGCAGCGGACGTCCAAATGGGGCGGTAACACCAGAAACAATAAAAAAATCCAAAAAATCGTTTTGAATGATCGAAAAGTGAAATAGCGTGAGTTAGCTGACATCGTAAAGATATCAAAAGAACGTGTATGAGAAAGCTCACTAGTGCCGCGTTTGCTCACTATTGACCAAAAACGAGAACGTGTTTGTAGTTCTGAGCAGTGTTTGGCCATGTTTAAACGTAACAAACCGGAATTTTTGCGTCGACATGCGACAATGGATGAAACATGGATCCATCACATCACTTCGGAATCCAAACAATCGTTATCTGAGTAGACAGCAACTGGTGAAACTCGTCCAAAGCGCCCGGAAGCACAACAATCGGCTGGAAATGCTATGGACACGGTATTTTGGGATGTGCATGGTGTAATATTCATCGGCTATCTTGATAAAGTGAATATTATATAGCGTTGTTAGAGCGTTTGAAGGCCGAAATTGCAAAGAAATGGCCGCATGTGGCAAAGAAAAAAATTTCGTTTAATCAAGACAACGCACCGTGTCACAAGTCAATCAAAACAATAGCAAAACTACATGAATTGAACTTCGAATTGCTCCCACATCCACCGTATTCGCAAGGTTTGGCTTCCAGCGACTGCTGGCTGTTCGCAAACCTGAAAAACCTGAGGTTATCGCTGAAACTGAGGTATTCCATTCTTTGGAGCGACGAGGCTCATTTTACCTTAAACGACCACTTCAACAAGCAAACCTGCCGTTACAGACAACCCTTGATTGAAACATCACAAACCATTGCATTGCTCTAGGGTAACTGTTATCCACGCATGAGATAATTGGACTATTTTTCAACGAAATTACGAATGTTAACAGTGAAAATTATCGAGGCAAAAGATAAATCGTTCTACAAAAGTGGTATTGAAATGTTAGAGCGACGCTGGAATGATTGAATGCATTGCTCTTGATGGTGATTACGTTTATGAATAAAGCTAATTTTGAACCAAAAAAAACTGTGTTTCCTTTTCAGACCATATGTTATACAATTTTATTCTATTTATTTTTTATTTTTTTTTTTAGAGATACAAATTAATGAGTTTTTAGTTTTTATACTAGAATTATCACTGTGACAACTTTTTAGACAACAGAATCAAAGTGATAATTTAATTAAAGAATATGAATGAGTCGCCGAAAAAAGTTTCCTATTGAATGATTGTTAAAAAAAATTAAAATTGCAAATAAATTACTCAAAAAGTATTTAAAAATTTATTTTTATTTTTTTTTTTTTATTAGCCGTTGTTTTTTTTTTTTTCTTTTTTTTGCTTTAGGTGAATGGGGGCAAGTGTTTATAGTATATATGAAATCCCTAAATATTTTAGACTCTTGTTAATTTACATTATTAAAAAATTGAAAACAAAACCCTTGTAAAAGTTAAAAGTTGTTGTAAATGTGTTAAGCCGAAAATCAGTACATTTTAGTCTGTTAAAGAAAATCAGTCAAAGTAGTCTAAACAAATGGATGACATTGAACTTTTTATTACAATTTTTTCCTAAAAATAAAAAGTCAACATAAACAAAAAACATTGTTGAGCAGCAGATAAATCATGACATAATAAATAAAAGAAAGTTTTCTCTTTTTATCTCATCAATTTTATTATTGTATTTAAATCACAAAGAAAGTAGAGATAAAACAAAGCAAAAAACACGGGAAAAAATAAATCCCCTTTTACATTTAGACAGACAATGGACAGTCAGACGAAACGTGCGGATGCTGTAAAAAAGTTTGTCATATGTGCGCTGTCGCTTAAGCCGTAATGACAGTTATTGTGTCAACTTTTCTTAATCTAAGATTGAAAGAGTGAAATCGGTAATGTTAAAAAGAGACAATTATATAAGTTACAAAAAAAAGTTTTTTGTACACTTAAAATTGACATTTGATCAACAAAATAGTAAAACATGCAATTTTATTCATAAACTTATTTTTTCTTGTATTTTCTTTAAATAAATTAATGTATAATTAATTCAAATATATTTTATACTTTTTAATTATTAAATCAATCAATGGTTTCTTCTACAATTTTTAACATGATTTATAGTTTGGCAAATACATTTAAATTGCAAAATATTACAACATTCAGTGATGAATCATCATTAAATGAATGAAAAAATCGTTTAGTTGAGAAAAAATCTCTACATTCAAAGCATAAAACTAAAAAAGTTAACAGCACACTAGCATTTTAAGCTGCAAACGTCACTCTTAAGTACTTCCCACTTTTTATCGATATGTTGAAAAATTTTGACGTTTTTAGATTTTTCTCAATATAGCTTAAGTCTTGGCTCTTAATAATAATTTCAATTATGATATATCTACACTCTTCTCCAAAGTCTTAAAATGAAAAAAAAAGTAAGTATCATTACGGCTTTATGGATGTAATTTTATCAGCTGTTTACGAATTTTTACTATTTTTCCGTCCGAGTACTTTTGTGGGCAAGAGAGTTTTTAGAGAGTAATTTTTACAATTTGCTGAAAATTTACTCAGTTACTGCATTTTACTGTAATAAACTTATTATGTACGATAAACCGAATGTAAAAATAAAACATTTTTGTGCATATTCATAAAAAATTAAAATATATTTGAAATGAATTTTATTAAAATTTTGTATGGAATTTTTAAATTAAACACATTTAACATTCCTTTAAATTTTTATGAATATGCCCATTTGTGTTGAATTTGAAATGGATATTAAAAAGTTATTAGTTTAAAATTAATTTTAAAGTTAATTACGTAAATTCAAAAGATGTTTTAAAACAATGCAGCGGATATAAACTTGTCTCTTAAAATGTTCAACGGTTTTTTAAATAAAGAGACTTATTTATTTGCCTTTTGCAGTTCTAAAAGGCGGGAAAAATAGGTGAATGCGCAAGCACACCTCTTTCCTATCTCGTGTCAACGCTGTTCTACTTTGTGATTAAAACGAAAATAAAATCTTAACCAATTTTGAAACATAATCATTTTGTTATTGAGAGTTTTATAGAATTAATCTGTTCGTAACTATTATAAAGTATTGAAATTTTTTTTTTACAATTAATACTTGTATAATTTTTTTTTATCATATTAAATGCAATTTTAAGTAACATTTTCCTTCTTTTATCATTTTTAACAATTATTTTTTGTTATCTTTTTTTGTCATTACAAATTCAAATTGATCTTTTTTTGCTTAAGAGTTTAATAAAAAATAATAATAAACTTATGTGCTGTTTTCTTAAGAATATTATTAAATGAATTAATTTTAATTTACAAATTATGACTAGACTTAAGTGCGGAAAAAATATAAGTTGAAAATTTGTTGCTTTAATTGTTGGTTTGCTTTTAATTTGTAATTTTTGTTATTAAAAATGTCTTCGATACTTGTAACTCTTTCTTTAAAAATTTTTTCTTAATAATTTAATATTTGGTGTTAAAATTTTGTTTATCGAATAAATTTATTAAAAATGACATGAATTAAAAAATTCTTAATATGAATTAGTTTCTTTTTTTTGCATTTTTGAGATTTTAAATGGGGAAAAACATTATTAACAACTTTAAGCTCTTGAAATAGCAGTTGGAATAGTCAAGTTTTTATTTAAAGTATTAGAAAAATTGTTCCCAATTTTGAGAAAAAAAAATTTAAATCATCACATTGAATTATTTTGTCAAGAAATTGCCGCAACGAAACAACTTTATGATGGTTCAAATTCAATACATAAATTTATCACTGTAGTAATTTCTTTTATATAAATTATAAAATTCTTTCCATAGAAATTGTCAAGGTAATAAATTTTTCCAAGTAGCGTCTTATAACGCAAACGTTTTCACGTTGGAGAAGTTTTCAGTGTAACAAATTATAAAACTTTCACTGTAATAAAGTGTAAAAATATCCTCTTTGTAAAGAAAATTATTACCATAATCGTTTTTTTTTCACTGAAAAATTATCACATTCTTAAGTTTTCCATAGAAAAATTATCACTCTATCAATGAAATTGACTATCACAGTAGTAAATTTTTTGCGGGAAAATTATTCCAGTGATAATTTTTTTATTAAAAGTTTTTTTACAGTAATAAAGTTATTTTTTTATTAAAATTTATGACAGCGAGAACTATTTGTCAAGAAAATTATCACTGTGATTACTTTTCCATGATCACGTTAGCGTGCTGGCAAATTTCTAGCGGAAAGATTGTCGCAGTAACAATTTTTCACAGAGACTTCAAGAGAAATTTATCATTGTGACTTCTTTTCCAGGTTATTAATATTACAACGCAAAGTTATCTCCCACAAACGTAATCACAGTAATGAGTTCTCTATGGAAAAACTATTGTTTTTTAATTGAGAATTTATCAGAGTGATAAATTTGAAAATTTATCACAGTGACATATATTCAAAATTAAGATTATTAATATTCCATTGGAATATTATCACAGTAAATACAGAAAATGCATTTACATAGAAAAATAATCACAGTGAAAACTTGTCTACCAAAATATTATCACAGCGATAACATTTCAAAGACAAGTTGATTATCGTAATGATAATCGCAAAGTATTAGCATGCTAAGTTTCCTACAAAAAGATTACCACAGTGAAAAATTTATGTGATGGTTTGGAAATACACTTTACTAAAATTTAGTGTTTAAATTTAATAAAAATCAATGCATTTTAATAAGTAATTGTACTAAAACTTTAAATACCTGATTTTTAGTTCCAATAAGTAATAATTTTTGCTTTCTTTCTATTAATTTTTATGGCAAAATACAATGATTCCCTTCCCTATTGAAAAGCATTATTATTAGGAAAGAAATTAGAACATCAAATTTCTTATAGTAAAATGAATATGTTTTAAATGTAGTTTCTTACTAATGATAACTATGAAAGTAAAATATAATAATATATGTATATGTACGTCTTTTATTTAAGGTTGTATTGTGTTTTAAATGTTGGGGTGGTTGTTGTTGGGAGAACAAAGTGACAAAGATATAGAAAAATATTAAAATTTTTTTTATAACGATACGTAATTATTTAACGCTTATTATACAAAATACGAGGAATCGGTTTGCGATGACATATCTACTTTTGGTTAGTTTTATTTAAATACATATATTTTATTTCCCTTTATATTGAATTCATTTTCATATGTTTTCTTACAAGGTGGTTTAAATTACATTTACAACATAAAATATGGCTTGTCTTTGCTAAACACAAGTATAAAAATAAATAACTTGAGCAGCGCTTTTGTAAAAATAATAAACAACTACATTACTATTGGAAATATTAGCACATTTCATTAAATACCCTTTAAATTAATACTATTTTTTTCTGTGTAAATAATAAGCTTTGTTGTTAAATGGTTACATTTTTGTTTAAATCACAAGGGAAATAAATACAAACACACGAAAGATAGAAATTAAAAGTGTTTAATAACTTCCAAACATAAGAAACTAATTTTTTTTTTAATAGTTTCCAAACATAAATACATAATCGTAGTTTTATGTATTATACATAAAAATAAAAAATAGAAAAAATTAAACAGACAAAATTATGCATTACCTTGAGGTGCCATGTGTATATTTGTTTGGTTTAAACATTAGCTATGGGTGCTTTGCGCGTCATCGCATCCCGATTCGACTTGTCCTACACATACTGATAATTATGAGCAGCTGACGATGACTCCTCGCCATTGCGCAGCAATGGCTCCTGCTCTATAGTCTTGTTTGCTTGCACATCATAATCGTAATAGTTCATCCAATCAATACGTTTCGGTTTAAACAAACCGAAGCAGGAGCATTCCAAAAAATCAACTAGATTATTGAAGGCACCACGTGTAAAAGGTGATTTGCCCTTTCGTGCCTGGAAATGTCGATATCTGCCGCGATTCATGCGCTCATTAGTTGTCATGCCCAAACATATAACCTGATATGTTTGACAAATTGTAAGTAATATGACCCAAGACATGTGAAGCAGTGCATTGGTCATCACCCAGCCTATCCAGGCATTGCAATCGCCAATAGCACGCAATGCAGCCAGAAAATCTTTTTATTTTTAAAGAAAGAGAATAATGCATAAGTGTTAATGAGGAAAAGAACAATGTAATAATATATATGTAAATGTTAGAAGCTAATATAGCGAATAAAGAACCCAATTGTTTGAATATATAACTATGGATAAATAAATTATAGTATTTCATAGAAAAATGCAATATACTTAAAAGCGTTTCAGATTATCTTACAAATCTTAACAATTTTCATTGGATTTTGTGAGACAGAAACCTAATAAGATTTGTTCTGACTGTCAACAAAAAAATAACGTTTCTACAACTCGTTTTCACACCATCACACCCGGGAGGTTACTTTCTAATGCTATGCGAAAGTAAGTGCGATGCGAAAGGTAAATGCGATAAGAGAATAATTTGGTACTTTGTTTGCGCAACTTTTTGAAAATAAAGCAAAACTGATACTACAAAGAAAACAATAGCGAAGAATTATAAAATAAAACGTGCAAAAGGTAAAAATTCAATGCAGAAGAAAAATACGAAAACGCAATACAGGTTAGCAATTCTTCGATAAGGAACCATTTATGTTTCTGAACGCGATAGAGAGTAACCCGACTGAATTAAAACGAAAAAATTTAGTATATTTATCAACATAGCTTCTCAATTTAGTCCATCGCTTTTATAAAAAAAGAAGCAACACTGATCCGATGAAAAATCTTATCACTTTGTTACGGTTACAGTGACCAAACGGAGCTACCACACCATCACTGAAAATCAGTAACCACAATCACATACGCACCCACACATTCCCTTATTCAACCCATCCTCATTCACATACATACATCGCATGCAAAACATTCTGAGGTAAGTAATTTTGCCTATGAATATTTTAATATTCTCTACCTCTACATATTCCAGCTATTTTGTCGCCTTATGATCTGTCAACACAATCATACATACAATCCACACACACTCATCCAGAGTTATACTACAATACCAAACCTCAAACAGCCAAACGAAACCGACCTAAAAAGAAGAAAACTCACCTCCCGTTCACAACAAAACCATTCACACCTACCAAGACCATTGAAACCATCAATCAACATTAGCTCTTCTATTTCCTTCCCATACATATCTACACACACACATACACAAATCACTACATGCAAATATCAATCACCCAGTGGTCAAAAAATAAAAAAAATTCGCAAGCAAAACCTTTCTCCTAGCCTTTAGTGCGCAACAATAAACTATATCGAACAAACAAACAACATTTTCTAGTTATTCAGTGTATCATACATATCTATAAAAATCTCGTCAATCTGTGAAAGTTAATAAAAATTAGCAAACATTTCGGTGTTATTAAAAACAACTTAAAAAAAATTCCAAAAATGATAATCTTATGGAATGTCATAACCCTCATTGATCATTTGCATTTTTGTACCACTTTACTTTCATACTGGAATAAGTAATCTTACGGAACGAAAACAAAAGTTATCTGTGCTTATACCACTACCTGGTAAAACTGCCTTGAAAGCAATAATAATTCTAGAAAAAAACATGAAAACGATAAATATTCCACAGAAAACTGACAACAAATATTCTTTCGACAAATTATAAGTGATAACTTTTGAAATAAAACATTTTCCATTGAAAATTTTTCAATAAAATATTAGCAAATAATAATAAAAAATAAATGAGATTTCAAGCCAATAAATTTTCCATAAAAAATTACTATCCTTTTTCAATCTCGTCTTAATTAAAAAAAAAAATGATCGTCTTAACAGCTTACCGTCAAAATGTACATTACAACTGGTCATATAATAACAAGAACCGCCATAAACCATCCAACTACACATGATCAAAAGCATCCAAAGAAAGCCCATAAAATAGGTATGATTTTTTAGACCAATACAGTTGCCAACCCAGGGACAATGATGATCGAAACGTGCCACGCAACGATCGCAGACACTGCAATGTTTTGAGCGTATGGGACGCCGAACTAAACAACCCGAACAAAATGAAGAAGGTTCAAAACCAAAGCCACCCAATTCCGACAATTCAACAATAGTCTATAAACAAGAATAAAATAAAATCACATAAATTAAAATAATTATTAAAATTGATATATTGAGTACCTTAAGTCTTTGTTCTTGAGTTGGATGTATTATGCCGGGATCACCTTTCCAAGATTTAAGAAAGCATAGCCACAAACCACCCGAACATGCTAAGAAGAGAGCAGTTGTGCCAATCGAAACAGCATCAACAATGTACACCAGCCAGGTTATATAGAACCAAGCCTTCGTAGCACAATAAACACTCAATGGCAACAAAGCCATTAAATGATCATCGAACAATGCTTTCCCTATAGTATGGAATACGGCGTAGAGACAACCCAATAAAAAGAATTTTATAATGTACAGTGTATTTAAGGTGAATATAACACCAGCCAAATAGAAGGCAGTAAAGGGGCATGCAACCATAGACCACCAACGCAAGCGTTTATCATGCTTGACCCGAATCACCAGTGATCTTCTTTGTTGCGATGATAATGAGGCATCTCGAATGCGTTCCATTACCTTCTGACTTATCCAAACGGCACCGACTTGTGACTCGAGCATTGTAAGTGGCGTTTCACCCCGTAAATTGGGTACGTCTAAGGAAGCTTTGGATTTTAAAACTAAAGTGTTGATAGCTGTAGCATTTCGTGCTAAAATTGCCCAGTGTAAGGCGGTATTGCCGTGCGTGTAATCCACCATGGCCGGATTAGCACCCAAGGTAAGAAGTAAACGTACGGGATCCAATGCGCATACCTTAAATAAATAAAGCGTTGTTAGATAGGTACCCTTAATTAGAACAAACTTTCATTACAACATTTGACTTTAAATGTTGTAAGTAATTTAGCATCTCAAAGCCATTAAAAAAGTATTAATTTGCCATACATATGTGTTCGCTTTTTTATTTTAAAAAAAGAAGCAAATATGTGTAGGCATGTTGATTTTTGCTGTTTATCAATCTGCCTGGAAATAAATTTCTTCATACAAAGCTCAGGAAAACCGTAAAACATGAAAAAGTAGTAACAGCACTTACCTTCCAAGCGGCCCACATTAAAGCAGTCATACCACCACGATCCTGCAGGTCTGGATCAACTCCTTTGGCAATGAAATACGCCACTAGTGCTGTATGCGAGAATTGGGCAGCAATATGTATGCACGAGCAACCCTCGGCATCGCGTATACGCGGATCTGCACCAGCAGCCATTAGAAGAACAACAGCACCCAAATGACCTTGTCTTGTGGCCCAATGCAGAGGTGTTGCATTAAGTTCACCACCAAATGCATCAACAACAGCACCCTTTTCTAAAAAGTATTTTATAATATCGCGCCGATTATTAATAGCAGCCCAATGCAACAAGGTGACCGTTTCACTATCCGGCTGGTTTACATCCCAGCCGGACTCTACCAAATCTTTAACCCTTGCCGTAGCGCCATACTGAGTTGCTTTGACTATATCAAAACCACTATAGTCAGGTTCGATGGGTGCACTGGGCGGCTGTTGAGCCATTAAGGCTCCCTGCCGTTCGGCTTCGCGTTCTGCCTCTGTGTTGGGGGCACAAGACCCGGTCGTCGCTGCATTACACGCACTTTGGTACATGATTTGTGGTTTCTTAAACATTAAATTGCTTATTTTTGTGACTTGATTTCTTTTTGATTATTCAATAGCAAATTAAAATTAACCTTTTTTCATAAGTCGCTTAGAGGATATTTTATGGTGCAAGTGGTGATTCACCCACCTCCTCCTTTTATTTATTACGTACCTTTGCACGATTTCTACAATTTTACCTTAAAAAAACATTTTATAGTTTTGTGATGTTTTTTATCTTAACTAAAGTTAAAACAATATCAACACTTTCAACACCAATTTACATAAATTTCCTTTTAACTTGTGTTAATGTTTTCAAAAAAATTCTAGGATTTTACATATCGCCCCGAAGAAAAACTTTTCTCCAAGCAATTTTCCTAAAATGACAAATGTGGTGACATTTGAACCTAAATGACATTTTGTTTAGTTTATTAAATTTCCGCTAGGCGAATCAAAAAACATGCGAATAAACGCACGTTAAGTTCAAATCGTCATTTTAAACTATTTTATTGCTTTAGTTATTATTAAACAAAAACGCTCTTTTGAGTTTGCAGTTGTATATTTTATTTGCATTCAAGAATTAATGAGCAATTAAAACTGAGTAAATACAATATGATTACATAGCGGTTCTTCTTTAAAAAAGTGGCATCACATCTTTGTTTATAGCATTGAACTAAAACTTAGGAAAATAAACAGCCTACTGAAAGTTACACCATCTATATCAATGTCTTTTTGTGTTAACTTCAGTTTTTAATATGTTGTATGGGAACAAAAAACATTCATATATTTTATTTGTAATTCACGTGAAACCAAGGTGATAAAACTGACGGCGACGAATTTAGACAACAACCAACTCTGAAAACAAAACTGTCAAGCGTTACCAGAACGAGAAAAAATATCAAGATTGTTTACTTAAGAAAATAAAATAAATCTATGGGAGTATGAATACTAAAATTTTATGTGTTGTACAACATATTAAAAGTTATTTAAATTGAAAAAAAAAGATAACGAACACATTTTGCTCCCCAAATATCAATTTTTACACATACATATTTTTAAATTAGCTTGATATAGCTTTCGAACTAACGAAAACCGAAACGAAATACTTTAGACGTTTGAGCAACTTTATAATACAAAAATTATTAATAACCATGGTTTACTGTATAATCGTAGTCAAATAACAAAAATCTTTGTGAATCAGAAAATCGGCCTATGACATGAAGAAAATATCGAGTTTTTATTAAACAAAATAAAACATATTTTAAAGACTTGCTATTTTGATTATCTTTTTAAAAAACAATAATTATTGGTCCTACGCACCCGAACAACTTGAAGTCCTCAGGACCATTAACTCCTTGCTGCAGATAACTTTTTATCTCTATTGTAAAACACTGATTCCATTTTTTGTTGTAGAAACTTTTTCTTTTAATTCAAAGCAAATGTATTTTATTTGATTTTTTTTTATAAAGCTAAACCAAGTAAAATAATTAAGAAAACGAACATTAAACAATTTCAATCAAACAGATATTGAACATTTACAAATATGTATGTATGTTTTTTTTCGCTAAACACTAATATTCAGTTAACTTAATTGATATAACATTTGTTTATGTTTAATGTTTTCTTTTATTTAATATTAATATTTAACATCTATTTTTAAAAAATGTCATATTTATATGTATATATCATCAAGTGTATTGTCAAATGTATGTCTCGCGTGTAAAACTTTTCTATTATTTTTATTTTTTTACTTTTATATAGTATAGTATATGAATTATAAATAAATTTAAACAATTACTTTAAAAAAACAAAGAAAAAATATTTATTTTACAACAAAAAAATTCAATTAAAATGCTATTTATTTTTAAGACTAACAAGAAGCAGTATGGTATAAATTTTACAAGAAAAATAATTGTTATAAAAATGAATTGGGGAATTAAAAACTTCTTTAACAAGTTTATAATCATTTAGCAATTTTTTAATTAAACAAAAATATTAATTTATACATGAGAATATAAATATTTTAATACATTTACTAACAAACAACAGGCAAATAGTCCATTTGTTTTTTATCTTAGGTTTTTGACTAATTGCTTATTATTTTGGTTACTTCTTATAAAAAAAAAAATGTCTTCACTTATTATTTAACTAATAAAAAACAAAAGAAATCATAAATGATTTTACAATATTCGAAAATTCTTAGGACTGTTGTATTAATACATAAAGTAGAGAGATATCTTGTGTAGTATATGTGTTTGAAATTCTTTGATTTTTTTTTTTTTTTTTTTTTTTTTTTTTTTTTTTTTTTTTTTTTGATAAAAGATTTGTATATAAGTTTAACACAAACTTTATTTTGAATTATTGTTTTAGTGAGATTACTGTTCTGCATTATATGTTTGTAAGTGTGTAGTGTGTTTATGTTATGATAAAATTTATTCCTTCATATAAGGATAATTTATATCACGCAGGGGTACAAATGTTTCCTTTATCGCCTGTGGAGAAGTCCATCGTAAAATGTAGTGAGGACCACCAGCTTTGTCGTTAGTGCCTTTAAGAAATTTTTTCATTTACATAATACAAAATACAAATAAAATAGAAAACAATTTAAGCATACCTGACATACGACCACCACCGAAAGGTTGTTGACCCACCACTGAACCAGTGGATTTATCATTAATATAAAAGTTACCAGCTGCCATTTTAAATTCTTCTAATGCTTGTCTGAGAAATGATCTATAAAGTACACAATATAAAGATTCATTAGTTCATTAAAAATTCATTTTAAACATGATTATGACACAATTGCGATTAAAATATTGTCATAATTGCATATCATAAAGAAATATTTTTTGTTCCACAATATTCTCACTAAAATTTTAAAATTCAACATTCTACAAAAATTCATTTTTACTATACTACCACTTATTCTAAGAGTCGTCGTCATCGTCGCAACATTAAGTCATCATCAAAAAACTGCCGCTTGTACACAAGTCTGCAGCAGGTATTATTTATTCTTAACAAACCTCCGTATTTACTAGAACCTTAGCGATAGATAAGGGGGACTATATATATTCTACCATGTGTTCCATAATATTTTATACAGTAAAAGCTCCCTTAGTGAACAGCTCTTATAAGCGAACATCTCTTCAAAGCGGACAAAGTCCCTAGAACAGATACCTATCAAGGCATTCATGGACAATTGATTTTTTTAGGTTTTAGCTGGTTCAGCGATTAAAGTGCTGTCCCTCTGATGCGTTTTCTTATTTTCCAGATGTTTAATCAATAAAATATTAACATATTTTTTCTTCTATTCTCTACTTACTCATCTTGTGCGAATACAGCTCCTGTTAAAGCAAACTGCGTTGAATTTGGAACCAAGTCCATCGTTTTCTTTAAATCTGCATCTTTGTAAACATAGACTGTTAACACGGGACCAAAAATTTCCTCTACCATTATTTTATCTTTAGGATCTGTGGTCTGAACTACGGTGGGATTAACAAAGTAGCCCTTGGCATCTGAATAAGTGCCACCTGCCACAATTTCTAAATTGGGACTTTTTTTGGCATGTTCGATATAGGAAGTAATACGTTTAAATGCTTTATCATCAATAACGGCTGATGTGAATGTTGAGAAGTCTTGGACATCGTCAATTTTTAATTTGGCAGCCTCTGCAGTGAGTCCTTGTTTAATCTGTGGAATAAAAAAATGAATAAAATTTTAAAATCAACAAATATTTACAACCTAATTTTTAAAAATAAAATACCTTTGGCCATAAGGACTCGGGTACATACATGCGGGAGCAGGCTGAACATTTTTGGCCACAAAATTCAAAAGCCGAACGTATTGTGGCCGTAACAACAGTTTCGGTATCAGCGGAGGGATGTACAAAATGAAAGTTTTTGCCACCACATTCGCCTATAAGTCGCGGGAAGTTTATGTATTTATCAATATTGCTGCCAACTTGTTTCCACAAACGGTTAAAAGTACTAAAATATAAATAGATATTATTTCCTATTAACACTATACGTTTTGTTTGAACTCACGGTACTGAACCGGTAAAATTAATACCCGCTAAATGTGGGGAAGCAGTAATGGTATCACCAAACACGGGACCATCAGCGGGTACAAAATTGACTACACCATCGGGTACACCAGCCTCACGCATTATATTAAATATGCGCCAGTTAGATAAAACAGCGGTATCGGAAGGTTTCCACAAAACAGCATTGCCCTTAAAAATATTAATACCTTAAGCATCAACTAAACAAAACATATTAAAAATAGCTTTTATGAAACCTACCATTAAAGCGGGAGTATAAGCCAAGTTCCCTCCAATGGCTGTAAAATTGAAGGGGCTTACAGCGGCTATAAAACCATCAATACCGCGATACCGCATGGAATTCTTGGTAACTTTAATATTCTCACTAATAGGCTGATATTTAGCACATTCTTTTAGGAAGAAAGCGTTTAATCTGTAAAAATTATATATTATATGCAAAATTAGAGATACTACTGTAATTTGTGTACTAAAGCCGAATATACGACAACAGGATGAAAGGCAAATTTAAGGATGAATGCTCTCATTTTCTCTCAAAATGTGGAATGCTTTTCGGACTAGTTCGCACTTGTTCGTTATTTACGATGAACACACTCATGATATTCTAACAAATACATTATTTTCAACAATATTTTTTACGTTCCAAAAGTTTTTCTTCAATTAATGTTATTTAAGAAAAACTTTTGTATAGAAAAATGTGTTCAAAAATATTTGTTTCAACAGAGAAAACTTGGGATAATATTGTAATATTAACCTAAAATTTCCCCTCAAGAATATCCACATATTCTTTTTATTTAATTAAAAATTTTTTTTTTTCTACTTACCTTATAAAATCAATCAATTCAGCGGCTGAATCGATTTCCGCTTGAATGACAGTCTTGGACTGACCTAACATGGTGGCAGCATTTAAATCCTGTCTGTATTTACCGGCCATTAAGTCAGCTGCCTTTTCCCAAATCTTCAATCGTTCACCGAGTGGTGTACGATCCCATTTCTTTTGCGTTTCAACTGCTGTTTTGATCGCACTCTGCACCGTATTACTGTCAGCATAATAGAATTTTGCCAACTTATGTTTGTGATTATGTGGCATAACCTGATGCCGCACTTGATCGGTGCGTATTTCCTTACCACCAATAACAATGGGTATTTCCTCACAGGTACCGGCTGTCTTCTTAAGTGCCGCCTCTAAAGCTTTACGTTCAGCTGAACCCTTTTTATATTCGAGCACAGGCTCATTGAATGTTGAAAAATCATTTAAATTTGTATCGGCTACAATTGAACTAATGCTACGAGATTTTGTCATGAGATTATTAGGATTTAGAGAGTGCTTGTTGATAAGTGCAGCCACTTGAGGCTTAACACTGACTTGAGTAGTGCGGGCAAGATTTAACATGTTGCTTTGCTGTTTTGTCGAAAGATTTGTTTGGTTCAAATTTATAAGTTAATTACAAGTATTTAATCTGAAAAGATATTTTTAAATACAATTAAATGAAAGTTTTTATAGTTTTAATACTCGTAATAATTAAGTTTTTTATTCGCTATTTTTAGCTTCTACCATTTATACCAATAAAAAATTATAAATAGCTTGTTTTCTATGTTTCCCAGCTATCTATATGTCGAAACTGGGAAACATAGAAAACAAGCTATTTATAATTTTTTATTGTTTTAATACTCGTAACTTTAAGAAAATGGACAATAAGATTCAATACATCATACATACATATGTATGAATACACATACATAAAAGTTTTTATTTCTGGGTAAGTTATTGACCCCAATAACTACATAAGCACTGTTGTAACAGTTGTCATAAACTTTTTTTTTTTTGTGTGATTTTAACAATTTTGTCAGACTTTTAAATAAAAAAGTATACATACATACATATGTATATAAGAAAAAAAAAAAAATTGGCAACTAAATTTTCGCTTAACATTTCCTACAAAAAAAAAACATCTGTATTAACGTCAGACAAATATACGAGCATATGTATGTACTTATGTATGTAAATCGAAACGTGATTTTTATAATTTAAACGTTTTGGGGTTCGATCTTTACAATTAATTATATTATATATTTAAAAAAACATACAAAACAGATGTATCGATACACAAAGAAAATATACATATTTATTTACATTAAAATATACGGATATGACTGTGCAATCAACTTCTTTTGTATTTGTTCTACAGTCAGAATTTTTTTTTAAAAACAGCCACTAGACAATTATCTAAAGAAAATTTTAATTTTAGAAAAAAAAGTCTTAAAATGGATAATTGTTTCAACATAAGAAGATTTCTTTACGTACGTGTTACTATGTACATATGTATACAAATTTGAAACCAAGAAGTAACATAACATAACATAACATAACATAACATAACATAACTATTTCAAGACTTATTTTACGGATGAAGTTGAACTTCATTAGATATTCGAAAATAGTTGACACATTGATTAATATACTAAATCTCATTACGGAAATGATAACATCTGTATTAATCATATATGGCCTTTAGGGGCTCGATTAATTATTGAAAAATAAATAAATAAAAATAAAAAAAATAAATCTAAAAAATCTTAATTTTGAGAAATATATCTTCAAATCTTATTTAGATTGTAAAATCTTCAAAATTAATATAAAATCTTCGAGTACTTTTTTAAACAAGATTTTACATTACTCATTTACAGCGTGTTACTGTAAAGCAGCGTTGCCAGAATGAAGATTTTGCATTAATTTTGAAGATTTTATAAGTAAAATAATATTTGAAGATATTTTTCTCAAAATTAAGATCTATTAATTAGTTATATAAAATTAAACTAAACTACAAAAAATAAGTAAACAAAATACGAGTACATTCATTGATGAAAATAATTATTTGAGTTTCTAACCTATATGCTACGAGCCCGACTAATTTTGAAAGTATATTTTATTGAATTTTTGCTTAAAATTTTCATTTTTATCTTATATATGTTAATAGCAAACAATATTTTTGAGTCTGACATAAAAATATAAAAACATTTGAAGATTCTTTCCCTAAATTTGAGATTGTTTTTCGGCAAATGAAAATTTTTCAATAAAAATTTCTAGCAGCACTCCACTGTTGACAGCGTCTATATCTATTTTTTAGGTCTAGGAAATGTCGAAGACCTATCAAAGAATACATAATTGCTGTCGAATACAAATGCATGTAGGTATAACGGAGTGTTTTTTGATATCGTCTTGTTGTGACGACGATGACGCCTCTTCATGCAATATAAACTATATGCCCAAAATAGGTATATAAATGTAATTTTTTACAACATACATAACTACCTACTATTAAGGGACTTGCCTACTTATAAAATTCTAGTCAATTATGGCAGTAGGAAGTTTGGGTGGCGATATTCATGTGCTTACAATCATATGTACACATGTATATACATATGTAAATAACTAAAATTTTTATTCACTTAAAAATATCTAATAAATATATTACTATGTACAATGTATGAATGTATATGAGAAGTTCATTAAAAAAATTAGAATAGATAAATAGCCAAGACAAGTTTTATCATTCTATGCCAGCATACATACATACGTATGTATAAATATATGATATACATACATATGTGTATGTACTGATGAATATGCTCCTATATATACATAAATACATAGGTACATATAAGTACATATGCAGACATATGTTTTGCAAAAACAAACGAACCAGTATGGAGGTGTGTTTGGAACAAAAATTTAAATACGAGTAATGTGAATTAATGGGGGTAATAAAATTTATGTTTATTGGAAGATTACTTTTAGTAGTCACATTCATACATACATACTACATATGTATACATCCATATTCATACATAACTACATATCTATTTGCATACATAAGTATGTATGTACATACATTATTGAATACATGACAAGAATGGTATGCAAAAACAACAAACAAAAGAAAATTCAGTCACCTTCTGTCAAAGTAATAAGTTCTATTACATACTAATTCGTGATTTAACTTTTTTGGAAAATCGATATTTTTAAGAATTATTGATTTTATTGCAATTCTCTCACACACACACACACACATCCAACCATGCACATTCAATTATCTCAAGGCAATAAAATTAAAACTTTATTTTTTTAGTTCCACATAATTTGCATGATCATGTGTTTTGCTAAAAAATGTTTTTAATTACTTATGTAGGAAAAAAACTGGTTTTCCACTTTAATGTTTCTTGTTTAATATTTTTTCTTTTTTTTAGTTTTTCACTTTTATTAATTTGGTGGCTTTATAGTTAAACCCTTTCTTTTAGTATTACGCAATTTACAGACCGATGTTTTTTTTTTTTTGCTTAAAATATTTTTCACAAAATCTCTACTAATTCATTTTACTATTTATACCTACATACATATGCATATACATAAGTATATATTTTATTTTTTGACCAATAAGTCATTTGTTTTGAATTTTTATTATAGAATTTTATACACTTACTTTTTTCAAAAAACAAAAAAAAAGATTCTTTTAAATTTTGTAATGTATAGATTTTTCTTAGCAATATTTCTTTTGTGCTGCACTCATCCACTTCGTTTCACATTCAACTTTTGCAGTTGAATATCGAGACTAATTTGTTTGAAATTCATACGTTTTTAAAACATTTTTTTGTTTTATCTTTCTCTTGAGCAAACTACGTTTAGTTGAGTGTGTGTGTGTGTGCTAATGGGGGGTATGAACATGTGTGCACGACAAATCAGCAGTTTTTGTTTTAGCAATGTTAAAGTGTAAAATTATACGAAAGCAACCTTGGAAAGAAGCAAAACGTATACGTTAACTGCTCAATAAACTGTACATAATTTTACAAGCTTCGGTAGAATATATAATTCCACACTAGCTAGGTTACAAAGTGGTCCAGTAGTCTTCTTGATGATCGAAAGACACTCACTTCTTTAGGCAAGTGTTTTTGTCGTCTTATATGAGCAATTGTTAGTTAATATTTTGAAGATTCAATAAATAAAGCTAAGAAAAATAAAAAAAATAAGTAAAAAAGTTGATATCGATAGTGAGTTTTAAGCCTAATTCATAAAAAGCAAATATTAATTAGTAGAATGGTTATGAGCAAGGCGAATTCATAACAGGTGAAACTGCCAGCGCAGCTGATAACTTTTTTTTTTAATTTTTATCTGTTTCAGATGTCAATGGCATAATTAAAACAAAATTGGGAAAACAATTTTTTAAATTATGTATTCTATCTTGAGCGCCAGATATCACCCAGAATCCTCCGCAATCTGGCTGGCCATTTTTACCTTATCAAGCTCTATGATCTAAGACTTTAATAAGTTTCACGAGAAAATTAAAAGTTTCACATTATAATTAAGTTTTTCTTTTATTGTTAAATTTTTTTAATCACTAAAAATATAATAATCACTAAAAATATTGAGTAACTTTCTCGCTTTAAAACTCTACAATTGACAATTATATAAATATATTAATTACTACTAAATAAATATTATATATTCTTAACATTGAATAAACGTTAGGAAATGCTATCGATATTGATTAACATCAGTGTATTTTATCATTGTATTCTAGAATTACAGTATAGTGCACTTTATAAGTCGAGTAGTATTTAAGATTATCACCTGTTATAAATCCTTTTTTTCTTGTTATTGGAAATGCAACAACAAAATAGAATAAATTGTAGTTTTAAATTTACTTTATATTAGTTTATATGGACATGATTTTTGTAATAATAAATTACTGAAAAGCCTTACTATCGGTGGCTTTGATTTGAGCAATAATCTGCTTATAAAAGTTCGCGAATAATTTTTGTTTATCGCACACGCGCTAAAATATTTTATAAAACTACATACACTTTATGGTGATCCAGCGAATCAACGATTATTAACTTTCGTGTTCCGTACACCTCGTTGTATATGCGTTAAATTTTATGTTTCATTTCCAACAGTTCAGGAATCAATGTTTGTACTAAATATATTTAAGGTCTGTCCTCGTATGCGGCTACATGAGTGTATGAGTTGAAAAACACACCGCTTTTTCGTGTACGTGACGTGCGCGCTCTAATATCCATTGAAAATAACAACAAATATGAGTATAAAATATTGTTATTTTTGTTAAAAACGGATAAAAAGTCACCACTACTCGATATGACAGTATTTCTCTCTCATATTTTTACTTTACGTTTACTACAAGCACGCAACCACATGAACACAAAGTTACAAACTACTGCAGAATTCTTCCACTTGCGTTTTATTGCCGATAGAAGGCCATTCTAGAAGTGTTGTATTTTCACCCTATAAACTACTTAACAATCAATTGTTAGAAAATTCTATTATATTGTTATATGAGTAAGAGTCAAGGTTCATCTATGAGGCTATGAATGCAAATCACATTTTTTCTTCTAGCAACAAAAAAAAAAAAAAAAACTAATAACTTGCATAGGACCTTGAGATCTTTAGAGGAATCGTCATAAAATAATTGTCACCGACTTGAACAAGATATAATACCAGTATGCTTGCTGGGTATGGTGAGCAAAAATATCTGATGATTTTTTATCTTATTTTTTATGTTTGGCTTTTCATTTGATATTGCATATAAAATTAATATAAAAGTTGTTTACAAATAAACTAAGATTTTGTATTTTTTAAAATATAGGAAATAAATAAAAGACGATGTATTTTTACTAATGTGTTCTTGAAAAGTTTGATATTATATCCAAGTAGGTACGTTGTTAACACGTCTGTGTGTTTCCGCACTTCTACATATGTACTATGAATTGCCCATCACTGTTTAGTAATACATTTTACATATAAACAAAGCAATATTAACCGCGTTGCAAAACTAAGTATGAAGGTGAATACAAAAAAAGAAATAAGTAAATAATGTCAGGGACGTAACACATACTACTATTAAACACAAATATTTAAGAGAAATCTACTTGAAGCTTTCGATTATGTTATGGAAATACATACACACATATGCATGTACATTTGTGTTTATTTTAAACAAAATTATTAAACTTAAAACGTTTATGATATCATAGATAAGCTTAAGAGAAACTACTTTCTATGTTTATGTAATTATTTAATGCTCTCTTAATATCTGATATCGATTGTTACACATATGTATGTAGGTATGTACATATTTATGTCAGCAGGACAAAGTAAACAGAGAGGAAATGAGACAAAAATTTAAAATTATACATATCGCCTTCATTTTTTTTCTCCGCCTTTTGTGCTTTTATTCGTAAACAAAGAATTTTGTAACCTCAAAGGCAAATGTAAGTAGGAGAAAGCAATAACTCAATTTTGCTATGTTGTGACCAGAGGTTCAATTCGTTGCATAGTTGTCGGCGGCGGCGGCTGGGCAAAAAAAGGTCGGCGGCGGCTAAAAGCCGGCTGTAGCCGACATATGAGCTTTTTTTGCATACATGTGGTAATATTTTAATTTATTATGTCAAAATATTATTTAAAAAAGTACGCATTTAGACAAATACCTCCTTCACTATTTTTTATCTAAATTCATAAAAATGTTAAGCTAATTATATAAAAACTTTTGCTGTACAAATTTACTAAATATCGCTGATTTACACAAACGACGTCATAATTCAATATATAAACATAATTATTTCGAGTCAACAATGCAAATTTGTTAACAATACTATCCTTTGCAGTGTTCCATAAACTCATTCAAACCTTTAGTAGCTATTTTGTAAACATACATATTTTCTAAGACGAGTATGGAAATTAAAAATGTAAAGTGTGTTTCTTTTATTTGAAACTATGGTTTTTGAGTTATGGGGTTTTTTCACTTATTAAGCAACAAATATTTTGGAAAAGAAATAAATAACATTATGTGGCTCAATTTATTTAGACAAAACTGATTTTAAATAACAATATATGGCTCAAATTAATTAAGATTTTAAGAAAAGGTAAGCTTATAGCAATCTGTCACCTGAAAAATACCGGATCTTTTCTAATAAAATACCATAAAAGCAAATAATTTCCAAGGTGACACTAAATATGTTGTAACAAGGAACAGCTTGTGGTATGATTGTACTGTCAAACTCTTACATGCAATATAAAAAATTGTATAAAGTACTTAAAGAAAAGTTTGAGGTCATAGATTTTGACAGTGACAAAAGTCATTATGCTGCTACGAATATGACTGTAACTTGTAGAGCTAAGTGCCAGGTCAAACACAGCAACTTTAGTTGGGCAATTCTTAACTTTATAGAAGCTTTCGGTGAGGGGAATAAGAAGGGAAAAAGAATTGCCGCTACTCAGCAGTTCCTTATTTTTCTCTCATGTGTGTATGTGCATATACAATGTAAATTGTATGAAATAAAAGATAGAGAAAGCTCGAGAATTGCCGAAAAAAGTTTTTTTGTGTGGACAAGGAAGCAATTCCAAAAGAAAATTGCTAAAAAGTTCGGAAAAAAATCGGCTCAAGCTGTCGATTATGTAAATACGGCGGCTGAAAATAAGCCGATTTCAACCGCCATAACGGCGGCGGCTGGACAAAGTAAAACAAGACCGGCGGCGGCTCAAAGCCGGCTGTCAGCCACACGAATTGAACCTCTGGTTGTGACATCTGTCTAAAAATTTGATAAACCTGATATTATTTTATTCAGACCTCACTTTTTTTATCTGTTAACTTAGGTCTGCAAATATGTAACTGTCGCAAAGAAAGCAGAAATGAGACAAGAACAAGAAAAATTATATATATCTCTTTCATTTTTTCACTCCGCCCTTTTTGCTTTTATACGTAAACAAAGAATTTTGTAACCTCAAAGGCATATGGAAGTAGGCGAGAGCCATTTTCATCATGAAACGCGTGGAAGGTATTAAAAATGGGTAAACACTGTTTACATTGCTCACATCTAACATCTAGTATTAATCAAAAATATTATTATTTAAATTTTGAAACAATTTAACAAAAGCATGCACGAGTTTTTCGAAAAAAATTAAGTTGATTATAAAATATATCGCTCCTTTATTGGAACATAGTCATATCTCAAAAAATGAGCTTTTCGAGTTAACAATGCAGAATTGTTAACAGTACTACCTTTTATATTGTGCCAAAATTTTATTTAAATTACCTTTAAACTATTTCCTTAGAAGATATTTTCTAAAAAAAATTTCTAAGACTGGAAACTAAAAATTTGAAATGTGTTTTTCGCGAAACAAGCTTTTTTGCGTTATGACTATGTTGCAATAAAGGAGCGATATGTATGTCTACAAATGAAATGTGGGCCATATAAAAAAAAATTTTAAAGCTCAAAAAAAAGTATTACCTAAAAAAATTAAGGAAGAAAACACACATTCAAACAATTGACACATAATAAATAAAGATTTGTTTTAATTTTTTTTTTTCAAAACAAATGAGGTTTTTTCAATGATGCCACAAGAATAATCGACATTGCCACTTTCCTAGTGATGATACTGAAATAATCGAAAGATGTTGAATGGAATAAAATGGGATACGAACATTTTATAAAGATGTTGAAAAATGTTGATGTATTTCTTATGGTAAAATTAGAAGTTAAAAAGTTAACATCTTCGCAAAGTGATGGTATGCAGATATTGATCAGTGTAAAAAGCCTATTATATCTTCTGACATCTCTCCCAAAATTCAAAAAGTTGATTTTATTTTTTTAAACCCCGCTCAAAAATTCCAAAATCAACGCTAGTTGGATAACGGGAAAAATGTTACACTATACTGGGGAGTTACTCTCTATTGCGATGCGAAAGGGAATTGCGATGAGATTTGGTACTTTGTGCTGTTTGCGCAAACTCTTTCGCGAAATAGTTTGAAATTGAAACAACACTGATACCACAAAATAAACAATAGCGAAGAATGATAAAATACTCGTAAAATGTGCGAAAGGCAATACAGGGTACGAATTCTTCGAGTACGAATCGTTTTGCTTTCGCATCGCAATAGAGAGTAAGCCCCCTGCTGACTGAAAATCCTCGCCAAAATTATTTATTTACTTCAATACATTGGAAGCCTATAAGGCCTATTATATATTTATTTATAGAGTATTATTGCTATTCTAAAAACATTAGTTCAAATTTGTGAGTTATACTTAGCTCTTCTTATATTCATATGTACGATGGCTATATTTGCCAACGATAAATAAAAAAACTTTCTGTACATGTTTAAAAATTACTATAATTTTTTATCAACTAGTTTTAATTTTTATTTAAATAAATCAAAATACATTTTATATATAATACTACATATGTATAAATAATTTCTCCAAATAAACTTTTGTATAAATTTGTTGAAACCTAAAAAAGAAGAACTAAAAATAAGTGAACTTAAATAACAGTTTCTATTACTTTTTATATTTTATATGAAATAAAAATGCTAAATATGTATGTAGATATGAGACCTTCTAATAAGGAGGCGGTTGATGTTGGTATTGTTGACCCATCATAGTTGATTGATTGGGCAGTTGGCGCTGTAGTTGTGCAACTAGGTTGGGATTTTGCTGTTGGGCCTGATTTTGAGCTTGGCCCATGCCACCGGCGGCAGTATTTTGGGGCCCCATACCTTCAAAATCAAAAACAACTAATGTATATAATTTTTTGCAATTTTTATTTTATGGTTTGCCTACCTTGCATTTGCATCATTTGATGTTGCATACGCTGTTGTTGTTGCTGTTGTTGGAATTGTTGTTGTTGTACATTGGGCTTGCCGCCCGTGGACTGTTGCCGCTGGTAAGGCGGTACAGCTCCTTGGCCCATCATATTGTTCATAGTAACATTGGGGGTCTGGTTCATATATTGCCCTCTATTGCCAGCCATGGGACCGCCGGGACCTCTCTGCTGCTGTTGGGCCATAAAATCTGCAGGATTATTACGCTGATTCATTTGACTAAAGCTTCCCATGAGGTTCGCTTGTGGATTCGGACCACCGGCCTGATTAATGCCCTGTTGATATTGATTGAAATTTTGAAATTGCCCCGGCCCCGATGTATTGACCATTCCCTGATTTACACCGGCACTGCCCACTCCACCTACACCTACATTTTGTTGCATCATTGCGCTGGCGTTTACCATACCAGTATTACTTTGGCTCGCTATCATAGCATTTGGGTTGTTAGCATTGCCAGCGCCCATCATATTGGCATTTTGATTCATACCCATTTGTGCATTCGCTTGTGGATTCATAGCTTGACTGTTGATTTGCTGCTGCAGCATAGGATTTTGTGCACCCATGCCTTGTCCCGCCATACCAACAGCATTAATGTTAGGAGCCATTTGATTGGGAGCAACACCAGCCATTTGATTGGGAGCCATAGCTCTCATACCAGTACGACCAAACTGTTGTTGTTGCAATTGCTGTTGTTGTTGCACAGAGTTTATACCACCCGGCTGTTGTTGGGGCTGCATGCCTTGTCCCTGCCGCTGCTGTTGCATGGGATTAAACGAGGGATTATTTTGGTTAAATGTTGGCTGTCGTTGCCGCAGCATATTGTGTAGGGCTTGTTTGGAGTTATTGATTTGCGGCCGCTCAAAACGATTCACTAGATTTAATAAAACGAAAAAGAGTTGATTATAACTTTAACAAAAATACGATTTTTTTATGTTATTAATTTTAAGCAGAAATAACTGTTATTTTAAACTTTTCGGGAAGAAAAATAAGATTGATTAAAGATATTCTTAGTGCTAGTATTTAACTCGCATTTCCTTGCCAGGTGATCATTGAAGAGGTGCTTTATTTCTATTTTGGTAACGCCAAGGTTACGTTGTGCAGGCTACCAGTTTATAAAGAACCGGCCCACTTGGGTTCTTTCCTGGCTCCGCTGCGTTTTCTGTGGGAGATATGCAGTCTGTCAATGCTCTCAGAGAAGACATAGGAAGTGGTCAACAACCACTTCCTCCTCCTCATTCCTAAAACTTCTACAGAAATCTTTAAATGGAAAATGTAACTTTCTCCAATGCGTCCCTATGTAGCAATGTCCTCTCAGAAGCACCATCATAGTACACAACTTTCGCCGGAAGAGATCCGCCAGGGTCAGATTTATCCTACAATCATACACACACTATGTTAGCCTCGCCATCCGGCAGGTATCCTTACCAGACCATATGTCCTGTGCAGTCCCAAAGATGACAATGTAATTGGTTTTTACAGCTTTTAGGTGGGATCTCTACTCTTTTGAGTAAAAATATTTCCACCTTTTCCAGTTCGTCCGCTAAAGTATTTACGGGCACTTCATTGTGCCCCGGCAAACACAAAAGCTGCAGGTCTGAATGTCTCGCTATCTCATTAAGCATTCATTCGTCAACCAACCTGGATATTGCATATACACCTGCAAGCGCATTTAACGTAGCGTTAATATTATTCATCCCGTATACCCTGTAGTACCTCAACCACTTAGCTAGCTTTTTATAGCCATGATTTTAGCCTGCGTCGCCGTAAACTCATTGCAATGCCGAAAACTAATTCTCCTGTACTGCTGGGGGGCAAAGTTTCTACCACCAGCTCGGACGTCCGTCTTGGATCCTTCTGTAAAGATCTCGAGCACGTCTTCTCGCCGGCCTATTTGCACCGCTTGCAAGTCCTTGCTCGACAAGATTTCCGGAAGGTCTTTCCATCCCTTCTTGGACACTTGATAATTTTAAGGAAAAACTAAACAATTTTTCCCCCAAAAACGAAAATTTTTCCAACTGAAAGTAATTTATATGAAATTGTATTCGAAATTGTTAACTTACTTTGCATGCCTTGCTGTTGTTGGTAGAATTGCTGCTGTTGTTGCTGCTGTTGCATGGGATGGAATTGATTTTGGCCCTGCCACTGTTGTTGCTGTGGATTCATACCTGCCTGTTGCATGCCCTGGCCACTGCCAGGACCCATAAAATTCATTTGTTGGTTTTGTTGTGGATTTCCTACATTCATTTGTTGCTGCATACTACCCGGCACACCTTGCATCTGTTGTTGTTGCTGCATCATTGCATTGGGATTTTGTTGCATCATTTGAGTGGGATTGAATTGCTGCATATTGACCTGGTATAAAAGAATAAAATTGCTTATGTATTGCGAAGAAGAAATAAACAAAATCAGTTTTATTAACATTTGAACCCATTTGCATATTCATTTGCATTTGTCCCATTTGTTGTTGGGGATTGAGTTGCTGCTGTTGCTGTGGTACTTGTTGTTGCTGTTGTGTTTGCTGTCCTAATTGTTGTTGCTGTTGGTTCTGTTGTTGTTGATTTGTGGTTTGTTGATTGGCTTGTTGCGCCTGTTGGCCCACCAAGGGCGGCTGTTGTTGAGCATTCACGGGAGGTGTTTTAGCATTTTTGGGTTTACGTTTGCGCGTGGTACCTTTACCACGTCCTCTGCCGGTAACCACCGCACTGGGAGATTGATCGACCGAAGAAGGGGTATCAGCTTTCATTTCATCCTTCTGCAAGAATGGGGTAGGTGTCTTTTTATGGACAATAATAAATTAATGAAAAAAAAAAAAAAAAACAAACAAAAATTAACAAATTAAATATCAAAAGTAAAATGCAAGAATGAAAATAAAAATTTTAAAAATATACCACAATTTTCTCGGGCACAGGTTCTACATCTTCAGGTGGTAATGGCAACGGTTCATAATAATAACTGCTGGGTTTTATTAAGCTGTGAGTGTGATATTTAAGATTCCGGTGCGCCTCTTCATAGGTTAAAGGTTTGCGCTCCAGTTTTACGGCCCCAAACCAAACCCAAGATAAAGGTGCTGGATTTTTATGACCTTCTAAAATATCCCACACAGAAATTCTTTGCTTGTCGGAGATACGCAGCTGTTTCTTGTCCATGTCATTGATTTTGTTACCTTTTTGGTCTACTCCGGCCGGTTCGCAGGAAATAACCTTTTAATAATAGAAATTATACAGATTTTAACTAAAGTATTTAACCTAGCCAATTTTTAACTAACCTCAGTTTGGTGTTTGTACAGTGGCAAAAGCTGCCGTATTACTTTAATGGAAGCATTATTCTTTTCACCAATTTCTTTTTTTAATTTTTTCATTAAATTTGAGTAGAATTTTTCATCTCTTTCCGATTGGCCATCAGACACAAGAGTGGAATGTACTAAAGTAGTTAACATATCCACCACAGTGGTGAAGAGTTCACTTTGAAAGATAAATAAAATTAATTAAGAATAAAGCCAAACTTTATAAAGTAAATAATAAAAAACTAACCGGTTGGTGCTTAAGTCAACCACTCCTTGACAAACTAATTGAGCCAGTAAAATGGCCCAATCAGTAATGGAAGTGCCATTCTTTTGTATGGAATCAAACATGCCGCCTACTAAAGAAAAACGTAATTGCAAAGCATCCAACATTTCCTCACGTCCTAAGGGATCGTCTACACCACCCATGGTATCAAACTAAATAAGAAAGAAATTCGTTATGTATTGCGAGTACTTTCCATTATTCCGATTTTTTGATTTTTTTTCGAATATAAAAGCAAAACAAATAACTGAGAATTATTCCCTAAAAAACTGAAGCCTTAAATTAAAAAATATACTACTGATAAATTTTTTATAGAAAATTTTTTTAGTCGCTTTATTTTCAAATTTTCCCCAGAAAATTTCCATACAAATTTTTTTAATCGATAATTTAATTTAATATTTTCATCAAGCAATTTTCCATAAAATATTATGGTATTGAAAAATTTTCTATTGAAAAATATTTTAATCAACTTTTTTCATTTCTTTAAATGCATTAATTTCTTTAAATAACAAAACTGTGGAAAGAAAACTGAAACGTTAAATTGAAAAATAAATGTTAATTAATTACGTAAAATTATTTTAATCATTTCGAAATTAAATTCGAAAGATTTTTATTATTAGAAAAAATTTTGTGAAAAATTCGTACAATGGATTTTCTATATAAAAACAGTATTTTTATTGAAAAATATTCTAATGAAAATTCTGGTAATCAGAAAATATTTTGTGGCAAATCCGTACAATCGACAAATTATGTATAACAATGTAATTTAATCGAAAAATTTTCTATTAAAAATTCTGATAATCGTTAAATTTTCAACAAATAAAATTTGTTAACGAGAAATTTTCTATCAAAAGTTCTTTTTTATTGAAATTTTTTGCAGAAAAATTTTTTACAATATAAGTTTAATAGGCTGCCAGCTATTGAAAAGCCAGCCCACTTAGGTCCAGTTTGGCCCCATTGTGTTGTAGAATATATTTGCTATCAATCAGTTTTTTTTTGTTATCGATTAATTTTTTTTAAGAAATCGTTAAATTTTTTGTTGAAAAAAATTTTTACCAACATGACCTTTCTAAGGAAAACTTTTGTTATCGATTACTTTTTTAATAAATATTTTCTGCAGAAAATTTTCATTAGAAGTTTTTGCTGTCGATAAATTTTCTTTAGAAACTTGTTGCATAAATTTTCTATAAAAAATTTTTTGTGGCCGATAAATTTTCTAAAATTTCATGCAGAAAGTTTTCATAGAAAATCTTTGCTACCGATAAATGTTCTACGGTAAGTTTGTTATCTATCAGTTTTCTTTAACAAATCTAAACTATCGATAAATTTTCTACTAAATATAATTTTTTTTTTTATTAAAAAATTTTGGTTCTCGTTAAATTTTCTATAAATAATTTTTGTAATTGATAAATTTTCTATCAAAAAATATTTTTACCAAATATATGCTATCGATGAATTTTCGATAGAATTTTTTTTTCACATAAATTTTTACGGAAAAGTTTTTTTTATCGATAAACTTTCTATAAAAAATTTTTTGTTAACAACAAATTTTTTATTAAAAATTATCAAACTTTCATACAGACAATTTTTATCTGGTCTTTCGTTAAAATTTAAACATCAAACTTTTATTACCGATCAATTTTCTAAAAAAAAATTATGTTAATAACGAATTTTCTATCAAATCTCATTTTTATAAAATTTTCCTGTAGAGACTTTTCGTTGGCAATAAATTTTCTATAAAAATATTTTTATGTAAACTTTTTATAAAAAAATGTTATTTTCGATAAATTTTCTATCAAAAATTCCCACAGAAAAGGTTTGTAGAAAATTTTTGCTACCGATAATTTTTTTACAAAAACGCTTTTATTAATTTATATTTTTTATAAAAAATTTATCTTATCGGAAAATTTTATACAACAAATATTTGGCTATCGATTAATTTTTTATAGAAAATATTTGTAATCGATAAATTTTCTAAATAAAACTCTATAGAAAGAATTTTCTCATTGATAGTTTTCTAAAACCTTCGAAAAATCTTTTATCGACCAATATTTTCGAAGTTTTTTCTTACTGCTAGTTTACACAAATCAAGTTTAACTCATCAAGTCTTGGGTTTTTGGGAAAATGAAGAGAAGAGAATGGAATGGGGATACAGACTTGACTGTACCGTCAAGTTTAAAGTGAAATGTCAAAAAATAAACTCAAAAAGAAATTGAAGAAGAATTGATCAAGAAAAGCTGATGTGCGTAAACTGGGAATTATTCAAACATTTTTCATAGATAAATTTAGCAATAAATAAATTCTAATAGAAATTTCCGAAGAAAAATATTATTAAAAAAAATTTCTGTAGAAGTTTTTAATCACAGATATTTTAATAAAATAATAACTTTACTTACCTCCGCATATGATTGTAAACACTGTGATAATTGCGAATACAATGAGACTAGCAGACTTTCCTTGTATTCATCTTGACCCTTGAGACACGTCAATATCAAACCCAGAAAGGGTTGATAATTTAAAGGCATCTTTTTATTGCGCGCACTATTGTTGGAACCATTACTGTAACTACTGCTTGCACTGCCACAACTATTACTCTTTTCCCTTTCGTCTCCACTGCATGAACTGTTGTTATCAGCTTTAGAAGATTTCGAAAAATAGTTCATGCTTTCTAACACCTGACCAGCAACTCTTAAAATACGACCCTGCACAGCAGGTGTCAGTTTAGAGACCAAAGGAGCTACCAGCCAAGTAGACGGCTTTGGTCTATGCTCTGCTTTACCACTATTTGGCATAAGAACTTCTTCCATCAAGAAAACATCTATAGCAGCACGAGCCACTGTATCTAACCAGGCAGTCAACTCAGTGCCATTGTTCATGCTTTGTTTGTGCATAAGTTGTAAATCTAACCACGATATGCGTAAAGTCCATTGTCCCAGATTCTCCAAAATTCTAACAATCATCGATTTTTGATCCAAATCAGATATAATACTATATTCAACTTCAGAATAACAAATCATATGCAATATAGATTGAGACTGTTTGGGCGTCAGCATATCGTCGATGATCATGTCGCACAATTTATCTGCATTCTTAAGACATCTCTCCAAGACATGCTCCTGAGCACAAATCTGTTTGAGTACATGTTGGGCAAACTCTAATAGTGAAATCTGTTCGCTAGAGCCCGAGACCGATGGATTTAGCGGTGTTGTCGAGGAGGGTTGAGACATATCGTGGTCGTGATCTCCAGCCAAATTTGTCAAGTCACTTGTGCCCAAAATTTGACTGATATCGACAGGACGATCATTGCTTTTCGGTGTACTGCCAGGATGAACGGGTGTGTTAAAACCACTGCCACGCTTACTGTTGCTGCCAAAGACACCAGTCGAGCTGTTGCCTGTCATGGTGGAAGTTTTTAAAGCGGTAGTATCTACCACTATTAGAATGGCTTTCAATACTGCTAAAACCGCTTCCAAAGGTATGTTTTTATGAGCGGCGATTAGCAAATGACGATCGCAGCTAAGTTTTATGTTGGAAGAGCTACTTACTGCATTCAGCGGGTTGGGAGAGGTACTTACGGAATACATGCCTGGTTGCGGAATTTCAATGGTTTTAAAAAGTTTTAAGACCAAATGACAAGTCAAACGAGCACCTAAGGAAAATAAATAATTCAAGATTAATAAACAACTCTTTATTACTAAGAGTTGTTTTCTGTTTAAAATTTTTGTTAGGATCATAAGGTTCCCTTTTTTAAACTGTATCACATATTTCGAACTTAATAATTTTATAATAAGCTGTAAAATTAAGTTATGTATTGAAAATTTTACCCGCCGACAACATTTCAAAGAAAGTATTTCTTGTGATTTAAATACATATTTCACTTGGATAAAATATCAACAGAAAATATTTCTTATCGACTAAATTTCAATTCAACATTTTCTGACCGATAAATTTATCATAAGTTTTCGTTTCGTTAAATGTTTATAATCAGTAAATTTTAGACACGAAATTTTAGTTATCGATACAATTTCTGTAGATGTTTTTTTTTGGTATTTTATTTTTGATTTTAGTTAAAATATATGTTATCGCTATATTTTCAGTAGTTATATTTTGTTATCCATAAATTGTTTACAAAAAAATGTTTAATATTTTTAATATTATATTTTCTTTCTACAGGAAGTTTTTATTAGTGATACATTTTCTGTGGAAAATGTTTGCCAGGGATAAATTTTTGTTATCGACAAATTTCTAAAGAAATCAAAAACTTCTTTTGCTATCGATAAATTTTCGTTAAGTTTGTGTAGAAAATGTAAATTGTTTGTACACTTTTAATATACATTTTTATTATCGATAGCATATTTTTATTGCCTAGAAATTTTCTGTAGTTTTTGCTATCGATAAAGCACTTTTAACATAAATTTTTATTATCGATAACATATTTTTATGGTATAAAAATGTTCTGCAGTTTTTGCTATCTATAAATCTTGGATACAAAATTTTGTTTTATCGACAAATTTTTTATGAATGATTTTGTATTAGAATATCTAATGAATATATGAATAGACAAATTTGTCTGCAATTATTTCTTATAAACTTTGTGATATTGTTTCCTACTTTTTGTTGTTTTCTAAACAAAAAAACTAGAATAACTTACCTGATTCAGCATCAGTAGTGATTTCGCCACCCACCGGATAAGCATTGGCCAATGTGGGCAAGGCAATTTTCATAACAAAATCAGCCAAAGAGAAACAATGTCTGGCCACCAATATGCATATGAAAACTGCCAACGAATTGTGTATCTTGCTGTTTTGTATATCGATCTGACAGAGATGGGGATAACGAGTCTTCTTCATTGCATGACAAATACTTTGTAAAGCTGCAATCCATTCCTCTGACAAGGCATTACAACCTGCTGTTAACTCGGCACAGGCAATCGCAATATCATTCAAACGATCATTGTCCGTTTCATGGCAAACGGCGAAAACAACGTTCGAAACAAAACTGTAGATATTAGAAGGAGACTCGTGCAGTTGCCTTAGCCACAAAGTCTCAATTTTGCCACCTCTTTTGGGTGAAGCCAAAAATTCTTGCATGAATTGTGGATTGTAGGTTTGTGGTACCATACCCAATTGTTCAGGTTGATTGAAAATGTCCTTAAATTTTTTGATGTGGCTCATTTGTTGGAAGAATTCTGGCTCTTGATCTTTGGAACGCAACATTAAACATGATTCGTACAAATCACTTAAATATGCTAAAATACATCGTTCAGCTGAACTACATTCGGCGGGGTTGTTGACATGTTTAATGATGCGACACAGGCCTTCAAATACTGAAACAGTTTGTTCGTGTGACAACAATAAACAGCTGTGATATCTTCTCAATATACCCACTATATAAAGACCCAAGGAGGTGGTATAACTTCTTACCATATTTGACTTTTTGGCTTGCAATTGATTTTCCACTTCGGGTAGTTCTTTTAAAATTTGATCGCACAGCTCTAAAAGGCTATGGATGTTTAAAGCCATTTCCATTAAGTCAAACAAAAAGGCTACATGTTCTTGTACGGGTAAATAGTTGTTGCTGCCCATGGCAAAGCCGTTTAATTGTTCCAATACTGTAGCAGCGCACTGAGAGGTTACAACATGTTGATCAAAGTAAGCCATATTTTGACATTTGCTGGTAGTGTTTTCAAAATTAAACTCATTGCGTGAATGCTTTTTTACTTTGCCACCTTCTGCCACATCAATACTAAATTTTTTGGTAAACAATTTGCAAATTTCTTTCGACATTTTTTTGACAGCATGTTTCTTTTCGTCACGTTCTTTACCCACACCAAAAAGTAAAATATAACGTTGATTTGATTCACTGCTGTATATCATTGAAGGATCGTCTTGGGGTATAGGAAAATGCTTGGTATAAATATAATGTCTGGATATTGATGAATTTGCTTCATTGCAACCACTGGTATTATGATCAGGTATTTTCGGACTATCTGGGGCCTCAGCTTGACCCTTTTCCTTTATATTCTGTAGAAGCTTGTCTAAATCATCGTCAACATTTGAGTCATCAAACTCATTGTGTTTAAAGTCCAAACCCGGCCCAAAGTCGTCATCAAAACCATGATTAACGGCTGGTGAAACGGGTTTGTTGGATACAGGCCCAGTAACATTATTACCCACTACACCTATATTACTCGATTTGTTGTTGTTCAAACTTATTGCGACAGTAGACGAAAATCCTTCTAACAGATCACCTCTAGATATGAGCGTGTACATATAGGCATTGTGTGAAAATACATCATGTCGTATCAAAGCACTAAATAGATGTACCAAATTAGTAAATTGCGTGCGATTAGCTAAGCTTCCATTTTCATCTAAAACGGGGGCATCATGATCCAAAAAATGCATTAAAACTGCTTGAAAAACTGGTAAGCCACCTATGAGTCCAGCTCCAGATGCAATCGAGTCTTTATCATCATTTGGATTGTTAACATTGCCTGTCCCATTGTTATTATCTTCCGGTGAAGGTGTGGTAACTTCTATTTGGCGTTTATCCAAAAGTATGGCTACCACAATTGCGCGATGTTCACCCCATCTGAAAGAGAATGAAAAGGTATTGCATCAAATCAATAGACAATCTATTGATATAACTAAAGTAAAAAAATATATATAAAAGTTTACAACAAAATTATTTTACAGAAAATAAATGAAGAACGAATATCTCAAGGTAGCTTTAATATAATAAAGCTGTCTTGGAATATCTTTAGTAAAATTTTTTATAGAAAATTTATAGATGGCATCAATTTTTGATAGAAAATTTATTAATAATAAAAAAAATTTTTATATGAAATTTTATAATAAATTTTGTATATGAAATTTTTTAAATATTTCTTATTTTTGTAGCTAAAGATCGTTTTATTTTTCATAAAAAATTCAACAGTATTTATTTTCAATATTTCGATAAAAATTTGTTATCATCGTCAGGAAAATTAATATGTTATTAAAAAATTTTAAATTTTTGAATTTTTTATAAAAAATAAAACGATCTTTAGCTGCAAAAATAAGAAAGATTTACTTAAATAAGATCAAATAATTAAATATCGAATGAAATTTTTTTTATATGGAAATTTTATATGTAACATTTTTTTTTTTAGAAAAATTAATCGACACCAAAAATACTTGCAGATCGATAGCTTAATTTTTTTATATTATTATATTTTCTATAGAAAAAAAGTCGTAAAATTTTTAATAAAAGATTTATCGATTAATAGCGCCATAGAAATATTTCGATAACAAAAATTTTTAATAAGAAAAATTATGAATAGAAAATAAACGATAAAAAATTATAAAGAAATTTATAGATACTGAAATATTTTTCTTAAAAAATTTATCGATAACAAAAATTATACAAAATGTTAGCAAAAGTAGTATTCAATGAAAAATTTTGTTTGATGGGTGTCTTATTAAAAGTTATATATTTATTAAAAACCCATGTTGTATAAGTAAACTTTCGAAAGAATTTGAAATTATCAAATTAAAAGATTCATATATTAAAAATTTATCGATAAAAATATATATATATATTTTTTTTTTGCTCTCGGAAACAAAATTTGTATAGAAGACCTAGCCTAGCATTTTGGAGAAACTGAAGCGATGACGAAACTTGTTTGCTCAAAATTTAAGAAAGGGGTTTTACAGAATATTAACTGGAAGTTTAAAATTTTTATATAAAAAGTACAGTATGCAAGTATTAAGCAAAATCGTATATGCAAATATGAAAGATTGCAAAATTTGATGTATATGTATAAATTTCTGAAACAAAAATGTCTAAAGAAAGTTTGTCAACAAAAAAGTTTGCTGAAGGAAATTATGGAAAATAATCAAATTGTTTGTTAATGATGGAAATTTCGCAAGAATTATTTTCAACAATAAGTTTTCATACAAAAACAAATTTTCATATAAAATAAGTAAATAGAAAAATATTTTTGATAAGTTGCTAGATGCAAACGTTATTATATATAAATCCGTCTACCAATAAATTTGTCACTGATTAGCTTCCTATAGAATTTAAAGTTAAAGAAATTATTACTTGGAAACTTACCTTTGACTGGATACCGCCCATTCGCACAAAATTTTCACAGTTGTGCCATCCACATTGTTTGCATCATATTCCTGGCGTATCTCCTTGATTTCACCGTTAGCTCCCATTTCACGACGTACACTTACAAACGGTTGAAATATGTTGGCATATAAGGAATCTATAGAGTTTGTTTGATCCATTAAATCAAAGCAGTGAGTATCCAAATGGTCTAATATGGTTAAAACATGAGTATAGGAATTTTTATTAGCATTTTGCCATTTCTCAGCAAACCAACGATTTTCAGCATGTTTCGAGCGCAAAACAATTTCCGATTCGATGCATCTAAGCTGGCATCGTATTTCAGTATTCGTTAACATGCACTTGTTTGGCATTGGTAAGGCTGATGGAGCAATGGGCAAATGATCTAGAGGGCTGCCACATAAAGCGGCTGGTATACGATTCTCGCCTATGCCACACCAAACCATAGCAGTGGGACATTCTATGGTAATTATTTGTAAAATGGTGCTTAAATATAGTATAATATCTCGATGATGGGGGCAATTAAGATATTCATTAATTGCACTTTCGTAGGGATCCAAAGCAGGCTTTTTCTTATCTACATTCTCATCAACATCCATATGCATGACCCCAGCCGGCAGAAACTGTTTACCATTTGGTTGTTGATCTACGACACTATTTAACAAATTGGCTAGTTTTTTAGCTACAATATAAGCCATTTTGCGGCAAAGTCTTTCAGATTGGACAAAATCGTGCATATATTGCAGAGCGAAGGTCAAAATCAATTTTTTAAGTGACTCATCAAATGTAATCTGAGTGCGCATTTTGTCCAATAGTTCTAATATCCAATTTAAAAACTCCTGTCTATCTAATAGAGATTCCTCGTGCATATATTTACTTAATTGAGTGCAATAATTCCAATATTTAAGGGCGTTGCGACTATCTTCAAAATTGCTGCCAATACCGGATATTGATGAACCAGAGCCAGGCAAACTATTAGCTCCGGGCAAACTACTTTGGCTGCTCGAACTTGCAACGGCTGCAGAATTGCTAGTGGTCAGTGAGCTTAGACCGCCACCACTAGATGATTGACTGTTTGCTGGACTTAACATAGGTACAGGGCTAGCCAAAGACTGCGGCACTGTAGTCAGTGAATTTGTAGTATGAGTAGTAGAGGTATTTTGTTGTTGGTTATTGTTTTGCGTCGTTGGCGCTCCATAGCCGCTAAGCAAACTTTTTTCAGTTGTTGAGCCTGAAAGTAAAATTTACGTTTTCTTCTTTATTCTAATATTCTGTCTTACAAAAGACGTATGTGTACTCACTTTTCTCACTTAAGTGATAATATTCCTGCAGTTTCGGTAGTAAATCTTTCATGAATTTAATCAAATTGCTTGTCCACTCCGGTACTGGATCAAATGAATTTCTCTTCTTGTTTTTGGACTCTGATACACTTACCATGTAGGCAGCACTAAGTTTTATAAACCAAGTAGCTCTTTGCATATTAACCTGGTGATCGCACAAAGTAATTAATATTTCCTCCTTTTTGTTAAACGAAGGCGCTTTTTTAGCCAAACTTAATAAGGGCTTGTTGCCAGCTAAGTCCTTAAACCAAGCATCCAGTGCACCTTTTGTACGTGGCGATACTGGCCAAAAGTTGTCCTTGCAATTGATTTGTTGTTTTTTTCTTACTGTATCCTGCAAGGTCATCAACTCTTCCTTTTTCGCCAAAATGGCATTGAAAAATGATGCAACTTTGCTGGCATTGACATTGGAAGTGTGGGCAGTACCGAATTCATCAGCTAAAGGTGGCATTGTGGCAAAGCCATGTTTGACATTGGATGGTGTTAATTCATCTTCCCGTTGTTTGGCCTCCTGTGGATAGACATCGGGTGGGCCCAAACGAGAGCGTTTCAACGGTCGCTTTTCCTGCAGCAGGGAAAGCATTATGGTTGATTATCAACTTATGCTTTTATTTCCTAATTTTCATAAATTTAACACTTTTTATAAAAATATTATCAAAAAAAGAGAGCGACCACTGAAGAAAATGCAAACAATTGTTTGAGAACAATTTTTCAGTGCATTGCCAGACTACTGATAACTGCAGGCAGACGTTATTACACAGAAAATTGTAAACATATGTTCATATTTAGCCCTCTCAGAGCCATGACATTCGACAAGTTACTTGTGTTTAAAAACAGTTTTTTGTTCTATATAATTGGATACAATATATAGCATCAAATAAAATTTAATATAATAAAATAAATTGTGCTAATATTATATGATAGCATATTTCTAGCTTAAGTTCAAATATAGTCAAGGCGAATTCATACCAGGTATATGCAAGAGCAATAAATACAACACTACAAAAAATAAATTTTTTTCAAATGTCAAGGGAAAAATAGAAATACAAAAAGGAATTTCAAAAAAATATAATAAAAAGAAATTTATTAGAAAAGACAAACTTAATTATTTCGTGAGAATTAAAGTCTCAGATCATACAGCTTGGAAAGGTGAAAATGGCCAGCCAGATTGGGGATGATTCTGGATGATACCTGGCGCTCAAGATACAATACATAACATAAAAAATTGTTAAAAAAAATTTTTGTTCAAACAGATCAAAATGAAAAATTAACAGCTGCCCTATCTATTATACCTGTTATGAATTCGCCTTGTATATAGTCATATAATATATTAGGATTTAATTTAGGTTAAGGCAGGGCTTAAAAATTTAGATGCATATATTACAGCGTACATTCCTATAGAACAAATTATTGTCATTTTTGTTTTATGCGACATACATAATTTTTGTTTCTCATACATTTGTATAAAATGGATTATTAAAAAAAAAAGAAATCCACTATTGATGAAGGTTAGATTAGGTTGTACAGGACGCTAGTTTCATGAAACCAGCCCACTTGGCTCCTTTTGGTCCTGTTGTTTGATGAAGAACATACAAATTTTTTTTTATTTTGATGATTCCTGAACTAGTTTGTATTTTATTATATGCGCTTTTTCAAATACTCTATTTCCTGGAACGAATATATCATGTTAAAATTAAGTCTTGGCATTAAAATTTTTAATGTAGTCAATAACAAATTAATAATTTTATATTCCTACACATATTTTAGTAGACGAAGCGCACGCATTTTATCTGGCAACCTCAATGATTGGCAGGGACAATTCTGATTAAAAGTTTACATACATATATGTGTATTTATTTGGTGTGTAGAAAATTTTGGTATTAGAAGTAGTTATTCATAATTTTAATCTGTATTAAATAAAAGTAAATAAATTACTAGCACTTAAATAGTCTAAAGCACACAATTTTATAATTTGAAAGTGTACAAAAATTTGTGAAGTAGTTTTTACATTATTTAAACGTGGAAAAGTACAAGCATACATCCATATGTATCTATCTCCTATATTAAGCGCTTTGTGCTCTTAAACTACAAAAACACACAAACTTAAATAATAATAAACTTTTGGTATTAATAAATTTTGCTTAGCTTGCTAAAGTAAAGTGAATTGTGATAATTTTTTTAATTGCAGTGCTTAACGTGCCACAGAAAGTAGAAAAGCCAGCATGTGTGATGCACCTGAAACCAGTAAGAAAAGACAAAAAACAGTAAGTACTTTAAACAAATACAAAAAATAGTTTAATTTCTACGTGTGTTTATAAAAAAAATAGAAATAATAGTATGAATAATTTTACATATTTGATCGGCGACCATTTATTTATGTTGAAGTTTGCGATTAACAGCTGTTGACCTAGTTTTTCATTTGTAGTTTTTCATTTTGCATTTTTACACCTCCTCTTTATTAGGATTTTCGCTGAGTTGTTAGTGTAATGTTTGTTTACATTGAAAGTCACTAGTGCTGTCAGATTAGGGGATTTATTCCCTAATCGGGTATTTTTTATTTCTAATAAAAAATTTGAGAGTAGGGAATTTCTTGAGAGTCATATTTGGGCTTTGGAGAGTTGTTTGGGACTTTTATTTTGGATTCCACGTAGAGAGATGAATAAAGTATATCGAAAATAAGTGCCAGATCAGACACAGCAACTTTAGTTGCGCAATTCTTGACTTACATTATTTTTTTTTTTTTGTAAATTAAAATCAAGTTCAAGGTGGTGTATATATTTTAAATTCATATAATCAGATTATTAAATACACAAAATGGAAATTCTTTGCAATAATGTGGTGTTTGCACACAACAAGCAAACGATTTATTAAGAAATTTTGCATCAAAAGCAGTCAATTTTTTAGTGATTTCTATACAAATATTTCAGATAAAAGTGGTTTGTTTATGTGTAGTAACATCATATAAGTTTTAAAAATAAACTGACGTAAATGGTCCCAGTTTGCAGCCGAGAGAGAATAATTTTCAGAAATTTGGAAATTAACTGGACAGCTCTGGACTATTTTCTTTTGAGTTATTTAAAGGAGCGAGTATAAGCCAACCAGATCGAAACAATTCAACAATATTGTTGCGGAAATTTGAGCTTTACCGCCACGAATTTTGGAAAATGTTATTTAAAACTCTTTAAAACGAGGCCATCTTTGCGAAACTGAAAACGTAATTAAGTGCTATTATTTTCGATACTTTATGAAAAAAAATTCCATTTGATATATTTTAGAATATGAAAAAAAAGAAATATATAAACGAAGAAGTTATGAAATGAAAGTCTCACGTCTTCGGTAATATTGGTCTACATATACATGTACCCTGTGTGTTTTTATATACACATTTATGAGTATTTTTTTTAGATGTATTGATGGGAAATATAACGTGAAAGTGAGGGGATTTTGACGTTTCCTGAAGCCGATTTTGGGAATTCCCAAAAAAAAAACTCGGAACCGCTTCGTCAATCGAATTACAGCAGGTTTTTAATATTCGGGGCGCGTTTTGGCCGTGGAACGCGTATCTGAACTATTAACGACAATTCGATTTAGTGCGAAAATTGAAGTTGCCATATTGTTTCCAGGGAAGTGGGGGATTTTGGCGATTCTTGAAGCCGGGAATTAAAAAAACCCAGAACGCGTTATACGAATAATCATCTGGTTATATGGATAATTAGTTTGATATCGAAGCGTGTGTTTTAGTTTTTTTAAATATATTTATTAGGTTTCCTAGTTGTCTATATGTCGAAAGAATCCTCAGTAGACTTGGAAATTATTTTAAATAAAACAAAGGGAATTTAAAAAGCAGAATGTTCTTATTATACCTTTCAAACACAAAAAACTAACTAATTAATTTTTAAACAAAAATTTTTTTCCTATTTGCAAGTTTTCTGATTACTTTTTCAGTTACATATTAGCAAAAATGCGCTGACTTTTAAATCTAGTCTTAACTTACCAAAAGAAAATTTTCGTGGAACGTTATATTGGAAATGAAAGAAATTGCTCTCTCATTTTCTCTCAATATTGCGCAAAAATTGTTAATTGGTTTTTGGCAATTTGGATTAGCTCGAACTTTTTATTCGCATGGAACACTCCTTATATTTGAACTTTTCTATTTCAAAAAAGCTATAGATAACACATACTGCTTCAAAACGTACAAAAATCCACCGATTTGATAAGAATTTTATCGCATACTACCTATAATCTTTTTTTTTAATTATACTTAACATTTATAACTAAAACATACAACGCAAGTTTAATCTTAAAAATTATCAAACAAATTATTGGGGATTTTTTATTCAATCCAAATGAATGTAAGAGTTAGTTAAATTTTTTTCATCATCCATAAAATTTGGTATTATGTACGTCATTAAATTACTGTTGTTGCAATAACAATAACAAGTTAAAAATCAAGTTTAAACATCTTCATACGTACCTACATACATACGTATGCATATAGATATGTACATACATACATATGCACTTAAAAACGTTATGAACGAAATTTGTTAACAGCCTTAATTTCAAGACAAATACAAAATTGGCTAAAATATCTCTTTTTTAATAAATTATTTTGAAGATATACTTGTTTATTGTGCAATAATTCAAATTTGTATAAAAAAGGTGACCAGACTATTTTTACAAAAAATTAATTAGTATTGTAAAGCAAAAAGCATAATAATAATTTGCGATGCCGGCCGAATTGATGTTCTCGGGATTTCGGTGAGATTCGCATTTTCAGCAGTAATATTTTTAGGAAATTGATCGATACGTTGCCGCGCAATAGCCTTACTGTCCATAACCGGTCCATTTTATTTACGATTTAGTTTATTCACTACTTTAAATAGAAAATTATTTGAAGTTTTGGGTCTCAGAAAACTTTCCCAATTGTGTCATTATTTTTGAATGTGGTTCTTGAAATGTTATTTAGGGTTACGGTTTCAAAGTTTAAATGAACAGTAATAGTAAAAATTAGCCACAATAACCGAAAATGGTTAGAGTAGGACCAAATTTCTATTTTTTTAATTCCCATAATTTTCAAACTGTAAGGGATAGTTTTTCTCATGATAGTTAATATAAATACTGCCACCCCTTAATATTGAGGTCTGGGACACTCTGCATATGAATGAAAAAGTACTATTATGAAAAAACTACATCCTGTTATTTTAAAGAAAAGTTGAAGCCAATGCTATTATTTTGAGAATTTTTAAGACTTCAGTGAAAGCTTAACGGTGAATTCTAGACACCTTGTAAATACATATGTATACTTATAATAATCCTTTTTTATCTCTTTTTTATTTACAAAAAAAATAATAAAAGTATTTGTCTCTTTATTTTATCAGTTGTTTTTAAAATACTCATGACGTATTATACACAGTATTTTTTTAACTTGCTTTTATAATTTTGTTTTTGTTTTACCAATTTTTTATGTTTTTTAGCCACTTTGTTATAGATTTAGCTGAAATATTTTTGTTGGTTTTTTTTTTTCTAAACGAATGACTTTCAAAGTTGGTTTTTATCTTAAAGTTTTATAATAATGAAATGCAATACAATTAAAAAATTTCTGCTCTTCTTTTATTCATTAAGTATCACTTAGAAATTACCATTGAAATAAAGCATTTAACTTGCTATGCTTACAGAGATTGAGAGTGCATGGTGGAATTAAAGACAAGTAAATTTCTAAGCACAATATTTTGCTACCTAATCGAACTCATCGCCTTGCTTCTTCATGTTAATGTTAATCACAAAAGATTTTAGAATTGTATTGATACGCATCTTAACAAATCTACATATCTACATACCGGTTTAAATCTGGATCAACTTAAGAATCGGATCCAATCAGCATATGACGCATTCCAATACTTCTGCCAGATCGTGCTTTACCGGTTTGCAAGAAACAGCGGTCTTATTGTATATGTATAAGAAAGTGTCGGACAACGACAGAGGAAGTGTCCAACACTCTCTTCCTCCTCTTTGTTCCTACTACTTCGGGAGCGGAAGATTTAAGCTCCTCGCTTGTATCCTCATGTAAAAGAGTGATGCCAGAATGGCCACTTCAATATGCAATCTCAGTCGGAGTAAACCCCACAGGATAATAGTCTTCCTACAACGCCAGACCATCTACCCTGTGCAGTCCCTAAAAGTTGACGCTGTATCTGATTTTTATAGATTTTAAGCGGAGTCCCTGCTAGCACGTCTATGTGCCCTTGCTGTAACCCCATCCCCATTAGTATTGCCGAGTCCTTGTACCTAAAAATGCTCTAGATTTAAATGTCTCCCTATCGCATTAAGAGATATCCGACATTCACGAACTTGGATGCTGTATAGAGAATTGCAAGTACGTTTAATGTATCACTAGCAGTGTTCTGGGAATAATGGCTCTGAACTGGGCAGTTGGTAGCGGTTATAAAATTGAAACTAGATTTGTCGGAAAAGGTGGTATTTATTAAATCAATTTTGCCAAATCACGATAGACGGATGTGTCTTTCAACAACATGTGCAAAATCTCAAATAATTTAATTAAATAGTCTAGATTATCACCATATTTCACCTACGATTAAAACTATTTGCAATGTGATTTATTAATTTCAGTCGATTGGTTCAATAAAATTGAACCCACAGCCGTAAAATGACAACACACATGATCTGCCAAATAAAATCGCTGCTGACCATGGCAGCGTGCAAGAGAATGCGAAATCTGTTTTACGTCGTCTTTTGCAAACCACAAATTGGTAAATTTTGAAACGTGACCTGGCAATGTATATACTTGCACATTACCAATCCAAAAGCTGAAAATAAACGACTGCATATCACTTGAAAGCCTATATAATTTTTATCAAAAATTCTCATTTCTCGATGATACAATACAAGTTAATATCTAAGGATGGGTTTTTAGTTGGCGGTCTCATCTGCTGAAAATTAACAAATACTTTTGATTTAATGCAGATAATACAATAACGACATGTGGTTTGAGCACAACGGCTATATACGATACTGTTCATATTACTCCTACATTGGATATTCTGTAAGAACGATTTGAGAGCATGATCATCTTACGTAGACCTAGTTAGATACAGTTCGACCAGATCTTAAGGGGTTTCCTTAACTCTCAAGTCCCTGCGAATATACAACAGACCAATAGGGCCATAAAACTGAACTAAATTTCTGCTTTCGATAAATTTCTGATAACAAGAAAAATCTGACATTTGAAATGTGCTTTCTTAAACGGAGTCACGGCGTTCATACTCCGTACCTAACTGAATCGATAGGACCAAGGCATCTTTCATAGGGCAGTGGTATAAGCACAGCTGTTTTTCGTTTCCTTTGCGTAAATTGGTATAAAACACATAGACTTCCTTGCTTAAAAAAAAAAAAATGACAATTTTTCGAAAATTTTACCAACAAAATACATGTGATGTTTTTGTTGTTGTATTTATTGTAATTCTGCCACTACCTGTTTAAAGCTGCCTAAAAATTTCGATATCGTATGCATACTTTATTTTATTTAAATCCAAAATCAGGAAGCACTTAATAAAAGATCTAGTAAGTAGATTGATTGAGTAAAGCACTTTATAATCTGGCCACCCTAATCGCATAACAGTTAAGTATTTAAATATGTATGTATGTGTATTTGTGTAAGTTTGTGCAACTAAGTTGGTGCATTGGCAACCAATGATAAACATTGAACGGAGACAACCTGCGACTACAAACATAAGTATATATGCGGTACATATGTATGTGCATATCTACATATCTAGTATTTTTTTAAGCTATCGCATTGCACTCACAGCTTTACAATCTACCTATCTAATTTCTCTTACTGAGTCCGATAATTTTTTACTCTCTTTCTTTGTGGAAGTTTTCAAGTTGCATTTTTTTTTTTTGAATTTTTTATTTTAAAAACAAGAAATTCATTTCAATTTTCATACTTTCAGTAGACGCTTGTTTAAATAGTTGTATTTTGTGAAAGTTAACACATTTCGTTGTTGTTAAACAAATTATTTAGCTGCGTGATATTCATTCTGACTTGCAGATTCATTTTCTTGGAAGTTTTCAGCTCTTATTTGAACAACTAAAGGTGTTAGAAAGTGTTATTTTTAGGCAATAATGTTTACAAAACGTTCTTATCTCTTAAATTCATCTATTGCTTGCAATAACAATAATAATACTTCCAATGGAAAGTGTTTGCAAAATCATACACAATGTATGGAAACGGTAAGTCGCAAAGCTAACAATAATAAAAGTTGAACCAATACTGGTAGGTGTTTACTTACATATCCCTGCAAGCATATCGATGTTATTTAAAAAGTGACATTTAATAATATGTACTACATACATATATCCTAAAGATTTACATATCAGTGAAAACACCAAAATGTTCACTAAACTATTAATTTTAAGATACCTACTAAAAAAATTTCAAAATGGTAGCTTTTGGTACTTGGTAAAGTGTCTAAAATGTTTCTTAAAAGTGCGAACTTCCAATATAACACGGCTTTCGCACACGAAAAGTTTACTTTGCAAAGTCTTAAGTTTGGTTTTTCCCTGCCACCATCAAATTCAAGACTTTGCAAAGTAAACTTTCTGTGTGTGAAAGCCGTGGAACTTCCAATATAACACCGCTTTCGCACACGAAAAGATTATTTTGCAAAGTCTTGAGAACGGTGGTGGGGCAGGGGATAACCCCCACCAAACGCAAAACTTTGCAAAGTAAATTTTCTGTGTGTGAATGCGGTGTAAGAAAAGAAGTGAGACTGCTAATTACAAAAAACCGTGTATGTAAATGAGTAAGACAGAGAGCAAAAATATAAAAAAAATAAAAAAAAAGTAAAAATATTGAAATAACACGAACAAAATAGACTCATTACAGTTATTAAATGATTTTTTAGTTTAAAAGTAGTTCTGGTAATACAAGGAGGTTACCAAAAGACAGAAAATGAAAATTTCCGATAACGTTTCATATACATACATATACGCCTAAACCGATTTTCCATGAAAGTATTGCGTAAGCGAACTAATTTTTTTTTTGTTTGTAGTCAGTTCTGGTAATAAAAAGAGGTTACTTAAATACAGAAAATGAAAATTTCCAATATCGGTCCATATATACTCGAGATATAGCCTAAACCTATTTTTCCATAAAAAAAATTTTTTTTGCTTAAAAGCATTTCTGATTGTAAAAAGAGGTTAGGTAATAAAAAAACAGAAAGTGAAAATTTCCGATATCGGTCCATATATACCCGAGATATAGTCTAAACCGATTTCTGCATGAAAAAAAAAAACAGTTCTGTGCCTCGTTTCTGTAAGATTAGTGAAAAGTTTCTCGCATCGAAAACTATGAAACATAAAATTCCATCGTTTCTCGACTATCGAGAAAAACAGCGTTTCTGTATATTGAATCGAAAAGAGGCAATACTAGTTACGTCTTTATTGGAATATTTCCATTAAGCAGCTGTCAAAATACAAAAAGTAAACAAATAAGAAGAAGAATATAGGAAAAATTTATCAAACAAAAAGAAAATTTAAGAAACAAATGTTTAGCAGTGAATAAAACAATTGAATTTAGTGTTATAAATAAAATAAAATTGTGTCAATCAATAACACGTGTACATAAATAAAAACACATTCAAATCATAAATAAATTTCATAAAAACTTTCAATATGGTATAGCTTTGTGGTGATGGGTGCTGACCAATATGACCGGCGAAGCGTGTCGCGCATTTACAGCCAGAGATTAAAGGCTGCAACCAACCCTTTTTTAGTTCCTGAACCGATGAGGGAAGCTTCCCGCATTCGAGACAGGCTAAAATTAAGATTTTGCCATTAAATTTTTAATTAACATACTGTATGTATGTACATAAATATTAAGAAATAAAGAAAAAACCAAAAAAATTTAATTCATAATTTTTATATATTTATTATATTATATCTTTCAATTTTCTAAAATAAAAAGAAGAAATGAATAATGAACTACATTCAATATCTGCGTATTCATAATAAATAATTAACACATAACAAAGGTTTAATTGACAAATTTTGTGTAAAAATATGTATGTCAAGTAAACTTTTACTAATTGCAAATTACTTTTTATGAATATGTGTATAAATATTTAAAAACTTTACCTTTTCTACACTTTTTGCATTCATTATGTCAGTTATATACTTCTAAATTTATAACTTCCGCAACTCTTTTATTTGTGAAAAGTTTTGACAGCTCTAGCGAGAAACTTCTCGCAAAATTTTAATACAGAAACCGGTTTACTCACAAGTTTCCAATGAATTACGTCAAAAAAGCTATTTTGACAGATATTTCTCGCTTCTCAAAGATACAGAAACATTTGTGTGAGAAACTCCATTTTTTGTTTCAATTCGCATAATTTCTCTGTCAATTCCTTTGTTTCTTGTGAGAAATTTCTCGATGCGAGTAATACAGAAAATTAAACATTCTGATATCAGTCCATATATGTATATCCATACATATATAATAATTGTTTGATTGTTGGGATATAAAGTTGAATGTTTAAAAGTATCTTTAAAAAATTGCCAATCTACTAATAATTAGGGTAGCTCCTATTAAATGTCGACATATAGACAACTGTTATATTTTCTATCGATATCTTATCGTTAGCAAGAAATTTGTCTATAGAAAATTTATCGTTATCGCATTTATTCTGTAGACAGCTTAGTGAACAAATTTTTGTGAAAATTCATGAAGAAATTTTATCACTAATAAGTGATTTCGATCAGTAATAAAAATGTTTATCTTATTTGCATATATTTTAACGATAACCAAAATTTTCTATGTAAAATTTATCGATAACAAAAATTTTCTGTGGATCACCTACCAGTAATAACAGTTTTGTATTGAAAATTTATTAATAATAAATATTTCCTACAGATATCTTATCGATAAAAAAAAAATTTCTATAAAAAATGTATTGCTATTGAAATTTTTTAATATTGAATATTTTTTTTGTAAAAGATTTATGGTGCTGAAAATTTTCTGTAGAAAGCTTATCAATTATAAAATTATTAGCAATAAATTTTTAAAATTTAAATGTTTTCTATAAAAAATTAATCAAAGCTAAACATATTCCACATATATCTTATCGATAATAAAAATTGTCTTCAGAAAATTTATTATCAATATTAAAAATCTCAATGTTATAAAATTTCTATTAAATTAATTATTTCTACAGACTTAGATCATAATGTTGTCATTTTTAGTCGAACAGTTTGTTATGAAATAAATATTCATTTTATAAACTCGCCATAGAGTTATCAAGTTGTTGATTTAAGATATTCCAAAATATTATGGTCAAACCCCGATTACATTTGGCAGATCAATCACCACTACATGTTAATAATATTTGCGTTTATTATTCTTTTTTTTTTTTTTTTTTTTTTTTGTTGTTTATGCTAATTCATCATCTTCTTACAAAATGAATATTTAAAAATTTTTTTGTCTAATACTGGTTCGCAATGAAACAGCAACAACGACTCATACCGCTAATTAAACTTTATTTACTTTAAAAATTTTGGGTTTGGTTTTCTGTTCTTAAACTTAACTTTTAATCTACACAAGATTTCTGTAAAATTCAGTGAGCTGGCGATCTTTAAGTGATCAAGTTGTTTACGGTGCGGTGCAAACAAACAGAGAAACTGATTTGTTATCAATCGCTTTAATTTTTATTAAAAATAAAATTAATTGTCTTTAACTCTTCGCGAGGTTAAACTTAAAGTTGTTTACAGAATTAAATTGCAGCAACAAGTTAAAAAACAAAGAAAATGCCTAATCCTCCTATAGGATTTTTTCCACATGCTAAAAGGAAGGTGAGTTTTTTATTATAAAGAAAACAGTTCTAAACGTTTTTAGCAGAGTGTTTACAAAATTGAGGGAAAATAGCTGTTGTAATTATAGAAAAGAAAAGTATGTACTTCATAATCAAGGTTTGTGCCACTTTACCATTTATTTTTTCTTCAGTTAATACGAATGAGCCCATTTTCATCTGGCAACAAGGACTTTTTTAATTTTATGCTGAAACAGAACACGACTGCAACTAAAAGCTAAAACGACTCTGGAAAAGTTGTCAAAATGTTGTTTTTCTTTTGTTTAATAAATGAAGGAAGTCTACGTGTTTTTTTTAGAACTATGTATCTTGTAAACAAAATTTACGCAAAGGAAACTAAAGACAGCTATGCTTTTTCTACTACCTTAATAAGGCAGCCTTGATATCAAATATTTCTTTTGAAATTTACAAAATTATTACCTCTGCGTAATTTTTAAATGTGTCTTTTGATTTTCTTTCGTTATTTTTTGCGCACGCCAAAGCATTTGAACCTTTAGTTTTGTTTTACAAAATGTGGGAAATCAATGAAAGTATGGCAATATTGTTGAGAGTTTTTGTGTTTCAAAATGAAGGCATAAGAAAAAACGCTGTCAAAATAAAATAGATTCTATTTACGACCACATTCTTTGGCATAATTTTATATCAAATTGTAGGAAAAACATCGTCAAACCTCACATATATGTAAAGCAAACTTTCCGTGTGTGAAAGCGGTACTAGTCGCAATTTCCATTATGCAAGTCTTATTGACTGAGCTGGTTAACTTTTATAAAACGGGGTGACAATAAATACATAATGGAAATTGTGACTTACCAAGTATGAAACGATATTAAGCCAAGTTGTCCGAGGGGTATATTACACACAACCGAAACATGTTGTAACAGCCGTATAGACTAGAAGGCACTCCAACGACAATCTCCATAACTAATTACGCAAGCAATTCTGATGGCCAACTGGCCATGCGATTTTTTTTTCTTTACTCAAAGCAGAAATAATTTCTAAGATCAATTTAGATTTCTAACGTGTCATTGGTAATATACAGTGGCATCTCTGTGAAAAAGTCGTGCAAAGTTTCATGAAAAGAGAAACAACTCCCTTCTTTCCCCACCTCACAACCTATTTTCCTAGTTCTGGTACAATGCACTGCACATTTGGGGATTCATCCCCTGAGTACTGGTCCAAGATAAAAAAACTGTAATATTTTAATCCATAAATTGAATAGATTATGCGTCTCCTTTACAAACCAATTAAAGAAATCTCAGCACTCTCAAAAATTCGTGTTTTTATTTTAAAATGAAAAAGTGTACTCTTAATGAGATACCCTTTACAACAAATTGTGTAGCTGATAATAGAATTATAACTAGAGTTGTTTAAGTGTTTTTGAATTGACGTGTACTTTAGGGTGGGTCGATTTGGGAGGACTTGGAAGGACCAAAATCAGTCAGCTGATTGTTTGTATTACCTACTTACGAGTAAAAAACCTTTAAAATAAAAGTTCAAAAAAAAAAAAAAAATAAAAAAAATTGAAATTTGGCCGCCTCGAAAATGATTGTTTTAATATGTCATAGTGGAACTTGTTTTCCTCATGCCAAAAGCTATCGAAAAATCGATGACACAATATCGATTGCTAAATCGACCTATGCTACTGTATATACATACATACATACCTACATACATATAAGTATGTAGGTATAGATTTGACGTTCTTTTGTAATTGCCTAATACCTATCTATTGAAATTCCAGCATTGATCAAAGTTTTGTTCATTATAATCTGCTTATGGCATTGGAACCAGTAAATTAGGTTTTGCGGTTTTGTTTACTAAATTACAAATTATTATCAGCAACTATTTTTTTTTATGTTTAATTTAATAAATTGTTTCAGATAGTAAAACTACTATTAAAATACATACATATGTATGTACACATGCATATGTACATACATATATGTATATGCTTTAGTTTCTTTCTGTAAAACAAAAAGAAAAAATATTTTACAGATAGTTTCTCATTGTTATTACAGTACATATGTACATACATACATATATATATGTATGTATGTATTTACATACGTAGACTTAACGCATTCATAATTTTGCATACCAAAACATAAAAGAAGAGAAATGACAACAACAACCACCACATCACATTATCGTTGACTTGAGCAAATTGCTACAAAATATTTTCTGCAAAAGGTCATTCAACTTTTAACATGATTAAATTGCTGCTCACAAACAAACATACATACATATGCAAATTTAGCACAAGAGAAAGAGTTTGAAAAAAAGTCACAGATTATTAAATATTTATTACTTTTCAGTCTCTAGGTTGAGATCAATTAAAAATCTTTGACTACCCAACTAGCAAAATTGTCCCAACATGGTACAAAACAGTTGACATTAAGATAATTTTAGAAAATATTAATTATTAACACGCTTATATTAGGTGTGTGTCTTAACCCTAATTTGAATTCGCGCGGGATCCCAATTTGCACGAAAGTTGTTCCTGTACTGGGCTGCCAGAAAAAAATATGGAAGAAATCGTTAAAATCCCGATAATTTTTAATATATCGTCATTTTACTTTTGAAATATTGTAAAAAAAAAATCGGACTTATAAAACGATCAAATTTTTAGTATATTTTAAATTTTTATTTAAAAATATATTTTTAAGCATATTTTATTTATTGAATCTTCAAAATTAACTAAAAACAAGTATTCAAATCTTAATACTAAATTTAAAATTAAAAAATAAAAATGTGCTTTTTAATTAAGTCCGGCCAGTGCTGGACAAAAAGTTTTATTATTCCTCTTTTACCAGCGGAACACTTAGATCTTTATGAATTTTTTACTTACCATGGAGCTTCAGTAATCATTCGAGTGAGAAGAGTTGCTGTTTTTATTGACAATCAGGAGTTTTTTTTCAAAATCAAATATCCTCAAAAATTTTTTTTTCAAAACTATGAATTATGTTTCTATATGTTCTGTAGCTTGTTTGTTTTGTTTTAAATATTATTCTAAAATACAGTGATTGGAACTACTGTTTGTGCGTTCCCGTACTTTTGGTAAATTCTGCTTTATTTTTTAGAGAAACTTACCCAGAAAGTAAAGAAACACATCTATTACTTATAACTCTTGCAGACCCTGTTATGTAGAGAACTTTTGAAGAATGTGATATTTGGCTAGAGAAAAGAGTGCTGCCACTTTAGTGTAAAAATTGAAACTGTCATATTACTTCCGGAAGTGGTCCGGGAAAATGATGGAAATTTGGCGATTTCTGAAACCGATTTTGGGAATTCCCAAAAAATTTTAAACCAGTTAGCTAAATAGTTTGTAACCGAAGGAGGCCATGTATATTTATTCACCTATTTCGATTTTTCCCATTTCAGTGCTTGCAAGTGGCCACCAATGTGACGGAGCAAAAACATCATGTTACCCGTGAAGTTAGAGGTAAAAATCTCGGTTTGTGCCGCGGCTTCCGCGGTTGCACCGTGTGGCTAACTGGTCTTAGTGGTGCTGGCAAAACTTCTATAGCTTTTGAATTGGAAGCTTACTTAGTGTCCCGTGGCATACCGGCTTATGGTCTCGATGGTGATAATATAAGAACTGGTCTTAACAAAAACTTAGGATTTACCCCCGCCGATCGCGAAGAAAATATCAGACGTGTTGGTGAAGTGGCCAAACTGTTTGCAGACAGTGGTGTAGTCTCGATATGCAGTTTTGTTTCACCGTTCGCCGATGATCGTGATATGGCTAGAAAAATACACAAAGATGCCGGTTTGAAATTTTTCGAAATATTTGTTGATACTCCGCTGGCAGTGTGCGAATCACGTGATGTCAAGGGTTTGTACAAGAAGGCCAGAGAGGGCACCATAAAAGGTTTTACTGGTATAACACAAGAGTATGAAAGACCCGAAAACCCGGAGTTAGTGGTGAACACAGATGGTTTTACAGTCAAAGAATCGACCCAACATGTCATTAAGCTTTTGGAACAAGAAGGTATTTTGCCAAAATCGCTAAGGGATGTTGAAATACTGCCCGAACTGTATGTAGCGCCCTCACTAAAAGAGGCTATTTTAAATGAAGTGAAATCGTTACCTTCTGTACCAATTACAACAGTAGAATTACAATGGATACAAGTATTAGCCGAAGGCTGGGCGTATCCACTTAAAGGATTCATGCGCGAGCATGAATATCTACAAACTTTGCACTTCAATTCAATTTTGAGCGAAGATGGCGCTTTCAGGGAAAACCAATCGGTGCCCATTGTTTTATCAGTGAATACGGAAAACAGAGACAAATTAGATGGTTCCTCGGCCATCAGCTTAACATACAACGGCCAAGCCGTAGCTATTTTAAGAAAACCTGAATTTTACTATCATCGTAAAGAAGAACGCATGTGCAGACAGTTTGGCACCAGCAATCCTAATCATCCTTATATAAAGGTAAAGAAAAACCTGTGCTATTGAACATTATTCATAATAAAAGTTTCTTCTTCTGTCAGATGGTCTTGGAATCGGGCGATTATTTGGTGGGTGGCGATTTGGAAGTCATCGAACGCATACAGTGGAATGATGGTTTGGATCAATATCGTCTCACACCCAACGAATTACGGCAAAAGTTTAAAGAACTCAAAGCTGATGCCATTTTCGCTTTCCAAGTATATTTTTACCACCTTATGACTGACGGCTTTTGATCTTATATAAAAATAAAAAAACTGTTCTTCTTGCATTACAGCTGCGTAATCCTATACATAATGGTCATGCTTTGCTAATGCAAGACACCAAGCGTCAGCTATTGGAACGTGGTTTCAAGAAGCCTGTACTCCTTTTGCATCCTCTCGGTGGCTGGACCAAAGACGATGATGTACCTTTGCCTGTGCGCATGGCTCAGCATCAAGCAGTGCTGGATTCAGGTGTTCTAAGTAGAGATGACACCGTTTTAGCCATCTTTCCTTCGCCCATGATGTATGCTGGTCCTACAGAAGTGCAATGGCATGCCAAAGCGCGCATGAATGCTGGTGCCAATTTTTACATTGTTGGCAGAGACCCAGCGGGTATGCCTCATCCCGATAAGGAAATGTATCCCGATGGCAATTTATATGATGCTGCTCATGGTGCAACAGTTCTAAAACTAGCACAGGGCTTAGACACCATGGAGGTAAGTAATACTTTTTGAACCGATCTCAATTTGAAATATACTTTTTTGAAGTGCAAACTTGACTCCTATCAAAAGCTTTGATTTAAAAGACAAATTCGATAATTCTGTTTATTTACTACGTAGTCATTCAACGAAAAATAGAATTTTGTATCGAAATTCAATATTAAGTGCCCGACAAATCTATTATTTTGATTAAAATTTTTTTTAACAATTTGCAAGCGTTGCCCTGGTGTAAGAGTATGCATAATGAAGTATCAAATCAAAATAAAAGGAAACTATCATTGGTTGAATGCGTTGACCAATAAAACTGTGTTGTCAAATCAAAGTTTTAATCCTTTAAAAAACACCGTTTACTTTCTTAAAATTGTATTTTTAATGCCTGTTTACTTATATCGACCCTGGTCGTTCGTTTACATAATTACATTTAGAACAACAGGAAAAAAGTTTAATGTTTTTAATTTAAATGTCATTATGAAAACGAACGAACACATTCCACATCCATAAACATGTTTTTTTTTGGAAAATAGTTTTATTACAACTTTGCTGCCGCCGTTTTTTCCGAAACTCGAATCTTTATTGTGAAAAAACTGGTTATAGATTTATGATTCAAAGTATTGTCCATCGCTGGCCACTACTTTCTCTTATCTTTCGAGCAGCGTACAAATCACGCGTTAAAAAACTGGCCATTTTTTAAAGGGATCCACGAATACATCCAAGTTTTTACTTCTCGGCACTGGACAAATTCAGCACTCTCACCGAAACTTTCTTGTCTGCCCATACTTTCACAAGGGCTTTTGCTGTTAGTATGTCGCCCTTTACTTCTGCTGCTCAAAGTCTATTTTGGGGTTACTCGACCGTGTGCGGGAGAGGGCGAAGAAGATCATCAGTGACAGTAGGGTATCCAACTCTATTGATTCACTGAAGCATCGACGCAGTGTGGGGTGCGTTACTCTGTTCTATCGTTACTACAATCGATTTTGCTCTGACGAGATTAGGGAAATTGTTCCCGAAACGCGCACATTTTTACGTAGCACGCGTTCATCGTCCAGAGCTCATCCATTTGTGGTTGATTGCCCGGGGAATCGTACCACGCATTACAGAGAGAATTCGTTTTTCAGCCGTACGCTTCGTCTGTGGAACAAGTTGCCTACAGAAGTGTTTCCTTTCTGTTATAAAGTTGGAAAGTACACAAACACTACTCCCTCTTTCCCCCTCCTCACAACCTATTTTCCTAGTTCTGGTACAATGCACTGCATAACTAGGGGTCATCCCCTGAATACTGGTCCTATATTAAAAAAAAAAACGGTTGTCCCCACAATCTTCCTCTATTCGGGCTCAAATCAGCGCTTCGGACTGGGTTGGAATTCTCCGATTTTATTCACCTTTCGCACCTGAATTAGCTATCCGAAGGAGAACGAAATATTGCCAGATAATAAAATAATAAAAACCAAAAACTATAAAATCAGAACACACCTTAAGCTCGAGAAATTATATAATATATTAAAAATTATTATTTTTTAACCCCGATTTTTTTAAAACTATTTTGATCATGATTTTTGTTTTCTTTACCATTCTCTTTTTATCTCTTTCATTAAAGATTTTGCCCTTCCGTGTGGCTGCTTACGATAAGAGCGTTTCGCGCATGGCATTTTTCGAACCGAAACGCCAAAATGAATTTGAATTTATCTCAGGTACCAAAATGCGCACATTAGCCAAGACAGGCTCAAAGCCACCTGATGGTTTTATGGAACCTAAAGCTTGGAAAATCTTATCAGAATACTATCAATCCTTAACAAAATAATAATGACAGACGTACATACATATATATTTTTTTATGCATAATCAAATTGAAAACAAGATTGAATCTTTTATAAGTGCAATGTTTAAATGGAATTTATTGAAACAAAAAAAAATTTCCATCTTCCTTATAAATATATATATACATACATATATACATTACCATTAGACTTAAGTTTTACGCAGCTTTAAATTTAAAATGTTTCGTCTTTTTAATATGTATAAATCGCCCCCTGAATGCCTGCCGTCTGACTGTTTACATTTCATTTAGCCTTTTTTCTTTGTTTTCTTTCGTTTTTAAAGGCTTTAATACTTACAATGTTTAGAATTTAAGCTAAATTTTTAATTTATTTTAGAAACTGTTAAAAAAAAATGTTCTTTAACTACTCAAAAGCATTTGACCACAATGAAAAAACAAAGACTTAGGAAAACAGTTTGTTCGCATATCGCTTTACTTGTTGTCTGTAAAACTTTTCTTGACTACTTTTATAAATTTATAAATGTTTTGTATTTCTATTTTAAATAATTGTATATATTTAGCATAAAATAAATTAATTTTTTAATAAAAAAATTAAAAATAAGTATTTTTTTTATATGTGGTTTTTTTAAAAGGGATATTCTAACTTTGACAGTAAATAGTCGTAATACTCGTATTGGTGAAGTTATTCCAAGAGGCGTCATCATAATCAAGGCAGCTTTAATACGGTAGTGAGATAAGCACAGCTGTCTTTCGTTTCTTTTGCGTAAATTTGTCAAAAACACATAGACTTCCTTGCTTTTTCAAACAAAATTTTGACAACTGTTCGTAAATTTCACCAACAAAATACATGTTAATGTTTTTTGGTGTTGTATTTATTGTAATTCTACCACTACCTATTATAAAGCTGCCTTTTTTCTCAAAAAATTTATTTCATTAAAGAACATTTCGAATGGGCCTCAGCCCAGTCGCCAAATCGGCTCTGGTATTAGTCTATGCATAATGAAATATCAAATCAGTAAAGACATAAAAACAAGGATTGCCAGATAAGTCAGTGTTGATAATTCAAAGTTGTGAACCTCTAACATATGTACATATAAAGCCATGCCACAGAAATAATGCCATTCGGAAGCCGAACTGGGGTCTAATTCTGTCATTCGCTTACGAGTGAGTTTTTACTCCAGTGTGCGAGTTTTTACACTTTTGAGATTATCTCATTCGATATCGAGTAAAAGGGGTTGAAATTTCTAATGATGGCATTCGATAGCGAGTAACCATTCGAATGCAACCGTGCAACTTTTTACTCGTAAACCAGCCAAAAAGAAAAACACAAAAAGAAATGTAAATTAAAAATTTGTTTTGAATAGCAACAGTAGTTAAATTAAATTGAGAATTTTTGGTTCTTAAGGCTCTTTTCAATTCACATGATGATGTATATGACGTATATATACAGATATATGTATATAAAGATGAGTATTACTAAGAACACAAAAACTTATATTTGAAGTCACATGTTATTATATTCAAGAACTTATTTTTGTTTTTTTAATGCATTTATACATATGCTTATACATAGTTAAATGGTTGTTTTTTACATACATATATATTTACTTTTTAATGTACAAAGGCGCATACATGACTTATTTATATGAATTGTTATTGTGAACGCATGTGTGTTCATTTATTTTTAATACAATACATTTATTTTTTAATACATACAATTTTCGGCAGTGTTATAAAACACATTTTGTCAGTATTTTGCAACACTGAAGTGATAACTCGACTCGTTACGTAACGAGTCACATCATTAGAAATTTACACGATATCGAAATTATTTTCTACTCGATAGTAATTTCGATCACGAGTGACAGAATTAGCCCCCTGGTTTTCCATAAGATGAAAAACTAAAAAGTTTTTCAGTATCAAATCATTTCAATGAAAAAATATTATTAGTTTCATTCTTGAAATTATAATTAATTTGATTCCGTAAAGCTTTATATTTGCTCGGTTTTTGAAGAACCAAATCCGAACGAAATTGAGCTCTGTGACATGGCTGATTCTACAGAATTTCTTTTGCTATCACAATTTCAAAATGTTGCAAAAACTCGACTTGTCTAATTTTTCACGAAGTTTAGATGCAGAAATTGGAACCACTCCAACATTTGACTTCAACAAGAGCCTCCTTAAGATGGAGGTAAAAAAATGGACTGAGTACAACATCGTGGAGAAATATTGTAGCGAGTAAAAAGTTCTGGAACATAGCACGAAATTTCGAGGCTTTGATGAAGAAGGCCGAGCGTGCTCTGGGACTGAACAGGATAAGCTAGATTTTTTTTTTTATTTAGCGGCAAAATTTTCTATTTAGCACTTCCAATTGTTCAGTTAGCAATTCCTAGCACGTCAACAACGTGTAAAATTCATCAGTGTTTCAGTCAGTTTTACACTACTTCGGTTTCATTAATTGTAGTGTAATGTATTTCAAATAAATTATTTAAACAATTGAGTTTTTTATTCGCTATTTTAGCTTCTAACATTGATACCAATAAAAAATTATAAACAGCTTGTTTTCTATGTTTCCCAGCTATCTATATGTCGACATTTCATAGGAGCTACCCTAGAAAATATTTGCTTAAAATTAAGAAATTTTAATTTTAGCACTTACAATTTTTTTTGTACTTTGTAGCACTATTTGGTGTCAAATTAACTCCAAAAATTTTTTGGATCTGGTCACACTGGCCATTAGTAATCACACTTTAGCTGCCTTCAGACTAATTTAGAGACTATCAATTTTTATTATTTCTATTGAGTAAGTCCCAATTTTCACGAGGCAACTTTAGTTGCGCAATTCTTGAGTTTGTGGACAAATAAGTGAGGAAAGAGTGGGGAGTGCAAAAATGAGTACAGACTTGCTTGTACTCGGAAAGTCGTTTTGTGCTATCATTCGTAGTGTCAGATATTTTACATTTTCTTTCATTTGCGTTTCTTTTATGTATTGATATGTTCTCTGTGACGAATGTAATATTGCCGCGAAATTGTGATATTTTAATTCATTTGAAAAAAATATTGTGGACAACTTTAAAAAATACACAGCAGTATTAATTTAGAAGAAGTGAAAATTAAATGGAAAAATTTGAGAATGCAGTAAGAAAGCAAAGATTAAGAAAATGTAAGCAATAGAAAACGAAAGTTGCTCAAGTAAAATTGCTGTGTCTGACCATAAAAGCAAGTTTAAAAGAAAATTTGATAAGAATTGCGCAACTGAAATTGCCTCGTGAAAATTGGGACTAAGTTTTATCAAATAAGGTTAGTGAACAATACCGTTGTTCATGGCACAACTTTAACGCTTTTATTTAAGTTACTTTCTACAGGTGTAAAACCAAAGCGTTAAATTATGGAGCGCTTTACGCCGCCCTAATTTACGTTGCACTGCAAGCGCAAGGTTTGACCATTAGTTTTCATATTATAAGTAAATTCACTTCATCATTTACTTGCGAGTTGAAATAGCAAAATTTTTTTTGTGATTGCGACTTTCATTCAGTACACCAATTTTGTGACTTCAAATCGTAATCAAATTTTTTTTTTTTTGCGAAATATGAGATTCAATATATGGCTGATAGATAATGAGCAGGATTTTCTGTGGAAATTTAATATCGTTAAATAAAACACTTTGGACGTTTGTTTTTGGATATTTTTATAAAATTGTATAAGTATAATTATTACAATTATAAATACTAAATAATTAATATCAAATTGTAGATGTTTTTCTTTTTTACTTTCTTCTGGTTATAAATTATTTCCTTTCTATTGTTTTCATATTCAAATTTCTTTCTTCAACTCCAGATATACATACATACATATATATGTACTCTTCTTGCACAAAATAATGTAATAATTGTTATTATTGTTTTATTATTTTTATTATTTTTTTAATTGTGTGTAAATTGTTTATGTTTAAATTAAATATTTATGATATATTTTTTCAATAGTATAAACTTGTATTTATGTATAAATTATTGCTGTTTTTTTTCGGATGAGATTAAAAAAGCAAAAATAGTTTTAAGTATACAACAAATTGTTATTAAAATGGGGAAAATTTGTAAGCACCTTATTAGAAACTAAACAAAAATTATTTGCAATGTGATGAATAAGTATGTATCTACACAACCCCGGATGGATTTAAATAAAAAATGTGTTCATAATATTAAATAGAAAAGACAAAAAAAAATTAAATAAAAGAGATTAAAAAGTGCTTAAACTTAAATAAAAGTGTATAAAGAGGAGACAGTGAGATGCTGTTCAAAATAAAGGATAAGTAAAATAAAACTTACTTTTTAATTTCATTTCATTCTTGTGCGTAATCAATTACAAAATTTTTGATTTAACAAAACATGGTTTTGACAGAGCGACAAATTTTTGTTTTTTTTTTTTTTATTATTTAAGTATAAGATCGAATTCTATTTATAATGAAAGCAAACGATTACATTTGCTAATCCGAGTTATGTCCTATGAACAGGATGCCTGTTACTTTTTTTATTTATAAAATTGTTTTTGTAATATAAAAAAGACGCACATACACATATGTGTTGCAGTATAAAAAAAGATAACAAAAACTAGTTAAACAATTTATTATTCCACAAAAAAGTTTCGAAGAAACATACAATTTGAACAAGTTTGTTTTATATTGTAAATAAAAAAAAAACAAAAGTCAACAAACAAGTTTTACAAACAACAAAAACATTTAAAAAAAAAAGTTAAAACAAATAAGAATATAATGGAGATCTATTACACACAACCAAGTCACTTATTCCATTTTGTGGCCTCAAACTTTTAATTTAATTGAAACTCCACTACCCCAAGTTTTCTTTAAACAAAAAAATATACGTAGACGTAACTCGAAAACTTGGTTGGAGGAAGAAAAGCATTTTTTGCTTTTAGTTTCCTTTAAGCCGCCGCGAAATGTGCACACATATGTACATATGTGTCTATGTACATATTGTGCCTATTTTCGAAAACCCAAAAAAAAAACTCTTTAATTTATACCAATTGTCATATTTTCTGTTAAAATTTTATAAGTTCAATATAAATATAAGAAAGAAAAGTATTGTACCTTTTTGAAAACCAAGCTAGAAGTTATAAATATTATAAATATACGAAATTAGCTTCGAAATTCGGAACTGTTATTATTCAAAACAAGTGTTCAGATTTTCGAAAACTTCGAAAGCCGCAAAGTTCATAGTTTTGTCGCAAGTGCAGAAAACATCATATTAAAAAAAGAAAACGATATTCAGCTAGAACATGTTAACACATTTTTTCGAAACTAAAATTTGAAAATTCGAAATTTATATTCGAAACTTTGAGGTTATTTTACAGGAATTCAGAATTATTTGCGAAATACAGATGTTATTTTTCGAAATAAAAATTCGAATTTGGAAAAAAAAATTTCGAAACTTCAAAAATCGCAAAGCTGATACTTTGTAACAAATACTGCAAAGCGGGGTAGAAAAACTACTTATATTTTTATTGCAAATTCAATACCTAAAAATAGATATATTCAGTTACAACGCTAAAACACATTTTTTCGAATTATAGGTTCGAAAACTCGTTAAGTATATTAAAAAGTTCGAAGTTGTCAATCGAATGTTCGTATTTAACTTATTCGTAAATGGTTTTTTTGGAATCACAAATTCGAATTCTCAAAACAAGTGTTCGAAACTTCGAAAATTGCTTATACATGTATATTTTTTTTAGCAAATGCATAAAAACATTGAAGAAATGAAGCACTAAAGCACATTTATCCAAATTGATGGTTGAAAATTCTAAACTTTTATAGAACGATTTATGGTCTTATTAAAAAATATTATGTTTGTTAAATGCTTATTTGCTTTATAACACATAAACGAATTTTTATTTAGAAATTCGAAGCTAATTTTCGGAAGCATAATTTTTTAAGATTAAATTTTCTTTCTGATTTGTGTTTTATTTGCTGCTTTTCCAACTAACTGATTAAAATATTTTTGTCTATAAAGAACAAGAATATTTTACAATCTATTATATGGGAACAAATCTTAATTTTAAACTTCAAAATTTAAGTATTTGCTGGTGGGAATTACCGGTCGACTTAATCGATCTCAGTATTTTTTTTACCGTCTTAAATAATGCACTCTCATGTAATATCCAGCGTTTAAGCCCATAAAACCGTGAAAGCCCACATATGTGCATACATACAAATATGTTCTTTACTCATGGTTTACTTCTAGTGAAGTCAAACACATGCATATATTTTGTCTGTTATTGTTGATAACAAGTTAATAGCCGTATTACTCCTAAAATACTGAACCGATCAAAGTGAAATTAAGACCGTCTGTGCAGAAAAAACTTTAAGAAAACGATATATAATGTTTTAAATCAGTGCAGTAGTACGGCTACAAAGAGATTTTAAAAACTTGTTTCCCTAATAAGTATATAGATTATTGTTTCTGTCTATTCTATGCGTTGGTACTCGCTTTTACGGTACCATAGTATTGACACCGATGAAAGTTCACTTGTCTTTTTACTATTTGAGTACAATAAATATTACTTTTCTAGACTTCAGTAGTGCCAACCCGGCAAACTTAAACATATAAAAATATAATAGAATATTTATAAGAACCTGGTCAAACAAATATACACATATTCAGAAATTCCGAATTTGATGTTCGAAATTCCGTAACTAACTTCGAAGTATATTATATGAGTTTTCTGTATCTTGTGGGTCTTACAAAAAGGCTATAAAAACCATTTACATTTAATTTTAACTAAATACCTTATTCTAACGAAAATAGCACAAACTTTTGGCAGAGAACATTTTTCGAAAAAGATCTGATTAGTTTTCTGTGTGGCAGTTGTATTCAATCACGATTTTATACATGAAAAATATTGCCATGAAACAAAATTTACTTCTTTAGGATTAATGTTCTGTTCAGCCACAATAATAACGTTGAACGAGAACTATGAAAAATAAACAACATATAAATAAAAATAAAATAAGAAATAAAATTTAACTTTAATAATTGATGCCTTTTAAATACTTCCAAAGTTTAGTGTAAATTAAATAACATATCATGAATACTATAATACAATATTATGTATTTAAAACTTAAACTTTCGAACGTTGTTGCAGTTTCTTAAGATCGTTTAATAATAAGAATAAGATTTAAAGCCTCTTTAAAGTATCAATCTTCTGAAGATGCATTAATTATTTAGAATTACTAAAAACTTGAAGTTTTAAAATTTTATTTCAAAACATTCCGCAGTAAGTAAAAAAGGAACTAAAAAAATTATTTTACTTTCTGGCTGAAATGAATTTATAATTGCTTTCTAATAAAAGTGTAAAGTTTTGAATTCCACATGAATCATTTTGAAAATCAAAAATACAAAATAAAAAATACAATTTTAATAAGCAGTCTTTAAATAAATATTTTAATTATTTTTAGTAATTGGCAATTAAAATAACTATTTATTAAATATAAAAAGTGATTCTTTCTATTTCTGTTTTCTTTGCATACATTTTATTTAAATTTTATTTCATCTATTTATATAATATTTCCTTTTGTAATTTTTTGTTTAATTGCATTGGTTGAGTGTAATCTTAGTTTTTTGTCATGCCATTCTAGTTTTTTTTTCCATATTGACCATTTTTCAAAAAATTTTTGATATTTTCTACGATCCGATATTATTTTTAATTAACGTTTGTTTTTTAGTAGTCATATTGAAACGTGCTTTATTTGTTGTTTGCTTACACTTGCTTTGTTTGTTTAATCCTTTTTTGTGGTAAATTGCGATAATTTTGTTTAAACATCTATATTTAATTAATTACGATTAATTTTTCTTACGCTTTTTTTTTTTGTTACGGTTTTTTTATAAATTTTATATTTTATCGTTATTATAATTATTTTTTTTTTAATATTATTATTACAATAAAAAAAGTTTCAAGTTCTTGTTAAGCCTAACAAGATTTTAGAAAACTACATTCATCGTTGTATTTACCTCGTCAAAGCAGACTGCACCTTGACAACCAACTTTCAGCTTTTCTATGATCATTCGATTTCAATTGATGTCCACCTTTTGGAGGATTATTTGCCTCCTGTTCAAAGTAAGTTTTATACGTTAATTTTTTTTTATAAAAATCATTCTATATGTTGTTAATAATTACCATTCGCTTTTCCATTTTTGCTTTTATATCACTAGCTAGAGTAAGGAAGGCATCCTCTACATTGATGCTGGCCTTAGCGGAGGTTTCCATAAATTTAATCCCATATTCAACAGCCAATTGTTCGCCACGTTCGCGGGATACCTTTGCAAGGAAATGAAAATAAAAAAAATATAAAATAAAACCACACGCTATATAATAATCTACACAATTAATTATTACAGAAAATATTTTGTCCCAATAAATTTTTCTTAGTAATTTTTTCCCAAATACATTTTTTAAAGGAATTTTTTTGTCCCCATAAATTTCAATAAGAAATTTTTTTGTCACAATTTTGGTCTCTAAAAAATATTTCCATCGCAACTTTTCTGTCACATTTAAGTATTCTAGAGGGAATTTTTTGACACGAGAAATTTTTAGGCAAAATTTCAGTCACAAATAAATTTGCCACAAATAAAATTCCCATAAATGTTTGTCACAAATAAATTTTCCATAGAAAATTTTCTATTCTAATTAATTTTACAGTGAAGGGGAAATTGAGCACGCCATCTGTCGGTGTCCAGCTCTTTCTTATATAAGAGCTTCCTGTCTAGGCAGATCCAATGCTGCATGATTTGTTTCATTTATTTTTTGACACAACAATTTTTTAGGCAAAATTTCAAACACAAATAAAATTGCCATAGAAAACTTTTTGTCACAAATAAAATTACCATAGAAAATGTATGTCACAAATAAATTTTTTATAGAAATTTTTTTGTCATAATAAATTTCACATAGAACATTTTTCAATGAAGGTGAAGTTGAGAGCTGATCCCGCTGTCGGGGATCAGCTCTTACTTTAATAAGGGCTTTGTGTCTACGCAGAACCGATGCTGCATGATTTGGTTGAAATATCAGAAGTGATGTGGGTGGATTGGACTCTTTCATTAAATCCTTGGGTTGCTTCTGAAATGGACCAGTGATATGTAGATCCGCTGGGATATACATCACACTACAAGTGGGCTGGCTTTTCAATGTCTGGCAGCCTGTTTACTAAACCTAACCTAATTACAATAGCTTATAAAAAATCTTGTAGACTCATACATTTTTTATAGAAAAATTATATTCAGAAATAAATTTTCTATAAAAAAATTATTCCACAAATAACTTCTGTACCGAAAAATAAATTTTCCATAGAAAATATTTTGTCACAAATAAATTTTCTATAGCTAAATTTTTATCACAAAAAAAATTTCTATAGAAAGTTTTGTCACAAATAAATTTTCTATAGAAAGCTTTTTGTCACGTACAATTTTCTTTAGAGCATTTTCAAACACGAATAATTTTTCTATCTAACACTTTTTGTCACAAATAATTTAGAAATAGAAAAATTAATAATAAAAAAAAGAGTGTAACAGAGCCACTCTCTTTACACTTCCTACCACCACCGAACTCAAGACTTTGCAAAGTAAACTTTTCGTGTCTGAAAGCGGTGTAACTATGTACACATGTACAATATTTATACTCATCATACATACATATATGTAAATTGCTTGCAAAAGGTTTGAAACCATGAACTAAAACATTATTTCAAATCTAATTATATGTAAGAAGTTTTTTTATATGTAAGAAGTTTTTAGGTTTAACAGGCTGACAGCCATTGAAAATCCATTCATATGTCCCGTTTTGTTGCCAATTCAGTCTCGTTGTATTATTGACAAAGTTAATCTTGTTGAAAAAAGTTAACCTTCATTCAATTCGCAGTTTTATTAAAATACGAGAAAAATCTTCAAGCCTTATTTTCTTTAGAAAATCTTTAAAATTAAGCTAAAATCTTCATTCTGGCAACGCTGCTACCAGCCATTGAAAGGCCAGCCCACTTGGGTCCAATTTGTGCCCACTGTGTTCTGACACAATAAAAAAATAAATATAAAAGTAAAAAATTATAAATAGCTTGTTTTCTATGTTTCCCAGCTATCTATATGTCGACATTTCATAGGACCTACCCTAATCATCAGTAGACTTTGGAAATTTTTGAAAGATATTCTCAAACATTCAACTTTATATCCCAACAATATAAATAAATTGTTGAGAATTTAAAAGAAAAATGCTCTAATAATATCCGTCAATAGCGAATAAAAAACTTAATTGTTTGAATAAATATAAAATAAAACTTAAATGTTTCTATACTTTTTTTTATCACATTTTTTAGTTGAGTTTTTACTATACAGGATTTTTTATATAAAATCTGAATAGAAAATATTTTTCACTCTAAAATGTCTACATACAATTTCTGTTCACTATAATATACATATACAAAGGATATTTCAATTTAAGCTCTACTATAAATAAGTGGATGAATAACAATTCCATTCACTAACTTTCTACTTTTCTTTTAATTAAAAAATTATCTTCTAAAAATAGCACTCCTTTATTTAAATTACTTGCAATTATGAATAATGTAGTATGTATTATTAAAACGTGTCCAATTACACCCTTATAAGTAACAAAATATTACATCATAAGGCAAAATATATCCTTTTCTTTGCTCAGTCAATAAAATTTCAATTCAGATTAGTGGTTTGCTTGTGTATTTAAGCTACGAGTATTGCAGATTGCAATTTATTATTTAATGTTTATAAATGTGTTGGCATGCAGGTTTAATAGTTATTTGCTTAACTTTCAATAAGAAAAGAGTTTCTGTTTACGTTTTCAATGTCATCTAATGTAAACTGTGCAAACAGAATAAAAAAATACCACAACTTACCTGTCTTTTCTCATTCAGTTCGCATTTATTGCCCAATAACATTTTTTCAACATCTGCTGAAGCATTCTCTTCAATGTTGCGTATCCAATTTTTTATGTTTTCAAATGATTTCTCTTGAGTTATATCATACACTAGCATAATACCCATAGCGCCTCTGTAATATGCGGTGGTAATTGTTCTAAAACGTTCCTGCCCGGCAGTGTCCCTAAAAACGGGGATTTTTTTTTTTTTTTTGATTTAAATTGAAACGTGTTAAGTTGTAAATCATAAATATATATTACCAAATTTGTAATTTAATCTTTTTGCCGTCTAACTCGATTGTTCTGATTTTAAAGTCTATGCCTGAAAATAAAAATTACGATATAAATATTAGTTTCACATAATAACTACCATTTATGTACTCGTATATTAAGATTTTGTTTAAGATAATTGTAAGTTTTGCGTTTTAACGCTCGCGAATCTTTTATCTCGAAATTTTAAAGTTGTGATATGTAAAAACTGTACAAAGGTTTTTTTAGCCAATATTCAGGGAATGAACTAGAACTAGGAACTAGGAAAATAGGTTATGAGGAGAAGGATTAGTGTCTGTAGATTCCATTAGAGAAAATTTGTTTATTGCATAGAAAGACCTGCTACACTTGTCCTACATAAATTTATATGTGGTACATTTCCTCATAGTTAATTAATAAATAAATACTGGGGGAAATTAATAAAAAAAAAATAACTTTTTTATCTAAAAATTTGTGTGAGCATGTGGTGTGATATAAAGAACCAAAATCAAAACCTAGATATTGAATTTTTGTACAATTAGTCCGTTTTGATTTTTTTTAGTGTTTTTTATTTCTTGAATCTTTAAAATGAGCTAATAATAAGTATTCAAATCTTAATACTAAATAAGAAAATAATGTGCTTCTTACTTATGTCCGGCCAATACTAAACAAAAAGTTTTATTATGCGGGAACTATCACCTATTGAACGTTCTGATGGTGTCAACGGTATCCCTTCTTCTCAACCGATTGTGGCCGCCAAAATTAAGTATATTGCGCGCAAGAGGTTTCGGGTGAAGTTCCAGTTTACTTACATGCCTTGCCGCGTTTTTAGAAAAAGCCTGTTTTACCAGCGGAACACTCAGAACTTTATAAATTCGTGAATTTTTTACGTACCGTTTTGTTACAGGTAACGATATGGCATATACATGTTCGATCATAACTTCGAATTGTAAGTGCAAGATCAGACAGGTCGATTTTAGTTGCCTAAGTTTTTCACAATTTTCTTTTCAACTTGCTTTTATGTTCATACATAAGAAAGTTTTCGGTATTTCCTGTTTTTTCTAGATTTTATTTCTAAAGCCGGATTCAGCCTTTGATTCGGAACAAAATTTTTGTTTCGAAAAAATTTTATTTTTTTGAGATTTTTTTCTGAAACGATTCACCCATTTCAAAGAAAAAATAAAAACACATCATAGGTAGTTCATTTGTTTTCATAATTGGGGGAAGGGGAAAAGTGAAAAAACTCTCACGAATTTTTATTCTTAATTGGGCTGCCTAACCAACGTTGCCAACTTCACACTTGCCGCACCATTTCCAGTGATTTTTGATATCTTTTACGGTGTCAAGCATCTTCATTGAGATCTAGCAATTGCGCAGATCGATATATCTTTAAAATTTACCTTAGTGAACGATTGATTTCATACCTAAATTATTTTGATTTTTTGATATGTGATGATAACTAGGTCTTGATCTGTTTTACTACATACATATGGCCATCTTGCTGTCTCCAATAAAATCATAATTTCATACCATTTTTGCGGTATTAACTTGCAGGACATTATTCGTATACGTCTTGATTGTCGACCAGAAACCGCTGCGGGATAGCAATTCATTGCTCCAGTGATATTTAATCACGTGATCTTGAAATTTTAAAGCTATAAATTCTGAATTGGGATCAAGTTGCAACAGTTTTCTTAGTTTCTCTGTTTACTTTCTGCAATTATTTTTTTTTTTAATTTATGCTAAATTCCCATTCCGATTCCTATATAGGTACATTCATACGTACATTTTTATATGAATGTAGGTATCTATTTTTAATTCAATATTTTACATTCACGTGAGCACCTGTTTTGTTGTAAAACAACATAAGACCGCAATTTATTTTGGATAAGCGCCAAAAATAAAAATGAAAAAATAAATTGTAAACAATGAAACAAAAGATCAAAACAAAAATGAACTTTAACCTGCTGTTTTCTTATAGTGTATGATCTCTCTTTTTTTAAACATGCTCAATTGCACACAACATACATATCTAATTTATATTTCCGTAATGCACTGTGGCCAAAAGACAAATGAGAAACCAATAACAAAATTAAGAAACTGCAAAGGGAAATGCATTCATTAAAAAAATTCCTATTCAAATTTTACATACACACACTACTTCATACAACGTTGATCAATTAATCAAACACACAACAAATTTATCACACAATGACGTTCTTTTATGCAAAATTGTAAAGAAAATAAAAAATGCATCGCAAAATAATTAAGCTGCTCGCACTTTTCTTTAGAATTTTGTTTATTAAACTAAGAAAAACGAATTCGTTTTTTAGCACTAAAAATTTGTAAAATGGGCACCATACAAAAAAATTAAAAAAATAGCCAATGAAGAGATGATGAGCATGGGAGATGAAAAATGTGACTCATTTTCAGTGTGTTCGATTTTATTTAGAAGAGATGAAAACAATAGAGAAAAAATAAAGATATTAAAAGAAACTTCATGTTTTCAATAAAAATGAAATATAGAAAATATAGCTACAATAAAAACAAAGAAACATACAAACAAAAATTAATAAATTGTCCAGCAGTAGTTGTTGTAGTGATTATAATCATCGAGACAACGTCAACAAAAATAAATATATGAAAAATTATAGTAACACACCAACACCCAAAAACATAAAACTTTATCTTTAAACATAAGAAAACACAATACAGATATTAAAAACTTAAAAATACCTTTCGTTTGCAACACAAAAAGAATAAAAAAACCAAAAACTTAAGGAAATGGCAACTCATAAAAAATGCAAGGTGTCCTAAATATTCTAAAAAAATATATATTTTTAGAAACACAACTCCTTCGCTTGAAATAGTTATTTTATTAAACACTCTTCGATTTTGGAGTCTCTTCGCAAACAATTACCGCAACAACAAAATTTTAGAAAGACCCCTCCTTTCACTTCTTTTAAAAAGGAAAAATATTACTTTCAATTATGGCCGTTTTCCCATTAGATCAAACCGCCCGCAGATAAGAAAAACTTACCTATTGTCGATATAAATGTTGTATTGAAGGCATCCTCCGAAAAACGAAATAATATGCAAGTTTTTCCTACGCCAGAATCACCAATTAACAATAATTTGAATAAATAGTCGTATGTCTTGGCCATTTTTATTTGTTCGCTTTTTTTTTTATTATAAATTCCTTTAAGTAGTAATTACTTGATGTATTTTGTGTATCAAAAACTATTTTATACTTTCTTGCAGCTAAAAAATCAAAGTTTTTTTAAAAGTTTTCCTTTCTTCTTCTCTGCTTTTTCTACGATTGTCGTGTAAAATAAAAAACTTAAAATCGTTGATGACAAAATCTACTATACAAAAAATGTCTACAAAAAAAAGTTACCAGATGATGTGATTTCTAAATGCTTAAACATTGCATATGGATATTTTATTATATGTGGGTATAAGATATTATAATACCGCATTTATTTATACCACATAAACATTAAACAACCATTAAAAATTTCATATTAAATTCATATCATTTGTCGAATGGTGCTCTTAAAACCACCTAACTTTACAAATCTGTCTGGTAGCTCTATGAAGTTAATATTATGGGATTAGCTAGTGATGAGTAAGAGTCGATGACATTGTTTTAATAAAATATTGGTTAATGTGCTGCCATACTGTTTGTTTTATGTTTATCTACCCATGAAGAACATTTTGGGTACAGAATATCTACGATTTTGGGCCTTTTGAGGTTTTTTTTGGATATGCTATATATATACATATATATAAGGGCTATATAAGCTACACAAACTGTTTGCGAAACATGTCAAAGTTTTAGGTTCTTACAAACATTTTTGTTCGTTTGTGGGGTTGTATTCTAGTTTGTACAAGTATTTAAAGCAATGAAATTTTTGCGGAGTGAGGTGGCGAAAGAAGAAGCACACAAAGTGAATCAAGAAAATGTTTTCTTGTAATAATGCTTAGAATTGTATAAAAGTTCACCTTCATTGTAGAAATTAAAAAAATAGAATATCAAGAAATAGAGGGTCTTACAATTTATATTTTCCGAACTTCATAAGGCATTGAAAACAAAAAAATTGATTAATTTGTGTTTGTATGTGTGATTAATTGCGTTTTTATTTGTATAATTTAAGTGTAACCGGAAAACGAGTGTTTGTCAAACGATTAGCGTTTATTTTTATTTATTTTTTATAAAAACATTTGATATCGGCACAAAAGACAACATTTTCGCGAAAGAATTTAATTTTTTTTTTCCAGATTTTTATGGTAAACATGAAAAAAAAGAAGTAAAAAATTTTGCAGTTCAACTCTAAGGTGAAATTTGAAATAAAATATTTTTGAGCTTCTTCAAGTTTGTTAAATTTGTACTTATCCTATTATTATTATTATTATTAACTCCACTTATATCGAAATTTAAATATTTTGAGCCGTGAGCTATTTGTTTGTATAAGAAAGATATATTTAAAGGTAAGTCGAATATCTTTTAACATATATTGAAGTATCATAATAACCAGCCAAAGTAATATTTTCATATATTTTACAATTAGAAAAATCATTTCAAATAAGTAGCTCAGAACGGAACATTTATTGTAATTACCATCAGTACTACAGTATATTCAAGAAACCATTTAGATAAAAAATTGGTTTTCTACTTAGTTTTTCATTCTTATAACAAACTAACAGCCAGTTTACCAATCTCGACAGCGTGCTTGCGTTCGCAATCTAAGCGAAAGAAAACTGATTTGGGTTCGTCTAACTTTTTTTATGCGAACGATCTGTCAAAATTCAATGAAAATACATAAGAATATGCGAACGAATAATAGTGAGATAGACAAACCCAAATTGATTCGAATGTGAGTGACTAGCTTTCTTTCGCATTCATTTTCATTCGAAATTGGTAAACTGCCTGTAAATTTTTTGTACGTATATTATTTCTCAGCGTTTAATAAGTCGCGTAAATTTATACAGTTTTTAAAGCACACTCTAATGTAACGTAGTATGGCAGCACTTTTGCTTTGCAAATCAATTAAAAACTACTACAAACTGGCAGCACTGTCCAGTTGTTATTCTATTTCTTTTTGTGCAGTGGAAAAAGTCATAAGATTTTTCAAAAGAATTTTCGGAATTTTCCCCAATTTAAACAAATAAAATGCATTGAATTTGAGAATGTGGTATTTAAAAATTTAAGGAAAAGCGCGATATAGTTCAATGTCTGAATGATTGTAATATGTTAGCAAAAGTTGTTAATAACTAATTAAAAAAGGTAATTAAAAGGTACTTCGTTTATGAAAGAAAATATATAAAAACGGACGTCGTAGTATTGTAACACCTTTTTTGTAAACTGCTCATAAAGCAGTTTAGGTAGTGCATGTAACTGTGTGTGTTTAAGCATTGAGTGCAGAAAAGAAGTGTCTGTGGTGGTGTCGCTATTGGAATTCCATTGCAGTTTGCCAGAGCAGGCAGGCAAGGCAGACACCCCACCTAATATATAAATCATGGGTGCCAAAGAATCTAAACAATCCTGCATTAACTACGAGGATGCAGTCAAACGTGGTAAGTTATAAATTGATCTAATGTTTTTAGTTACATATGTATGTATGCCTATTAATAATATATATTTCAATGGGCAGCAAACGGGTGGGAGTTTTTTATTGTAGTTATTTTGCGTTGTGTGCTTATGAAAGGCTTGAAAGAGCAAGAGGGGTCAATGAAGTAGGTTATATTGCCTTTATTAAGAAGAGTTTTGTTTTTCTTTATCGATTGTTTTGTTTTCTTTTTTATCTGCGTTCAGATTTTCTTAGTGTTTTTCAATTTGTTTAAACAATTTCTGAGATTTGTTGAAAGATATTTTTTGAAAAATAGATGTGCATTCAGATAAGTATTCTTTCTAAAATCAAATAATGTAATTTCAAATTATAATAATTTAGGTTTTGTATGTGTATATATATGCGAACAATGGACCAAGTAGTTGTTTTTGGTATTTGTTCTTATTTTCGATTTGTTCTCTATTGTCTGGCATTTGGTATTTTGACGTCACAAGTGAAAAACAGTTATGTGTGAAGTTGTTGGGAATACATACATATAAAATTATTAATTTAAAATTTAGCAAGATACATAAATCAATAAATAAGAGGAGTTTTTAAAAATAAATTACGCTGTACAACTGCCAAATGGTCTTTAAATAAAAGTATGAGGATTTTGATGCAATCAATTCAAATCTGTTTTGTTAAGCTTTTCTCTATCATGTAGGGATTTAATTTACAGATCTGGTAAAATTTTCTCCAAAAAATAGATGGTTTCACCAAATTACTAAAGTTTGCAGGTAACTCGTACTTTTACCAATAAATAATAAAATAACCAAGAACACTAAACAGATCTTATATATAAGTGGCTCTTAAGTTTAGAATACTATCTAATAGGGTGCGTGCGTCACGTTTTTAGCCGTGACATTCCTCACAAGCTGAATATACTTTTTAATCAATTTGTTCGATTAGCTAATGTAATTGTAATAACCCTCGTACATTCTATATATGCATACATATATATATTTTTTTAACAAATCCTATCACTACTTAACAGCATAACTACCACCTGAAATGTTTTGAAGAAAGAAAAGTGAGACCATTTAGATAGAAATAAAACAATAAATGAATTAAAAAAACTTTTTAATTGTAGTTCATAGATAAGATTTAATAAATGAATCACTTTATACCTGATTTGTTTATTTAATAAAAAAGAAACTATTCGTTTTTGCTTTTCCAAACAGTATCCGATTCTGAATTAAGACGTCTAAAAGAAGCTTTTAAAAAATCAGCTGGAGTTGGCCGTTTTTATTTAAGTCGCAATGCATTCCAACAAGATGTGCTGTGTGAGGGTGTGCCATCTTCAGTTACTGATTTGTTATATACTGCTTGTGGTGGTACCGTTAAAGGTATCACTTTCAAAGACCTTTTATGTGGCTTAGTATTGATAACGCGCGGTACAGAAGAGGAAAGGACCAAGTATGTATGGTTTTAATTAAAATATTCCTTGTAATTTTTGTTTTCTCTTCCTTACAGATTTCTTTGGAACTTATATTGTAATGATAACGGTTCTTATATATTGAAAGCCGATTTTACCAAGGCCATAAGTTTGCATCCTTATGAAAGTATTTCCTTATTTTCACAAAGCGATCGTATAAACTTTGAACAGTTTCAAGCTTGGGTATTGAAAAATCGCACATCCACGGTTCTTTCAAAGTGGTTATTGTCGGATAATTGTATTAGTCTGACTTCAGAATTAGAAACTCCTACCTTTTATCAAAGTTTAGCGGGCGTAACACATTTGGAAGAAAAGGTATACTAAAGAAATTTAGTAAAACATAGGTTATTTTAATAATATTGGTGAATTTTAAAGGATATTGGAGATTTAGAAAAAGAGTTTTGGCGTTTGAAAAACTCTTCACCAAATGGACAATTGGATTTACAACTGCTAGGTCCGTTATTGAGTCCACCCATACCAAAAAATGCCTTACAAGGCCTTTTTAATGCCTTCGATGAAAACCGCGATGGTCACATTGATTTTAAAGAACTGTGTTGTGGTGTAAGTGCTGCATGTAGAGGACCAGGTGTTGAACGAACTCGATGTAGGATTTTTTTTTTATTAAATGTGTTAACACATTTCATACAACTTTTCACTTTCAGTTTGTTTCAAAATTTTTGATGTTGATCGTGATGGTATTTTGAATCATTTTGAAACTTTACAAATGATAAATGTATTATTGTTTGTGGCCAAAGAAAATCGTAATGCTAATATGTACAAAGATGTAACAAAACAAGAAGCTTTAAAAGATATTTTTAGTTTTACCACAATAAAAACGGGACATAGCCAAAAAATGGTAAACGACGGAGTATATCTATCAAAGATAATCTTTAATAAATTAATTTTTGATGTTTATGGATTTTTCAGGATTCTATAAAGTTGGAGGATTTAAATCTTAATTTGCGAGCTGAAGATTTTATGATGTGGAATATTAAAAGTAGTTTGAAACTATTGCAACCGTTTTTAGATCTGATATTTGAAGTTTGTCATGTGGTATTCGGTCTATGGCCTCAATGCCGCCATATGGAACACGATATAGGTAAATTTCAAGAAAATATCGTAAATAAATTATTAAAAAAATACAAATATTTTACAGTGAGAGGATGGTTGGATCGCGAGGAGAAGCGGAAATATCGTGCAGGACAGTTTTGGTACTTGATATCGCGTGATTGGTGGATCAGTTGGTTGCAGTATATTAATAATAATACAACCTCCTGCGAGTATTGTAAGCAAACTATTGGCAGCCAACAACGACAATCAAACTCTAATTGTGGCATTGATGAGGCTTTGGTTTGTGATGAAAGTTTCAATACCAATTCATTAGATTCAGTAGGAGTAGATGTGTGTATAACAAGTGATAATTGCAGTTTGGGTAAATATTTGTTATGAAAAGTTTTTAAAAAACTATTCTTTTCATATATAAAAACTAAAATGTATTTACAGGTTCTGCCAGCAGCGGCATATCAACTGGCCGTAATATAGGTTGCCGGCCAGGACCTATAGACAATACTAACCTCGTTACACCCAACCCGTATAAGAATGTACGCACTTTAACGGGTGAAGGTGGTCATTTAAAACGTGATACACCTTTAGTACAAAATCATAATTTTGAGTTAGTACCCAAATCGTTGTGGAAAGCATTGAATCGCTGGTATGGTGATAATTTGCCTTTGCCGCGCCAGGTTATACAACCGCCTAATACAACAGACGTCGAATTGGAATTATATCCTTTGAATTTACGCATTTTACTGCACCAAAGTGTGCCACAAAATCAGTCGGTGAATAATTGGGGTGCAGTTTCAGGTAAAAAAACAAACTTTTTGTCTACTTTTAAAGGCGGTATACTTACCACTATACTATCGAGGATATTTAATAATTAAAACCTGTTTATACCATGTATTCCGTGAGATCGGTATTAAAATTACTCAGCGACCCATGGTTTAAAAAATAAATATACTCATTAGTAGTATCTCAAAGTCAACTATTAAGCCATATTTGACTTCGAATCCAAGATTGTTCTAATCATTCCATGTCTTTTGCAAATTACTAATTGTGCAAATATTCTTGTAGAATAGAGAGCTGGCTAAAATTAAAACACTATTATAAACTTTAATATATGTACATAGTGTAGACACCAACTGACCTTAATTTTTTAAATTTAGATGCTGCTTAAAATGCAGGATTTTACAATGAGACTTTATAAAACCGTAGAGAATATTTCAGAGACATTGAATTCGATGGTTTTGAAGGTCAATTTATGGTTTAATTGTACGAATGTACTCTTGATAAGTTTCTTTATCTGAGTCATCTCTCGTAAGAAAACCTGAACCAAAGATTATATAAACAGGTCGCAGAAGAGATTTAAAAAATTGTCTGGAATAAATGTGTAAAATCACAATGGCCCATTTGATCATAGTTATAACAAATAGCAAGTTATACTACATACAGCACAAGTAACAGCTGCAAAATTGTCCAAATAAAAATAAAAAAAAACTACGATTTACTAGCAGCCAAGTAAAATTTTGTTTACCATCGTATACATCTAATTTTCATTGCAATTTTGTTAAAAATAAAGTTATTGTATAAGACTTATTAATTTTTTTTCCTAGGAGGTTATGGTGTTATAGCCTCTGGTGGTGGATTTGCCGCCATTACCGCTTCAAGTGTTCTGCAACCACCAAAACGTTATTTAGCTTATACGGCTGCTTTTAGTCGTTTAGCAACGGTACAACAAATTGGTACATTTCTTTGCGAGCAATTACGCTTGCGCGCAGAAGACATACGCTTGTGGCATATACCAACTGGTTCTTTGGATAGCAGTGCCATTCTTCTGGAAGAAGATAATATAACTTTAAAAGAGCTTCAGATCAAGGATAACGATCAAATTTTGTTGGAGATACGTAATAAAGATCAGACATGGCCTGAAGAACTAGGTTCTCTGACTTTAACACAAACTGGGGGCCCCTCCCTTAATGATCGCCGTCTTACACGCTCTTCTATAATGTCTGTGCAAGCACCAGGTGCCACTGGCCTACATAATCTAGGCAATACTTGCTTTATGAACGCTGCTTTACAGGTTCTCTTCAATACACAGCCATTAGCTCAGTATTTTCGACAGAATATGCACCTGTTTGAATTAAATACTACAAATAAACTGGGAACTAGAGGTAATTTGGCCACCCGTTATGGTGAATTATTAAAAGAAGTTTGGAGCGCAACCACCAGGTCGGTTGCACCTTTGAAATTACGTTTTTGTGTTACCAAACACGCTCCACAATTTGCTGGCGGAGGCCAACATGATTCCCAAGAGCTATTAGAATGGCTACTAGATGCTTTACACGAAGACCTTAATCGGGTAATGGAGAAACCTTACAGCGAATTAAAAGACTCTAATGGACGTCCAGACAAAATAGTGGCAGCTGAAGCTTGGCTGCAACATCATGCACGCAATCAGTCCATAATTATTGATTTATTTTATGGTCAGCTTAAATCAAAAGTAAGTTGCATGTGCTGTGGAAGAGAGTCCGTACGCTTTGATCCATTCAGTTTATTAAGCTTACCGCTACCAGTAGAAAATTTCATTTACTTTGAAGTCTTAGGTAAGTTGTGTTTTGCTGTCAAACGAACTATTAAAAGCCAAATACTTATAATTTAAACAGTCGTACTACTGGATGGTTCGGTGCCTGTTAAGTATGGTTTACGTTTGAATTCAGAATCAAAATATTACGATTTAAAGCGAAAATTAGCCTCTTTGTGTTATTTAAATCCAAACTTTATGCTTATCTGTGAAATCTGGAATTCACAAATACGCCACTCTTTTTCTGACGAAGATAAAATCAAACCTTCTACCGCCAAAGAATTATATGTTTATCAATTACCCGAAGAATGTGCAGACCGTTCAAGATCCAGTTCGACACTGGGAATTAATATAGAAAAAGGTTTAAAAGATATACAAAGAAGTTCAGGTAAAATATTTAAAAAAAACTTTTTTATAACTTCATATCTTATTTTCAATTGACGCTTATTCGTTTTCTAGCCATGATAACTGCTTACGATTCACACACTTCTTTGACTTTATTGAATAACTCTAATAATACTTCATCTAACAATCATACAAATTCCATTAATAACCTTAACAATGATGGCCAACAACAATTACAATTTTATGCTGAACAACAGCAACAAAATTCTTGTGATGACACACTGCCAATGCAACCAAAAACCTCGTTAACTAACGCTTCAACATCTTCCACTACGGCTTCTTCGACTAGACTGCAACACAACTTTGATAATGTACGTTGTAATATGACACTGGCCGATGATGATGACGATGAAACCGAAGATGATGATGTACATGTATCAACGAAGGTAAGGCGGTGCTTTGGAAACACTATGTGCATGCCCCAGAATTTATTATGCTTCAAGGTATGGCTACTATTTTAAGGCAACACAATTATGTATTTAATATTGTATAAGAATTTCAAATTTACTTCTATTCTTGTTAATATAACTTTTTTTTTCTCTAACATCTGTAAATGAAGGAAAAAGGAAATTTACAACAAAATTGTTTGTTTTTATATATTAATGTTGCAATATTGGGGTAAAATAAAAAGTAAATGTATTTCTTTTTTCCATGCTGGGATAACGCAGGAACCCAACATGCCTGAAAAGCGATTTTGAGAAAACAGCTTCCTCATCTTTACAAGTAGTTAAACAATTAGCTGTCTGAAAAATAAATAATAAAGAAAATAAATGGATTCGAATCATCCTATACACAAATAATTCCAATGCTATTATTTTAATATTAAACAAGAAATATATGCAAAAGACTAAAAACCCAAAAGTATGACAAAATCAAGCGATTTTTTAGTAAAACTAAATCTCCATTTCCATTACAGCTTCAAATGAGCATATGTTTCTCTTTACGCTGGAAATTTAGATTTCTGTATTTTTGAGAGAAACTTGTACTTGTGCTCTTACTTGTATGGCATTTACCCAAAAAGTAAAGAAACGCACCTAATATATGTTTGACAAATAAACCAGTGATGCAACTCCATGTTGCGATACTCTAAAAAAGGTTATTATTATACGATAGTTATAAATAATAGCATTAAATGTATGTCGATATTTTAATCTTATGAGCATGTTGCTTAATAAGTAAAAGTTTTTATCAAAAACTGAAAAATAATTATATGTAGCTGTCTATGTGCCGACATTTCATAGGTGCTAACCTGATAATTACTAGGCCATAATATCGTTGAAAAATATGTTCAAGCATTCAATTTTATATCCAATTGCCTGCAAAAAAGCAACTAGAGTTCTCGAGGAAGTCAATATGAAAAATTTACAAAAATTAATATGTTTATACACGTCGGACATGTTTAACGCTTTTCAAAATTATTATGTGTATTATTATCGAAACAATTAAACAAGCACGCTTTTTGGATTAGAGCGATTTTCTTTTTAATTCCAAAAACAGCAAACATTTCGAACGGCAAAGTTCGTAAAAAAATGTGCTATGAACTGTTTCGTATTATTTATTTTCATACTCTGAATGAATTGTTAAATGTATATTTTTGTTAGTGTTTTACATGTTTAAAAAAAATTGTTATGTCAACGCAGTCTTAATCTTCTGGATTTCTATGTCAATTAACGTTCTAAAAAAATTTATTAAAATCAATTCGAAATTATCCTTTTACCCTTTTATTGCATCATTGTATATCCTTTCATTCATCTACATAAATGTTTGCGATTCGTGACAAAATAAAAACTGCATTGTTGTATAGGCTTTGCTGTCTGTCGTTGTGAAAATTTTTGCCAAAACGCGCTATAAGAATTTGCAATACATATGTGCACACTTGCATAAATATGTATATACTTAGGTATGTACATACATACATACATATGTAATTAAATGTTAGCTTCCGATTTTATGTACATACATATTTGTTTTGCATACATAAATCTATCTACAACTACATGCTTGAAATATGAAAGCATTCATACCATTTCTTATTCGAAAAAAATACACATTTTTGGTAAAGAATGTGTCGCTCTCTCTCTTTTTTTCTTTAAAATATTAAATACAGAATATGTTTTTTATGTAGCAATACCTGTTCCGTTTACTATTTAATTTGTAGTGGTTTTGGCTGTAAAAATTTTAGAGTTTTAGTTTTGAAATAAAATTTTACCACTTTATTTTTGGTTTTAATCAATGATGTGCAAAATCTAGAGATATACTACATTCTTTTTAAATTACGGTCTTAGTTCATAAGCAGCTTCTCTTTAAGAGAACGATCTGATTCCAAATTTAAAGCCATCTTTTTAAGACTTCTCTAATGGCTATTACTATGAATGCTATGGAATGGATCCACTAGTTTCACACTATTTGAACTTAAGAAATACAAGTACGCATGCATATTGTTGATATATTATACAACAGTAGAAATGATTTCTGATTTCTAGCTAAATTGTCCTGATGTTTTTATTATCTTCATTTCTTTTTAAATAAGTTTTCATAATTGATGACATATTTCATTATACTCGTACATATGTATTAAGTTATTCACCTACCATTTTTCTATTCCAAAATAATTTCTAATAAATATAGGTAGTTTAGAAAACACGCTTCGATATCAAACTGAAGTAATTATCCATATATTCAGATAATTATCCGTATAACGCGTTCCGAGCTATTTTTTTTTAATTCTAAAAATTGGCTTCAGGAATCGATAGTCCCCCTCTTCTCCGGAAACAATATGGCAACTTCAATTCCCACACTAAATCGAATAGCCGTTAATAGTTCCAAACGTCAGTGAAATCGAAGTGGTTTCGAATCCCTAAAATTCTCCCACTTCCCCGGGATCAATACGGCCATTCCAATATTCTCACTAAAGCAGCAACACTGAACGCACAGCTTTATATACCTGCACATGTAATAATCTCTCAAATGGCATGCCTTTCGAGTGTTGCAAAAAAACGAACATACAAGTGAAACTAAAGAAGCAGGAGTGGTAGCGAAAGTGGGTTTACTTTTCACCGCATTTTAGCAAATGGGGAAGAGTTTTAATGCGGTAGTATATCTTGCAGTAATCCTCCTAGTGGAAGGGAATACATGGCTATTTTTGTGCCGAAACTATCGTAATCTTCGCTAAAGTCTAATTGGCAGACCGAGGATGAGCATGCTCCCAAAGCGTTTTGACAAACAGATATCGTTGTGCTGATTATAATTGAAATGTTAGTATTGGTTTAAGAAACATTTTGTCTTTGATTTAGACCTTAAATCGTGGGCAGAGAGAACATTTGTAATACTTGGTGATGGCGGGGTGGATATCCCATTTTCATAAGTCCAAACTCCCTTGAGCTTCCTCCGTGGAGCAGGTTTTACCTTGGCGTTATTCGCACTTGGATACTCTGCTTTCTAGGGGTATAAACGGTTAGGAGTCCTTCCTTTGTTGTGGCAAATAATATTCCCAGCATGACTTGGGTTATGTTAAGACATAACCCAAGAACCATAATCCTTGATTATGGTTCATGAACCATATTCTTTGATTATTATGGTTCATGGCCGATTTTCGTGGAACTAGTTGCATCTCCCGCTATGCTGTTGTCTTCCACCAGCTAACTGGAATTCAATTAATCAGAGTTAGAAGAAAAATGGGCTAGAGACTGACACTGTTTATGGACTCCGTAACACCACGTCGCAGAGCCTAGTCTTCCTCTAACTGTCTTGGGAATTGATTACAGTAGGGATTACAAGAAGTGAACTAGCTCACTTCGAGGAACTGGTCCATCGTCAGATTAGGTATCAGCGCGGTCATCTGCTTATTGATTGGTTGTATAGTGTCGTTACTTACATTTAACAGACATCTGTTTATAATAAAAAACTATAGATGGCAAGGACCTTAGATTACGGAAAAAGAATGTTTGCAACTCCTGGTGATGGTGGTGTGGGAGCCCCATTTCCAAAGTTTAAAAGTCTTTTAAAGTGTTATAACATAAACCTGTTTTAAAAAGAGCTACATAGATGGCAAAGAGTTGAGGCGAGTTGGTTTAAGCATTGCTGTTCTTTATGAATTTCGGGGAAATTTTTGGCAGGAGCTAATCGTTAAAGCTTTTTTTTTTCACGTTATCTAAGATGTGCATATACAAGAAGTTGTCAGCTTTAAAATCCGTTGACATGTGCAGTCGTGGATTTTTGGTGACCATCACATAGGCCATAACAGCAGGAGCTGATGTAAAACAAGGTTTATCTATAGCTCTGGCACTTATGAACCAATTTCAAAACTTCTTTTCACATTTGTGATTGTTTGTTTGTGTGGGTCATCCATTTGGGTATTGCTTTTCAAAAATCTTTTTTCAGTTTTAGGATTCGAAGTCTGATCAGATGCATAAAAAGTCAGCATGACTTTGTCATTTGTAGATCCAATTTCAAAATTCTAAGATATATTTATATCGAACAAATGTTGATTAACTGCCTGGCCCACGCCAGACTCGACATCGATCGCTCGCATAAATACATGCAAACCAAAAACAATATTTTAAAATTGGATTTGGTTTCAAACGTATTTATGCAAGCGAGCGATGTCGAACGACATCGTGGCCTAGGCAGTAAACTTTCAGTTATACATTAATTATTTCGTTGGAATTTTTATTTATTAGAAAGATTCTTCTACTTTTGCCCATCATTGATTTGCAGGAAACACCAATTCTATTTATTTTTGTTAGTAATTAACTTAGTTTTGCTTAATCCTTCCGTATTTAATTCAATCTTATTTGCAAACAATATAATTGAAGCTTCTTTTTAGTTGTACAGATCCTGTTTTTGTTACAATAATTGTCTTTTAGTTGTAATAGAGCACCCTTTTTACTTTGTAGATAGAAAATTAATAGTTTTGTTATCTTTATATTCGCAGAAATTGTAAAATACTATATAGTAATTTAATTTTTTTTTAGTTGCAAATTGGTTTCTTTAGTTAACCATCTTTAAAAAAAACTCTTTCCTTTTTTCTTTCGTTTTAAATATTTATAATTAAGGTTGTGGTTGTAGCAAATGTGCTTGTGGTGTTGAGCTATTTTTAAACTTAATTAATTAATAATAATAATTAATGCTTCAAAGCACCAGGCTTAAAATTTTCTTATAATAAAATATTCTTAAACAAATTAATGCTGCCTTTAATTCATAACCAAAGCACACTTGCTAATCTTAATAATAACATTAATATCCCTTTTCCAACTCCCTGCAATATAATGAATTTAATGTAATAATTTTTAATGTACTTATCTTGTTGTATATCAACAATTATGTTGTTGTTTAGCAAACACCCAATATAAGTCGTAGTCCTGAAAATACTTTTGTTAATGGTGGCACTTTACACAAGCCTATATCCACCTCTAAGCTATTATATGCCAACGAGGCAAATACTTGTTCCTCTTCATCTGTAACTGCTACACATTCCGGCGAAAATTCCATGGAAAGTTCTACTTGTGATCCCATAACAAATTCAAATACAGCTAATTCCTCAGAACCTGCTTCAATGTGTGAAGGTTTGCGCCGCATGAGTGATTGTCCTTGTCGCCTTAATGCCTACGCAGATGAAAATAATGCCCAGCGTTTAAGGGAAGCTGAGATAAATCGTCATAACTTCATACAACAAGATATAACCGATTCCAATCAAATGGCTGCTATAGGCTCGAGTAATGATGCAACTGCCGCTTTGGGAAATGGTTTGTTCTCAAGAGTTCCTTCACAACATTATAAAGTTGGTAAATATCTAATAGCGGTACATCGTAAGATAACACGTCAGGATAGTTACTTTCTGTCGCATCATAAAACGCGTCCCAGCATATTTGGTGTGCCTTTGATAATACCGAATTTAGAGGGCGGTAGCAATAAGGATTTATATTGTGCGGTATGGTTACAAGTCAGTCGTTTACTGAGTCCTCTTCCAGCATCAACGGATCAAGCTAATCATGCGGCTGATTGGTAAGTAAATTTAAAGACCACATTTACATATCAATTATACTTCTGTTACATACATTTATACATATATATTTTGAAGTAATTTCAAAACAATTTAACTAATGTTTTCATGGGACACGACTGAGTGATGGTAAACAAAATTTGTATTAAATATACTCAATATTTTGAGTGCATTCAGTACAAATTTTCTAGACGTATCAATCATTCGTGTCCCATAAACGCCATATAAAAGTCATAGCAGCTCGAGAACGATAGATATCTTTTTATTTTATTCATGATAAATAATGCTTTTTTTATGTTCGGTTTGTTTATTATTTATAAATCACAGAGGCCTCCATTTAGCAAAAAACACACATGATTTCAAATTATATGATTTTGATATTTGATTTATTTATATTTGTTTAATCAATAAACATGTAACTTTCGGAAAGATGTTTTTTTAATAAACATTTCTGATTTTAAAATCACATGTGATTTTAATATATGTCATTTTGAAATTACTTGTAATTTTATTCACGTGATTCTAAAATCACTTGGGGTTTTAAATCACGTGATTTTGGAAAGATAACTGTTTAATTCACAAGTCTGTGTATGTAAACAACAGTGACCTTCGGTTAGTAAAAACACATATGATTTCAAGTTATGTGATTTTGATATTTGCATCAGTGTTTAACCAAAAATCATGTAAATTTCGGAAATATATTCTTTTAACCTACACTTCTAATTATAAAATTACATGTGGTTTTAATACATGTCATTTTGAAATCATTTGTGACCTTCAGTTAGTAAAAACACATGTGATTTCAAGTTATGTGATTTTGATATTTTCATGTGTGTTTAACCAAAAATCATGTAAATTTCGGAAATATATTATTTTAACCTACACTTCTAATTATAAAATTACATATGGTTTTAATACATGTCATTTTGAAATCATTTGTGATTTGAATTCACGTGATTTTGAAAATATGGCTGTTTAATTCACAACTCAATGGCTTTCAATTATTACAATGCCACATGTTATTTCAGATTATGTGATTTTAATATATGTCTATTTACCAAGAAAAAAAAGTAAATGAATTTCGGTAAAACTTGATATATGTATGCTATTTTAACATACATATTTGATTTTTAAATCACATATGATTTTAATATATGTCATTTTGAAACACTCCTGATTTTAATTCAAGTGATTTTGAAAAAAATGCCTGTTTATTAAAAAATAAGCAAAGTATTAATGTGGCCTTGGGCAACAATACATGTGATTTGTAATTATGTGAATTTCGCTAAATCTTTTAAATGTAACAAGATATTTTGATCAAATTGTAATTATATGAATTTCGCTAAATCTTTTAAATGTAACCGGATTTCTTGATCAAATTACAGATGTGGTTTTAAATCCTTATATGATTTGAAATCATGTGATTTCCCTGCGATTCCTGTTTATCGATAAAAGTAAATTTCGGTAAAATCTGGCACGTGATTTTAAATCACAAGGGTTTTGAAATTGTGAGATTTTGGTCAAAAATTAAAAAGTGTATTCCACGCTTATATTACATTTTTTCGAAATATACTCGTTCATTGGGAAAATAAATGGATGTCTGTAAAAATTGGGGTTATAAAATTACGTGTAGGTTGAATCTATGTGCTTTTTGATAATCGAGAAAATGTGTATACACATATACCAGTTATTTATTATTCGTTATATGTTTTTCTTTCTGTTAACATTTACTTGCCTTCCTTTATCTTTCAGTGATGATAGTTTGGGCTATGATTTTCCATTTTCTTTACGTGCCGTTAAAAATGATGGCTTGACATGTGCTTTATGTCCCTGGTCAAATTTTTGTCGTGGCTGTGAAATACCCTGCAATAATGAATACGTATTACAAGGTAACTTATTTACCAGCTGCTCAAATACAAGTAAGTCGCTTTTGTGATGGAATGAAATAAACTGTTTTTTACTTATCTATCTTGCTCTCTTTCTCCCTCTTTTTAAAAAAAAGGCAACTCTTCTACACCTAAAATGATGCCAAAATATACAACAAATTCAATGTCTAATGCAGAAAATAAAAAACCACCCATTGCTAGCAACTCATTGGACAGAGACTCTTTACAGTCACAACAATCAAATAATCAAGTAACTTCACGAAATGGCAGCGACATGTTTACCATTGCCATAGATTGGGATCCCACAGCTTTGCATTTGCGTTATCAGAGTACCTTGGAAAGGGTAAGACAATAAAATACATTGCTTGCTTGAAATCAGGTGGTGAAATTTTGTTGTTATCTATCTCGTTACAGCTTTGGGTGGATCATGATACTGTTGCTGTTTGCCGCAAAGAACAAGTTGAACCGGTAGATTTGAATCATTGTCTTAGAGCTTTTACATCGGAAGAGAAACTGGAACAATGGTACCACTGCAGCCATTGTAGAGGTAAAAAGCCAGCTACCAAAAAATTACAAATATGGAAATTACCTCCCATACTGGTGAGTTGCAATTGATCCCTCTTCTCCTTGCTTGGATATTAAAAAACAAAATTCTTTTTCTTTTATGATAAACTTTATAGATTGTACATTTAAAACGCTTCAACTGTGTTAACAACAAATGGGTTAAGTCCCAAAAGGTGGTACATTTTCCTTTTGATAATTTTGATCCCACTCCTTATTTGGCTGCCGTACCTCAAGAAACGATATTACGCCACAAAGAATTACTCGAAATGAATGAAGTTTCTCAAACACTAGCTGATATTTCCGAAAAAGATGATACTACAACTACAAACAACACATTAAACGATAAAGCCTTAGAAACTCAAACTATCCCCACACGCAATACAATACCTTCCCCAAATAACGGCAATACCAGTACCAACACTCCCACCAATAACTCCTTAAACACAAACACAATTGCTAATAATACTAAACCTCTGAATGGTTTAACCAAAGAGGCTCAATTGTCCTTAAACGATCAAGTTAATAATCTGCTGAATTTACAAAATCATACTCAAATTTTAGATAATTGCAGTAATATTGTCGTCAATACTTCTGAGACAACAGCCAACTCAAGCAACAATACCAATAATGATAATTTAACACGCATCAATGACTTAAATGATGAAGAAAGTTCGGATAAAATATTAGATAACGCTTTAATAATGGAGAATACGCTACGCAAGAATGAGGGAGATCGTACAATGACTAGAAGAAAACGTTTAATATCGACTAGTCTGACGAAAACACCCATAATTGATGGTGAATTTGAAGACTATCATCAACATAAACTGAAAAGTGGTGAAGACAAATTCGATCCGAAGTACAAACTTTATGCTGTTGTGGTAAGTTGAAGAAATAAACCCGCGCCACTCACTTGTTGATTGGGTAGTTCTAATGACTTGTTGTATTGGACGTTTTATTAGAACTGCACAAGTTTAAATCATAACATAACAAAGAAATATTTTTAATATCAATGAAACGCGGGGGGAGGGGGGGGGGGCTTGGGGGGTATAAAGAAGCTTAAGGCATAACATTAAGCTTACAATTTGGAATACCAATTTTCACAGCATTTACGACCGTATTTCGCTTCGTTGATTTCCAGATGTTCAATTGTGTCGCTCCAGGAATCAGGTTTTGCAATGGCGTATATCTATTTAGAGGTGGGGAGGTGGTGCACCTCATTTATTATAGTAAAGAAATCTCTAATAGATTACGAACAGCGTCTTAATTATGTCATTTCATTCCGACAAAAAGCAGAAGAAGACGTAATTTCATTCACAGTTTGTTAATGAGCGCTGAATACCATTTTCAATTGAATGATTTTGTTTACAAACAAAATTGGAGGATATCGGCTACTGAGAATCCAAGGATAGTTCATCAGAAAAAATTACACCCAGTTAAATGTATTGTTTGATGCGGAGTATCATCGTAAATGGTCATTGGCCTATATTTCTTCGAAAATGTACATGGCGCCTCAGTTACCGTTAGTGTTGCTGGACAATTTTTGAGGCTAGCTTAGAAAGCCATCCACAGTTTAGGTTTCAGCAAGATACAGCCACAGCCCACACTACAAAAGGCAACATGGCTCTGCTACGGGACCTTTTTGGCGAACACATTATTTTACGCAGAAGCGATTTTAATTAGTCCTTGTTCTCCGAATTTGATACCGGGACTTCTTTTCTTTGGGGTTATTTGAGAGAAAGGGCAACAAGTCAGCTAGCATATCACAACTAAAAGAAAACATACGCAATGAAATTCAAGCTATAACACTGGAAATTTTAAGACATAAGTAAGTAGTGTTGACTGTTCCGAAAATCTCACTAAGGGTTAATTGGGAGAATGGAGAACAGAACGACCTCAGATGGGTGTATTTTGCAAACCTTCCTGGTCGTGATCCTAGTTGAGGTGCCTGCTTCTTAGCTGCAACTTTCTTTGTTTTAAAATATTGCCTGATAAAAAAAAATCGGGGAACTAATTATGGTCTCCGCGGTGCTGTTGTCTTGCAAAAAAATACTTTTAATGTAAGGAAGCAGAAGTGATGAAAAACTGGGTGAGCTGGTTAGGGTTGATATTCTTTATAGGCTTCGGCAACCAATGCGGTGGAATCCCACATTTTCGCCGACTATGTGGGAAGCTGCATGCAGGAGGGATTGGAAGGCCCGTGCTCTTCTGCAAGGCGTTTGTTCATATGACTACAAATTTATGACAAGAAGTTGTCATCTATGTGAGCCTTGCAAGCTATATGGAGGTACTGGTGAAACGTGAACAAGTTAACCCCATGGATTTGGTTCACTGTCTGATTAGGTCTTCATGACCGGTGCTGACGCAAATCAATTACACATCTATTCAACTGTCTCTGGTTTAGCGGCTTAGATGCAAGTGACTAAATAAAACCAAAGAAAATAAGCCAATTAGGTTAAATCACATGGTCTTGGTGGCCAATTAATTGGACCATTATGTGAAATATTTCTTTCATCAAACGTTCAAACGTTCCTTTGAGTAAATCAATAATGTTAGCGTGTTGGGTGGCATGTGGCTTCGTCCTATTGAAACCATACGTCAGCAAGATTGATACCAGTTAATTGGATAAGGAAAAATTTCTAGTCATGTCCCTCTACCGTTCACGATTGAGAGCAACATTCTGATCCCCATCGTTTTTGAAGACATATGGACCAATAACTGCCAGCCCATAAAGTGCACAAAACATAAATTTGTTTCTTTTTTGAATATATAGGCTTCATCGGAGAGTAAAATATTGAATGGAAATTCAATATCAACACAAATTTTAGCTTCAGGCCCATTCGCCGAATTGGCTTTGGTGTAAATCTATCCTTAATTAAATTTCAAACCAAACTTAACAAAAACCAGCTATCAGCTGTTAAATAAGCTGTCAAACAAAGCAGTGCTGCCAACTCAATACTCGTATTGTGAATACCTCTCAAAAAAACACCCAATATTATAAATAACTTTCGGCATAAGTTGGTTTTTGTAAGTCAACAATTTCTGTTTTATTTTTCAGTCACATTCTGGTATGTTAAATGGCGGCCATTACGTTTCCTATGCTGCTAATCCAAATGGTTCATGGTATTGTTACAATGACAGTTCATGTCGCGAAATATCCAGTCAACCTAATATCGATCCCAGTTCAGCATATTTACTTTTCTACGAACGTAAAGGCTTGGACTATGAACCCTATTTACCAAGCATTGAAGGCAGAACAATACCAAATGGTGGCTTGGGACTTTTGGAGAATGATGATACTGAAAATGATCTTAAGAAAATGTGCACAATATCATAAAATTTTTGTAAAGAGAGAGAGAGAGAGAGAGAGAGAGAGAGAAAGAGAGCGAGAGCGAGAGAAGAGGATCGATCTTAAAATAAGCGAAAGAAAAACTATTAAGCTAAACCATTTAAAATTCACTAAACACGCTGAGCGTATGATAAGAATTGTGATTATTATATAATTTTTAGGCATGTTATTTTTATTACTTTTTTAATTTGTATTAATTACTTTATTTGTTAAAAAGTTATACATAACTAATTTTTAATGATATGAAAGCGGCAACAAGCTAATGAAAGGATTTTTTTCCCCCAAATACTTTATTATTGAATAAGTAATTTTATTTATGTTTGTCATTTGTTTATAATTCCTTTATTTGCAACAAAATACATACTTATTATATCTAAACTTAGTCGAATTTAGCTATTTTTTTTTTTGTTTGTTTATAAGTTACTTATTTAAGGTGTTATATTCTGTTAATTAAAAACTTTTTTCTTAATATTTTTAAAATGTAATTAAAAATATATGTTTTTAGTTTTTGCACAAGTGCAATGTAACCATTTACTTTTTGTTTAATTATACCTATATTTTTGTTGCGTATTTTCAAAAAAATGTATGTCTACTATATTGATTTCAATTTATTATAAAAATAAAGCAAGAATTAAAATTAATGTGCGAATGTGTATACTACTTCTAAATTGATATAAACTGCTTATAAAGCTTGATTTAAAATTAAAAAAAAAAAAATAATAATAATGGTAGAATTTTATTTATGTAATGTTTCCACAACACAACTAAAAGACTTGGCTGAAATATTTTTATAGAAATCACTAAAAAATTTTGTGTTTTTCCTACAAAATTTCTTGACAAGTTGTTTGCTTGCTTGTGATGTAGCAACATCACATTAAAGTTTTGATCTTGAAAATTAGGGCAACCCACATAAGCCACAGTAACGAATAATAAAATGTTATCCGTTACAATAACACATTTCGGCACAGAAATTATTCGGAATTGTTTTGATTACGAATTATCAATTTGAACCCTTTATCTTCCTTTTTTCTTTGTTATTAAGCCCAATTATGAATATTCTCACAGAATTTATTTCTCTCGGAATTTATTCCTCATGAAATTTATTTCTCACATAACATACTTTTTTCAATGCATATTAAAGAGAAAAACATAATTTTTGTGAACTTGGCCGTTAGAGTTGATCTCTCTAGTGTTTTCAACGAATTGCATGAAGAAAAAAATAAAAAACCTCATACCTATTCAACTTTTGTTCATGATTGGAGGAAAGTGAAAAGTGAACAAATTTCTACGGAATTTTTATTCATAATTGGGCTCATTGTTTATTTCGCAAACAGCTTACTTGCTCAATAAGCCCCGTAGAAAAAGTGCAGGCTATTTCGTGTTCTCTCAAAATCGATCTCGTTTGCCTAGTTTTAAAGTGCGGGAATGCTTTTCGTGCAAATTGGGATCCCGCGTGATCGCAATGTAGAGTAAAAAAGCCCTCCTATTAATGTTTATTAAATTTTTATTTAAAAATGATTAATTTTTATGAAAAGCACTCAAAGTGTTGAGTTGGATTACTTTTTATAGGAGACTTTTTCGAATAATATTTGAGATATACCTATTTTGCTATAAATAATTTTCTTTGGCATATTTCTGAGAAAATTTTTGATAGTAATTCCCTATATCAATAATGCCTATATATCGTTGGTATCACGCAGAAAGGCCCTAACAAACATAATCGCAATTTTACAGGAGAAAGAAAACCCATATTGGAAACTGTATACCTAGGTTCATTAACAAGTAATTTTTTTTTGTTCAATTGCTTGTAAAAGCGATATTTGTGAAATTATTTAAATAAATTTTTGTGACGCTGTATATCTATGTGAAATGTAGTAGGATCGAATCAGGGAAAATGCGAGTTAGGGCACTTCTACATGAGATTAACGATATATACTTTGTGTCTCTGTGTTTTTACTTGGGTATCCAAGCTGGATATCTTCTGTGTAGGGTGGCACATAAATATGTATATATGTACGTATATGTATATACATACCTACGAGAATGTATTTGTTTATATATACAATGTTCTGCAAAACTTCATAACTGTCATTCCCAATTGAGATACAAATTTATATGAGCACGCATATTTCCATCCCTGAAGTGTTTTATTCTAAAGAAACCAATCACAAGTAAATACGGTAACAACGAATAGTAATCAACCAATCAGAATGGCTCTCATTTAAAATTACACGTATGGATGTGTGTTAGTGCAAGCAAACAATAGCAAATGTAATGTTATTTTATGTTTCCAGGCTGCCAGATGTTTTAGAAGAAAAGTTTGCTTCTACATAGGAAAATGCAACTATAAAATACAAGATTACATCACTTGATGGTGGTTAATTTTGAAACTTGCTCCAGGTTTTTATTAAAATCTGATAGGAATAATTTTTTTTCTTTATAGAAAATTGTTGTGAAAAATTGTTAAAATAATTAGATTAATTTTTCATACTATGGAAAATTATAAGAAACTTTTTACAGAAATTAACAAGGCAGCTTTACCAGGCAGTAGTACAAGCACAGCTGTTTTTTGTATATTATCAAAATTTTGTTTAAAAGCTACACAATTCTGAAAGAAACACATACGGCCTTATGTATAATCAAAAGTCTAATGCTAACTAACTAGTTGCTAAGTTTTTTGTGTGTAAATTCTCATAAGGGAAAGATAGCAGCAAGTTAATTGGTACAAAGTTTTTTATTACATATAAGGCCGATAGACATTTTGACATTTCGTAATTTCTACCAACAAAATATGTATGTCGTATGATGTTTTTGGTGTTGTATTTATTGTAATTCTGACACTACCTAGTACAGCTGCCGTGGAAATTGCTATGATAATTTTCTAAAGAAAAAATTTTTCGAATTGTTAGTTATGGACTTTGGGTAGGTAGCAATAGTTTGAAAATTTTTAACAATAGTAATTACATATTCCCTCATATTCTAAGGGACGTCATTGTCTTCACATCAAGACGACATCAAAACACTGTTATAGATACGTAGTCGTCTTCGACAGCAATTATTTATTTGGAATATACCTAGTAGATTGCCTAGCTCAGCTGGGTACAGGTTAACTGTCAAATTTTTAATAAGTTTTTGGTACTTCGAATGTATAGCAATTCAAATCGATTAAGAATTGACACGCCGAATATCCGCCACTATAGTGTGTATGTTTTTCCAAAATCTTTAATGAAATAAAGAACAATTTACAGGTATATGTACTTAAACATTTTTATCTTTATTAATAATTTAAAAACTATACATAGGTATGCACGTTATTATGTTATTTAAAATGTATGTACGTATGTAAATATTTTAATTTGATTTATTTTCTTTGCGTTGCGTTACTTATATTTGACTTTACCAGACAGCCTTTTGGGTAACAGTGGTTCATAGCTTATTTCGTACGGATGTAAAACAAATTTTTTCCAACTTTTTCACGATGATGTGAACAAAGATATTATACATATGTATAAATCTAGCTAAATATTTGCATAAAGGACGCATAACAAATACATTTTTATTAATTATTAAGCTTCTAACGTAGGTGTTTACACGTGCAGGTGCAAGTTCGAAAAACTATTTTACTAACAGACGCACAATCTCTGCACTTGCAACCAACTTTCAACTGAACTGACAAGAAATTTCAGAATGAAGTGATTTTTTTGCCACTTACTGAAAGTCAAATGACAATTGAAATAATAAAGTTATCTTACAACAAGTTTTGCGTGGACTAACTGGATTTATATATAATGCTTTTGTCCTATTTAATAGTGAAAGGCCAATGAAAACGGCATGCGGCAACAATGTGACCCATTTTCAAAAAATTATATTTTTATTATTTTCGACCTTTTTAATTAAATTAGTTATTTTTATTTAATAATAATTTCACATTACTTAAATTTTTTTCTCGATGCACCACTAATATTCGCATATTTTTCACAATATATACCCCACTGAACAATAATGTTTTGAAAAGTTTCATAAAATTTTTCAAATCGCACGATTTGTAAAAAACTCTGTCGCACAGTTGCTTTTTTAGTACTTTTTCAGCACACATGCTTTATTAAGTAGATCGTACGATCGTGTAGCAAGGCCTTAAAGGAAATAGTTTAAAAGTAATTTGAATAAGTTTTTGGTAGAATATAAAATTAAGTACTGTTAACAATTCTGCATTGTTAACTCGAAAAGCTCATTTTTTGAGATATGACTATTTTGCAATAAAGGAGCGATATGGTTTCTATGCGATCAGTGTGGTATATATTATGAAAAAGTGGAGAGTTTTGTTGGCGTCTCGAGAAATACCTAAATGGAAAAAAATTTAAAATTATTATGGTAATACAAGTTTCTAATTGCTTTATTAAGTATATAAATTATTGCAATTAAATAATGATGTAGCCTACAACTCCATTTTGAAGCGATTTTGTAAAGTCGATTCGACTGTGAATTAATCGTACGATCGTGTAGTATAGTTTATCAGGGCCTTAAGGCATACGTATGCCTTTGAGGTTATAACATACTTTGTTTAATTATAAAAGCACAAAACGCGGAGAGAAAAAGTCAAAGAAATGAATATAATTATAATTTGTTGTGTTTGTTTCACCTCTGTTTGCTTTGTGATTGAAACACTCTACTTGAAAGATAAATTGAAAGCAAGCTCGTTTAAATTTTTGAAACTGGGAGTGTATTAAGACATAAAAAAGGTAAAACTTGATTGTGTAAGTTCCAAGCCAATGTTTAAACATATTTTTCAAAGGTTTTAAACAAATCCTACTATTGAATAGAATAACACCTATAAAATGTCGACATGTAGCTACACTTAACAAATTTAAAAAGAAAAGATTATGATTTAAAGTTTTCGTGATATCGGCTTCAGTTTTCGTGCTGCAAATATTCGATAGTTTCTATACGAAATAAGCTGCAAGCCACTGTTTATTGCTTTTATAATTACTAACAGGTCCTTAAGGGACATTTGTTTAGAAGACGTTACGGCAAATAGGACAAGTCGATTTTGAGCTGGTGGTAAACCATTTGTACTAAAAATAAAAAAATAATAATAATAATTAAGTACACATATCAAAAATAAGTAATGGCTCGATTAAGGATGGCAGCCGAATCTCTGGCTGCCAAAAGGGCAGTAAAGTAATAGTTACACTTGTCTAAGGCCTTTTTAATAATTTATTAACCTTATTATCATCATTTTAGTTGACGGCATTATCATTTTCAGCACTTGTCAACGCAGCTACAGTTCGGTTGCCATTCATAATTAAGTCATAAGTTTTGTTTTCTAGAAAATCTAAACTAAAATTACCAAACAGGGTCCATGGAATTTCTTTTTACACGTTTTACAAGTAAGTTTTGGCAATTGACATGTATCCTGGTGTATAACAGTATAACAAACATAACATTCTTCCACGCCCTCGAATTTCTTGTCTAGATTATTTTTCCATAAGGCCAGTCCATCGAAAATGGTGCCGTTCTATCAAGAAAGAAAAAAGGAAATGGATAATTTACAATATAGTTTGAAGTAAGATAAGATAATTACGAAAAGAAATGGTAAAAAGATGTCACTGCGGACTAAGGGCCATTATTACAACCTAACGATAAAGTTCTTGATAGTTAACCCTAACATTACTTAATGTGAACGATAAAGTCACTATTAAATTTTCCCCATTATTACAACTGAAGTTACCATATTTTCAGCAAAAAATGTGGCAGCTTCAAATGCTTAAAATTAACTTTGAAATTTACCATGAGAATGAACTTGCTGTTATCAGTAACTTTTAAAGTTATTGTTAACTAGTAATAACCAAGAAAGAAAAATTATCTGCAAGATAAAATCCTAATGTTAACCATTCGTCAGCTGTAATAATGGGCCTAAATGCAACAATATTTTGTCTGCCAAAAATGGCAATTTTAGCGGTTATGTATTAAACACAATCAAGACAGCAGGCTACCGACTACAATCTGCCAAAAATAGAATACATCGGCCTTATGTATAATAAAAAAATTTATGCTAACTAACTAGCTGCTATCTTTCCCTTATGGGAATTTACACACAAAAAACTTAGCAGCTAGTTAGTTAGCATAAGGATTTTTATTATACATAAGGCCGCATGTGTTTGTTTGCAAATGATTGTACGGGGTGTCCCAGAACTCAACGTCAAGCCGGAACAGGATAACAAAAGTGATTGAAACCATAATCAGAAAAAAAATAAAAAAAAAATAAAAAAATGCTAGGGCAAGGCAGCTTTACTAGGGTACTGGTATAAGCACAGCTGTCTTTCCTTTCCTTTGCGTAAATTTGTCAAAATTTTATATACAAAATATATAATTCTGAAAAAACACATAGACTTCCTTGCTTTTTCAAACAAAAGGATAACAAAATTTTGGAAAATTTTCGTAAGTTCTACTAACAAAATACATGTGATGTTTTTTTGGTGTTGTATTTATTGTAATTCTGCCACTACCTGTTTAAAGCTGCCTTGGGCTTGTGCGAATAAAAAAACATGTGAACTGAGTAAAAGGTTTTCTTTTCTGATTTTTCTCATGATGGTTATAATCAGTCCTGTCACCCTGTTTTGGGTGGACGTTGAGCCTGTATCACGGCAGCACGGCTACGTTTATACAGCTATGGACATATAAATGGCACATCTTACAGAGAGTTCATTCGTATGCTACTATTGGGTAAAAACAATTAACAAGCAACAAGTTTTCAGTTTTTTTCTAAGAGTTATTAAGTATATTTATTATTGATAAGAACTAAAATAAAATTTCATTAGTTAAAAAAAATTTTATTATTAAAAGAAAAAAACACCAGTGAAAAAAACTGGACACATAAATGGCACAATATCTAAATATAAGAAAAAAATGATTTTAGTATTGAATTATTTGGGTTTTTGGTATGTAAAAGTATTTTACCGTTAATATTTGGTACTGTAACCTTTATTTCCGATGACCGCTTCGCACCTACGATCCATACTTTCTACAAGTTTTTGGCATTTTGCTTTGGGTGTGGCATACCAAGCTTCTTGCGCGGCTGACCACAAATCGTCCATATTTTTATAATTTTTTTTTCGCGATTTCAACCTTGACTTCGTTCCAAAGGTTTTCTATTGGATTTAAGTCAGGACTCTGGGCTGGCCAATCCAAAACGTCGATCTGCTTTGCACTAAACCAATTTTTTATTAGTTTGGAGGAGTGTTTGGGGTCATTGTCTTTCATGAATTTCCACTTAATTGGCATCGAATCGAAAGCGTATGGTTCCATATGGTTTTTTAAAATGTCTAGGTACTGAAACTTGTCCATTTTCCCATTAATTTTTACAAGAGGACCTACGCCATGCCAAGAAAATGCACCCCATACCATAATGCTACCTCCGCCTTATTTTACCGTCCTCTGAGTGAACCGATGATTGTATTCTTGTTCTTTAGGACGATGTACAAAGGTTCTGCCATCTAGTCCTATTCTATTTATTTTGGTTTCATCACTCCATAATACGTTTTTCCAAAAACTAATAGGTTTTTCTTTGTGCTTTCTGGCGAGGACTAGTCGTTTCCAAATATTCTTTTTTGAGAGGAGTGGCTTTTTTCTGGAAATTCGCCCAAAGAGATTTTCGTCATTTAATCTTCTTCTAACAAGTCTGCTAGATATTTCCGCGCCCAAATATTCGTTAATTTCAGATGCTATCTGTCGTGAGGACTTAAATGGATCAATTTTCGCCATTCTGACAATAGTTCCATCCGCACGCACATTTGTTTTTCGAGGCCATGGCTTTCGAGTTTCACCCTTAATCAATACATCGGGGTTCTCAACACATGATTTGATTGCGTTATACACTTTTTTTCTAGAAACTTTCATTACTTCAGCAATTTCTGACACTTTTTTCCCGTCTTCATGCAGTTTCCATATTATTCGCCTTTCCTCAGTTGTTTTATGTTTGCCTGAACCCATTTTTAAAAAATTTTCACGCTTTACAATTATTTTTTAACTAGGAAAAATAAGAAGTGGTTTGAAATAAATTTTCGCGATAACTACCTTCTTTAAGTAAATTGTGCCATTTATATGTCCACTTAAAATTAGCACTTTTTATAAAAAAAAATGTAACGGTGAATTATTAACGAAATATAACGGAACATTTGAGTGTTGTTGGAAAAATTAATCTTACAACGAATAATAAGAAAACAAAAAACTTGTATTTTTGAAATTTTTTTGGTGTATAGCGCGTGAATTTATGCTCAATTGGAGTTTGTGCCATTTATATGTCCATAGCTGTAGCTGTCGCTAAATTAAACTAATTTTTAATTTTGCTGGCGACACAAAGCAGGTTTATGCTGCCTTTATAATAAAATAACAGATAAAAGATGCGAAAAAATCAAGTGGCATCACTAAAAGACAATAAACAACTGCTTATTTTGTTCTTAATTATATTTTTCATTAAATTCATTTTTGACTATTTTTTTAAATCTTATGTTATTTATTACCTGATTATATTAATTGCAACTATTTGTTTATGGTATTGCTCTACATAAATACTACAAAAAAGTATGTACTTGTTACAGACCAGCTGTTTATTATGCTGTTGCCGTTTTTAATAGGTGTGTTTCTTTACTTTCCGGGCAAGTTTCGTGCAAAAGAGTGCATGCAAAAATTTCTCTCAAATACAGATTAAATTTCGTAAAGTACGGGAACGCAAATATCCAAATTTCTAGCACAAAAAGAAGTATATGCTGTGTTTTGATGTGGCAACAAAAACCGGCATTTACACTCATAGAAAACCTGTAATTACTATGATGTATTTTAACATCAATGCCAAATGTCATCATTTTTGACCCCATGCCACTTGTCATCGCTGTGATATCAACCATTACATCAGTTGCTCTAATTATCAACAGTGGCAATTATGACAGTTATTTCATCAATGAAATGTCACACTGACATCATGGGGATGCTTTATCGGAATACGTTTGATGAGAGCATGTAATCAATTCAAGGAAACTCCAATACCCAGGAAATTACCAAATGATGTCAATGTAATCATCAGTAGAATGGCGCAATAATATCAGACCAACTATAAATTGGATTGATTTGGAAATAAATTTCATGATGACATCATCAACATTAACCTCCGGTTATATTTTCTGATTTTAAAAATATGTTCAAACACATAACTTTATATTCTACCATCTTAAAGAAATCAATGAGAATTAAAAATCTTCTGATAATACTTTTGATAACCTTCCTGCCATCAATACAATGTCTGTGTGGCGTATTATCATATTTTAATTGTGGGTATGCTGTGTATGAGGAAATATTCGCTTTCTTTGCTTCGTAGTTCTTCTTTTTATTTTACTCTCTACGCTCTCATTATATTTATGTAACTAACATCGCATATGATGACTAAATATTAATATGATACATTTTTTCAACTTCTTAAAAATTAATTTAAATTTAAAAATAATTTTAACAACCTAATTCCTTTTCAACATTAAATACAAAATATTATAACACTATGTAGGCTTTTTTATAATCAATATTGACAAATTAGATGTAATATAACTATTAATAAAATGTATCATTGAATTGATGTCACCACAGTTGATGATGCCCAATTCGAGTATATAACAAAATTGTCTGATGACTTTTGTTGTTGAGATTGATGTCAGTTTTCATATTGCTGATGACTATTTACATTGTATATCACAATTCTGATGACCCGCCGTCATCAATATGAAGATGCTTTTTTCTATGAGTCTAGTTTTACCAAAAAATACAGCGATATTTCACAATTTTGAGCTTTTAAAGTCTTTTGACTATTATTTAATATTTATATAAAAACACTGAAATGATTTGTATGCGAGTTAATTCAAATGAACTTTTTTTCTTTGTTATTGTTTATTTTTCGCACAGCTGATTGCTTAACTACTTGAACAAACTAGCCCGAAGAAAAAGTACGAAGCTGTTTCATACAAGAAGAGGAAGCATACTATTCTCTCAAAAACGCTCTCATTTGTCCAACTTTAAAGTACCGGAACGTTTTTCGTACAAATTGGGATGCCGTGGGATCCCAAAGTAGAGTAAAGAAACACACCTAATATAAACAAGTAGCTGGCTACACGTCTATAATTGTAGTTAGTGTCATTTGTACACACGGTTGTCAGATGTTACAATATTGTAAGATCTGGCAACATGCTGACAATGTAGTGACAATGAAAAATTGTCCCGCAGAAGTAAATTATATGTTCAGACGATCGTAAGAAAATCTGACTATGGTCTGACAAATAATTCATCTGACAACAAAAATTGTCAGTTCACACGTCTGTCAGATTGTTAGATGAAAAAAATTGCCAGACATGTTGAAAGGCATTGCCACTTATGTATATCAACAACCATTTGTTTGGCAGTGTTGCCCATCAAACTTTTTTCTGACAATGATGCCATTGTCAGGTGCATTAATTTTATACATCTGACAATTAAAACTGAGCTTACAATATCCGCCAATTATCTGGCAATGTCGACGAAGAGTGTTCTCACGATTGTCAGATGCCTGACAACATTGTCGTCTTACAATTGATTGACAATGGTTTTTCTGACAACGTTGTAAGTTAAAAATTGGCAGTTCACACGATTGTAATACATTTTCAGACAATTTTACTGGCAATATTGTAAGATCTGACAACCGTAGTTAAAAATAGTATGCTCTATGCATTGTTACCTGATGTGTTAGGAAGATTGTCAACTGCATGGCAACATTACGTGATGTTGAACGTCCGCCAATTTGTTTATTGCAATCCACTTTCACTGATCCTAGGGGATAGTTCGAGGCCAATGTTATAACCAACTCCATACGGGCCTCATCGATGGAATACACGGCCAAAACTTCACGAGTTGAGATATGAACAGTGACCTAGTGGAAAAACATGTAACAATTTTAAATGGTTTTATGAATAATTTTCTTAAATTGTGCATTTTTTAATTGCCCTTATCGTGGTTGACGAATTTTAAAAATGAAAGAATACCAAATGATCGCATGGATTTTCAATTCGCCAACCCCAAATTGGGAAAATAAGCTGCATATTCATTAAAAAAGAGAGTCTCACCTGCATATTTTCATGTTTCTCCTTTTTGCTAGCGATGGCCGTTAGTTCTTCTTGGCAAATAATCGGCGAAACAAAATTCGTAGTCAGAGTGTCGACAAAAGTCTTTTGTCTAGATGGGCTGGTGTTCCACCATTTTCTAACCACAGCTGGTAGTTTGCTTAATACATCGGTGTACAGATGGCAGGCATACTTTTCCAAAGATAGATTTGGATCTATTAAAATAGAATATTACGCTTATATATTGTGTTTTTAGAGCTTCACAAGTTTAAATCAATTAAAAACAAGGAAATATATTCCAAGAGGCGTCACCGTCGTTACATGAAGTCGACACAAAAATTTTAGCTTTTATATACTTTTTGCCAACAACAATTGAATGTTATCATCTGTATTTACCGCTAAGGTCTAGGAAATATCGACAGCCCATCAAAAAATACGTAATTGCTGTCGAAGACGAATGTATTATAATCGAGAATGTTTTGATGTTGTCTTGATGTGACAACGATGACGCCTGTAAGAATATGGGCGATTATCTATTAATTATTAAATATAAACGTTAATGGCAGTAATGTTTAAATATGAGTTCAGATATGTGATCGTCACGGTACAAGGTACACAACTTTTAGCACCGTCCATGGCTGCATTTCACCAATAACACTTCGAATATTGACTTCCAAGTGTTTATTTGTTTCTGGTTTATAGACATAGACAAGTAAATTTTAAATAACCCGAAAGAAAATTACCAATCCAATAGGCGTAAATCACATGAACCTGGTGGTTAATTAATTGGACTATTACGTGTTTGAGTAAGTCAATTGTAGCTTGCCACATGTGGCTCCGTCCTGTTGAGGCCACATGTCTGAAAGACATGTTTGAGATATGAAAAAATTTCTAATAACGTCCATTCCAAAGCGAATTCATTATTAGGTGGATGCATCGGCGAATTCAGGCGAATTCGGTTAATATAGCGGCACTTCCTCTGTCAAGTTTTGTTTACCTTTGTATTGTTGTAGCGAAGCGGCTACCTTGTTTTTTGTATCATGGTCCATTCTCATCACTATCGTATTTGGATACACCTGGTACTAAATTCGCCTTGTACCAAGGCAGCTTATGTCTGCATATATACAAGGCGAATTCATAATTCGCCTTGCATATGTACATACATTTTTTGAAATCTATATTTCAAACGAATTTTTCAAAATTGTTTGTTTTGTAGGTTTTGCAATTTTAGTTTTTAAAAATGTCTATAAATTTTGAAAAAATCCCCAGCTATGAGGAGATAAACTTGAATGTCTTGCCAACAACTAGAACCGTCTTAGAAGAACTAAATGCCCGTCAACATTTGCTCAAAGAACGCAGCATTCAGTGTGGCACCATCAGGCCATTATATGCCAAAACAAAAGCTGCACCGCTTCGTTATCGCGAACAATATTTGTGTGTTTGTCCCAGCTTTAAGCCACAATATGAGTGCAAGCATACCGGTAATATTATCATTGATCGTGATGTTTTGACCCAGGAAGAGCATTTAGTTTATTTGGCAAGACCGAAAGCTAATTTGGCTGCTCCCCGCAAAATGCCACGTTATTTTCTTAAAAAAACTATAGTAGCAAATTGTACGGCTCGTGTTTTACGGCTGGCGAAACCTGATAAAAAACGAGTTGCCGACACTTTGAACAATTTCAACCACATCATATCACGCCGTCACAAGAGGTCGTTGAAAAAATGTTTGGAAGATTCTCCTAATGTTGAGTATACAACTATAAGAGAGGCTTTGGAATTGATAAGAGAAGAAAAGCGTTTGAAAAAAGTAGCCGCGAGAAAGGAGAGATTACGCTGTGAAAAGTTAAAGCGAAAAATAGAACGCAAACAAAGACGGCAAATACGAAAAATCGTTGACTTATTGTTCGAGGAAATGAAAGAGTTTCTTTTAGATGATCAGTTTAGGCATGAGCAGTCGCCTTTGGGTGAAGTGATTTTGGAAACAATCAAAGATTTTACAGGCAAGTATAAATAACAGGGGCACATTGTAAAAACAGTGTAACATTTTAAGCCAGACATACGAAATACTCGTAAGGAGTGTCTGTTTATTTGCTACGATCTGTGTGTAGGTGCGCGTTATGCTTGTCTTTCGTCTGTAAATATTGGAACGTTATTGAAAAAAGCCTAACTTGTTGACTTTATTAAAAAAGGAAATCAATCCGGATATAGCGCAAACATTACTTTTTGTTATTATTATGGCTTTTGCAATTTACGAGAGTATGTAATAAATTCGAGTATTTTCTCTTTAGTCTATTACAAACTCTCGAAGCTTTTGAAGCAGGTAAAAAAAATACGAGTTTCTTTCTTCGTTTGTTTTTTAGATAACGACATCCATATGACAAGCAGTTTACGCGATTATCAAAAAACCTTGGCTTATAACTTGGCCATTTGGATTAGTAAATTTCTTTCAAACTTAAATATTAAAGTGGGTGAAAATACGCCGCCCGATTTGGAAATGCTGCATAAAACTCTAGCTGAACCTAAACATGAGTTGACAACATTTTTGCCTTTGGAAGATTATATTCTAAATAAAGAAAAAAACGTGCCGATAAGTCCTCAAGTGTCACAGAATGAAACGCAGGTAGCTGAACAAGAAAGCGAAACGGATAGAAATTGTGCGGCACAAGACATTTCAGTTTTATACTCAAATATTCAATTAACTGATGATAATGAGGCGATAAATTTACAAAATGTAAGAGATGACGTTTTGTTACGTTCTACCAGTTCGGAGGATGTTTATTTTAGTGCCCCCAGTATGCGGCAACATAAATAAAATTGTGAACTATATGAGATAAAAATTAAAGAGTACTTGCATTTTAAAATCTAGGAATTTGACTTACCTTTTATTTGTGACCAAGAAAGTCCTTTGAAAATATCATTATTCAATTGTTTGGTACTATGATTTTTCAGTATTTCGGCTGGCATAGAACGAAATAAGAAGTGCAGCAAATTCTAAAACAAGGAAATAAGAACCAAATTTAAAAGTTAAAAAAGAGCTTTCGAAAATTGGATCTTAAAATTATGAACTTTGCCAAATGAACTCCCTTATAGTGGTTGGCGAATTGAAAAATCTATTACAAAACTGGCGTGTAAGTTTTTTTTTTTGTTAGATGTCAACTGCTATATAGTAGCTATTAAAAGGCGATATATGTAGATGGCAAAATCATAACAGGAAAATTCGTCTGCATAACAAATACAACATTACACAAACCAAAAATATTTTGTTGCTATATGATATTTGTGAAATGTCAAGAGCGCTAATAACTTAGGTGAAAAATTTGCAACATTTACTGAACACGAGTATAGCAGCTAGCAGTTAAGCTTTGTCAGCCGGGTCGGTGAATGCTTGATCATTCTTTAGAAGAGTTATAATTGTTGAATTATCACTATGCCTTACTCTCTTAACGAATGACGAAATGGTCTTCCTGCCTCGGGGAGCAGTAAGACCTTGTCACGAAGGCGTTGCTCGTGAAGAAACTTTTCACGCCTAAGCTACCTATTTCACGCTGAAATTACTTTTTAATAAGCCAGCAAATTTTACTCTAGAGAATTTAAAAACCATTTAGTGCTAGTTTTTAAGAGATTTTCAAACTTAACTAAACACAATTATTAAAATAACTTACTTCTTCATATTTATTCTCATGTAACCAGGAAGTATATACAGAACGTAAAGCTACTGGTGATTTGGCACAAGCATAAATGATACAATCCCATAACATTAGATAGCTAAAAGCTTCATGCTTGTCAATAACATCCATATCTGGTATTTCAGTCAATTTGAAGCTAAAAAAGAAAATAATTTTTACATAAGTACATTCAAGAAATAATACACAAATATGTATTTACCTAAACTCCTGAATATATTTTTGTATAGGCAAATCATAGCGCCCTAAATAATCTTCGAAACGATTTAGAAAATGCCATTTCACCGATTTGTGTTCATCTTTATCGATTTGTTCCGATTTTTTGTCATACACTTCAATATCGTTGGCCACAAAATGCGGAGTAAGCTGGCGCATTATGTAAATACTTAAAATACGCATAGAATGTACTGGACTGGACAAGTTTCTTAACAGGAAATTACACACATGATCCAAAGACAATTGATTTGAATTTTTACAAAACTAAAGTGAATAAAAAAAAAATTAAAGTTGTATTATATAAAAGACTGTCTTGCTCGTTAATGATCAAGAAACAGATACAACAGATATCTTGAGTAAGAAGAAAGCGCAAATTTTTAAGCAAAAACTTACCGCGTAAACAATACCATAATCCATGTGTTCCATTGTAGAGGTTAGTTCATTCAAAAATATTTTCCAACAATCAGAAAAATTTGAAGGAATTCCTGAAATTTTACAAAAATTAAGCAAAAAATTTAAACAAAATTATAATTAAACGCTTATCGTTACAAACAACAAATATAGTTTGTTAGTTAACGCTGCAGCTTATTTAATATTTCAAGTCGAAATGACTTGAAAGTATCTTAAAAGAGCTGTGCACTAGCATACGACTTACAGCTTTTGTAATCATAGATTCCATTCATTATTTTGATAAAATTGCTTTTAAATAAGAATTCAGCAACGGTTTATACTCAAAAATTGGGCTCAGCTTAACAAAATTCAATTCAGCAAAGGTAATTGTTAGAAAAGAGTTATCGTTCTGATGAAATACTTATTTAAATTCTTATTCAGCTTTGGATAACTGCAGTTTAGACTGACAATTTAAAGTTATAGATGATAAATATCAAGCAAGCGCTGATATCTTTTATAAATAACCTGCAAATGCTTCTTCAGCTAAACGAAACTGAATTCAGCTAAAATCTCAAAATTCCTAATACAATAGATTACAAAAGTAAATCATTTTACTTAACTTGCAAATTATGTAAATTAAATTCTGAATTCAGCAGGGAAGTTTTATTGGAATCTTTAATTCAGCCATTTAAAGCTGAATTCAGCAAAAGCAATCAAGCTATAAACAAAAAATCTTAGGAATAAATTATTTCTTTTCTGGGCAATCCACTTAAAAGTTATATTCAGCTGTTGAGAACAGAATTCAGTTAAGAAATTACAAGTTATACATGTCAAAAAATATCAAGCAAAAGTTCGTATATTATGCAATAGATTACTTGAGATTTTATTTAGCTAAATAAACTTAAATTCAGCTAAGATGTTAAAGTTCTTAACAAAAATATTCGAATGTTAAGCTGGAGATATTAATTTTATAAAATAAATTTAAAAAAATTAGTAATGTTTATACATGTAAAAAAATTCTTACCTTGATATTCACAAATTTTATAAAATGATTTAAATAATGTTAAATAAACATCCCGGGAAAATACTTCTATCCATTCATCGTACACATTTTTAACAAGTTGTGTAGAACTTTTTAGTTTTTCTTCGGCAAAGAAACTGGTTAAAGCGGCAAATAGTTTAAAAACGTGTATAGAAAAGTATAAAATCTGTAAGAGTAAATTTTTATGAGCAATTTCTTTTTCAAAATTCAAATTTTTTTACCTTTTGATCGGTATTTTCCAAAGCAAGATCCAATGATTTGGTCATACTAAGAATCCAATTGCCCAAACCAATTCTTATTACATCCCAATTTTGTATAGTCAATTGGTGGGGCGCCTTGCGTAAAAGTTCAGTCAACAATTTCATGTACTCGACGGCATTTAAAACATTTAATATTTCGTATTTGGATAAATCGCTAAGATAATGAAAAATGTATAAATTTTCGTAAGAAAATAATATTATGTTTGAAAATCCTTACGTCTGATAAAGTAACAAATCCTTTTGTGTATACAATTTTTCGGCTTGTTGTGTTATAAATTGCAATGCGAGTGTAATAATATCAAGATCCGATTTATCATTGTAAGAGGAAGAGAAATTATTGTTAATTAAACAACGAAATACAGTCGATTTAATCCACATATCAGAGGGCTCACAGCGCATTATAGCACACTGATGGCTTATAGTTTTGGCTTCTAGTTTAGGCAGTAAATACTGTAAGGTATTAATATAGGCCTTGAAAGCTCTTTGTGCAACAAAATACTCCTGCAAATCTTCGGCCAAGATAAAGGTAGCACTTTCCTCAAATTGAGCATATTGTGCAATGTTTACCAAATAAGGCAGAGAACGACAAAAGATGATATTCTCTTCTTTAACAGTTTCTTCTAAAAGTCTCTCTTTAAGGGTAACACTTAATTCGCCAGATTGTCTAAAGAGTAATTGAACTTTTTCGGAAAGTTCGAGGCATATATTTTCTAAGCTTTTATCCAATTCTTCGGTATTAGTTATTAAGGAATCACCACAAGCTGCTACATTAATATATAGCAATAACTGGTTTTGTAAAAATTCAGACCAAACTTTTAATAAATTTTCATTAGGATCGCAATAGTCTTCAGTTATCTCGTCTTCATTAACTTCTGTATTTTCTGAGTTCATTACCAATTTAGTTGTTTTGCACACTAGTTTACATAGTATGGAAAAATTCAATAACGATCTTTGTAAGACTAATTTTAAATCCTTTAAGTTTTTTCCAGCACCCGAAAAATCAGTAATAGGGGTTGCAACACTTTTCAGGGATTCTATAAACAAACAAGTGCTAAAGACTTCCTGCACCTGTTCTGTATTAATTTTCACTAAAGTGTTTAAGTATTCATCGATTTTTAAAGCACGTTCTGGCTCCTCTTTGACATGTTCATTAGAGCAGGTTATAAATTTAGCCACAGCCTCTGCCATAGTATCTATATGTGTAATACTTAAATTTTCTTTTAAAGCCTGTTGTTCCACTATATCAGCACATTGTTGCAACAAGTTATGATCTATAATAATATCTTCACTTGATAAAGCATCCTGCCAGCATGTTGTTATTTCCCACAGAGTATCTTCAGAAACAAAATCGTTGACGGATTTTTCTAAACTGAATTTAAACAGCCTTAAAAATACTTTATGTTGTACGGCCGGTGATGAATTTTCGTTTGAACAGACGACTGGCATGATTTGAGCTATAAAACTGCCATATGCATCTACATTTGACTGCTGATATTCATTGGTTGTGTTGTTTTCCAAAGGCTGGGAAATTATACTGAGTATTATGTCCACAGCTTGGGAGGAAATTAATATCTCTCCAAGTTCTGTTTGAAAGAAACACTTGTGCAATAAATTGAACAGTTCGTTGGAATTATTGGAACCAACATCTAAACAAATCTTTTTTACAATTTCGGTAGTTTCTTGTTGTCGCAAGATATGGCGCACTTCTTTTTCAGTGCACAAAGGATGCGAAAGTAAACGTTGTAACACCATGATTAATGTTGAATGATTATCAAGCTGTAAAGAATATTATTTTGTGTTTCATTAAATGCACAATATAGTCATAAGAGATTTGATTTAAATCCAAAATTTCTAAATACAAATTGCATTAAACCTTAGAACTTAAAATTATTCCCTCCAACGGCAGGCATTATTAACCCAAAACCAGTAATTTTTTATTGAGCTTAATATTTTATGAAATTTAATTAAGAATTTAAGTGCAGTTACTCGGAATATGATCTGTATCCACATAAAATGATGAATATGTTAGCGAAAAATTTAAAGAATAATTTAATATTTTCATTATGGTGTTCGGTTTAAAAATTTTATTTTATTTAAAAGAAAAAATCATACAATTTGAGTTAAAAGTTAATTATTTTCAGGATTGATTACACTTGCAATTTAAATTCAGTTGAATTCAGCAAAGCTTTTAAGTTATTTAAGGGAAAATCTTAAGATTTACTTTACTGTCTTAGCTTAAAGCTTAAATTTAGCAGAGTAGAATCGATTTAGCAAGGGATTCAATTTGAAAATTCATTAAGTTCATTTTCATAGTTGGTTAGTTTTGAATTTCAAATTAAGCTAAGTTCAGCAAAGTTTTTGAATTAGTCAAGCGAAATTTTTTAAGGTTTACTTTCTTGCATTAGCTTAAATTCAGCTGAATAGACCCGAATTACGCAACGGCATTAAAATTCAAAAAACTGTAATTTGAGATGACTGTTTGTTATTAAAAATTTTAATTCAGCATATTAAGGCTGGAGACAAATAAAGTTTGAAATAGGAAAACACAAATTTTTATTCAATATCTTAATGTTTTATTATAAACATTTCAACCATTTTTATCAGATCAATAAAATTGAATGCAGGAAGGAAATTAAAACAGAAAGTTTTTTTTGCAAGTTTATCATTGAAACTTGAGTTCAGCTGACTTAGTTAAAAGTTCTAGGTTTTATTTTACTATTTTTTAACCAAGAACTTCATTCAACTCGTAATTCAGCTAATTACGAGTTGAACTAGGTTCAAATAAAGTAGCAAATATTTTATAACAAGTGATGCAAATTTCTTTTTTCTGTTTCATGATACAATTCAGCGAAGATATTCAAATTGAAAGTTCCAAATTTCAAATAAAAGTTCATTATTTTTATAGTTTATTACTTGATATATAAAATCAGCTGAATTCAGCAAATCTTTAAATAACTAACATATAAAATGTCAATAAACACTATTTTATTAAGCATTGTTTTAACTAAATATTTAAATTCAGCTATTGAAAACCAAATTCAGTAAGTAATTTAAGTTTCAATTGTACAATCTTACTGTATTATTTTTATGGATGATGAAGTGCCTATTCAGCTAAGGCTTTTAAGTTGTATGAAAAGTATAAAAAGTTCTATGGTATGCGGTAAATGATTTAAATTCAGCATGTTGAAACTATTTTAATAGCGATTAAAAAAAAAAATGACAACTTTACACGTCATGTATTTCTTTCAGTTTTTGTCATAAAAACTAAATTAAAATTTAATTTCAGCTCAATGAAGGAAAATTCAGCAAAGGTATTTATATAAATATCAGAATAAATAAATCAGACTTACCTTTATCAACTCCTTTTCAATAATTTCAAATCTATAATTATTTTCACACTTTTGCAGAATTTCAAAAACAACATCAACAAGAATTTCACAACCATCATTATCCATCGTTGTTGCCTTTAACAGGGTAATAAAGCTGTGTAAAGTAGTCTCCAATGTATCTTCACTAACAGCAGCAAAAAATTCCTTATCATGAAACATATTGCACAATAAGCGTACATGCTTCATGTATTTGGATGTTTTTGTAACTAAAGTATTGTTTAAACAAATACGTAACAGTTGTATAACCAACTGTTTTAACTCTTTCTGAATAAATGCAGCTGAACAGTGTGTCTCTTTGGGAGTGGGCCGAAGTTCGGTGTGTTCCATATCATCTTCAGAATCTGCAGCGAATTTTACTTTATGCTCTTCTAGACTGGGATTTGCCACATACAAATCATTTATTAAATCAATAACACGTTCTAAATATAGTTCCGTAACATCCTGTTTATTCAAATCTTCCGTTATTATCGCAAATATTAAAGTCCAAAATTTGTCCAATAACTTTTTATATAATTCGGATGCAACGGATTGTTTGTCAAAGAAAGCCACCAAAGTTGAAGTATGTTGAAAGAAAGTTTTTTGTTTAAAAGCTTCACCGTTGCAAAGGCAACATTTTAAAGGTGCAACAATATTATCTTCTAATAAATTCAGCACTAATGCCTTCTCCGCATCCGGGATATTTTCATTTTTGGCATGAATTTTTTGTATTAAGTAACGCAAACATTCAAAATAAGTTTTTATAACTACTTTAGTGTCTTGTTTTGAAACGTGTGAAGAATTTTCTGTTGCAATAATATGTTTAAAGTTATTGAAAAACTCTTTCACTAATCGATGATATTCACTTGTATCGTTGGTAACTTGTGAAAGTTGAGAGAAAAATGGCAAAATATTAGGACAAATAGCTTGGGCATTTCGACTGAAGGCATTACGCACTAAATTGTTAAATTTCGGCCAAACCTTTTTTTCAAAATCAATCATTTTGTGCCTGAAAATATGTTGATAAATAATTATAAATGAATACATATATCTACATATATGTATGTATGTATTATATCTTTATAGATTTACCAGTCATTGTAACTTGTTTGTATTATCAATATACTAGCCCATATATGAGGTGCTACAAGAGGATCAGATTCATCAATATTTTTAAAGGCTATCGCTATAAGTTGAGATTTTTGGGAAGCAAAAATTTCTGCTTGATTAGAACATTGCAAAAGATGATAGATCAATTCAAACCAAGCAGCTCTGTAATTTATAAGAGAGAAAAATTTATGGGAATATTTTGGGAAATTAAAAAATTTTTAAATTGTTTGAATATAACATATTTCTTAATATTATATAACTATTCGAGCTTAAGGTATTTTGGGAGTTTTTGGTTTTTTTTATAATTATCTGGCAATATTTCGCTCTCCTTTGAAAAAAGGGTTGAAATAAAGGAAATGATAAGCATATAACATATTTCATTAGGTTTTATTACGAAAATTACTTGGTATTTAAATTCAGCTAAGTATAATTCTATTCAGCAAGGGGCTGGGAAACTTAAACATAAGATTTTAAATATCACTTAATACTAGATATTAATAAATAATCAAAACAGCAAAGATTTGAGAAATGCAGCATTAAAATACTATACATAATTTAAATGATAATTGCTTGCAATTTGAATTCAGCTTCACAGCTTATTAGACAAATTTTGTATAGAAATCTGGGGGGTTACTCTCTATTGCAATGCGAAAGTGAGTTCGATGCGAAAAATAAATGCGATAAGAGTATAATTTGGTACTCTGTTCCCTTTACGCAAACTTTTTCGCGAAATAGTTTGAAAATGGGCCAACGCTGGTACCACAAAATAAACAATAGCGAAGAATTATTAAATAAAGTGTGCGAAAGGGAAAAATTAAATGCGAAAGAAAATAAGAAAACGCAATACAGAGTACCAATTCTTCGATTTTTCTTTCGCATCGCAATAGAGGGTAACCCCCATGTGCAATAAGAGCTTATTATAAGTATTAACCAATTTAAATAATTAAATCATTATCATGTTTTTTATTTGGTTTCTCTCATGTCGTACGAATTAAAAACAAAAATTTATGTTGACTTACCTGATTGCACTAAGTTTATTTTTAGCAAAGCTCCAAAATTTCTGATGTTCTAATAACTTTATCACATCTTCCTGTATTTGTACCTTATCCTCGACTTCGGCTGTTTGCTCGGCAAAGAATGACATCTCCTTCAAGCTGCAGATGACAACCCGTTGATACTTTTGTTCGGCTTCTTCGGGTGTTATGTCCTTTCCGGTAGACAATGTGCTGGCAGAGTGAATAGTTAAATTTTGCCTTACATATGCGAGTATTTCATTTTGACAGTGCAAACAAACTTCACGGGTGCGATTTGCGTTGCCGGCAAATGTTTCGGTGAACGAAGCACTCGCTATATTGGCAGCTGGAGCATAATTATCAAATTGACTTGCCAACCAGATAGGAACTAACTGCTTGAGGTAGGGCGCCACAGCTTTTTTGCACTTTGATACTAAAAGCTGCAGCACAGTTTGAGTCAATTCTCTTACACTATGTTCTGGATCGGTAGCTAAATTTTGGTAGTATTTTGGCCATAGAGGTAATATCATTTTAAGGTCTTCTACTTCAGAGTTATTAATCAAATCGATAAATTCCAAAAGAGCCTTCTTCTTAGTCATTGGGTCTTTCTTTGACAGTTTTTTCATGGTCAATTGATACTGAGGACTTATGCTTGCATCAAAAGTATCAGGCATCTGCTCGACTGTGGTAAAACCAGGTGCAAATGGTATGATGCCCAGATCGGAATGTGCAGAAAACCCGACAAAAGATGGTGCAATGCCTAGCAGTTCTGCACTACGTGCACTGCTCGAAGGCTGTAAAAGGCAAATTTTTAAACTTGTTACGAAAAATATTTTAATTAAACCTAAATACCTTTGCATTATTTTTAGTGCGCTGCGTATGTTTTGTTTTGCCTCCCATATTTTTACCAGAATTTGTGCACTTTTCCTATTAAATACGTCTATCAGAAATATGACCAAAAACAAGAAATGAAAACATTCATTAATGTTGCCACAAGTCTTTCACAGCTGTATACGTTTAATTCCCAAAAAGGCTCAATTTAATTTCTTCTTAATTCTCAATTTACAAGCGAAACCTAGACGACTTTTTAAACAAATTTAGGAAAAAAAAAAATTAAAGGTGTTCGGCTGGGCCGAAACTAAAATACCTTTCACAATAATCACGTATATATGTATATAGTATAAATTTGAACTAAATATGCTCGGAGATATATGGACCGATTTTGGGGGAAAATTTGTTTTTGCCTTGTAATCGCCATGCCAAAAACGTAATCTTTCATGGAAACTCAGTTTATACTATATTTCGGGTATAATGGACCAATAATGTAAATTTTTTTTTCTGTATTTTAGTAACTTCTGATTTTAAGCAAAAAAAAAAAAAAAAAAAAAATAAATAAATAAAAAATTGTTTCATGGCAAAATCTGTTTAGACTATATTTCAGGTATATATGGTCTGATATCAGGGAACATTTCTTTTCTTGCCTTTTAACTGCTATGCCAAATAATTGTGTTTGAAGCAAAGCAAACAAGGTGTTTTTTTAAAAATTTTCACACAAATTTGCAAAAAAAAATGTTTGAGAATTTTGGATACATATCAACTTAATGTAAAACAATTTTACTGAATTTCAATAGCAAACACATAAATCATGTGAGTTATAGAGTGGTGAAAGAAAAAAATTTCTACGTCTAATGGATTTCTTTGAAATGGTATTGGAACACTTATTTTATTTTTTTATCTATACTGATTCAGAATATGTATACTTTATAGGGTAGGATACGAAATTTGTAGAAATTATATATATCCTTAACATTTATGTATACCCTTAACATTTTTGTGAGTGATATAAAAAAAAAACTAATGTCTTCAAATGTTATATGCAAATACATTTTAAATAATTTGTTAATGTTAAAAATAAAGAGTCAAAAATTATTTAAGTTTAATAGAAGGGAGAATAGACTGGCTCTCTTACACTCTTTATTTTCCCGTGCCAACTTCACTCTCAAGATTTTTCAAAGTAAACTCTTCGTGAGTGAAAGCCGTACAACAACATTTAATGGAAATGCTACCATACTGAACTGTACTGTTAGTTTAAAAAGAGATGCCATTTTGTATCTGTTTTTCCCCTGTTAAAATATTACCTTTTTTCTACGTTTTTCTTGCAGTGTATTTGGTGTAGTAGCGACCCATTTACAGCTGTAGCAACATTCAACAATGTGCAAAAATTGTAAATAAATTATTTTATACACGTGCAAGCACTCTGTCGTCGATTATAGTTTTATAAAATATTGCTAAGAAATGACAGAATTTTTAACATATTACAATTTGTGCCCTATACCTGAACCCAAGGACTTTCTGGGCATATCACCAGATAAAGATGAGGGCAATATCATCACAACATTGGGCAAAAATGTCGTTATAATTATAAAGGTATGTAGATGCTTGAATTTAAATCAAATTTTAATATTATTAACTTTTGCTTGTTTATAAAGACTTCGACACAAAAACAAATAAGAAGTTGGTCTGTGTTAGAAAAGCTGTCCTCCAAAGTGGCTTATGATAGGAAAACTGAAAAATATGTTGGGGTATTTGGTAATAAATTTATCAGATGTTGGAACGAAAACATCACGGATGTTAATAAGTGCAAAAAGTTAAAAGTAAGTTGAAGCTCGTTCCTACATAATAAAAAAAGTATTTAATGCAACATTTTCAATAGTTTTATAAAAGTATTGCGGAATTGGTTTATGACAAAGATGAAATAATAGTATTGTATAGCGATGGCTCCTGTGAACCTTTGTCAACTGCTATTGAGTCCCGCAAAAATGATAATGGATATCAGAACTCTCACCCAATTGAATTGTCAAATTTGGTGTTCACTAACCCGGCTGTGCAGTATTTTGCTAACGGCAAGCGTATATTAACTTATTTTGAACGAAATAATGAAACTGGTGACTATTATTTGGTAAGAATTAACTTGGGAGATAATGATACAACAAAGCGTTATAATTTAAAAAGGGGATCATTAAATAGCTACGTAGCTGGCGGTGCTGTTATTGAAGGCGATAACGTACCACTATTACTAACAATATGTAAGTGCATAAATAATTTTTTTAATTTATCCTAATTTATTATTTAACATCATATATCCTATTATTCATATAAACAAATGCAGCAGGAAAGCATTATTTTTTATGTGAACGCAACAGAGACCTTAAAATTTTTTTTATTAGTTTGTAATTTAAGCTAGTTTAGACCTTTGAAACATTCAGACAGAATTGCTATATTTCCTATGTCATGTATTTAAGAAAGCTTTTTTACGAGTGCAATAAAATTATTCCAGCCTTTTTTTTTAATTTCTCTTAAAGAACACGCAAATAGTCATTAATTTGTTATATTGTGTTTTGATCAAAATTTACACGATCTTCTCTGACTGCAAATGTCATCGCTATGAGACAGAAATAAAGTACTATCTACAGGAGAAAATTTTCCTTTTTAAATCTATCGCAGTTTTATTGCTGTTTGTGATAGATAAATTTACTGTAAAATAACTAACAGAAAATTTTTTTGCATATTTCTATTAAAAACTTTTACTAAATAAACATTTTTCATTAATGATAAATCTTTTAACATTTTAATTAAATTTTTCGTAAAAATTTGGTCAAATGGATTTTTGTTAAAAACTTTAAATAAACAAAAATTTTCCATTAAGGAAGTTAAATTTTTTTGTTAATTAAATCATAATTTTAGTATTAAATTAGAAAATATTGCAATAGTTAAAAACATGATTTTTAGAGAAAATTTTTAATCAAGGAAATTTTTTAGTCTAAATAGTTTTAAAAACTGATCTTGAATATACTTTGATTCAAATCTTAGTGAATAAAAAATTCCCTTCGAGGGGAAATTTTTATTCTACATATTTTTAAAAATTTTATATAAGTAATTTTAATAATTTGAATGAAAATTCGATTACATCGGTTTTAGGTAAAAATCTTATACAAATAAGAATTTCCCATCAAGGGAAACTTCTGAAATGTGTTAAAAAAAATCGGTGATTTTGCAATATAAGTTATTGTCAACATATTTTGATTAAAATGTTATACTGAATAAAAATTTCCCATTGTAGGAAATTTTCCATTCTACATGTCTATGTAGATTTAAATTAAAAGTTACTTAAATTAATGTTTCTTAAAAACTTTCAACATCTAAAAATTTCCATCAGGGAAAATGACCAATTTGAGAAGTTTTAGTTTTTTTTCAAGAAAGTTGTGCAGAAATCTTATTAAATGTTTGCAATTCAATCAGATAAATTTTATGATTTTTTTTTTGACTTTCTTCACTTACTGTTTAACCAATAAATTATTTAATTTTATTTTTATACTAATGCTATATTTTTTGATACTGCGTCTAGGGTCCGATAAACGTATTTTTCTTCTCAGTCTTGCGGATGATGTCGAGCCAGAGCGTTCTCCTGGCAACTTTGTGTCACTATTGACACAACTTAAAGTTGACACGCCGCTTTCTATTTTGGGTATATCCAAAAACTTTGTCGCAATTTATGGCGCCAATCATGGCCAGGAGGGAGCATCTCTACTTCTTTACAATACCCAATACAAAGTTATAAAAACAAAGCAGTTCTTCAAAGTTTACTTTAATTTTTCACAATTATGGTCCATAGACGAATACATTCTCTTGGCCATGGGACAAAATCTATCGGTGGTAAAGTATAGAGTCTTAAAGGAAGTTCTTTCGGATTTGGTGGGCACCCAAGTGGGTCATAATTATCAGAGCTGTTTGGAAGATGCTTACATTAATGAAGAGGATTATTTAGAAGAATGTTTACAATATAGCAACGCTTTGGAACTGCCAGCGGATACTAAACACCCTAGGCAGAAGTTTAATTTCCAGGAAGCTGATGGCATTTCGGTTCCATTTATTAGTACTAAAGAATTCGACAAAGAATTAAACTCATTAAGGCAGCTGAATTTACACGTTGAAGTGTTGCCAGCTGAACAATCTTGTGCTGAAACACAAATTTCTTTGATGACAAATTTTAATGACAATGGTTTTATTAGTCCCGAGATACAATTTATAGCGAAACAACTGGAAAAATCGGGAGCCAGTGAACATGAAATAACAGAAAAACTCTTAACAGTGTTAATGAAAGCCAACTTATTGGCCGACATCGGTAATTGTTTGAGACGTTACAACAATATTTCAGAAAAAATTCTCTCAAAAACTTTAAGTTATTTATTGCAAAATTTAAAGGCAAATAAAGATGAAGACAAAAGTGCACAAGTTTTAACAAATGGCCAAATTACAGAACAAATGAAAATTGATTTCCAATTGGAAAATGATGATAACAACGCCAAACCGTATCCTTTATTATATCTCTTAGCGGAAAAAGTTCCCTTTAATAATACAGCCACCGAAGTGAAAGATGTTCTAAATATATTACTTTCATGCTCCTTTGATTCGGAAGCTATCGTCTTGCACATAAGAAAAGATATAGAATATCAGGAAATTAGAATAGTAATGGAACATTTATATAATATGTTGGCCCAGCCTCAGCTGTTGCTAATAGACGAACGTCCCTCTCTGGAGCACTGCAGCACAGATTATGAATTACAGCTTTTACGTTGGTTTGGTGTTTGTCTGAACTCGCATTTTCAGAAGTTGGCACTTTCCAAAGATTTAGAATTAATCGAACTTTTAGGCAAATGGCATCAACTATTCTTAAGTTATAAACAAGAAATTGTGGAGCTACAACAACTAGCCGCTTTACTGTATAGTATAGTGGAAAGAAAGAAAATTTTTAAAAGGAAAAATACTTCCCAGTGGTATTCAATAGAGGAAGTGTATTTGTTTTAATATTGCACTTTTTTTTTTATTAAATAAATATTTACTGTTCTTAAATAAATAAGTAAAAATTGTTTTATTTAAATCTTATGGAAACAAAAAAGAATAAATTCTTAAATAACAAAATTAAAATTTTGTTATTTAAGACTATACTCAACCCATCCAACAAACGATGTTTGTTAAACGATTGTGTAATAAACAACTCCTAAAAGAATCTTCTGATGATTATCTGACGAGTAACAAAAACAACAACATTGCTTTTTATTTTTTATTTCACAATTTTTCTACACGTTCGTCTTTCACTGCCTGGCTCACAATAGCGCTTCGTTAACATTCGCCAATGTTTTATATTAAAAATAAGTGACTTATAGTCAACTATTATTCAACTAACAGATATGTAGGAGGTAGACAAGGCAAATGATACAAGATAAGAGAAAACTGAAGCTTATAAACAGGATCGGAATATCTTTTTTACCTTCAAAAATTATGACAATTGTTTACGAAACGACATCATGAGCCAGGCAGTGAGTGACTGCATCTGTATCTGTATTGGAGGATTATTAACAATTTTATTGTTTTTATTTATGTAAAGGGTGGTTCAACCATAAGCTTCTCCGCCCTCTGCTGCACACGGTCGAGTAACCCCAAAATAGACTTTGAGGCACCGGCCCAAACATGAGAGTTGTATTCTATTTTCGGTCGGATGTAGGTGGTATAAATAGTAAGGAGGTCGGAAGGAGTGAAGTACATCTTACACCGTTTCAAAAAAGAAACCAAGGCACTTGAATGCATCTTTAGAGACATGAAAAATGTGTTCAGTCCAGCGAACATCACACTGTATCCTCATTACAAGAATATCAAAAGCACCCGATTCCTCAATATTTATGCCATCCATGAGTACAGATGAAGCAGTATTTGCGGTCGTTCGTTTGTGTGCTATTAAACAACATTCGGTTTTACGAGTGTTAAAGGCGACCCTATTTTTACGAGCCCATTCGAAGATTAATAGAAGATTCAGTGAATCATTCATATTTAGCCTTTAGTAGGGTCTCTGATAGGCTGGGCCTATAACTAAAAGAGTGCGAATTACAAATGCTACTGTCATCCGCGAAAGAGTGGATAGGGTTGGAAGTTTGATAGAGAAGGTCATTGAGGAAAATAAGAAATAGGGTAGGAAAGAGGACGGAGCCTTGCGGTACCCCTGAATTAATCTTGAATTCGTTTGATGAGACCCCATCTATAACAACTCGTATAGTGCGGCCTCTGAGAAAGCTTGATATAAATCGAGAAAAGTCATCACTGACACCAAAAGCAGTAAGTTTTGCCAGTAGTGCAGCATGCCACACTCAGTCGAACGCTTTGGAGATATCCAGAGCCACCGCTTTTCTCCGAGAGATGTGCCATAAGATTGCTAGTAGAACGACCCTTACGAAATCCATATTGGCGATCACAAAGTAATTTATGCGACTCCAGATACCTCATAAGATAGTAATTAATAATACTTTCCATTACTTTGGAAAGCGCAGAGCAATTTGCAATTGGGCGGTAATTTTCAGGTTTATATGCCTCACTCTTTTTGGGGATTGGTGTTACACTGGCAACCTCCAGCAAGATGGGAACCCACCGACATGATAAAGCATGCTGAAGAGGCGTGCTAATGGACGTGCAAGCGTAGAAGAGCACTGCTTCAAGACCAGTATAAAATAAATAATTTTGTTTAAATAATCAATAAAAAACACATTAAGTTATGTATTAATTGATACCAATAAAAAATTATAAATAGCTTGTTTTCTATGTTTCCCAGCTATCTATGTGTCGACATTTCATAGGAGCTACCCTTACCATTATTATATAATTTTTCTTTTTAAATTCTCAACAGTTTCTTTAGATTGTTGGGATATAAAGTTGAATGTTTGAAAATATCTTTCAAAAATTTCCAAAGTCTACTGATGTTTAGGGTAGCTCTTATGAAATGTCGACATATAGATAGCTGGGAAACATAGAAAACAAGCTATTTATAATTTTTTATTGGTATCAATGTTAGAAGCTAAAATAGCGAATAAAAACTCAATTGTTTGTTATTTATTAATGTAATAAATTATGAAATTCATAATAAGGTACTTGCAAACATTAGAATGTGATTTCAGATTACCGGTTTAAAATCACCAAAAATATGTTGTGTGTAGAACACTTTTTTTGTGATTTCAAATCACTTTCACAAAAAGTGATTTGCAGAACAGCCCTTTTATATATAGTTCCAATTCTGAACTCTCTAATGCTTTATTTTGCTATCCTGCGACTTTATAGAATGTAAACAGCTCCTTTGCTCTTAAGTACAGTTTTTACTATTTCTCCTACATCGACTGCATAAATTGATTTAGTGGCAAATTTTCTTTTTCGTTATCTCATATTTCCCTTTAAAATTGCATACAAATCAAGAAAAGAAAATAATAATAAAAAAAAAACATCACCCCCTTGTGGAAATAAAATTCAATGCAAAAGAATCTTCAGACAGTAAAACTTTTTGTTGTTGGTTCGTTCTTCTTATATTTGTTGTGTGTATATGTGTATGTGTTTGTGTGATCTTTTTATCTGCCTTCAACCTTAAAACAGCAAACTGTTGCTGCATAGCTTGTAGAGCCGGTTGCACCAAAGTTAAATTGCTTGAGATGAAAAAAGCAAAAAAAAAAAAAAAAAGAACAGAGGTAAAAAAAATCAACATCCAAGAAAAATAAGAGAAACGATTCTTTATTCAAACATGTTAACATTTGCTGGTGATCTTAAGTTACCTGTTGCCTGCCAGTTACTAAAATCACCGTCATCATGATCTTCATTATGGTATTTTCTGGTTTTTCTTTGTTGTTTTTCTTACGTAGCAGCCACCTTAAATTCTTGCATACAGTGTGTGCAGACGGACGGAGACATTGTCGAAATACAAACGTGTTGCACACAAACATGATACAGGTAGGCCTCTTGTCCACATGCCTTTCTGAAATGCTCTTAAGGCAGTTTTGTTTTTTTTCCCTTTTTCTTTTGTAAGTCCTTTTATATGTTTAAAGCCAAGGGTCATTGGAAACGATTAACGACTATTGCAGTTAAAAGGCAACAGCATACAGTTTCATTTAAACACAGCACAGACAGGCAACTGGCAACAGCTAAAACAGCATCATAAATAGCAGGTATAGAATAATAGAACGTACATACATATTCTTTGGCATGAAGTGTTGCAAATGACAGGGAGTTAAAAGATTTAACTGATGGCAAAGGTTAGGTTTAGTAGACAGGCCAGTGGGTTCCCAGTATGTCCTATGATTCTCCAGCTCACTTGGGTTCCGAATTTGGTTCCTTGAAGGATAGGTGAAGTTATAGATGTGAAAAGTGATATAGTATTATAGTTATAGGTATATAGTTAGGAGAGGAAAAAGGTAGAAACTGTTCTATGTGGCGTTACATGCTATTGTACTAGCCATCCGTTACTGCTTATGAATGAGGATAGCGCGTTGAGACATGATAGGCCATTGAAGCTCCTCCCATCTAGATACATTAGGCGGTGATGCTCCAACGCCGGGTATGTTACGAGGAGGTGAAAGGTCGACTCCTCTTCGTCCTCATCTTGGCAACTTCTATAGAAGTCTGTTTAGGGTAAACCTAGTCTCCTGGTCTAGTTCCCAAACGGCCAATATCTGTACTGTAACTCTCAACTGAGAAATTAAAAAATCTCTAAGGGTTTTTTGGATACTGCAAAAATTGTCCGTTTATGCGAGGTGTCCGCTTAAGAGAATTGTCCATTATTAGTGAGTACATTGTAAATACATTTCATTTTTTATTTTTTAAATAAAGAGCGGTATATATAAAATTATTTCTTAAACCACAAAATTAATTTTCTGAAGTTAATGTGAAGTTGTTGCTGTCTGTCTGCGAATTTTTTTTTTTTTTGAAAAAAAGGATATATGGGAGATAGGCAGGTCCTTGCTTCGAATGAAATGAAATTTGCTATATTGCTTAAGAGAGAGGTTTAGCAAATTGTTATCTAATTTTTTCTGCACTTGCATTACAATTGTAACTATAATGATCATTTTTATTGATTAAGGCTAAAATTTTGCTTTAAGTTTCGAGAACAAATTTAATAGATTTTTTATACTTCATTTTCTTAATTAAATATTTGTATAGGGAGACCCTAAAGTCGCCATAAAGTTTAATAATTTGTCGTTTGTATAATATTTTATTTGCTTTTATTCAGATTATGCAAAATAGAAATTTTTATTATTCAATTTTTAAGCCCCAGCTCTTCTGTAATTTAAGTCTCCTTGTATGAGGGAAACAAAACTATGCTTAAATCAATAGCAATAACATTTTTCATACAGCTTAGCAATATAGTTTTTGAAAATATATAGCTGTAGTGTTCCTCCTTATTGCACTGTTTATATAAAAACAGGATGTAAGAGAGGCAGACGTATCCTTTGAACTTAAATTTTTTACACAGCTTGGCGAAGCAATTTAAAAAATATTTATAAATTTCTATAGTGTTGTGATTGACACATTTGTGCATCATTTCATTAAAATATGTGTTTTAAATCAAAAAGGATATATGAAAGGCAAACGTATACCTGCAACAATTAAATTGAAATTTTCTATACAGCTTAGGGATATAATATCTTAAATAGTTATCAGTTGTGTATATATGTAGGGGAAGTGAGGAAGGATATATACCAATTTAATTTAAAATCATCAAATACAATTTTTCATACCAGTTTAGTGATATAATTATAGAAATAGTTATCAATTTCTGCTGTATTTTCTTCGTTACTGCTCCATTTTTAAGAAAAACAATTTATTTTATAAAAAAGGATGCATGGGTGGCCAACATGCCCTTGCGCCGATTGAGCTAAATGTTTCTACAAAGCTTAAGGATGCAATTTAAATAATATTTGATAATATGTATAGTATAGTTGGCTCATTAGTGCACCATTTTACTATTTTACATAATAAAGGATATATGACAGGTAAACGTTTCCTTGCACTGATTGAATTGAAAATTTCTCCGCAGCTTAAGGATAAAATTCCTTAAATTGTTATCAGTTGTGGATATAAGGAAGGCGTATTTAATTTAAAGCCATGAAAAACATATAACCATTTATATATATTTATAAATTTCTGGTCTGTCCTCTTCATTACTGTTTTGTTTTTAAGAAAAAAAATGTATTTTATAAAAAAAGGATATGTGGGTGGCCAACATGTCCTTGCGCCGATTAAGCTAAACTTTTCTATGCAGCTTAAGAATGCAATTTAAATTACATTTATCAATATATGTAATGTGGTTGGCTCATTAGTGCACCATTTCATTAAAATATGTATTTTCAATAAAAAAGGATATATGGAAGGCAAACATTTCCTTGCACTGAATTAAACTGAAATTTTCTACGTAGCTTAAGAATGTAATTTGTCAAATTGCTATCAGTTGTGGATATATGCATGGAAGGTGATGCAGGATATATAACAATTTAATTTAAAGTCATGAAATAAAATTCTTCAAAGAGCTTAGTATTACAATTTTAGAAATATTTATAAATTTCTGCACCGTTCTCTTCATAACAGTTCCATTTTTAAGAAAAAATGTATTTTATAAAAAAGAATATATGAGGGGTCCAAATGTCCTTGCGGCGATTGAGCTAAACTTTTCTATGCAGCTTAAGGATGGTATTTAAGTTATATTTACCAATATATGTAATGTGGTTGGCTCGTTACTGCACCATTTCATTAAAATATGTATTTTCAATAAAAAAGGATATATGAGTGGCCAACATGTCCTTGCGCCGATTAAGCTAAACTTTTCTATGCAGCTTAAGAATGCAATTTAAATTATATTTACTAATATATGTAATGTGGTTGACTCGTTAGTGCACCATTTCATTAAAATATGTATTTTAATTAAAAAAAGGATATATGTAAGGCAAATCTATCATTGCATTGAATGAATTGAAATTTTCTACGCAGCTTAAGGATATAATTTCTTAAATTGTTATCAGCTATGGCAGCAGTTTTATTCCATTTTGTAGGATATATGGAATGTGACGAAGGCTATACATATGTATATCAATTTAAATTAAAGTCATGAATTTTAAAGAATAATAATATTTATGCTTTTGAAATTTGAAAAGAATTCATTCTTTAAAATGTTTAGTAGAAAATCTTGAATATAATGTATCTTCTGGTTACTTTGTTAATGATGCTACAAAGAAAATACCACCTTTTTGTTTCAGAAAATAACAAGAACAATAATGTATTCTTTTCATGATACTTCTTTTTTTCTTCTTGATGCTCTCAGCCAAGAAGCAAAGAAGGTTTATGTACACATGAAGAAAAGGCCAGAAACTAAAAACGTTTTTATATACTTTATTAAGTATAAACATGCTTATATATGTATGTATGTACACATGAATGCATATACGTATGTAAGTACATACGTACATGCGGCGTATATAAAAACCTACAATATAAGACAAACTAAAATACTGTACAAACAAATAACTCTTAAATGTTGCTGTATATAACATATACACAAACACACTTACATACGTGTGTTTAATACAAATGCTTGTTGCATGTTCCATAAGACATTTGTATTGTGAATTGATTTGTGTGTATGTGAGTGTTTTTTTTTTGTATTCAGCATCTTTTTTTTTAGTCAATAATGTAATTAAATAAAAATCTTTTACAGCCTGAAAACATCAGTTTTGCTTTGCGGCCGCTGCTGCTGTTCATTTGGTTTTAATGAAAAACATTTCTAGTAATTTATTACAAACATTGAGTTTAATGAAAGAAATCAAGGGTTTGTTCGTTTTTAATAATCGTAAGTTTTTATTGTTTTCTTTTTTATCAATCTTTAGCATTTTTTTTGTGTTTGATGGAAGCATTTCTGTTAAAACATAGTTGTAATGGTTTAAAGTTGGTGGGTTAAAAGCCATGTTTGCTGCTTAAGTCTTTTGTTTTAAAAGAAAACGAATTAATAAAATAATAAATATGAAATCAAAGCCAAGCAAAATAACAACAGCATTAATCTTCTGCTAAATTACATAAAATTTCGTGCTAAGAAATTTCTTTAAGGTTTAACAAATATAAAAAATTTCTAAATAATTTCGCCTGCATCATTTTATATGAAAGAAATAAGCCCAATAAAACTTTTTTGATTATATGTTTGTAATATTCATTAATTCGGTGCACAAAAGAAAGTTTTGATTCAAAATAAGCCGGTTACAGCAAGCAACAATTTCCGAAAAACTCTTCTTAAAATTTTAAAGGTTTCATGTTCTATAATCATAATTAATTATGCCTCAAAATAACTGCATATTATTTGTTTCAAGTTATAGCTCGGCTATAAATATATTTCGAGGATATAGCAAAAGATAGTTACAAGACACGCAAGTAATGCGAATGCTATAGAAATTGCGACGGAAACTTAGTTTTAGGCCATTTCCTTGTTTCACATATATCTGAATAAAAGAATCAAAAGTAAAATAACTATTTGAACTGCATAAAATTACGGTAACTATTTTTTAAATTATCGTTTAAAAATCTGCAGCAAGTTTCATTTTGTTTGTTTCAAGGACACGCTTGTCTCTCATATATCCTTTATTTATTTATCAAATTTAATTAGTTATTATAATTAGAAAACAGTGAAAATGTTTTATTTTTATTCAAATCGACAGCAAAATGGGTTTTGTTGATGCAAGGATATTTCCACTTTCTATGTATCCTTGACTAAAAAATTAAAGGCATGTCAGTGGTTTATACATTTCCTAAATTTTCTTGTAAACCACTGTAGCAAAATTTTGCACGATTGGATTAAGGATACGCTTACCTTCCCCATATCCTTTATTTTGTAATCTAATTTGTAGTTATAACTAGAATATAGAGAAAATGTTTCCTTATTATTAAAATTTATAGCGAAATTGAGTTTTATTGGTGCAAGGAACTTTTTACTTTCCTTGTAGTTACAAGACAATTGAGTTTTATTAGCGCAAAGATATATCCGCCTTTCAAGTACCCTTGAATAAAATATTTAAACCAGGATAAAAATTTATTGTTTACTATTTCCAAAATTATCTCACTAAGCGCTATGGAAAATATCATTTCATTTCAATCCAGGATGCGCTAATCTCCCACATATCCTTTATTTTGAAATCAAGTTAGTATTTATAGTTAGAATAATATGTCCTTGATTCTTTCTCTATGTATCCTTGAAAAAAAAACTAAAGCACTGCACAGGGCAAATATTTGCCAACAATTTTCTAAATTGTCTCTCAAGACACTGTAGCAAATTTCTTTTCGATTTGGTTAAGGATGCGCTGACCTGTCATATATCCTTTATTTTGAAACCAAATTTAGTTAGTAGTTATAGTCAGAATAAGCGGAAATATTTTCTTATAATTAAAATTAATGGCGAAATTGAGCTTTATTGGTGCAAGGACATTTTCTTAATGCACTGCACAGGGCAAACATTTGCCAACAATATTTTAGAATGTCTCGCAAGACACTGTAGCAAATTTCTTTTCGTTTTGGTTAAGGATACGCTGACCTGTCATATATCCTTTATTTTGAAATCAAGTTTGCTTGGTAGTTATAATTAGAAAACAGCGAAAATATTTTCTTATTGCTAAAATTTATAGCAAAAATGAGTTTTATTGCTGGAAGGTAAATATTTCCTAAATTATCTCTCTAAGCGATGGAAAATATCAATTTGTTTCAATCCTTAATACACTAACCTCCTATTCATCCTTCATTTTGAAATCATTTTTAATTACTTGTTATCAGAATAAACGGACATATTTTCTTGCAATTAAAATTAATAACAAAATTGAGTTTTGTTGGTGCAAGGACATTTATACTTTGCATGTATCCTTGAACTAAAAATTTAAAGCATTGCAATAATATAAACAAGGCAAACATTTGCTAACAATATCTTAAATTATCACGCAAAGCATTTTGGCAAATTTCTTCTCGTTTTGGTCAAGGATACGCTTACCTGTCATATATCCTTTTTTTTGTAACCAAGTTCGGTTGGTAGTTATAATTAAAAAACAGCGAAAGTATTTTTATACTGTTAAAATTTATAGCAAAATTTAGTTTTATTGGAGCAAGGACCTTTTTGCTTTCCATATATCCTTGAATAAACATTTGAAGGTATGGCAATGACTTATAAAAGGCAAATTCTTGATAACAATATCCTAAATTATATCTGGAAAAAATATATGCTTTGGATGATTTTATTTTTAAGTCAAATCAAGTTATACTGCATTTACACATACAATTAACTTACAGTAAGTTCAGTATACATATTATTATCGAAAATGTCGAAAAAATTGTGGAGTGTCTCGCAAGTTACTTTTATGTTTACACAGCCAAGTGCAAGTTCATTTTTTAAATGTCGTCACTACGTAAAAATCTAAAATTGCTTTCATTTTGTAGCTAAACAATTTAAATAGACAAAACTGAAAGTGAACTTTATTTAATAATGTCTTGTTCATATAATTTTATTTGTATTTGATGAAAAATATTTAATTTAAATAAAATGTTCAATTTCCTATAACTCTTTATTTTGTTGTTTTTTTTAAGTTAACAATTTTTATTTTTATTGAATTTAAAATGCTTAATTCGTTGAATTTCAAAGTGTTCAATAGCTGATTAAACATATCCGGCAGGCGACTGAGTTTTAATTCTCAAAGAATCTTTGATTTTCTTTTTCATAAATATACAATTTTATCTCAAAAAAGGAAACTTGAGTCATAGAAAATGTTATTTTACGGAATTTTACGCTACAAATGCATTTGAATACATGTTTATTTTCTAACATCACTATTAATTTATAGACATTTCATTAGTGATTGAAAATGAGTCATTCCTGTACCATGAAAAAGCAAATAAGAAAAAAATGCAAAACTCATAAAAAAACAGGGGAAAAAGCAACAAAACGAAAGACTTAAGCAACCAACTTAATAACGGATGTCTGTTTGAAATATAGAATTAAAGAAACAAAACAATTTGAACTATTTACGTTTGTAGGTATCTCATGTATATAAACTGGTGTATAAAAAATTTGACAATGATTAAGTGAACAACACAAAGTGATTCTCTTATTATTAATAAAAAAACAATAACCCGAAAAATTCACTTTTAGATGAGTTGCTGCAGTTTTTTTTTTGTCTAAAACTTATAAATCTAGAAAAATATATATAGCTGATAAAGATATTCTAAGCGAACATTTTTGTTGATTGTGTATATATATGGTTGTTACTGATTTTTTTTTAACGTGGACCACTACTCAGGGCATGACCCCAGAACTAGGAAAATAGGTTGTGTGGAGGAGAAAAGAGGAAGTAGTATTTGTGAACATTTGACATGAATCTTCAAACATTATAACAAACAGGAAACACGTCTGCAGGTAACTTATTCCGCAGGCGAAGCGTACGGCTGAAAAACGAATTCTCTCTGTAATGCGTAGTACGATTTCCCGGGCAATCGACCACAAATGGATGAGCTCTGAACGATGTGAGTTTCAGGAACAAGGTCCCTAATCTCGCCAGAGCAAAATCCATTGCAGTAACGATAGCACAGAGTAACGCACTACACTGCGTCGATGCTCCAGTGAGTCAATAGAGTTGGATACCCTACTGTCACCGATGAGCTTCTTCGCCCTCTCCTGCACACGATCGAGTAACCCCAAATTTAGTCTAGCATTAACTATTTTTCTAAGCATACATCTAATAATTTTTCCATAACAATGTCAGCTATAATTACAGCACCTGGGGAACCCATAAGAAGTCCTTTTTATTTACTTTATTAGCTTCTAATATGGATAGCAATCAAAAAATGCAAACAGCTTGTTTTCTATATTTCCTAGCTGGCTATAGTCGACATTTCGTAGGAGCTAACTAGGAACGTGTGCAAAAGAAAGTGTTTGTTTTTTGTATTATTAAAACATTTTTCCTTTTAAATTCTCAATAGGTTATTTTAAATATTTTAATATTTAAATGTTAAATGTTCAAAAATATCTTTCAAAGAATTCCAAGAGTACTGATGATTAAGGTAGCTCTTAGCGATCAGAAAAAAACAGCTACGAAACATAGAAAATAAGCTGTTTGTATTATTACTTTAGTATTAGAATTAACGTACTGTTTATAGAACACAGACGACGAACTCCTATAAAAAATTTGTATAAAAGTTACTCAATTTTTTGAGTGATTTCCATATTATATTATTTATTATATTATTTCTTTAATACCAAAAACATTATCATTAACACCTTCCAAAAGCACATTTTCAAAGCCCTAAATATGTTTAGTGTTCTGTAAAACATTTTTGAATGCTTAATTAGCTAGTGAGAACTAGTTGCTTACAGATTTTATTAATTTCACTTAATTTATTATTGCTTAACAATAAATTAAACGAAGCGAAGAAAAAAGAAATAGGACAAGGTCTTAACATTTAAACTACAAATTAACACATGTTTTAAAATCTTTATTACTAAAGTCAAACTAAGAAATTTATGTCCATTCGACAAACAAAAAAAAAATATTATTTAAAGATCAATAACTAACAAAAGAAATCATAAAATCTTATTAAGAATAATATAAAATTAAAAACAAGAATCAAACCATGTAAGCGCTGGATTTTTGGTTTTAAGATTTTGAACACTTTTTAAACGAAATGCTATAAATTTAAACTTTTTCTGTTACAACGAAACTGTACCCCCTTTTTCGTCGTTTTCATGAAACTTTTTACGCAAAAGAGAGATGCTGGGCCAAAAGCGTACAAAAACAACCAAACTTAAGATTTCATATAAAACAGAAAAAAAAAAATGATAAACGTATAAAATGAACAGACTCACAAATTTAGCTTAAGTTTTTTTAAATGTGTTGCTTTGTTGCTGGCTGGTTGGAAGACTGCTGTTGCTGCTGCTGCTGCCATAAATTTCTGTTAAAAGAGACATAACAGTGGTTTTAAATGCTATTTTGTAACTCACAATATTTATTGACAAAAAAAAAAAGAGAAAAAAGAAAAGGAACGCTTGGCTTATAATTATTTTGTATTCAAGCATCGTTGTTGTGAATGGCGCCGTTGTTGCAAGTGATGTCGACGGCACACTCACGGTATTGCCGTCGTCAACGCTGAGAGCAATGTAGAGTTATTGGCGACAAAATTATATTAATGTAGGCAATCAAGGCAAATTCATGACAGGTGAAACCGATAGTGCAGCTGATAAAAATTTTTTTTTTAATTTTAATCTGTTTTAGATGTCAATAAGATAATTTAAACAAAATCGAAAAAAACAATTTTTTAAAACAATTTTTTAAATTATGAATTGTATCTTGAGAGCTAAATATCATTCAGAATCCTCCCCAATCTAGGTGGCCATTGTCACCTTTCCAAGCTCTTTGATCTGCGACTTTAATTTTCACGAAATAATTAAAAGTTTCACTAAATAATTAAAAGTTTGTCTTTTCTTGTAAATTTTTTTTTATTATATTTTTTTGAATTCCTTTTTGTGTTTATATTTTTTCTTTGACATTTGAAAAAGATTTATTTTTTGTAGTGTTGTATTTATTGCTCTTGTATATACCTGGTATGAATTCATCTTGTAGGCAATATTACGTCGATGTTGTTAACAAAGTTTTTAGCGTCGACAGAGAGAATTTTGGTTTTCAATTTTTTAACATTTTAGTGCCATGGAAAAAAGTTAAGAATTCTATGGTCACAGATCTTTAAATTTGTGAACAAAATGAAAGCTTTTAAATTTTATAAATAGTTGTTTCTATCTTACACTACAACATCTCTTTCTATTGTAGTACATATTTTGATCCTCCTTTTTAGGAGTTTGAATCTTTATATGCGAGCCGTCTGTGCAGCCTATAATGCCAGGAAACGCCGTCTTCTCAAAAAAATACAGCTTGCATTCAGCCTTCCCTTCTACAATCATTTCAAATTTAGTCAAAAGCGGCAGATGACTCTTTGCAACTGTTTGATTACTTACATATTAAGCACCCCATACACGTTTCAACTCAGTTGGCAGTCGATTGTTGTCCAAAACAAAGCATGTATGGCTTTGTCTGAATCAATGGGAAGCAGTGATGAAGAAAATCGAAGAAATGCTTAAGATTCAGAGAAAAGTAATGAGGCAAAGATCAGACATTTTTATTTTGCCGAACAGCACATATTTATTTATTTAAATATTTCTTATTTTTGCAGCTAAAGATAATTTTTTATAAAAAATTCAACAGTATTTATTGTCAATATTTCGATAACAATTTGTTATTATCGTCAGAAAAATTAATATGTTATTAAAAATGGTTTCAATTTGAAAAATTATTGTCAAAAAAAAAAAAAAATTGACTGCCTTCTATATATCCTTCTCTTCAAAGGCTACCACTCAACGCATAAGAAGCAGCTAGCAGTCCGTAAAATTAAATTCTTTAATTTTACCAGAAAATTTACTGACATCCCTCCAAGGATTTTACTGCCTTCCATATATCCTTTTTTCAAACTTCTCATTTCAAAGCATAAAATATTGAAACAGGTTAGAAAGTTATACCCCTTTAACTTTGTGCGAAGTTTCGCCGCCAGCGGTGTAAGACTCACTAGTTCTTATATATCCTTTTTTTCAAAATTTTCAGCAAAAAGCATAAAAAATAGCTTACAACCTGTGAAATAATGCCCTAAAATTTTTTGCGATTTTTTTTTTGCTTTAAGTACAAGGATATGACGACCTCTCATATATCCTTTTTTTTAAATTTGAATGTTTTAGAAAATGTCTGATATATTTCTAGCGTCAGCTTCACAATGTCGAACATAAATGTTTGAAGAAATGTAAAAAACTACTTTGGTGCAAACTTATTTGTTTATTGTTAAATTTTTTATAAAAAACAAGAATTCAAGCTGCAAAAATTATATATAGTTAAAGGAAATGTTGATAATGTTTGGTACAACAAACCAATCTTTTAACGAACAGAACGCTTGCGAACGTTAACGTTCGATATTGCGAAACCTGCTTTAAGTTCTTAATTTTTTGTATAAGCAACAATTAAAGAAGAAATAAAAACCAATCGAATCACTGTCAACTACTGAGCTTGATCATATTGGCTGCTTTACTATGCCCCGGCTTAATGTTTGCCTTAAGATTGTTGTTTCGTTTGGTATGTGTAGCTTTTATTTCAAATTTTTGTTAAGTAAAAGCCATATTGAGAAGGAACAACAAAAACGTTAAGAACAACAGCGGCAGCAGTTAAGAAAAGACAAACAGCTTCACCTTTTGCCAATAACACAACTACAACTAACAAAAAAAAAGTAAAAGAGTATAAGATAACTGACGTGGAATACATAAAAATCGAAAAAGAAAAGAAATTATTGCATTCAATAAAAAAAAAAATACAAAAAAGAAAAAAAAACACACACACAGGCAGTCACTTTCGGCATAGCAACGAGTTTTATATCATTTCGATGTGGTACGTAAACACATACAAACATATAAGTATACGTTAGTTTTTTTCTTTTATTCTAAAAATAAGACCGGCCGGTTTATTTTTTGATTTTTTGTTAAGGGAGATACAAACATGTTTAAAATACCAACCAAAAATTCAAAAATGAAACTGCCAAAGAAATACAGAAATTGAAACAATATTTAAACTTGTCTTTGGCTCTCCAAGCTCAAGCTCTTAACCACTTTGGCAAAAAGAAAAAAAATATTATAAATATACATACAGATGTACATATGTATATACAACGTTTATATAGTATACATATACAAGTGTACAAAAACTGATGCTGTTTACACACTCGCACTCATACTAACACAATCACATACATCCAGTAACGCTCACTTGGTTATAATGTTTTGCGTCTAAAATATTGACTGCAGTTTCAAAAACTTTTATAACGAATTTTTGGACAATCGATTTTTGTTTTTGTATATTTTGGTCTCGTTAAAAATGTGTAAAAGAAAAGAAGTTAACTTCAGCTTCTTTTTATTTCAGCCATATAGTTCTAAAAATCATACTTTCAGGGCTGTTCTGCAAATCACTTTTTGTGAAAGTGATTTGAAATCACAAAAAAGGTGTTCTGCACACAAAATATTTTTGAATTTTGTGATTTTAAATGGGTTAGCTAACTTGCAATCAATTTGAAATCACATCCCAATTTTTGCACGCACTTTATTATGAATTTCATAGTTTATTACATTAATAAATAACTTAATGTATTTTCCATTGATTATTTAAGTAAAATCATTTATTTTATACGAAATAATTCATTAAATTAAGAAAAAACTAGATACGCTCGTTTTGTTGCAAAATGTGTTGTATTATTTTGTGATTTGCTTTATTGGTTTATTTTATTTTACCTTTTATATATATTAGAAGGAACAAACAATACCGTGAATAAAAAAATTCAACCTGAAAATAAAAATATCAGTAAATTGAACCAAAAAACAGCAGTTTTTTGTGCTTTAGAAGAGTGTAAATCACATCGAAAGTCACAAAAAATTGTGATTTGCAGAACAGGCACAAATCACATTTGTGCTTTTGAAACGGCATGTGCTTTGAAATCACGTAATTTTTAGAACAGGCCTGTTTGTATTGAGTTTGCAAGATTTTGCAAAAATTGTCTTTCTGTAAAACACAAAGATTTTGCACACTATAGTTTTAAGATACGAGGTCTGATCAAAAGATACATTTATGCCAGCATTTCTTGTAATTCTCGAAACACTTCTGAACGCGCTTTTTAGTATCGCCAACAGCTCCTGCTTCGATTTTGCTTTTATCTCCTCAAACGTAGTAAAACGCTTTCTTTTCAGTTTTGGGAAGAGGAAAAAAATCAGAGGAGGCCAAGTCCGATGATAACGGTTTTGTTTTTGGCCAAAAACTCACACACAAGCATCGATGTGTGTGTTGGTGCGTTATCATGGTACAAAATCCATTATTGTTTTTTCCATAATTCTGTGCGTATCTGACGAATTGCTTCGCGCAAACGGCGCATAACTTCAAGGTAGTATTCCTTATTGACCGTAAGACCTTGTAGCCAGAATTCATGATGCACCACACCATTGCAGCCGAAGAAAACAGTGAGCAAAACCTTCACATTTCACGTGCTGTTTTCGGTCTTGGCTCTTCTTTTTTTTTATTGGACCAGTACTCAGGGGATGACCCCTACATATGTAGTGCATTGTACCAGAACTAGGAAAATAGGTTGTGAGGAGGGGGAAAGAGGGAGTAGTGTTTGTGAACATTTGACTTGAACCTTCCAACATTATAACAAACAGGAAACACGTCTGCAGACAACTTATTCCACAGACGAAGCGTACGGCTGAAAAACGAAGCCTCTCTGTAATGCGTAGTGCGATTTTCCGGGCAATCGACCACAAATGGATGAGCTCTGGACGATGAGCGCGTGCTACGTAAAAATGTGCGAGCTTCGGGAGCAAGATCCCTAATCTCGTTAGAGCAAAATCTATTGTAGTAACGATAGAACAATGAGCAAACGCGGCACCCTGAACTTTGAACCGAGCTTTTTCATAGTCAAATGCCTATGCAATATAAATCCAACACGTTCTTTTTATATCTTTACGAAGTCCGCTAACTCACGCACCCTTACTTTTCGATCATTCAAAACGATTTTGTAGATTTTTTTTTATGTTTTCTTGTGTTACCGCCTCATTTGGATGTCCACTGCATTCTGCATTATCGGTGTCTCTACGACCACGTTTGGAGTCAGCAAAATAACGTTTTAGTGTTGTTTCTGATAGAGCGCAGTCCTCATAAAACTTTTCAAGCTTTTACTTCGTTTGAATGGTAATTTTTCCCATCAAGAAGCAGTGTAAAATTAAAACACGATATTGTTTTTGATCCATTGTTTTGAAAATAGCAAAAGTAGCGTCACTGTCAACACAATAGCTCACAAGCTAATGAATAAAATATCATGAAATTTTAACAGCTGTTTTTTGAAGGTTATTATTATTATTATTCCTGGATGGGATGTGCCCACATCGGCCACTTACACTGCGACTATTGTAGGTCTATTGTGCATCCCCTTGTCCCATTACGGGTTAAGTGCGCCAAGAAACCGAACTAGCACCTTCATTGGGAGTGATAGTAGGTCCCATTCACTCAACGTATGCGCTTGTAGCAGCCTGTATCTTCTGTATCCTAAAGCTCCACAATGGGTGTTCAAGTGCTCCAAGTGAAGGTTAGTATTAACTGAAAAAAAGTGAAAAAAGTGACTGCAATAAAACTAAAGCCATCTATGTGTTAGGTCCGGGACCATTTAGCCCATGTAGTATGAGACCAAAATACAAAAACTTATTTGTATTTTTCAGTTGTACTTTGTATTTGAAATACGCAGCTTGAAAGTATTTTGTATTTGAAATACATAAGGTGTGTACACGCAGAGAAAAGGCAATTTCATATATGATTGCAACAACCTTAGTATCTACTCTATAATATTATGTATTATTGTTAAAATCGTTGTGTAATCAACATAATTATAGTTTGTTTCTCTATAAATATTTTATTGTGTGCATTTCTGCAATTCTATTGTTAATATCTATATATTTCAAGATATGGTTACATACAATAATAACAATTTTGAAAATTTGTTAAAACACCCTGAAGGAAGTATGGGGTTAAGTGTATCAATGTCAACATTTTGTCAACATTTATGGTGTCTTTCTGGTGCCACTGTCAATAAATTTTTTCCTTGTCTTTTGTTTTTAATAGATAGAGAATATTTTTTGTTAATAATTTCATTTGTTTTTAAAATTTATCTGTGGCCGCAAGAAAATAGCTAATTCTAATAAAAAAATAATAATAATGGAAAGTGATATAAAAAGGTAAAGGTAGGTAAAAAGTGTTAAACTAGTTAAATATTTTATAATTGTAAGCAATCACTATTTGTTTTACTATTGACATTTTCTACACGTGGTGACAGCGTCTATAGGGGATCAATACAGTTTTACTATGGACATTTCCCACAGTGCGGTAATATCGTCAATAGTAAGTCAGTACAATCTTACTATTAACATTTTCTTGATATGACCCCACAAGAACTACCTTTTCAGTATGGACGCAGTCTACTGGTAGATTTCGTAGGACAAGCCTGTGTTAAATGTCAATAGTAGTTAGCATTAGTAAGGGTACAATTTGTCAGTAGTACTGGTGATATAGTCAATAGATAATCACTATAGTTTTACTATTGACATTTCCGGCAGGGCAATGATAGTCACACCCAATACTAAAATAATTGTTTTTATCATATGTATGCTAAGCTGATTCACATAAAACAAAAGTGAGTTTACAACATAAACTTACTATTGCCGACATGAACGATATTTTCATTCTAGTCGTTGACACACATTATTTCAGTTATTTCAGTTTGGTTTTATTTTTGGAAACAAAAAAATGTTTTATGTGTTTTAAATTTAAAAAAAATATATACATACGTATTTGTCAGCTATATTAAAAAAAAAGAAGAAAAAACGAGAACATGTCGAAGGAATAAATATGGAGTTTTCGGAATAATAAAAAGGTAAGTTTAATATTAAGATGTAAATATAAATATGTTTGGTGAATCCAACAATACATGCAATCATATTAATATGGTTAAATATGTCTGTTAAAATTGTAATCGCAGACAAAATAATTAATGGCTATTTTTCTTTCATTACAGCTAATGAATATTTCAACTTCCAAAAAGAATTATTCTAATTATTTGTATTTATTTTTTATAATAAGTATTACAAAATTATATTATATGCTGTCTCTTTTTTGTAGTTATTTATTATAACAATTAAGTTTTTATTCACTATTCTAGCTTCTAACATTTAAACCAATCAAAAATTATAAATAGCTTGTTTTCTCCTATGAAATGTCGACATATAGATAGCTGGGAAACATAGAAAACAAGCTATTTATAATTTTTTATTGGTATAAGAAGCTAGAATAGCGCATAAAAACTTAATTGTTTGAATTTTTGTTCTCTACTTTTCGATACTTTCAAAAAGCAAATCGTAGCAACCAACGGTTGTTCATTTGTTTGAAAGGTGTAAAGAAATGTTAGAGACGTTTATAAATAGAAAAGCTTGTTTTTGTGTTTTGACGGATATTATTAGAGCATTTTTCTTTTTAAATTCTTAGCAATTTATTTGGATTGTTGGGATATAAAGTTGAATGTTTGAGAATATCTTTCAAAAATTTCCAAAGTCTACTGATGATTAGGGTAGTTCCTATGAAATGTCGACATACAGATAGCTGGGAGACATAGAAAACAAGCTATTTATAATTTTTTTTGTTAATTATTATATGTATGTGCAGGGCTGGGCAGTATTTGAAATACTTGTATTTGAAACACGTATTCGAAATACAAATACGTATTTTGTATCTGTATTTCAAATACACGACCGGAATGTATTTAGTATTTTGTATTTCAAATACATAACTTAATAGTATTTTGTATTTTAAATACATCTGGCTCAAAAATACATTTTTACAAAACATATTTATTTATTATAATAAATTGAAAACAAGTAATTTCACAAAAGCTAAAACCGCTAGAAACTACAACCATTAAAATGTTTATCATTTTGGAATACTGCAATGTAGCTTTCATTTATACAGAGCTAATACATTTTACACTAATCGGATGATATCAGTAAGAATTTCTATATATTTGCCACCAGCTTTTGATATACAGGGAAATAATTTTTATTATGGAAAACTTTAGGCTGCGAGAACCAGATTAGATCCACTGCAATATAATACTTTGAGGCATTTAAGTTGTATTTTAACAAAATTAATGGAGAGCTTGGAAATAGGATTTAATGAGTTTCTCATGCTGACACCTGGAGCAAATAGAGCCATATCGGTGTCATGTTTCCATCCTAGTTTGAAAATTAGCTGATTGCCAGAAAGCATCTCAGTAAAAGAGAGGCAAAAAATTCAAAATCTTGCAATAGATACCATGGAGAAAAATTGCAAAAAACGTGAAACCATGACTGGATGCAGAAGAAGTAGTAGTTGAGGTAAAGATAATGAAGATTTTATTGTTGTTTTGGACAATACAGTGATCAACCTCGTAAATCAAATTTGGAACTTGAGCTTATCAGTTTTCAAAATGATAAAAGCAAGGAGCTTGCTATTCTGGAAAATTATCCAAGAATCAAAAATAAATGCATTTATAGAATTTGACAGCAGCTTGTGTTCCTTAGGACCTGTAGAAAGATTATTGTTTGTCAGATAACTGATTGACATATCTAGTTTTTATTAAAGGAAATACTTGTTTTGCCGAATGAATTTTTTATTTACTATCTATCAAATGCTAAATATTAGGTTTGTTCCTTTAATTTCTTAACAAGTTTAGAACAATAATATGAATATACAACTTAGTTTAAGTGCATATGTAAAATAAAATATGTATCTAAAGCCAGACGGGTACATTTTTCTGAGACCAAATTGCAAAAATGTATTTGTATTTTGTAGTTGTATTTTGTATTTAAAACACACAACTTGAAAGTATTTTGTACCTTGTATTTAAAATACACAACTTGAAAGTATTTTGTATCTTGTATTTAAAATACACAACTTGAAAGTATTTTGTATCTTGTATTTGAAATACATAATCTGTGTATTTTGCCCAGCCGTGCGTATGTGCTACTTAAAAGAAATATATGTTTTAAGAATATTACAATAAAGCCATTTACGACACTAATATGGTTCTATATTTATGACATTAATATGTTTATACGTTATATAAATGATATGGTTACTTATTATTAAACCAATTTTAAGCCCAAATATAGTATGGTTACTTATAATATAATTTTTTTACAATACTAGGATGTGTCATCTGAATGGCGTTTTAAATATAACAATGTAGTATTATTACGTACAACCATGTAATTCAACAATAGTATGTTGCCCTTAGAATATTGTTGTATCAATCACATATTTTTTTACGTGTATTTTGCTCAGCCCTGATTATATTTCTATTTAGTATTCTCTTGCACGACAACATATTACATACGCATTTTTTCTATTTACATATTTCTTTTTCTGTTCCACTTTATATGCTGGCATTTGGCAATTTAAAGTATGTTAACAAATATTTCATTAAGTTTTCAACAGATCTCTGGAGAAAGTAACTTAATTATCTTATTTAAATTGCTATTCTTTTGTACGCTTTATTGCGATGAGCAACAACTTAAAAGAATTTATGTATTCGGAACTTTAATTGGGCGGGAAATTTATTGCCTAAAAAATAAAATATATATATTTTTTTCTTTTGATCAAATTGATCTACATATAGCCGTATAAAAAGTTATTTATACATTCACTCCGAGCGGCAAATGTAAATTTTCGTGCGTTGTTATCAAGCTGTGACACCAAAAACGCCAGTTTATTACTTTTTAGCTTTTATAACTTATATGCAGTTTTTGGCCAATCTTATAAGAAAAAGCAAAAAAAAAACCAAAATTCATTCCCATGAAAGAGGGCAGACAAAAATACTCGTTCTTACATAAATATTCAATTAATATATTTTTATTTCATTTCTTTTTGTTCTTCAAGAATATGGCTAAGAATAATAAAATGTTGCTGGTAAAACTGCTCAAAAAGTTAAAACAACTTTAAAAATACATATCAGATATTTAAAGGTAGCGAGCAGCATGAATATAAAAAAAAAGAAAGAACCCGCCTGCGCATATTTTTACTTATTAACAGGCATAAATTTATATTCTAGATGTTCTTGCAAACATGTTTTCTGCTTCGAGCTCTTTATGGTAAAAGCACAACGCAATTTTAACGCAAGTATTATGTGAAAAAAAGCAACGCTTGTTTATGTGGAGGAACATTTCGTTTAGACAGGCAAACTGACAAGTATGGAATTATACAAAAGCAATTGTGTCACAAACAAATAATTCGCATTCACATTGTACATTCTCTCCGATTAAAGCCAAAGCCAGCTAAAGATGTTAACTGAGCATTGAGAAAATATTGTTTTTGTATTTTTTTTTTTTAATAAAACCAACAGCAATTATTAACTCAATAATAATAAAAAAAAACAGCAATATTGTTTGTAAGTATATAAATAAATATTTATAATCAAATAGAGAGAAGGTGAATCATCTACATAAAATGGCAAAAAGATAAAAAACTCGAAACTGAACAAAACAGCAAATAAAACATTCCAAGAAATACAGATATAATCATATTTTCTTTACCCTACTGTATGTATGCTAAATGAGATAACATTTTGCCAATAGCTGCAATAAATAGATAATATAAGTCAATTAAGATTATTAGTAAAAGTTTTATTTTTACACATTAAAGGGCATATTCATAAAAATTAAAATGAAATTTAAATGGGTTGTAATTCAAAACTGACATACAAAATTTTCTTACGAAAATTTGCATGAAAGTTACTCAATTTGTTTATTGATTTTCATATAAATTTTTTTAGACGTATTTGTTCTATGAACTGCACATTAATATTCATTTCATATACATTTTCTGCCTGGCCCACAATGTCATTCGACATCGCTCGTTCGCATAAAGAAAGACAAATTTGAAAATATTGTTTTTGGCTTGCCAAGCAGTTTATTTTTTTTTTATGAATAGAACCTTAAGTATTTAATACCAAAAAAATCTAAATATTTCTAAACCACTAGCCAACATTAAAATTTTTCTAAGGAAATAAAACATTCCACTCCAACTTCTTACAATCTTATATCTTCAAACTGTTATACCAGCAATTTATTCTACTCAAAAAATTGCGATTTAGATCTCACTCAATATCCTTGGAAGACATTAAAGGGTGTTTTTATTTATAGATTCGTTTTACTCAGCTAATAACTGAGATTAAGATTTCACTTAACATCTTTGAAATATATTAAGTGGTGTTTTTATTTTTAGAGACATTTGATTCAGCTACACAATTAACTAAGCCGAGTGGTAAACGCCATTCCATAATTAAAACGTTCTAAAACACTTATTAAAGTTCGTCAAAGATCGTTTGTCATTTTGATCCAGCCAATTTCCTGATTTTAGTATTATATAGAATTAATTCGCCGTTTTGAAACACAGAACTAGGACTCAGCGATAGAGTAATAAGCTGGAGGTGATAAGTTGCTTGAAACTAGGGTGAGAATTAAACAAAAAATTTCGTAGAATCCGTACTAAAATGATTTGTAGAAGTAATTAGAGACTAAAAATATACAATTTGACTTTTTAAGAATGCAAAAGTTTATATTTAACTATGGGAGAACGCTTTTCACGTTTCGAACAACATATATGTATATGCACATGTATATGTATGTAACTACAATAACTTTTCGATTTAACGAAACCCACAAGAATTAGGTTCGTTATATCGGAAATCTACTGTACATATATGCCAAACTAAAAACGGTCGCTTTTAAGTTTCATATTTCGTATCAAAATAAAGAAGTTCACCTCTTAAGTCTCAAGTGTGTAAATTACTGTGTATAAATTACTGTATATAATGTCCTTAGTTTGCTTATGCTTAAATAAAAAGTTCATTTCCTAAGTTTTAAATTCGCTTATACTTGCACGTATGAAAGAAACTTGTTCTCTAATTCTTCTGTTTGCTTATACTATAATATAATAATTCGTTTCTTAAATTTTATATTTGTTTTTTGTGTTTTGACAGGTATTATTAGAGCATTTTACTTTTTAAATTCTCAACAATTTATTTTGATTGTTGGGATATAGTGTTGAATGTTTGAGAATATCTTTCAAAAATTTCCAAAGTCTACTGATGGTTAGATATAGACAGCTGAAAAACATAGAAAACAAGCTATTTATAATTTTTTATTGGTATTTTATATTTGTGTTTTTCGAATTACTTAAGACTTATGAAATATTTGTTGAAAGTGTTCGTTTTCTGGTCAAATAAAATATAATAAAAAAGTTCGCTTCTTAAGTCTTATGATTGCATTTATATAACAGCACAGAAGTTCTCTTCTAAGTCTTTTATTTACTTAAACCAAAATAAAAAGAGTTTGTTTCCGAAGTCTTTCCTTGGCTTACCTACATATGTATATACATATGTCGTATTCACATGCATGTATGTATGTATATAAGAAGGATGTATCTTAAGTCTTCAGTGGTAATGAAATCAAAATATAAAGTTTGTTTCCTAAGTCTTACGTTTTTATCTACAATTATATCTGTCATAATAAGTTTGTTTCTTCAGTTTTTTTTATTGCTTTTGCTAAATCTTACATTTTATGTATGTGTAGCAAAATGAAAGATTTCGTTTATTAAATGTTACAAACATATGTATATGCCCATACATATATATGTGTTTCAAAATAAAAGTATTCCTACCTTCAATCTTTTGTTCATGCAATTGCTTTAGTTTCAAACTGCTTGTGATTTATATATTATATACTTAATCATTATATAGATTGCTTTTATTTCTAATATTATATGATGGTATCATTTGTCTGGCTCAAGTTCAATCCTGGCTAAAGGCAAGAAATATTTTTATTTTTTAATTATAACAATAATTGCCGCGATCAATAGCTCTTGATCAAAGAAGACAGGAAAAAATAATTGAATAAACTAAAGCTGGGGGACAACTAACTGTTTCGCAGTCTCTACCCTGCTTTGTTTTGTTTTTGTATTAATATACAATACCAAGTTATATAAGTTCTCAAAAACCCAAGTTATAATACGTTAAACAAATTTTACAGAAGAAGTTAAAAACTATCTTCTAATGAAAAATTAACCAAAATTTTTTTCCATAAAATAATTTTTGATAAAATCGGTAGCAGCATGTATTGACACGGCGCATTAGAATCAATCAATATGTTGGTTTTGAACACTTATACATGTATTTTTTTAGATTTATTTATTAATGTATCAAGATAATAAAAGTTTTCTTAATATGCTAATTATTTCTTTATTTCGACCGTTTTTGCTTTCTTAGTATGTGTAATTGTTTGAGCTTAAGGTCTCTTTTGGAATTTTTAGTTTTTTTGGTTTTTAGTTATCTGGCAATATTTCGCTTTCCTTTGGATAGCCTGAAGAAGAAATATTGCCAGATAACTAAAAACCAAAAAAACTAAAAATTCCAAAAGAGATCTTAAGCTCAAACAATTACACATATGTATTAAGGTATTCTTAATATATTATTTATAGAATATAAATGTGTTATAAGGTTATAAAAGAAAGTATTTGCAAAACCTTGTATATAAAAAAAGTAGTATGTAAAATTAAAAATAAGATACATGTACTTTCTATATCAAATAAACATTTAATGTTATATAAAACCAAAAAAAAAAAAAAAACAACAACAAAAAAGCGAAGGCGTTATTATACCATTTTCTATTTTAGATTAGTGCTGCATATAACGAACAAGCATGACAACAATTAGGTTTGTTATATCAGAAAACTACTGTATATGTATGCTTCGTTTTTAAATCTTTAAGTGTGTATATTACTGTATATAATTTGTCTCCTTAAGTCTGGTGTGATTATGTTTAAATAAAAAGCTTGTTTCCTAAGTCTTACTTCGCTTATATTCAAATCAAGGAGGATTGTTTTCGAAGTCTTCTTTTTGCTTATATTTTAATACGTTTTTTAAATCTTATGTTTGTGCGTCGATTTCTATATTAAATATAAAAAAGTTCGCTTCTTAATTCTTAGATTTGCATTTGCCTAACTGTAAAGACGTTTCCTTCTTAAGTTTTTTGTTTGTTTATGAATAACTAAAGAGTTCGTTTCCTAAGTTCTTTAATTGCTTATATAATGTATTGTCATATGTGTAAGCTGATTGTGTCTTAAATCTTCTGTAGGCTAGTATCAAAATAAAAAGTTTGTTTCCTAAATCTAATGTTTTTAAGTACAATCATAACTCTTATAGTAAATAAGATGGCTTTTCGAGTTTTTTAATTGCTTCTGCTAAATAAAAATATTATTTTCCGAAGTCTTACATTTTTGTATACTTAATACCAAAATAATGAAATTTGCTTCTTAAGCTTTATGTATATACCAAAATTAATATACCTTTTGTTCATACATTTATTTTTGATCATCATTTATTTTCAAACTGCATCGAAGACCAATATGAAAACTTATTTTTTTGTATCGTTTGTGATTTATTATATATCAGAATCAATCAAAATGTTGATTTTGGATTTTCAATAATTGAGGACTTGTTTGAAACCCTATAATGATATGTCATTTAAGGCCAATAAGCAGGCCTAATACCATAATATACTAAACAACGTTAGTAAATCAATTAGAAAAATGCATAACACAAAACATGGATTTTGCCATAGTTGACTTGATTATTTTATAAATAGTAAAGCAGCTATAGCTTTCTAAACTGATTAAGATCTATAAGAATTGTTAATTACTTATTGAAAAATACAAGTGTTGATTTAATTAAGTTAATTTGTTAGAAAATTTCTTCATCATCTTTTTTCATTAGAAAACAATTTATTGCTGGCAATAAAATCACAACAATCAATTATTTTATTTGAGTTTACTTCGTTCATTAACCTTAAATAACGATCACATAAAGAAGGGCATTAATTGAGAGACTTGCATGGCCCATAATTCTTTTTTTAAGTTTCCTTTATTGTTAATTTAAACGTAAGTTTTGTTTAATTTAACGAGTCTTTTGAAAATTTAGTGTTGATTGTGTTGGATTTATTGTCAACGTATTGGTGCATGTGAATTTCAAATAATGGGAAATTCCAATATTACGTGTGGATTTGTTGTTTTTTTTATGTTAATAATAAAAAAACTGATTGATTTAAATCAGTAGAGAGAAAAACCGAACAAAGTAAATTAAAATACTTTCTAAGATGTTGGTGTTTTGTTGTTGTTGTTGCTGTTGTCGAAAACGTTTTGGCGGTCATTTTAATCGTATTGTTAAACTTAAGTTTATAATTATTTTCATAAAGCATAGTTTATTAAATTTGTATAACAATATGATTTTAATTTATCTTATACATTTGTCAGCAAGAGTGTGAGTGAATGTTTAATAAGAAACATGTGATATATTAATAAAATGTGCACATGTATATATGTATGTATGTTTGAAATGTTTGTATGTTTGAAATTGAACAGACCCCAAGAGAATTAATTGCATTTTGTTCGTGTACAAGTTGCAAAAGACGTTACTTTTTTGTTTAAGATTTTTGTTTGCGTTTAAATTATGCTTGAAAAAAAAACGTTCAGAGTGATTGTGGAAAGAAAAAGGCAAAATCAATTGACTTCATTTGGCCGGCCAACTGCATGAAGCCAGCAGTGGTAGAACAGTGATTCGGAAAGTTTGAATTTTTTTTTTTTAGCATTTTTTTTATAAGTATTAAAATCTTAATACTAAATTTAAAATTAAAAAAATATGCTTTAAAATTAAAAAAAAATATGCTTTATACTTAAGTCCGGCCAACGCTAGACAAAAAGTTTTATTTTGCGGGAGCTATTTCGGTAAAATCACCTATTGAGCAGTCTGATGGTGGCAACGGTATCCCTTCTTCTAAGCCGAGTGTGGCCGCCAAAATTAAGAATATTGCGTGTAAGAGGGTTTGGATGAATTTTCAGTTTACTGACATAAAAGTTTGAAATAACAAAATTCCATATTCGACGAAAGAAAAAAATGCCTACGACAGTTTGGTAATAGATTATGGAATAAGTAAACTAAGTTCTCTTTAATCTATTACAAAACTATCGTAGGCGGTTTTTAAATGCTTGAACCGCAAGTTTTGCTGTTAAAAAAAACTCCTAACGCGTTTCAGACACTCGTCACAATATTTTTGTTTTAAAACCAAACACTAGAACTGCGAAGCTAGTTTGCTTGTCTGCAGTAGCACTCAGAGTCTGTGGCAGAAATTGAACCTACAACATCGAAACTGTAGTTTCCAGCACTGTACCAAGTCAAAAATCGAGGCGCGTGATACGTATGGTCTATATAAGTAAACTAAGTTCTCTTTAATCTATTACAAAACTATCGTAGGCGGTTTTTAAATGCTTGAACAGCAAGTTTTGCTATTAAGAAAACTCCTAACGCGTTTCAGACACTCGTCACAATTATTTTTTGTTTTAAAACCAAACACTAGAACTGCGAAGCTCGTTTGCTTGTCTGCAGTAGCACCCAGAGTCTGTGGCAGAAATTGAACCTACAGCATCGAGACTGTAGTTTCGAGCACTGTACCAAGTCAAAAATCGAGGTGCGTGATACGTATGGCCTATATAGCTAACATCGTTGGTAGATTTATGGCTGGATCTACATGTCCGAAACATTGTACAGGTAATGATGGAAACCTTCGTCATACATTTATTAAAAAAAAAAAATTAAATTTTTATAGTATTTAGTAAATTTTTTTATTTTCAATACTCGTAGAAACATCATTTTGTATTATTCCATAAATTTTATCGACGATTTCTGTTGTGATGGTCTCTTTTGCGCGACCTGATTGAATGGCGTTATTTATTTTTAGTACGACTACAATGAAGCCAATAAACCTCTTTTTAATATTGATGGTGCAAAGTTCCTATAGTATTTATTAATGGCTCGATTATCGAACAGAACTTTAGTTCCGTTGCCAATTGCTAAAATAGTATTATAAATGGTAACTGGCAACCAAAGTTGCTATTTGAAAGTAATTTTGGCAACCACAAATTTGTAGTTTTTTTTTATAAAACAAGCAATTGAGTTTTATTTACTTTATTAGCTTCTAACATTGATACCAATCAAAAAATTGTAAACAGCTTGTTTTCTCTGTTTTCCAGCTGTCTATATGTCAAAATTTCATATAAGCTACCCTAATCATCAGTGGACTTTGCAAATTTTTGAAAGATATTCTCAAACATTCAACTTTATATGCCAACAATCAAACAATTGTTGTGATATAAAGTTGAATGAAATAACTCTAAATTTTTTGGAGGTTATTTCACAGTTTTTTATGAATTATGAAATAATTCCCAAATGAAATAAGGAGTCACCTAATGGAAGCTATTTAATTGGGACTTATTCCATTATTCTGGCTACAGAGAAAACTTTTACTCAGCGAAGCCGAAGAGAATAAAATCCTTCCGCACGGGCGAAGACCGGCTATGCAGGAAAATTTTGGTGAGCGGAGCCGAGGTTTGTTATACTATAGAAATTAAATCCTTTCTTCCGGCAGAAGGCCGGCTACCGCCGGGATGGCTCAATCATCTCTCTATGGTATATGGAACACCGGCTTCGCTAACAAAATATTATCTGTATAGCCGGCCTTTGGTTATATATCTAAGATAACAAAGTTAAGGACCTCTTTCATCGGGAGTTACCTGTTATATCATAAAGGTAAAAACATTTAAACAGTGCCTGGGTGCAAATATAATAAACATTTTGTTGGGACTTATTTCATTTGGTAGTTATTACATTTGTTTTTTATAAAAATATTTTTGTTTTGAATTAACGGTTAAGTTTTTGGGTCTTATTTCCATTTGGCGTTGGGAGTTATTTCGTTTTTTCTTAATTTGGCAGTTATTTCATCTTTGTTGGGACTTATTTCATTGGGAGTTATTGCATTGGGAGTTATTTCATTTGGGAGTTATTTCACAGTACCAATAGCAACCACTGTGCATAGTTATTCTTTTATTCAAGAAAATATATTAGCGTTAAAATAAACCATAACTTGACGGTTTATGATCTTTGCTTCTCTTTGGCTTTTGCTCTTTCATTTTCTTAGCATCTACAAAAGCACAAGTTATGGCATCATCGTCATCAGCATCAGCTAACCCCCGGCTAAAATCGTTATCTAAAAAAAGACGAAAAGAAAAACGAAAAAAAAAACTGGCAATTCAAAAAGACAAGCCATTCAACAGACATTTAGTTTGACTGTCTTGCCATGTTATAGTCAAGATTTTGATTATTTTATGGCATATCTGTCTGTCCGTCTGTCTGAGTGTATGTTTGTCAGATTTTAAACAAAAAAACTACATACATACCATTCAGACGTTTTTGGACCACATTGTCATTTTGTTAAGTTTCAGTTCAATTGCTTTCAAAAGAGTTAAAAACAAGAAATAGAATGGAAAAGGAACCAGAAAATAAAATCACTTACACGCACACAACACCCGCCTACCCTTTTATACTCAAGACAAGAAGTTTTACCTGTTGTATTTGCTTTTTGCTGCTTGCTGTGGCTTTATTGGCATTTGTATACGCATCCCCGGTGTTAAAAGAACAAAAGAAGTAGAAGAAGAAGAAAAAAAGAAGAATTCAACAATGTAATTGCATATGTATGTATATAAATACATATACATATATACTCTTAGGTATGTACAAACACACTTTCTGTTTAACAAGTCAACCTAAACTGTTGAAACTCTCCTCTATACAAACAACAAGTCATCAGCCTTCCTTGGCTCTGAGATTTTTTTTTTTTTATTAATTTAATTTTATTTTTGTCTTCTTTATTTTTTTGTTTTTGTTTTCTGAGACATACATATATAATTTTGTTGTTGTCTCCGATTCTTATACGTGTTGTTCTTAGTAGCGTAGTTGAGCATTGTTGTTGTACATAGACTTTTACTCGGTTATATACATAGAAATCTTATTATATACATACCTACGTGTGAATTTGAACAGATAATCTTTGAGTGTATAAAAGAAGATATAGTTATTTAAGGTTATGTGCACGGTGTTGCCAAGTAAAAGGAAAATTATTCTTCACTAGCAATAGTCTAGCATTTTTTTTAATATAATTTGGATTTGTACGATAAATGAGTTGATTATTTGATGCTTGTCGCTACAATTCCTGCCAAATACTCTAGGCGCATGTGCAGATAAGCAAAAGGCTTCGCAGTTTGTGTTTCAAATAATGACAGGCATTTTGATTATCAAACTGTTTAATAGATTTTTTTTTTTTTTATATTGGACCAGTACTCAGGGGATGACCCCTACATATGCAGTGCATTGTACCAGAACTAGGAAAATAGGTTGTGAGGAGGGGGAAAGAGGGAGTAGTGTTTGTGAACATTTGACTTGAACCTTTCAACGTTATAACAGACAGGAAACACGTCTGCAGGCAAATTATTCCACAGACGAAGCGTTCGGCTGAAAAACGAATTTTCTCTGTAATGCGTAGTGCGATTCCCCGGGCGATCGACCACAAATGGATGAGCTCTGGACGATGAGCGCGTGCTACGTAAAAATGTGCGAGTTTCGGGAACAAGATCCCTAATCTCGTCTGAGCAAAATCCATTGTAGTAACGATAGAACAGAGTAACGCACCCCACATTGCTGCAACCTTAGCAGCAATTGTTTCTTTTTTTTTAATTTTTTTTTGTTATTTGCAATCTATTTACAATAAAATAATAAGCAAATTTACTAGGTACACTACGAGTTATTTAATAGAAGTGTTAAATTCCATTGAATTTAACAAAGTAAAGCTCATACAGTTTATAAATGCTTACTGTAGGGATATATGTTTACATATGTAAATATATTAAAAGATGGGCAAGTTAAAAACTAAAGGGCAAATCTAAAATATGCAGACTTTTTAAACGTCTTGCTTCATCACTATCATCTAAAAGAGTTATCGCAAGTAAGTTTTAATGGGTGCTAAGTCTTTTAAGGTAATTGGTGCTATACTTTTTCATCCTTTTGTAAATATGATTTTCAAATTTCAGGTCCTTATCAATTATTACACCCAAACAGTTCAGACTATCTTCTTGCTGTACGGGAATATTGTTGAAACTGATTTGCACAAAGTTGTGCAGGTTATCATTAACGGAATCAAAAACATAGCTTCAGTTCTTAACGGCCTTGAGACTCTTGATAAAGCATAGCTAGCAGTTGCCATATGGCAGTCGAAAAATTGTTTCTCACCGGTAAAAAATTGCTAAAGTTAACAGTGCAAGGTTGTGGTATAATCCACAAAATCATTCATGGAACGCAGGGGTGCACATAAGTTCTATATGGAAGAGCAAACATCAATATATTTAAATACAAACTGCTTTTAATTATTACTTTTGGTGGTAAAAAACAAACACATTTACGAAACATATATCTGATAATCGCTGTCGGCAATGTTTACCAGCAAAGCATGCAAAAGTGTTGTTACTTTACTCTTGTGTATGTGTACAGTAAAGAACGACAAAAAAAATATATAAGACAAAGTTGTTTGTGTGTGTTGTGTATTTTTTATTGCTAGTGTGTTGAGCGCAGTATGTGTGTATTAAATAGCATTAAACAGCCCTACAGCTAAGCGCTTTTACAAAAACAATTGAGCATCAAGCGCATAGGGCTTGGGCATCTCTGATGTAAAGGATGAAAAACAATGGACATAAAACTCGAGCATAGCTTAAGTGATGAGTTTTTTCCATTATATCCAACGAACTGACACTTGCCAAACAAAAAATAGTATATTAATTTGCAAGGGAAGGACGAGAATGCAAACACCGAGCACAATTTGTATATAAAAACGTTGTAGTTGACCGTGTCAAATGCTTTACTTAGATCCAGTGAGACTAACGTGGTTTTCTTTTTATTATTCCGATTTTCGCAAATTTGTACATTTGTTTATATATTGAGGCGTATTTTTGTATGTTCAGAAATATCAGTGATTATAACTAAATTTGTATAGCTTATATTCGAAGATAATTGCTCAGCAATATCTTCTAGCAATAATTGTTGAACATGTGTTTGAACACATATTCATGCAGTCCACACGCAAATATCTTGTATCGGCAATCGTTTTTGGCAGTTGCTACGGCAATAATTGCCAATCACATTGCCAGTGTGAATGAATAGTTAGAGATTTAGCATTGACAGTTGCCATATTTTCTTGTGTTACCATACTTTCTATTTTATCATATTAAACCGATTATTCCCGGAAGAATTTATTTTGCAATATTGCACATATACATATTTTTTCTCTCACGCATTAGAGCCAATTTTTTTTTAAGTTAATTTCTTTTTAAAAGAAGCTGATAATTAATTGCTAGTGGTATTGCGCCTCCCCACAAAAAATATAAATTTTATCTTACTGCCAAGTTGTAATAATAAAAAAATGTTAAGTCATTTTAACACTCGTTTTTGCTAAAGGCAACTGTAACTAACGCCACTTTTTTTGGGTCTTTGTTAAAAAGTTAATTACTTTTTCAAAGAAGCTGATAATTAATTGCTTTTGGTATTGCACCTCACAGTAAAAGAAATAAATTTTATCTTACTGCCAAGTTGTAATAATAAAAAATTGTTAAAAGTCAGTTTAACATTCGTTTTTGCTGAATGCAACTGTAACTAATGCCAGCGTTACCGCCAAGTTATAATAATGAGCTTTTAGCATATTCTGATAATTTTATGTTGTTTTAAGTTTAATGCATTTATATTTTAACTGACTTATTTAAAAAAAAAATAATTTGTATTTCTAGATAGATAGAAAATAATTAAATGCTCGGTGGCTTTGTGGTTAAAGCAGTAGAACATGATACGTCATGTCCCGAGTTCAAATCCCAGTGGGTGCTGATGAGTAGTGTAGCGACTACGAAACAGCTAGTTGTCCCCCAGCTAAAGATTTGATTATTATTTTTCTTGTCTTCTTCAATCAAAATTATTGATCACAGCAGATTTGTGTTGTAAAAAATTCTTCTTAAGAAAAAAACTTAAGAAAGAAAAAACCTGAACTATTTATAGCCCGTTGTACAAATGTACAAACCAAAAATTTAATTTAAAAAAATATTTTGTGTTTCTTAAGAAAAATTTCCATATAAAATTTGTCTAATTAAAAGCTTAATAAGCATGAAATATTTTTTATATAATTTTTTATATAAGACCGTTAGAATTTTATACACTTATGTACTATTTCCTAGACCTTTTTCATGCTCTATACAAATATTCTTATAAAGAAACATAATTTGTGACATGGAAACACTGATTTATTAATAATAAGTTAAAGAAAAGAAAAAAAAGGCAACGTATGTATATAAAACTGTTTTTTTTTATTTATTTGATGACGATGATGGTATTTTTAAAACATTTATTTAATTCTGCATTTTTATCTAAAAGTTTGTGTGGTTAAGTGTTCATGGTGTGTGTATGTATGTGTGTGTGTGTGTTAATATCTGTATTTAAGTAATAAAATATCACTCAGTCCTAATTGCTTGAAGAGAATATAAAACAAATTATTTGCTTTCATTAAAAGCAGTGGGAAATATTGCAATATATTAACTTTTATGGATTTTTTCATTTTACTCGTATTTAAATGTTAATGATAAATTTTATTTGCATTAGTTTTGTAATATATTTTGCTTAAACTAAAATTTCAAATAAATAAAACCGTTTCAAATCATTTTTAAATATCCACGTAAGTGTTTGTGTATAAGTGTATTAGTTTGGCAAATTTCTTAAGCTTCTACTCGCCTATAGAAAACAGCTAGATATGTATGTATTGTATACATGTATGTAGATATGTAAATATAAAAAGTATGTGTGTATGTTTGGCAATAGTTGCCATCCATTGTTATTGAAACACGTTTTAAAGATTTTAAAGTGAACTGGTTTCAAGATTTCTAATTTATACCGGGTATTGACTTGGTTTTAAAAATTTGTTTCCCTCTATATATTAAAGAAGGGTGAACAATTACCTGAGCCGTAAAGTAATTTAAGTTAACACTTAAGTATTTGGAAATTTTAAAAATTATTTTAAAGATGGAATTTTATGGCCTTTATTCAATTTTTGCGCGCACTTCAAAGAAATCAACTATTCCTGCTTGAAATGATAATGTTTCAAAATCAGTCTATTTCATTAGGCTTAGTTTAATTGTTAAGCACCGTAGACATGCATCAAACTGTTTGATGAACTCTGTTATGTGTTGGTAAAATTTAGTTTGACTTAAAATTTTTTCTGTCAAAATTCAGTTTAAAATTGTTTTGAAAAGGATAGAACTTGTTATTTTTCGAAATGAAAACAAACTAATTTTTAATATTTGTGGAAAACAGTTTTTTTTAGCTGTATGAAAATGAGAAAATTAAAATAATTTTTTTTTAATTGAAATTTTTTATAAAAGTCGATTTCAAAACAAAATATATTTTTTCTCTCATGTTTTATTTGATATTCATCCAAAAATATTGATATTGCCGTTACCGAGACGAAACAAAAACAAAGTTTGAAGTAAATACGCACACACACACACATCAAACTAACATCAAACTTCTGGCCCAACGTAGTAAAAATCTAAATTACACAAAAACACAACGACACAAAAACAAAATTTGAAGTAAATACGCACACACACACACATCAAACTAACATCAAACTTCTGGCCCAACGTAGGAAAAATCTAAATTATTTTGATTTTCTTCAAACTCACATCAAGCTATACATACGTGTGTTCAAACAGATAGTGGCAGAGTTACAATAAATACAACACCAAAGATAAGATCATTAATCTTACTGCACAAAATTATTTATATAAAAGAGCCTATTTACTTATTTGAACGCCTTCAGTTTGCACGTTCTAACAGAGGAAAAAACATTATACAATTCAGACATCGAACATTAATATCCGAGTGGCAGTTCTTTACAAATACCATACGGCTGTGTATTTTTCACTACCCAACACTTTGCAATGTACTGGCAACGCTATACAATTCAAACAACAACTGTTTCTATATTTTAGTTCAGTTTGAACCTTTATATATTGTTCAATAATTTGTTTCATAATAATACTTTTGATTTGCTTGGTCGTCAAGTACTATACTTGAATATCGCAAATTCATTGTTAAAGAACCTAATGTATTAAAATTTATGCTTTATCTTTATAACTTCTAGGTAAAATAACTTTAAAATATATATTGTGCTATTATAAAATCACATACTGTAATTCAAAAGATTTATATCTTGTTGTATGTGATATACCTTTTTCATAAAAATAAATAAAAAAATCATCACATATGTTTGTTTGAAAAAGCAGGGAAGTCTTTGTGTTTTTGACAAATTTACGCAAAGGAAACGAAAGACAGCTGTGCATATACCACTACCCTATTAAAGCTGCCTTGCGTGGGACTTTATTCTCACTAACACAATAAAAAAACTCTGATTTGAAAAAACATTTTGATGTGTGGCTATGCCGCTTCAATTTTATTTTTAAGTAATTTTTAAAACAAATGTTCTGAGGTAAATTTGAAAAAATACGGAAAACACAGTCTTAATTTAGTTGAAAAATCTATTGAAATAAAATATACGAACAATTGAGTTTGCGAGTATACCAATGAAAAAAATATGAACGGCCTGTTTTAATGTTTCCTAGACGTCTATATGTCGACATTTTATAGCAGCTACTCCAATCATCAGTCGACTTGGAAACCTGTGAAAGGTATTCTCAAACAATTAAGCCCTCTATTCGCTATTTTCAGCTTCTACCATTTATACCAATAAAAATTATAAATAGCTTGTTTTCTATGTCTCCCAGCTATCTATATGTCGACATGTCATAGGAACTACCCTAATCATCAGTAGACTTTGGAAATTTTTGAAAGATATTCTCAAACATTCAACTTTATATCCCAACAATATAAATAAATTGTTGAGAATTTAAAAGAAAAATGCTCTAATAATACCTGTCAAAACACAAAAAACAAGCTTTTTCATTTATACACGTCTCTAACATTTCTTTACACCTTTCAAACAAATGAACAACCTTGGTTGCTACGATTTGCTTTTTGAAAGTATCGAAAAGCAGAGAACAAAAATTCAAACAATTAAAAATGAAAAATCTTGTTTTTTTGTGTTTTGACAGGTATTATTAGAGCATTTTCTTTTAAATTCTCAACAATTTATTTATATTGCTGGGATATAAAGTTGAATGTTTGAGAATATCTTTCAAAAATTTCCACTGATGATTAGGGTAGTTCCTATGAAATGTCGACATATAGATAGCCGAGAAACATAGAAAACAAGCAATTTATAATTTTTATTGGTATTCTCAAACATTCAAATTTATATCCCAATATTTAAAATAAATTATTGAGAATTTAAAAATAAAAAGGTTTTAATAATACCTGCCAAAACAAAAAAACAAACTTTTTTCTTTTACACACGTCTAAATTTTTCTTTTTTGTAGCCCTTCCCTTCAATATAAATTTTTTTTTAGTTAGATTTATTTTCATATAAGTATTTTATTATTATATATCGATTGCTTAATATAAAAATGAAACAGTTTAAGCTGCCAAAATTTGACAAATTTGGCGAAGGACCCTGTATAAGTCTGTATGTATGGATTTAATGTTGCAAATAATTTTACACATACATACATACATATGTACATACAAATTCAAAACTCCCCCATTGTGGTGAAATAATCCACAACACTAAAGTGATTTTTTTTTTTAAAGATTTAACCAATTTTCAAAGAAACCAAAAATGAGAATTCAAAACACAAAAATAAAATAATAAAGTAGACAAACAGACGGATTTTACTCTTCTAAAAAAATTTTTATTCATTTTTAATTTATATATGTAGGTAGATAGATACCTTGTTCTATGTAAATATATACATATGTATGTATGTAAATCGGTATGTGGATACAAATATGATGTTGTATGCAGGTATATATGTATGTAAAAAATGTATATGTTTGTTTTATATTCATATTGATCACTGAGTATGTACATGTTTTATAAAATATTACCTGACTTTTTACAATTAAATAAGCCTAGCAAGGTAAGAATTGATTGATCGTCGTAGTGTCTTAACCACTTTTAAGATCGACTGACAAACAGACATTCAGTCTCAACCCTGCAAACATATCGAAGCTAAAGTGTAAATAAACTTATCCAAATACTGACTTGTTTAACACATATTTATGTGTTCTTGCCAGTTTCAGACAAAACAAATGTAATAGTATTAATTTTTAAGCTACATTTTAAACATTTCGGTATCAATGAAAATTAACTTAAAAAATTTTAATAATAAATAAATTAAATAATATTAATAATGAGTATTATTAAAACAAAAGTTAAAAATCAGTAAAAGTGTTTCTTAGAAGTCAATAATTAGATACGTCCAAGGCGAATTCATTATTAGGTGGATGCATCGGCGAATTCAGGCGAATTCGATTAATATGGCGGCACTTTCGCTGTCAAGTTTTGTTTACCTTTTTCGGCACCATTTAAATTTTTTACATGTTCGTTATCAACTACTTTTGACAGCTTAAGTGTGAATTCGCCTTTTTACACAAACAAAATACCTGTTGTTTTTTTTATTGTTGTATTGTTGTAGCGAAGCGGTTACCTTGTTTTTTGTATCATGGATACGTCCAATATAAGAATAGAAGTGAGACTACAGGCAAAACTGTTAATTGCAAAAAAAAAACTGTATACGTAAAAGAGTAAGATGAGAGCAACAAACAAGTATTGAAATAGTAAAAACAAAAGAGATTTATTTTATATTCAGCTCTTTTTTATTACAAAAAATGTAATGGGTTTTAGTTCTATTAATTATAGTATGAGTTTAAAAAGAGTGAAAAATTTTACATGTGGTACACATTGAAAAAAAAAAAGATGAAGCATCATGACAAAAAAGTACAATATTTTTGAATATATATTTTTAAAAATCATAGATTTACGTTACATTTGATGAGGCTTGGAGCTTATTTATATATTTTATTTTTTTTTAATATCGGTACCAAAATCATGTAACATTTTTACCAAGATTTTTAAGACATGTCTTTTTTTTAATTGTTATTATGAAAAAATATTTTTTTGTCTCTTTTTATCCTTTTATTAATATCAATGTAGTCAGATTGCCAGATGAATGAAAATAAAATGATTATTAATAAATAACAAACGGAGCAAAAGGAAATTATAAAAAAAAACATGTGAAACAGATAAAATGCCTTTTTCGGTGTGGCAATTTATTAGTACAAAAAGAAAATATCGTGCAAATATGAACTGCAAAGTTGAACGTCCATACCACGCGTTATTAAAGCGTTCTAAGCGTCTGTTAAAAAAGTATAATCAGTACAATTGTGTCTGACAAGTTACACATCAGAAAGCACAGGACGCATAGACGCGTACGACGCAAAGGTAGGTCTACTCTCTGGTTTTGTATACACCGCAAACGCCATGAAAAGTATCAGTTGTTTTTGATAGCCAAAGAGGACAATTTATATTTTATTTTCAGTGTAATCGATAAGAATATTTATGTAGTGCGTTTCTTTTTAAAATTTTTTGATTTAGTTTTATTAAAAATAATTTTAATTTTACCACAACAGATGATCACGAAAAAAAACTTGGCGCATATAAAACTTTTCATTTAACTTGAAGTTAGAAAGGTGTAGAATGCGTAGACAGTTTGAACCGCGTAAAAAGCACCAACATGTGTATATAACGTATGATAGGGACCTACAGCTTAAGCTTATTTTTTGTAAGAAAACTATATGAAGTTTTACAAAATTTCTGCTTACTTTTATGAAGATTGTAGATTCTAGAAGTGGTCCAGGTGTACGTTTGTAAATATCTCAAACTTGTCTCAGTTAGAATACCTTCATGCAGTCATTATTTAATTGCCCTACATGATGAACTTTCACTTTTTTCTATATGGTACAAACACAGCCGCAAAACAAGTTTCCATATATAGATCTAACCTTCACATTTGTTGTCGAGTTTAGAAATATGTGAGAAATGATGCTGCCGGAACTAATAGGTGTACAGCTTTGCTTCCGCAATTTTTTCCGAAATTCAGGGCTTTACTGTAAAAACTTGGTTATACATTTATGAATCAGAGTATTCTTTTTGCGTTTGACACGAGTCTTGATCAAGTAATGCCTTCAGTTCTACTTTTTTGAAAAAGTTCTCTCTTCAATCGTTATGTTTTCAAATGCTTTAGCTTATTGTATGACATCTACAATCCATTTGTTTCGACTACCGCTACAGACATCTATTGCAAAACGGTGGAAGCAAAGTTGTACACCTAATAGCTAAAATAAATTTTATAACTAGTATTTAAGAAATAAAGTCTGGGAAGTCTAGATAATCAAATTTAATACCTAAAAAAGGTAATATTTGCATTCGCCTTTATGACACTAAAGAGGATTCATTTTATGAGTTTATCCAGTTTTGCTTCTACGATAAGAAAGCAATTATCATGTAAGATAGTTTTGCACGTCTTGTTGTAACTTTATAATCTCATTTTTGTTATAAAATGTTTGCGGGGAAGCGATCATAACTTATACATTGAAAATCCGTTTTATGTATATAGTGTAAATAGTATTGAGCTGGTGTTGATGTTTTATATAAACTCTTGTGAGGCGAACACTGATCACTTGTTTTAAAACTCTGGGATTTTTTATATACTTTTTTATTTTCATGAACTGTCTCTCTTTTCTTAAAAGCCAAGTCAGTGAACTAAACCATACAACAACAACAACAACAGCTATAACTATAAAGAAATCTTAAAGAAGAGAATTTCCAGTCACAGACACTGTACTACTACAACAACAAAAACAACAACAACAGCGTCAATTTATACACATGTATTTTTATTCACAAAAAAAAAAAACACAAAAAAAACTACAAAAATTGAGGGTTGTTGGAAACATTTGCACGTAAAACCCGAAAATCAGGTAAATTTTTTTTTTTGTTGAAGGAGATTTCAACTTTGCGGCATATGAATTTAACCATTTGCTCGAGCAGTATTGGCAACAGCGTCAGTTAAGTCAACACGTTTTAGACATACGATCAGTTTACAAACGGACATTTAAGTGAAAAGAGCTTACGGTCTCCACTAACCAAACTCTGAACGATTTTCAAAAGTAATTGAAAAAAAAAAATTAAAATTTTGCAGTTTTGGCCAAAAACCTAAAAAACACACTCTTACACATACAATTTTATTTAATCTTTTTTTTTTTTTGGGCTAACAAATACTTGCATACGTAGAAATTCATACAAATACTACTGGAAAAATTTCAAATGAAAGAAGTCATTTTATATGTTTTAAGTGGTAACTGGAAACGAGGCGTTGTGGTCAAAACTTTTTGAAATTAGTTCAAAAACGTTGGGCTACACTAAAGGAGCTGTGAACTGAAAAGCAAGCAAATTTTGTTTTCACAATTTGGCTGCAAATAAAATTTTTTTTAAGTGTTCAAATTTATAAAAGTGTGAGTAGTGAAAGAGTGAGCGCGTTTAATATATGTACAGCAAAATTAACGCATTAGTGTTAATTGAAAATAAATTTAAATTAACGGATTTTTGTTGCAAAAAAAAAAATGTAAAAACCATATACACACAAACGCAAATGCATCTGGTGAAATAATTTAATAATTTTTTTACTAAAAACAAAAGTATAAATAATATTTAATATTTTTAAACATTTTGTATTCATCAGGGATTTTGAATAAAACTCGCTTAAAGCTCGAATCTGTTTCGATCTCGTTTGGGAAAATAAAAAGTTTTTTAAATTTGTACGAAAGTTACTCAATTTTTTGTACGATTTCCATACAAATTTTCTAGACAAGTCACTCGTTGTGTTCTATGGTCAGCATATTATTGGGCTAGTCATAGAATATAGAAGAAAACCCCGTCGAGGAAACTTGTAAGAACATCATTAAATTTTCTGAGTGCTTTCCGTAACAATTTCTTAGATGAGTCGCTCTTTTGTGTTCGGTAAACAGTAAATATATTAAAATTATATTTTGTTTTGTATTTTTAAATAAATTAATAAAAATAAGTGTTATAAAAAATATAAAACTTCTATCAACAGCTTGTGGCCAGTTTTCCAAAATATTTCCGCTATATCCCTTATAGTTTCAGATATTTTGGGGTGCCTATTTATACAAAATTAAAGCATATTCAGAGCGGATTTTGTCAAAAAGAAGCAAAAGGTGGGACATTTTTATGGAAAGCCCTTAAATAACTGAGTGCTTTACTACAAATATTTTAGATAAGCAGCTTGCTCGAGTGCGCTCTGTAAACAGTAATGTGCTGTTCATAGAACACAAACGGGCACTCGTCTAAAAAATTGTATATGGAAATCACTCAAAAAATTGAGTAACTTTCATACGAATTTTCTATACGAGTTGCTCGTCTGTGTTCTATGAACAGCACGTAAATAAAAAATTAAAAAAAAGTTATTACACGTAATGTGCCGTTCATAGAACATAGACGGGTGACTTGTCTAAAAAATTTATAAGGAAATCACTCATAAAATTGAGTAGCTTCCATACAAATTTTTTGGACGAGTTTGGACATATATTTTCAAGTCCTACCTTGACTTTTGGTCCACTCTATAAACTTGTGTATGATAACTTTGCAAAAATGTGCTATTTACAGAGCACAGACGAGCAACTTGTCTACAAAATTTGTAATGAAAGCACTCAAACTTTTAACTTATTTCTATATAAAATTTTTTTATCGAGTCGCACCCTTGTTCGTATTCTGTAAACAACATATAAAACTAATTTACAATTTATTTTACCAGCTTTTTGCGAAAAAAAACTCACGATCGAGAAACTTGTCGCGAAAATTTATATGAAAAATTCTCAATTTTTTTTAATGATTTCTTTACAAATTTTCTAGGTGAGTTGCTCGCTCATCCGTATGATGTATACAACATATGAAACTGATTCAAAATTTATTTGATCAGCTTTTTGCAGACACAGATCTAGCGATTCTTTTAGAGATTTCATATGGACAACACTCGATTATTTGAGTGATTTCTATACAAATTTTCGAGGCGAGCCGCTCGCTAGTTCGCATTTTGCAAACAACACTTAAAGCTTGTTTAAAATTAATTTTAATCAGATTTTTATGGAAACAGATGATATAGCGACTCGACTAACCATGATTTAGCACTTCTTCTGGAGATTTTATATCGACAAAACTCATTTATTTGAGTGATTTTCATTCAAATTTTTGAAACGAGTAGATCGCTCGTTTGTATTTTGCAAACAACACTTAAAACTTATTTAAAATTTATATTGTAGCATTTTATAGAACACAGATGTTTGAGCGGGTGACTCATCTAGAAAATTTATATAAAAAACACTCAAAATATTGAGTATATTTCATGTTTCCTGTTTATTATAACGTTGGAAAGTTCAAGTCAAATGTTCACAAACACACACCCTCTTTCCCCCTTCTCACAATCTATTTTCCTAGTACTGGTATAATGCACTGCATATGTAGGGGTCATCCTCTGAGTACTGGTCCAAGATAAAAAAGTATTTTATTACTGTACAGTAACAAAAAAACACACAAAAATGAACTTATTATATTTTTACCCAAATGCAAGACTAATGTGGTGCTTGTAGAACACGACTGAGTAATACGTCTAGAAAATTTGTATGAAATATACTCAAATTATTGAGTATATTACAAACAAATTTCTAGACGTATCACTCATTCGAGTCCCATAAACACCACTTAAAAGTGGTAGTTTATATTTACACTAAGCACGTGCAATGTTTAGTAGCAAAATAATAGCTGGCAATAAAAAACCGAAATGGATCAAGTAAAATAGCCATTCACAGTCGAGAGCAATGGTCTGCAATTGCACAAATTTGCAACTTAATAAAAAGCACAACATTTGCCCTATTCACAATCTTGTGCAAATAGCCTTGCACCATTGCATTTGCAAAATAATGGAGTATATTCTTGCTTTACACTAACAAAATACACCAAAAAAATGTCACATTTGCAATTGCAGAAATATGCAACCTCAAATGCACAAGATTGTGAATCGGGCTATTGTGAATGAGGCTAATACTTTTATATAAATAGAATGTAAAGTTAGTCACTACGAACGTTTCTTAAAGTTTGATGATTTATTGGTAGGCAATTTTTATATTACTTCACCTAAATCCTCTTACTACTCATACTTATTTTAGCGGTTGCATTCGGTTGGGAAGAAAGGATACCCTTGCCACCATCAGAACGTTAAATAGGTGATTTTACCGATATAGTTCGTGCAAAATAAAGCTTTTTGTCTAGCATTGTCTGGACTTAGTTAATTTTTGTATTTCGTATTAAGATTTTAATACTTATTGTTAGTTTAAATTCTGAAGATTCAATAAATAAATAATTAATTTAATACTTAATTTTTATTAAAAAAAATCTTATTTAAAAAAAATAACAGCTGCTGTCGCCTTTCAAAACATCGATAAAAATTACCGCTGCCGTTCCGAATTCTAAGTAATTCAATTAATAGACGGACATTTTTCTTCATCAGTTGTCAAACATGAATTTGTTTCATGTAAAAAATAATTTTATTCATTTAGAAGATTATTCTTTACTTAAATACTTACATACATATTTGATTTGTCTACATCCGGCTGGATGGTGACGAAATTTGCGTACGCGCGTTTTTATTTTTTTATTTGTGGAGTCTACTCTCTTGCTCAGATTAAAAAAAAAAACAGCTTTGCATGTATATTTTCATATAAATGTTTGCATCAGTGTGAGTTCTGTTTCTTATAAATGAGTAAGTGCTGATATCATTTAAAATCTAAATATGCAAAAATGAGTTTTTCAGCTTTTGTTTTAAGGTTATTGAATGTTTTTGAGTTTAAATTAATTTTAGGTTATGTAATAGTTTGTGCACAATTCAATTTTATAGTAATTTTAACAAATAAGCAAAATACAACGGCACTGAATTGGACCAAAGTGGGCTGGCAGTCTGTTAAACCTTAAATATAAGCAATGAGCGTTATTAGAGAAGATTTAAATAAAAAAGGCACTAGGTAAAATACTTAACAAGAACATTAAATATGTGGCTTAAGAGGCGTTCATAGAACCCAGACGAGCAACTTGTCAAGAAAATTTGTATGAAAGTTACTCAATTTGTTGAGTGATTTCCATACAAAGTTTATAGTCAAGACGCTCGTCTGTGTTCTATGAACAGCACATTAAAATGGATTTTGCTACCTTATATAAAGAACAAAGGACAACAAACACGCTTACCTACATATATGTATAAGTGTATTACCAATAGAGAAAGCCTTAAAATGTATATTTTAAATATATTTCGACAATTTCATTCTTCAATTTAATAAAAGTTACAAAGATTTTATTGAGAACAAAAATTAATCTTACGTTCTATTTAAAACAATTGGCAAATTAACTTTCAAAATATATTATTTTAGTTGCTTTTGTATCACTTTTACTTTGTCAGATTTGCATTTTAGACACAGTGCTGCCACTATGGTGTAATTGTAACTTATTATAACGTGCTGCAATTAAGGTGGGATCACACGATTTCCGCAAATAGACTAATCGAAACTAATTTTTATTTATATTATAGGTCATTTACCCAAAGTCTACTAGATTGGAATGAAAATCTAGAAAAAATTCTAAAGCGTTTACACTTTCGTTTTTTGACATCTTGCAAGATTTCATTTTCATAAAATTTATTTTTGCAAAGGTTTTAGCAGTATACTATCTGTACTGCTATATCACAATGAATTCATCATCTAAAAGTATACAAAACGAATTCATTATTAGAAAGATGCATCGGCGAATTCAGGCGAATTCGGTTAATCCACCGATACTTCCTCTGTCAAGTTTTGTTTACCTTTTTCGGCGCCATTTAAATTTTTGCGCATGTTCTTTATCAACTACTTTTGACAGCTGAAGTGTGAATTCGCCTTTTACACAAACAAAATACTTGTTGTTCTTTTTATTGTTGTAGCGAAGCGGCTACCTTGTCTTTTGTATCATGAAAGAATACGGCCAGTTTACCAATCTCGACAGCATGCTTGCGTTCGCACACTAAGCAAAAGAAAATTGATTTGGGTTCGTCTAACTTTTTTCTATGCGAACGATCTGTCAAAACTCAATCAAAATGCACAAGCATATGCGAACGAATAATAGTGAGATAGACAAACCCAAATTGATTCCAATGTGAGTGACAAGATTGCCTTCGCATTCATTTTCTTTCGAAATTGGTAAAGTGGCTGATAGTTTTTTTTAATTGCAGCGTAGTATTTTTAAGTACTGCTGTGAACAAAATCACAGTTGTGTAATAGAGTAGTTATAAAAATCTCCTAGATTTCGTCAAAATCTAGTAGCAAAGTGAATTTCATTTTATATGGGAAATCTCATCAACATCAACTAGATTTGACTCAAAACCCCGTAAGTACTAGATTTGAATTAGGTGTAAATGCTCTATTAAATAAGTATTGGTTTCTAGGTTTTTAAAATATAGGCGACATATACATAGGGTAGCTGATAAATCGCTATAACTTGTTATAACTTGATAACTTCTATAAAAAAGCTCTTGAGAATTGTACTTTTATAGCAAAAGATTATCAATAATTTTACCTTCGTATTAGAAAGTTTTAGATAATTGCACTTCCACTATTTTTATAGAAAAAATTATTGTAGAAATTTAACTTTTTTCTGCAGAGGTTGTCAATAACTTGATTTTTAGATAATTCCACTTCCACTTTCTTATAGAAAAAATTATGGTAGAAATTTAACTTTTCTCTACAAAGGTTGTCAATAACTTGACTTCTATACAAATTGATGGTTTTAATAAAAAATTTAGCGTTAAACGCACCTTTATATGATAATATTTAGATCTGTCAATAATGTATGTAGAATAAAACAAATCTCATTATGTAAAAGCAAAATGTATTCAGTAGGAGAAAAATTAAAATACTAAAATTGACAAGTAGTCGGCAAATCTTCCATTTTCCAAACCATTTTAGAAAACTCTGTATTCTCATCACAGCAGAGCTGTATTTTTAAACTTGCATTGGCAACACTTTGAGTATTTATTGAAGGTGGTACAACATTTACAAACCCCAAAAATTGGAGGTGAAAAATAGTGCATGTTGTTTTCGTAAATGTTGTAGAATTGTAGCCATCAGTAATTTTATTCGAGTTGCGTAATTATACTTTAATTTTACTTATCCCACAAGTGTAAACGTAAAAATTACTTACAACTCATTTTTGCTCACTTTTTTTTAAGTACGGAGAGAATTTTGTAATATTTTGCTTTCACACAATCTAAATATCTTATATTACCATGTAAACGTGCCTTAAGTAGATAACACACGATATGTTTTTAACAATTTACGTTTCATTTTTCACAATGTAAAATGCCTAGATGGATTCTGTTATGTCAAAAACATTGCGCCTGTAAAAAACATGAGCAAAGTGATCTGACAAAATTTCAAATTGCGTGTGGTTTATTTTCTTATGTTAACGTCTGACATTAGAACTCTATGCGTTGCGAACAATTAGGCGGCCGTTGACTTTGGGTGGTAGTCAACTTGAGGAAATTTTAGCGCATTAATATTTTAATATGTTTTAAATAATTACTTTTTATTATAATAATAAAAAGCATAGAAAATGTCAGACATAAATGTACATGTATGTTTGTGAGTAAATTTTAAAAACCGTCTGTAAAAATTAAAAATTTTGACAGACATGAAAAAACACATGAGGAATTATATAGTAAAAAACAGACGTAAAAACCTTTAACTCTTCTTTTATACAGAAAAAATTTCACTAACTTTTCTTTTGTATAAAAAATTATCGATAACTTTACTTTTCTAAACAAAAGTTGCCGATAAATTTACTTTTACATATAAAAGCTATCGCTAACTTGAATATTATATAGAATAGCTAATAATAAGTTAACTTTTATATAGAGACCTTATTACCGGTTTTACTTTTATATAAAAATATTATCGAAACTTTACTTTGATAGCAAAACAAATATCGATAACTTTACATTTCTATAGAAAATTTATCAATAAAAATAACTTTCTATAGAAATTTAGAGACAAGAAATCTTTTTGTTATTATGTATTAATTATGATAAAAATAATTATGCTATAACAAAAATAAAAGTGATATAAAAAATTGTCTGTTATCGATCAATACTAAACTCTTTTTATAAGCCATAATTTTTGTTTTCTTTAGAAAATTAATCGATAAAGTTTTTCTGAAAATAGTGTTGATTTGAACTGCTGGGGGAAAAAAAGTTTAAAAACAACTATATACCATCTTCAGACGATAATATGAAAAAGTGTTTCGCTCTCTGAACCAATATTTTGAAACTACGGTTTCAGACAGTTGTTCTTGTTCCGCTTTGAATTTGGATTTGCCCTAATTATTATTTTACGGTGATGAATTGCTTCAATTTATACTTCGTTTCTATACTTTTTGCTAGATATGACGCAAATAAAAACGTCAGGTGCAGTCAGTTCAGCTGATCTTGAGAGCCTGTGGAAAATGTAGTTGAGGGTTTTCGGGGGAGCTCCGCCACAACCGGTCTGGCTATGTGAGCAATTGGTTCGTTTAGCTGGAACCAAATGCAGTTGCACCGGATAAGTCTCCGGTTGAGTCTCTGATAAAAAAAGTCCCCTTCAACATCTTTAAGTAATGGTAAAAAGTTATTAGATTCTGTTTTGTGGTATGATTCTATACCTATATTATTTTACCCATCTCTATCCTTCATACGAGGGCTGATAAAAGAAATAACCATTATTTATTCATCAATAACTATCTTGTCCCCCTTGAAGTAATCCCCCTCAGATATAATATACCTATGCCAGTGTTTTTTCTAATCCTCGAATCACGTCTGAAACGAGCTTTTTGGTTTAACCAACAGCTCCTGTTTCGATATTTCTTTTATCACCTCAATCGTAGCAAAACACTTTTCTTTCCTCGGCGTCTTCAGCTTTGGGAAGAGGAAAAAGTCAGCGCTGACCAAGTCTGGTGAATACGTTGGTTGAGGCATAAGGGTTTTGTTTTTGACCAAAAACTAACGCACAAGCATCGATGTGTGAGCTGGTGCGCTATCATGGTGCAAAAACTATAATTGTTTTTCCACAATTCTTTGCGTTTCTGAGGAATTGCTTCGCGCAAACGGCGCATAATTTCAAGGTAGTATTCCTTATTAACCGTACGATCTTGTGGCAAGAATTCATGATACACCACGCCATTGCAGTTGCAGAAAACAGTGAGCAAAACCTTCACATTTGACCGAACTTGACGTGCTTTTTTCGGTCTTGGCTCTTGGATGATTGGGCTTTGACTTCAATGTCATAGCCATACATCCATGTTTCGTCACCAGTTATGACCTTTTTGAGGAATTCTGTATAGTCGTTGACGATGTTCAACAGCTCCTGAGCGATGTCCATGCGATGTTGTTTTTGCTCAAATTTAATAAATTTAGTAAAAAATCGAGCACACCAAAACACGACTAATCCTTTTATCTGTCAAAAACAAATTGCCAATTCGGAATGGCTGATATTGCCAACATATATAACAGACATATGTACCAACATAAGAGAAGCAAAAAATGCGAAAATCGAACATACGTAACTCACAAAATTTGAAAATAACGGTTATTTTTTGATCAGACCATGTATGTGCAAAAATTTTGCACCGCATATGTAAGGGTTATCCCCTGAGTACAGATCCAAAATAACAAGAAAATAAATGACATAACGCGAAAAAGCCTGTTTCGAAAAAAACACATTTTACAATTTTAGACAATTTTTTTTAGAAAATATCTCCTAAAGAACAGTTTAAAAGTAATTTGAATAATTTTTTGCCACAACATAAAAGGTAATACTGTGAACAATTCTGCGTTGTAAACTCGAAAAGCTAATTTTTTGAGATATAATTCTGTTGCAATAAAGGAGCGATATATTTTGTTGATACATTTTGTTGGTGTAAAGTACAACCCAACAAACACTAAGATTTGATTTCAAATTGAGAAAAATTTGAAATCAAACGTTTTCTCAAACGACAAACGCTTGATAGTGATTTGAGTTCAAATTGAAAAGTATTAGTATTCCCAACAAAAAGGGGAAATTATTTTCAAATTGATAAATTCATTTATTCTCAAGTTGGTTTCAAATGTAATTCTCAAATGGTTTTCAAATGTGGATTGTGATGTGGAATACAAAAAAAAAACTAATTTTTGCTTTACAAATTTCTTTTGGTTTATTTGCGATTTTTAATTTAAATTTTCTGTTAGTATTATGTATTTTATTATGATTATTTTGGCTGGCCTTGAAATTCTCGAATGGACAAAGTAGTTGGTTTCTTTTGCCTCTAAATCGCGCTCAAAACAGACAATATCATTATTTCTTATTGTTTCACTTTTTTTCCCTACCGGGGAACAGGTTTTGCCTTGGCGTATTCCTAACTTAGGCGCTCTGTTTTTCGGGGAAAAGAGGAAGCCACATGACTTATGTTGTGTTGGCTTCCGAAACCCTTACCAAGGGTATAAATTGGCAGAACGGGGACCAGCATGGCCCCCGGGAAGTTCTGCTTGCGGTTCGACCCGGGCTGATCATGGTTGAGGTACCTACCTTGGCTGAAACGTTCTGGCTGTGGTTGAAACCTAAATCGCAGGAAGGGAGTGTTAGTATCCTTGATAATTGTTTGGTGATGGCTTTTTTCGAGGGCTAACAATCTCCCGAGGATCTGTTGCCTATACAACAGATACGTGTACTGTAAGGAACCAGTGGTGATGATTGACGGGTGAGTTGGTTTAAGGGCTGATGCTCTTAATGGGCTTCGGCCTACCAACTCATTAAGCCTTGTCCTCCATTGATTGCTGGGAAATTGCATACATGAGGGATTAGAAAGCCCGAACTCCTCAACAAGAAGTTGTTCATATGGCCGCAATCATATGACAAGAATTGCTACCTGTGTGAGCCTAGCAAGCCACACGGGGGCGGTGGTGAATCGTGAAAAATTCCCTTCGTGGAATTGGTCCACCATCAGGTTAGGCCGTCAAGGCAGGTACTGATGTAAATCATTTTCACAGTTGTTTCACTTTTTTATGTTTTGCTTCATGCGTTTTTCTTTATTAAAACAAATCTCACATTTAATTGCATATTGCTCACAAACAAATCACACTTATTAATCTTTTCCCGAATTCTTAAAATTTTTTTGTAAATGAATTTAAAATGTTGATGATGGTTTTTTCTGTAATTGCTGACACATTTGTTTTACGATTGGTAGTTACAGGCAAAAGCAAATTGATCAAATATTTAGTATCAAACAAGGCAGCTTTATACAGGTAGTGGCAGAATTACAATAAATACAACACCAACAAACATCAACATGTGAAAATTTTGTCAACTATTCGTAAATTCTACCAACAAAATACATGTTGATGTTTGTTGGTGTTGTATTTATTGTAATTCTGCCACTACCTGTATAAAGCTGCCTTGATATCAAATGTTTATTTTCAAATGATTCTTAATTCAAATGTCAAACCATTAAAAAAGTTTTGAAAATTATGTTTGATATCAAATGATAAAGTCATTTTATATTAAAAGTTTGATTTCGTGTTTGTTGGGAAGTATACTCGCCCAATTTGCAAATGCTATGATGCAAGGTCATTGGCTGAAGCTGTGAATAAGGGTCTTAGTTGTTACCTTAAACTTTTGCCTTTCACCTTTACTTTACTGGCAACAGTTGCATTTTAAAGATGTTGCTGCCACTATGGGCAGACATCATTGTCGTTGGGAATGTTTACTCACAGGGCTGGGCAAAATACTCACTTTAAGTATTTCAAATACAAGATACAAAATACTTCCCAGTTGTGTATTTCAAATACAAGATACAAAATACTTTCAAGTTGTGTATTTTAAATACAAAATACTTTCCAGCTGTGTATTTTAAATACAAAATACACTGAAAACTACAAATACTTCTTTGTCTTTCGATCTCATAAGAATATACCACTCTGGTTTTAGATAAATATTTTATTTTATATATGCACTTAAACTAATTGCATGTTGTCACATACAACTTAAAAGGGCGTAACTGGCAAAATATTGAAAGCCTATTAAAAATTGTGGATAGTTGTATTATTGATAATAACTAGACTAGACTAGAATTTTTTTTGTCAGTTATGCTCTTTTTCTTTTTAGGCGACAATATACATATATATGTATTTGAAATACAGATACAAAATACGTATTTGTATTTCAAATACGTATTTCAAATACATGTATTTCAAATACTGCCCAGCCCTGTTTACTCATATTAATTTTAATTAGTATATTATTTATATTAAAACAAATCTAATTTGCTTAAATATGAAACCTTGAAATGTGTTAATAATTTTACATAAGTTTCTAAATAATATTCTTCAGCTTTTAAATATTATTCCCACACATATTTTCCCGCCATTCACGGAAATTATGGCATGAAACTAACAATTCACAAAACATTAATGATATAAAAAAATTTCATAAACTCTTTAAATCATATTTCTTAACAAACTTTTAGCATTTTTTGCTGCTTAAATTAAACAACTGGAAGCCACCACCACCACCAACAACAACAACAACAACAACAAAAGATGGCTATAATAAATTAACTATTTTTGCATGACAGCGAAAAGAATTATTATAATCAACAAGTGTATTTTAATTTGAATGACTTTTAGCCGTTTGTTTTAAGATTATTCGTATTTTTCACTTCAAACACCCCGAACGAAAGTAAGTGAAGCACATCCAGACGCTTAAATGTTCTTCTTAATGCCTGTCCGTGTCTTCTGCTTCTGCTTCTTCGTCTTTTTCGTCTTCTTCTTGGCTTTGTAGCTCAAATAATTGTGGGAACTTTTTTAAAGAAAAACAAAAATTACATTAAAAAAAAAAACTATGATTGCGTTTTGTTGGATTACTTAAGATTCGTGTTATTTTGAATTTATTAATTCAAAATGAAAACAAAATTGAAGAAGGAAATATTTCATAAAAATGCAAAACTTTAAAATGTTTTCTTCACTATTTTGCTGGCTGCAGTCTTATTCTTGTTGTTTTGTGACCATTCACTAAATATTTATTACCATAATGATTGTTGAAGGTAATAGTAATATATAATATGTACATACATACTTACATACATATTGGCTGAAAGTTTGTAATATACCGCGCCTTAAACGTTGTTCCAGTTACAGTCACTTGACCAACCGAAACATTTTTGAAAAGAATTCAAGCCACTTGTTGTAACAAAAGAAAACCCCAAATCAACCAACCAACTTTTATATGAAAATGATGTAAAACCTAAAGAAATAGTAAAAACAACAACAGCTACAGCTACAGCAACAGCAACAAAAAAGAAGCAATTTAAATGTCTAAGAAAATGTTGAAACAATAGCTGTAATGTAATGTGTTTAAATAACGTTATGAGAACCAACATTTTCTTTTATTTTTTTCTTATATACATATCGCTCCTTTATTGCAACATAGTCATATCTCAAAAGATGAGCTTTTCGAGTTAACAATGCAGGATTGTTAACAGTACTACCATCAGGGCTGGGCAGTATTTGAAATACTTGTATTTGAAATACGTATTTGAAATACAAATACGTATTTTGTATCTGTATTTCAAATACATAACATAATAGTATTTTGTATTTTGTATTTCAAATACATGTGGCTCAAAAATACATTTTTACAAAATACATTTATTTATTATAATAACGAGTGATTTTTTTGCTATTATCTTTTTGGCAAGACTAATTTTGACAGCTCACGCACGTTTTGTATCTTGTGTCACTGTCAAACATCTTCAGTTTGGTCTATAATTTAATCATGAATCGCCTTACAAACGAACAACGCTTGCAAATTATTGAATTTTATTACCAAAATGCGTGCTCTGTTAAGAAAGTTCATCGCGCGCTTCTTCCATTTTATGGTCAGTTTAATCGACCTACTGAGGCTTCTATTCGGGCTATTGTAAAAAAATTTCGCACCAAATTTACATTGTTGGACATTAAACCACCAACACGCTTACGTAGAGTGCGAACTGAAGAAAATATCGCAGCCGTATCGGCCAGTGTTGGTGATGACCGTGAATTATCGATTCGGCGGCGTTCGCAGCAATTGGGCCTCTGTTACTCCACTACGTGGAAAATTTTGCGGAAGGATTTGGGTGTGAAGCCTTATAAGATACAGCTGGTGCAAGAATTGAAGCCAAACGACCTACCACAACGCCAAATTTTTGGTGAATGGGCTCTTGAAAAGTTAGATGAAGATCCACTTTTTTATCGAAGAATTGTGTTCAGCGACGAGGCTCATTTCTGGTTGAATGGATACGTGAACAAGCAAAACTGCCGTATTTGGAGTGAAGAGCAGCCAGAAGCATTGCAAGAGCTACCAATGCATCCACAAAAAACAACCGTTTGGTGCGGATTATGGGCTGGCGGCATCATTGGGCCGTATTTCTTCAAAGATGATGCGAATCACAACGTTACTGTGAATGGTGAGCGCTACCGTGCGATGATAACAAACTTGTTTTTGCCCAAAATGGAAGAGCTTGACTTGCATGACATGTGGTTACAATAAGACGGTGCCACATGCCACACAGCACGCGAAACAATGGAGCAATTGAGAGGCGAGTTCGGTGAACAGTTTATTTCACGCTTGGGACCAGTCAATTGGCCGCCCAGATCGTGCGATTTAACGCCTCTAGACTATTTTTTGTGGGGCTATGTTAAGGCTAATGTCTATAGCGACAAGCCCGCTTCGATTGACGCACTGGAAGCCAACATTGCCAATATTATTCGTGAAATACCGGCCGAAATGTTGGAAAGAGTATGCCAAAATTGGACTAAGCGGATGGACCATTTGAGGCGCAGCCGCGGCCAACATTTGCATGAAATAATCTTCAAACATTAAATTATATCGACCCAACTATCGATCGAAATAAATATTTCATGCATTTTTCTGAATTTTATGTGTTTTTTTTTTCTTTTAATTTCCGATAGTTCTTATAAAATCACCCATTAAATTGAAAACAAGTTATTTCACAAAAGCTAAAATCGCTAGAAACTACAACCATTAAAATGTTTATCATTTTGCAATACTGCAATGTAGCTTTCATTTATACAGAGCTAATACATTTTACACTAATCGGGTGATATCAGTAAGAATTTCTATATATTTGCCACCAGCTTTTTATATACAGGGAAATAATTTTTATTATGGAAAACTTTAGGCTGCGAGAACCAGATTAGATCCACTGCAATATAATACTTTGAGGCATTTAAGTTGTATTTTAACAAAATTAATGGAGAGCTTGGAAATAGGACTTAAAGAGTTTCTCATGCTGACACCTGGAGCAAATAGAGCCATATCGGTGTCATGTTTCCATCCTAGTTTCAAAATTAGCTGATTGCCAGAAAGCATCTCAGTAAAAGGGAGGCAAAAAATTCAAAATCTTACAATAGATACTTTGGAGAAAAATGACAAAAAACGTGAAACCATGACTGTATGCAAAAGAAGTAACTAGTAGTTGAGGTAAAGATAATAAAGATTTTATTGTTGTTTTGGACAATACAGTTATCAATCTCGTAAATCAAATTTGGAACTTGAGCGTATCAGTTTTCAAAATGATAAAAGCAAGGAGCTTGCTATTCTGGAAAACTATCCAAGTATCAAAAATAAATGCATTTATAGGATTTGACAGCAGCTTGTGCTCCTCAGGACCTGTAGAAAGATTATTGTTTGTCGGATGACTGATTGAAATATCTAGTTTTTATTAAAGGAAATACTTGTTTTGCCGAATGAATTTTTTATTTACTATCTATCAAATGCTAAATATCAGGTTTGTTCCTTTAATTTCTTAGCAAGTTTAGAACAATCATATGAATATACAACTTTGTTTAAATGCATATGTAAAATAAAATATGTATCTAAAGCCAGACGGGTACATTTTTCTGAGACCAAATTACAAAAATGTATTTGTATTTTGTATTTGAAATACACAACTTGAAAGTATTTTGTATCTTGTATTTAAAATACACTACTGTAAAGTATTTTGTATCTTGTATTTGAAATACACTCCTGGAAAGTATTTTGTATCTTGTATTTGAAATACATAATCTGTGTATTTTGCCCAGCCCTGACTACCATTTTTTATTGTCCCAAAAATTTATTCAAATTGCTTTTAAACTGTTTCTTTTAGGAGATATTTTCTCAAAAAATTTGCTAAGACTTGTATAGAAACTAAAAATTTAAAATGCGTTTTTGTCGAAACGAGCTTTTTTACGATATGACTATATTGCAATAAAGGAGCGTTATATATAAAGCTTAGATATTTAATTTTAATTGGTATAAGGAATTTGCGTCTGTAAACTATAGTTTTCTTTTAGAATTTATTTCTTCCTCTAGTATAAAAATTGTCTTTAATATCAACTTAACTCGAAATAAATATAGTTTATAGCGGCCCATACACGTTTCAACTCAGTTGGCAACTGAGTCGGTTGTTGCCCAAATCAAAGCGTGTATGGCTTTGTCAGTTGATTAGTTTGGCAGTTGTAGAGTTGGTTGAACAAAAATTAAAATGTTTTGATTTTTTCAAGTTGACTAGTAAGTCATTTAATTCGATTGTGTTGTGTGTATTCAAGTCTCTTGATCAGGTCTGCAGTGTTTTTGCAAAAAGAACATTATATATTTTTAAAATTGTCTATAGTTTCATTGAATTTAATTGTTGAATGAAAATCTTTCAATTCAGTTTATGAAGTATGTGGGCAATAATCAATTCAGTTGAAAGACTCAACTCACAATTGAATTGAAACGTGTATGGGCCGCTTAAGAAAATAAAAACAACGCTTCGATATGAAACTGATATAATAATCCATATAATCAGATAATTATCCGCATAAAATTTTCCGAGTTAACCCCCCAACTGCACCAAAAAATCAGTCTTTGTGGGTGCATTGATATTTCGACAATCACTGTTGGATTTTCATTCGCCCAAATGCGGCAATTCGGCTTATCAACGAATCCACACTGACATGAAAATGTGGCTCATCACTGAAGATGGTTTTCTTCGAAAATTGATCAGTTGACATTTCTTACCACCATTCTGACCATTGACGGCGCTTAGAATGGTGAAGCGGCTTTGAGTCAATTGCACCTTGTAAACGTGTGTATGCAAGACTTTGTGCATAATCGTCAGCAACGACGAGCATGAGAGGTGTAATTTTTGCACATCTCTCTTTCTTCAGCCACACTATCGCGAACTGCAGCAATATATTTTGCAGAAGGAGCATGCGCTGGTGTTGTCGCATCTCCTACACACCCGGTTTGCTCAAATGTTTGCACGTTTTTTCCGATTATACGAAAAAAACCACGAAGTGCACGATATGCTTTTTGATTTGAAGGCCCGTTTTCATAATAATTCTGAATAGTTTCAATGGGTTGGGTTAGGTTAGGTTTGACAGGCTGCCAGCTATTGTAAAGCCAGGGGGGTTACTCTCTATTGCGATGCGAAAATAAGTTCTATGCGAAAGGTAGATGCGATAAGAGTATAATTTGGAATTCTGTGCTATTTGCGCAAACTTTTTCGCGAAATAGTTTAAAAATTAAGTAACACTGGTCTCACAAAATAAACAATAGCGAAGAATGATAAAATAAAATATGCGAAAGGGAAAATTAAATGCGAAAAGGAAATACGAAAACGCAATACAGGGTACCAATTCTTCAATTTTCCTTTCGCATCGCAATAGAGAGTAATCCCCCAGCCCACTTGGGTCCAGTCAGGTCCCATTGTGTTGCCTGGATATGATATGTATCTCAGTAGATCTACATATCACTGGTTTAGAACCAACTCGAGAATCGGATAAAGGAGTCTAATCCACTTACATCGCATTCCGATACCTCCGTCAAATAATGCAGTATCGGTCTGCCTAGGTATAATGCAATACAAAATTATATAAGAAAGAGCTGGACACTGACAGAGGAAGTGCTCAACGCTCTCTTCCTCCTCCTCGTTTCTGCAACTTCTACAGAAATCATTATATGGAAGATTTAACCTCCTTGCCTGTGTCCCTATGTGACAATGTGCCGTCAGGACAGCCACATCAGAACGCAACCTCCGTCGGGGCAAGCCCCTAAGGATGATAGTCCTCCTGTTATCATATCTGGGCCATGTCAGCTTTGGTATTCGCCAGGTATCCTCACTAGACCATCTGTCTTGAGCGGTCTGAAAAAGTTGACGCTGTACTTGTTTCTTACAGCTCGCAAGTGGGATTCCAACGATTCCATCAATATCTCTTTGTTGTAGCTGGACACCGGCTTTTGCCCGTTCATCCGCTACTAGATTTCGGGACATTTCACTGTGCCCTCGTACCCAGATAAGCTCCAGGTTCGAATGTCTCGCTATCTCGTTTAGAGATTCCCCCCGGTTTTGCCTTGGCGTATTCCTAACTTAGGCGCTCTGTTGTTCGGAGAAAATAGGGGAAGGGGTCCCTCGTTTGGTGCGGCAAACAAAACTCTAGGAAGCCACATGACTTATGTTGTGTTGGCTTCCGAAACCCTTACCAAGGGTATAAATTGGCAGAATGGGGATCAATATGGCCCCCGGGAAGTTCTGCTTGCGGTTCGACCCGGGCTGATCATAGTTGAGGTGCCTACCTCGGCTGTAACGTTCTGGCTGTGGTTTAAACCTAAATCGCAGGAAGGGAGTGTTAATATCCTTGATAATTATTTGGTGATGGCTTTTTTCGAGGACTAACAATCTCCCGAAGAGCTGTTGCCTATACAACAGATACGTGTACTGTAAGGAATCAGTGGTGACGGTTTGACGGGTGAGTTGGTTTAAGGGCTGATGCTCTTAGTGGGCTTCGGCCTACCAACTCATTAAGCCTTGTCTTCCGTTGATTGCTAGGAAATTGCATACATGTGGGATTAGAAAGCCCGAACTCCTCAACAAGAAGTTGTTCATATGACCGCAATCATATGACAAGAATTGCTACCTGTGTGAGCCTAGCAAGCCACACGGGGGCGGTGGTGAATCGTGAAAAATTCCCTTCGTGGAATTGGTCCACCATCAGGTTAGGCCGTCAAGGCAGGTACTGATGTAAATCATTTTCACAGTAATCTCGTTTAGAGATATCCGGCATTCACGAACCAACCTAGATGCCGTATAGACTCCAGCTAGTGCATACAACGCAGCCTTACTATCAGCACAAATTCGGATGTCATTCCCTTATATCATGTAGTACCTTAACCAGTTAGCTGCCCTCATAATGGCCGCAATTTCGGCCTGCGCTACGCTACACTCATTTTGCAGCCTGAAACTCATCCTCCTCCCGTACAAGGGGATAAAGATACCTCCACCGACTCCCGAGCCCGACTTGGGTCCATTTGTTCACATTCAACATCGGCCCTTAAAATTCCCGAAATAACACCCGAAATAATTCAATAGGTAAGAAGCTTAACTTTTAAGCAGCGGAGCTTTGAAGATAAAAGATGTGTCAAGAACTACGTATTAGAGCTATGTCGTTCATGCACGAACGGTTTATATTGAACGGATCATCTCATTGAACGAAATGAGCCGGTCATTAAACTGACCACTTTTCGTTCAATAGTGAGCCGTGCAATTTGGATAGCTTTCGTTCAAATATCTTTCATTCTTTTTATGTCATGTTCTTTTGTTTTTGTTGTTTTGTTTAACAATAGTGGGGGTTTTTTTGTATTATATTATCTGAAATAAACCAAAAATAGAATATGAAATTAATCAAAATTGATCCTACCTAAATGGTTTTTATTTAAAATTATTTTCTCTTTTTAAAACAATAAAATTATATCACTTTTAATTTCGCCATTTTGTTTTGTTTATTTTAAAGAGCTGTGTTGAAAAATGACCGGAAAATTGTAGTGTCGGCACCGTGCCTTTCGTTCAAAGTGACCGATTGAACGATATGAATGAACGGATCAGTCTTTTGTAATTGAACGAAAGTGACCGGTCACTGAAATGAACGACCCGGCACAGCTCTACTACGTATTGTGTGATTACCACTAAAATGAGTTGCCTTTGCCTCTGTTTGCTAAAATTGTTAAAAAAAAAGTTTACTTTCAAAATAAAAAAATGGCACTCAGCTCATTATCATTTTTAAAGATGCGTTGGCGTTTCGCTCAGTTTCAATTAAAAACCCACTATAGCATTTTATGGATTTTTCGATTAATTCGCCAGTCAATTCACGTTTTATCTTTTATTTTAATTATTTAAGTAGTTTTTAAACGTTTACCACGATATTTTAACATTTTTTGTAATAAATTGCTTTAGTTTTGAGTTCGTTTTTTATGACTTCTTTTATAAGCGCTTTATTTTATTTTTTGCTTCTTTCTTTTATTTGACGAAGTAAAACGCTGCATGAATATTTTATTAGTTTTTAAAAAAAATTTTTATTTATTTAATGATTTTGTTTAAGTGCATTTTGGTCAATGTTTTTACGTTTTTTAAATATTAATTAAATACAATTAACACATTTATTTTTCAATTTTTTAGTATATTTAACATTTGTAATGTGTGAACTACTCGTATTAAGCGTGTGTGCTCGTATTTGGTTTTTTAATAATGAGAAAAATAAAATAAAATAAGAAAACTGGTGAAGTGCTAAAAAGTGCCAAATATATAACAAATAAGTAAAAAGTTTTTCAATTTAAAAAACAAAAACAACAACAACCAAATGAAGAGGATTGAGATGACAGGCTTGAATACAGGGTGTTGTGTTCTCTTTGGTTATCTAGCTGTATGAGTGATTTTAAAAGCGTCATAAAGCTAGCTTACCGAAGTTAATATTAACACTTAACCAACAGATAATGAAAAATTTCTATTATTTATTTCGTTTACCAGGCGATTTCTTACAGCGATAGGCGAATTGGAAGTTTTTTGTATTTACAAATTTTGAGAGCAGCCTTACACGTACGAGTGAGGTGACTAGCGAGCTGCCAGGTATGTACATATGTATCTTCTCATCAATTAAACTTTAAATATTGATTTTAAATTAAATTTCAGATCGTCTGCGCGGGTTTAAAATTTGAATTATGCCAGCTGATATGAGGACAGTACTTTCGCTTACAGGCGGTCTTCCCAACTCGCCATTGCATGCTTGGAAATCGTGCAGGTATAATAGAAAGCGCCTAATCTATTATGCTCAAGTCAGCTCACATAAAAATCTGATAATTTTTAAGTTGAAAATTACCTGCCTAGGGAAATTTTTTTCAATTGCAGACTGCACATGAATAACTTTTGCAACTTGTTTTTTATTCCAAATACAATAATGTGCTGTCCATAGAACACAGACGAGCGTCTTGTCTAAAAAATTTTTATGAAAATCACTCAAACTATTGAGTGGCACTCATACAAATTTTCAAGACGAGTTAGTCGTCTGTGTTCTATGAACAAGTCGTAAGTATAACCTGATTTTGAGATAGTTTTTAATTGTTTTTTTATTTATTTATGGAAGTACTGAAATTTACTAAATAATATATACATAAATTGTAAAAGTTTCCCATAAAAGGAAATTATCATTAAATTATAAAAAAAATACTGCCTGGCCCACGATGTCATACGACATCGTTCGCTCGCATAAACACATGCAAACCAGCAACAAAAATTGTAAAATTTGTTTTTGTTTCAAACGTTTTTATGCGAGCGAGCGATGTCGAATCACATCCTGGAACAGATAGTTCTGATTACTTTCTTTTTAAGACTATACTTATATTTAAAATTCTGAAATATGTTTGAGTTAAAAAGTTCCCTTTCGAGGATTTTTCTATTGTGTGTAGACTTTTTGCGGAGCAATATCAAATTAATTTCTCTACTTACAATTAAACAAAACAAAAATAATAATTCCTTTATTATTAAAAAAATTATATAAAAACTTAAGTAATAGCCTTCAATTCAAAAATTTCCTTTTAAAGGAAATTTTTACAATGACTGTTTAAATATTATGTTACATTAATGTGATGTTTTCACAACACAAGCAAGCGACTTGTTGTATAGCAAGCGACTTGTCTGAAATATTTGTATAGAAATCACTCAAAAATTTTCATATAAAAATTCTTAACAAGTTGCTTGCTTGTGATATGGAAACATCACATGAAAAAATATATAATAAAGCCGATATATATTTTTTTAAATTTCCCTTAAAGGGAATTATATAGAAAACTTACCAGAAAAGCTCTAATATATTTTCAAAGTTTAAAGTTTCTCTTTGAGGGAAATGTTTATTCTGTGTATATTTTTGTTGAAGATCTTTCTATATAATTTTTATACCCTTCACAAAAATGTAAAGGGTATATATAAGTTTGTGATTCCGTTTGTAATTTCTACAGTTTTGTTTTGCGACCCTATAAAGTATATATATTCTGAATCAGAATTAATGGAAAAGTCGATTAAGCGATGTCCGTCTGTCCGTCTGTCCGCTGTTGAAATACCGTTTCTGAGAAAACCATAAGACTTAGAAACTTTTTTCTTTCACCATTCTTTTACCCCATAGATTCATGGGTTTGCTATTGAAATTCAGTAATATCGGTCCACGTATAGCTGAGATATATTCAAAATTCCGAAAAAAGCCATTTTTTTTTGCATTTTTGTATGAAAATTTTTGAAAACAAAAGTTGTTCGTTTTGCTTCAAACTTCACACACTTATTAAGCATGGTGACTAAAAGACAAAAAATTTTTTTTTCAGATATCGGTCCATATATACCCGAGATATAGCCCAAATCGGATTTTAATGAAAATGTCGCACAGGCGAAGCTAAATAACTTTTTTTTGCTCAAAAGCAGTTCTGGTAATAAAATTAAGTTACATAAATATGGAAAATGAAAATTTCCGATATCGGTCCATATATACCCGAGATATAGCTCAAACCGGGGTTTCCATGAAAATGTCGCGTAAGCGAACTTAAACAACTTTTTTGTGCTCAAAAGCAGTTCTGGTAATCAAATAGGGTTAAATAAATATGAAAAATGAAAATTTTCGATATCGGTCCATATATACCCGAGATATAGCCTAGACCGGGGTTTTCATGAAAATGCCGCGTAAGCGAACTTAAACAACTTTTTTGTGCCCAAAAGCAGTTCTGGTAATGAAATTAGGTTACATAAATATGAAAAATGAAAATTTTCGATGTCGGTCCATATATACCCGAGATATAGCCCAAATCGGGTTTTTCATGAAAATGTCGCGTAAGCGAACTTAAACAAATTTTTTGTGCTCAAAAGCAGTTCTGGTAATGAAATAGGGTTATATAAATATGAAAAATGAAAATTTTCGATATCGGTCCATATATACCCGAGATATAGCCTAGACCGGGGTTTTCATGAAAATGCCGCGTAAGCGAACTTAAACAACTTTTTTGTGCTCAAAAGCGCTTCTGGTAATAAAATTAGGTTACATAAATATGGAAAATGAAAATTTCCGATATCGGTCCATATGTACCCGAGATATAGCCCAAATCGGGTTTTTCATGAAAATGTCGCATAAGCGATCTTAAAAAACTTTTTTTTGCTCAAAAGCAGTTCTAGTAATGAAATAAAGTTATATAAGTATGGAAAATGAAAATTGTCGATATCGGTCTATATATACCAGAGATATAGCCTATACCGGGGTTTTCATGAAAATGCCGCGTAAGCGAACTTAAACAACTTTTTTGTGCTCAAAAGCAGTTCTGGTAATGAAATTAGGTTACATAAATATGAAAAATGAAAATTTCCAATATCGGTCCATATGTACCCGAGATATAGCCCAAATCGGGTTTTTCATGAAAATGTCGCGTAAGCGATCTTAAACAACTTTTTTTTTTGCTCAAAAGCAGTTCTGATAATGAAATAATATTACATAAATACGGAAAATGAAAATTTCCGATATCGGTCCATATATACCCGAGATATAGCCCAAATCGGGTTTTTCATGAAAATGTCGCGTAAGCGAACTTAAACAACTTTTTTGTGCTCAAAAGCAGTTCTGGTAATGGAATAGGGTCATATAAATATGAAAAATGAAAATTTTCGATATCGGTCCATATATACCCGAGATATAGCCTAGACCGGGGTTTTCATGAAAATGCCGCGTAAGCGAACTTAAACAACTTTTTTGTGCTCAAAAGCAGTTCTGGTAATGAAATTAGGTTACATAAATATGAAAAATGAAAGTTTTCGATATCGGTCCATATATACCCGAGATATAGCCTAAACCGGGTTTTTCATGAATACGCGGCGTAAGCGAACTAAAACAACTTTTTTTGCTTAAAAGCAGTTCTAATAGCAAAATAAGGTTATATAGGTATGGAAAATGAACATTTCCGATATCGGTCCATATATACCCGAGATATAGCCTAAACTGCGGTTTTAATGAAAATGTCGCGTAAGTGAACTTAGACATCTTTTTTTGCTTAAAAACAGTTCTGGTAATGAAATAGGGTCATATAAATATGGAAAAAGAAAATATCCGATATCGGTTCATATATACTCGAGATATAGCCTGAACCGATTTTTCCAATAACATTTTTTTTTTTGCTGAAAAGCAGTTCTTGTTATGAAAGAAGGTTACGAAAATAGAAAAAATTAAAATTTCTGATATCGGTCCATATATACCCGAGATATAGCCTAAATCGGGTTTTTCATGAAAATATCGCGTAAGCGAACTTAAACAATTTGTTGTGCTCAAAAGCAGTTCTGGTAATGATATAAGGTTATATAAATATGGAAAATTAAAATTTTCGATATCGGTCCATATATAGTCGAGATATAGCCTAAACCGATTTTTCCATTAAAAAAAAATTTTTTTTTTGCTGAAAAGCAATTCTCGTTATAAAAGAAGGTTACTAAAATACAGAAAATAGAAAATTCCGATATCGGTTCATATATAACCGAGCATATTTAGGTCACATTTTTAATATACTATACATATTCGTGACTATCGTGAAGGGTATTTTAGATTCGGCCCAGCCGAATATACTACACTCTTACTTGTTGTGCTTAAGATTGAACAAAAATATCAATTCTTTTAATATTATTGAAATTAAGTACAAACACAAGTAATATTCTTCAATTCAAAAATTACCTGTTAAAGGAAATTTTTATAATGAGTTTTTAAAGTTGCTTGCTTGCGATATGGAAAGATCATATGAGAAAATATATAATAACACCGATATTATATAAAAAAAATATTTTGTCAGCTTCTATTTCAAAAATTCCTCTATTTAAAGTGAATTGTTATTAATACATTCTGAATTTTTATAACATATTAATGTATTCTTTTAAATTTAGTCAATTTCCGTTTAAGAAATCTAGTTAAAATTTTTGAAGTTTTTTATTCTGAATCCTGGCTTACTAAGAGTTTTTAAATAAATTTCTTATTTAATAAACAAAATTATATATAAAAACATTAAAATTAGACAAAAAATTGTAAAGTTTTATTAATTTAAAAAATTTCTCTTACAAGAAAAATTTTACTCTGGATCATTTTTTGCTAAAGAGCTTTTAAATAAACTTTATATTTAAGATTATATAAAAAACGAATAATACTTATAGCAAACACAAATAATTTCACTTAAAAAGACATTTTTATTATGTGTTATTTTTAAAAATGGGTGAAAATTTTTTTAAATGTAGTAAATTTTTTTTGAAATGTTGATAGTTTTTAAATAATCTACCTATTTAATAAATAAAATTATATATAATAAAAAAGCTATAAAATTATACTAAAAATTTTGAAATTTTATCAATATAAAAAATTTCCCTATCAAGAAAATTTTTTACTCTCGATCATTTTTTGAAATTCAAATAATTTTCCTTAAAGGGAAATTTTTACTAGGTGTTATTTTTAAAAATGGATGAAAATTGTGATGTATTCCTTTAAATTGTCACTTTCCCTTTAAGAAATCTAGTTAAAATTTTTGAAATTTTGATGTAAACATTTCTCTTTTAAGAAATTTTTTATTCTGAATCCTGGCTTACTAAGAGGTTTTAAATAATCTACCTATTTAATAAATAAAACTATATATAATAAAAAAAAAACTATTCAATTAGACCAAAAGTTTTGAAAGTTGATTAAATAGAAAAATTTCCCTGTCGAGAAAATTTTTTACTCTGTATCATTTTTTGCTAAAGAGCTTTTAAATAAACTTTATATTTAAGATTATGTAAAAAACTAATATTTATAATAACGCAGATATTTAAGGAAACTAATATTGCATTAGCTTAAAATTCAAATAATTTCCCTTAAAGGGACATTTTTATTATGTTTTAATTTTAAAAATGGATGAAAATTCTATATCAATTGACAAGCAGACCCATTATTAAAAAAAATTCAAATATTTGGCGAACGTTGTTCTGGTCACACAGAACTCTGTGATCTATAATGAAATGTAAAACCAAAATAAATAAAAAGCAACTATCAGCTGTTAATTGGGTTGCCAAATAAAGCAGTGCTGCCAACTCAACTTCTAAAAGGCAACTTTCAATAATAAACTATTCTTGGTAATTTTTCTCTCTTGATTTTCTTTAATAAAGTTGTTTTGTTTGATCGTGGGCGACTTTGAGCGAATATATAGTTTGATAAAAAGGAACCTAATCCATCAAAAACTCGATTTTGAACTTTTGTGTAGTTACGCCCTTTTGCATTTAGGGTGATGAGATTTAGAATAGTTTAAAATCATCACAATAAATTAACAACAGTTCGCGTTTCATTTAACAGAATCTGTCTAAATATTGAACATTTTTAAAGCAATATAAAATTCCTAATTTTTATTTAACAACCTTTATTAAGATAAATATTATAAAACAACTGTTTTAAGATTATCAACGAAATTTATTTAAAACATTGAAATAACTAACAATTCGATAATTTCCTTCTTGAGAAATTTATTTATCTTAAAAATTCAAAAACTCTGTTTACTTATTTCTTCCATTTAAACTTTTAAATTTATGTCCTAAAAACATCAGTATTTTAACTCAGTCTTCAATTATATTACCAATTGTTTAAAGTTTTAAATAAAATACGACTCTAGTTGTTTATTTTTGTAACGTTCATTTGAAAATATTCCTATTCCTTTTTGTCTTGATGGGCTTCATTGTATTGCTTGTGCCAATCCAGATTTTGTTTGGACACAGTTTCACCACGCTTGGCCGCTTCCTTGCCACTGTAAACCATAATGCAGCAACCGACTACCGTGAGGAACATCATTATATTGGCCAGGCGAATACGGACTTTGTTGCGGCATCGTTCCATAACTTCAGCACTGAAAGAATATTAAAAAAGAATTTTAAAAATTCTCAGATATTTTTTCTCTAATTTCACAATTACTGATGTGGAAAAAAGTTGAAGGCAAAAAACTAGATGCAAATTTACTGAACATTATGAATTATAATAAATACTTAAGGATATATTCGTAATAAAATAACATAAAATTGCTATCGATTGAAAATTTTATAGAAAATTGATTTTTTTAAAGTTTTATATATTCTTATTGAATTAAAAATTTTAGTAATGTAACTAGAGAATTTTTTATTTATGTAAGATTACGATTAAAACATAAAAAAAAGCTGAAAAAGGCTTATATTAGAAATATCCCTTGAAGGGAAATTTTTTGATATGTAACTTATCGGCCTTGTCACAGAATTCACTTCCGTTCGGAAATGGAATTGAATCGGCTTTTTAATTCTTCAAAAAACGAAAATTTAAAACTTTTTAGGAATGAAATCAATTCTATAAGATAATACTAGTTTCATTCTTGCAATTAGAAATACTTTCATTCCGAAAAGTTTTATAGTTTTTCGTTTTTTGAAGATGTAAAAAAGAATTCAATTCCGTTTCCGAACGGAATTAAGCTCTGTGACATGGCTGTATACATATAAGAAATATCCTCCTTTGACAACTTTTCATATACATATAGATGTATTGTGTAAATTTTCTTTGATGGGAAGCTTTCATTGACGATTTTTAAAATAACAATTTTTTTTAATACTTTCTTTTAACAAAATCATTTTAAAATTTTGAAAAATTTTTTAAAATTTTATTTTTAAAGGAAATTTATTACAAAATTTGATTTTTTGATCATTTTCAATATAAGGTTACGAGCAAAGCGAAATTCATTTAAAATTCAAAAAATTTTTATTCAATTTGTAATATCCCTTTTGCGAAATTATTTTATTATTTTTAATTTGTAATTAAAAATAATTAAATATACTTTTTATTTAATATTAATTGCAAATTTATTAAGCTATATTAAAATAATTCTCATCCTAAAAATTTCCCTTGATGGGAAATTTTTTATTTTGGTGTTTTTATAACAAAAATTTGTTAAAACAATTGACTGCTGAAGATGTTGTAGTAAATTTATTTGATACCCCTAACATTCTCATTACAAGTAAAAATTTCCCTTTTTTAGGAAATATTTTATGAACGTAATTTTGTATCATATTCTGTTAAAAGATGAGTAGTTTTAAAAAATACTGGATGAGTCTTATATTAGAAATACCCTCCGTTGGGAATTTTTATACAGCTTGTGTAAATTTTTGTAGTTAAGGAATGTTGGGAATTTTTATACAGCTTGTGTAAATTTTTGTAGTTGGGAAATTTTTTATGTCGGTGTTGCTTTAAAAAAAAGTTGTTAAAAAGCTATTAAGTAAGTTGTAGTAAAATCAATTAATATTCTAGAAATTCTTATTAAATTTGAAATTTCCCTGATTGGGAAATTTTAATGCATGTAAATGTATGTAAAGATATTAACTTGGTTTTATATTTAATATTAAAAGGGAAAGTTCGTAAACTGTATTGAAATAATTCTTATTCAAAAAATTCCCCTGGATGGGATTTTTTTTATTTTAAACGACTTTCTGTTGGAGATGTGCTGTCAGTTCGTTTACAAATCTTATTAATATAAATCTCTTTTTTGGGAATTTGTTGCTGAATGTAATTTTTTGATAATTTAGTGTTTAAGGTTACAAGCAAATCATGTAAAGGATTTAGACTAGAAATTTCTCTCATTGGGAAATTCTTGCACTGTGTAAATTTGTAAGAAAAATTCCATGAAATTATTTTGATAAAAAGAAAAACTATAGCTTCCTTTTGCAGCCCTTTTAACACTGACAGAAAAGCCAGTTTAATGTCACATTACGTTATTTTTTAGTTGCAAGAAATTGAATGAAAACTCTAAAATCTTAAAACTTCTTTTCGTTTTTATAGCAAACCTAAATATTATTATGTTTAGTTGGAAGTCTAAGTGGCAACAAAATGTAAGCAACTAAAGAGAATGACGTGATGTGACACCAAACTGTATTAACAGCCAGTTTTCCAATTTCGAAAGAAAATGAATGCGAGAGAAAGCCAGTCAAATCAATTTGGGTTTGTCTATCTCACTACTATTCGTTCGCATATTCTTATGTATTTTAATTGAGTTTTGACACATTTTTCGCATAGAAAAAAGATAAACGAAGCCAAATCAATTTTCTTTCGCTTAGATTGCGAAATAACTGCCTTTTAGACGCTAACAATTAAAGGCCTGTTTCACGATTTCGATCGTTAACGTTCGCAATGATTTTGTAGAGAAGATTTTCGTTACACTTTTAATGTAAGCAAATTTAGGAAATAATATATCGGACTCATTATAAAAAATTTATTTTCGAATTGCGAATATGTTTCTTTGCCGTTTGAAAAGATTGTGGGCGTTAACGTTCGAGATGGTGAAACCGGCTCTAAATTCGTTACACATTATTTACTGTGCCGTTAGAATTTAATAATACAAATTTTTAACTGCTATAGTATGTAAAAGCTTTTTGTAGCAAAAATTAAAATTTTATTAAAAAAGTTATCATTATTAGTTTGAGAAAAAATCACGACTTTCTATCAAAAATATTTATAAGCACATTTAGTTTTTTTAGTTAATAGTAAAATTTAAATTTTTTTTTGTATAAATCACTATTCAGCTAAAAAATAATTAACATAAAACATAGTCTTTATCTAAACATACAAAAGGTTAAATAACAAGGAAAAATGCAGGAGTTCAAAATGGATATAATATATATGTATAATGTGTATAAATTTATTCCTTTTTATTTTCAGAGACATTGGCTTCATTGTATCTTTTGTGCCAATCTAGATTTTGTTTGGTCACAGATTCGCCCCGTTTAGCCGCCTGCTTGCCACTGTAAATCATAATGACACAACCGATAGCAGTGAGACCAATCATGATGTTCGCAATTCGAATGCGCATTCTATTACGGCAACGTTCCATAACTTCAGCGCTGTAACAAACAGAATGGGAGTAAACGGAAACACGTGTCAGTTGGAAGAACAAACAAGGAATACACAAACATAGTACATACATATTTTTAAAAGTAGTTTTATTGGTTTTATTTTTGTTAAATAAGTAGAGTTCTTTTGGAAACCATTTTTGTCTATTCTGTTTAATTTAAAACAATCATTTCTTTTTAGTAATTTTACCTCTGATCAGCGGTGTTGCTTTTAAGGCGTCGTGCCCACACATCAACCTATTTGATGAAATTTGAGTGTGTGTTATTAAAATTTGGTTGACCTAGCACAGCAACACATCAAATTTTTTCCATCAAACTTGATTTTAAAATTGTTTTGGAAAGGAAAGAATGTGTTATTATTCGGTCGGAAAAAGTTACATTATTACCATTTTGTATTTCATTTGTGAAAGAGCGTTTGTTTAAGCTTCTGTATGTGTGTCCTAAATCAAATGAATAAAGAATTTTCCCTTTTTTGCTAAACAAATTTTACCCTTTTTCTTGTCTCCGCTGCATTGAATATTGAAATATATATTTATTATAATAAATTAAATATTCGTATTATTTGATCTTGTTTATATATATTTTGCTTTCTTTTAAATTTTCCAGCTAAAGATCTTGATTGATTTTTGTTTTTTTATAAAAAAGGTTTAACGGTATTTTATTTTCGATATTTCGATAACAATTTGTTATCATCATGAGGAAAATTAAAATGTTAACATTTAATAACATTTTAATTTTCCTGAGCAAAAAAATTAATTATAATAAATAAAATATTAGCAATATATTGTTGATTTTTGCCACTGTTTTTTTATTAATTGTAACATTTCAGTCGATATTTGTACAACATTTCAACTGTTTTAGAAACTTTTGTTTATTAACGTTTTTTCACGTTTTAAATTTTTTTTTTTTTTTTTTTTGTTATTTGATAAACAAACTCGTTTAGTTTAGATTTTAATTTTTCCAGCTGCCATTTTTAAGCCATTCAGTCATGCCTAAAAGCTTCACTCTCTTATTGCCACAACAAAATTGAACATTTCAAGATAGTTTTGTTTAAATGAACGTTACTTATCAACAACTACTTGCAGTTAGATTTTTTTCTTCAAGGGGAAACTATTTATGAACATATGCGATTATCTTGCGTTTTGTAAAGATTGATGTGATCATCATATAGATGTATGTAGCTGTCAGCCACATTTGACTTACTTATATACACATTTCTTTGATAAAATGTGCACCAAGCCAAGAGTTAAATGCAATTTCATTTAATTGTTATTAATTACAATAATTTCTACAAAAATAATAATAATTCTAGCAAATATTAAGTTGTTGTTATGATTAAATATCTTTAATGAGGGGTTTTATAAGAAAACTTGTAAAACGAGCAGAATTATTACATTTTACTATGGGCAGGGTTGAACATGCATTCTTATGGGCAAACATACGAAAATTATGAAGGTGTGAAAGTAAATTTAAATAAATTTTTATAAAAACTAGTTAATATGTGAGTTGCATGTATTTGAAGAATTGTATTCTTTAAACGCTCCAAAATGGAACGCGTTATGTTGTCAACTCTTTTTTAAAAAGTATTCTGTATTTGTTTTTTTTAAGTCAACAAGATTATTTATTAATTTCAAGATGTAATCTTATTCAATCACAAAAACTAGAAAGCAATGTAAGCAGTTCAATACAACTATAGTTTCTCTTCTTTCTTTAGATGAAAGGTTTACTTTACTAATTTAATGCCTTATTTTGGGTATATTACGATTCCTCCAGTGCCAAAATTTAAAGGTGGGTTTGCACAGATCTCAACGAGATAAAAGGAAAACAATAAATACAATTCTTTCATATCTCATATAGTTTTCGAGATATAGATAATTTAGTCAGTGAATTTGGTGTTTGTTATACCAGAGAGGAAAAAATTCCGCCGCCCGGCCGAAGCCCGTCTATCGAAGAAAACTTTGGTCAGCGAATATATATTTGAATAGAAAAATGCCGCTATCTACCTATAACGTTACCGACACCCAGAACGTACTTCGGGAGTTAGCATCTATCACGCTTCATTTACACTTAAAGGCTCTGGCTCGCCGTTCTCAAGGTATTTAATGCATCCAAATCTTCGTTTGTGCACGGGGAACTCAACTCCGAAATATCATCTGATTGGCAATCAATATCAGGTAATGCTTCATCATTTGCCAAAAGTAAAAATGTAATTTTATGGTTTTTAAATATCGATATCACGAAAACTATTATTTTGTCGATATTTATACGGGTCCGCTTTTAAATCATGACCTCGGAAGAACCGTAACCGTGCTTTAATTTTTTCTATTTCAGTTTTTTATATGCGCGTTTATCACATATGTATGTACACACTTATCTACATACTTACATTAATACCCATGCATATTTTAAATCTTTTCAAGCTAATCAACCGAATTTTTTGGAAACAGAATGGTTTACGAGAGTCTTTGCATGTTTTAGTGCAGTGAATCGTTTTATTTTAAGAATATTTATGATCTTATTTACTTTTTGAAGGTTGTTGAATAACATTAATATTTTGAAAAGTATGCATGTATGTATATTCACACATACATACATGCATACTTTTCAAAATATTAATGTTAAACTAACAATCATGTCCAACCAAATTATCGTGAGAAGACTGTTTGAATTTTTGTTTTCATTATATGTATGTATATTCAAGGGTACACAAGCAACGAGCGTGATGATAATCAAGTGATACTGAAACTAACATGTCACAGCAACTTCGTACTTTTTATAAGGTACGTATGTATACATTATTATACTTAAAAGTCTGCTTACCTTACAAAAGCTGGTATCTCTTCCACGGTTTTATATCTTCCAGTCCATACCAAAAATTTCTTTTCCAAATTATTTGGTGAATAGCTATTCACTTGACCCTGCATTGGAGATTGGCTCATACTGCGTCGCGTCAAGATTCTAGGTAACAAACGCACTGCTCTAATAGTTTGGTTGAACATCTTTTTTTATCTGTAGAAAAAATTTGTTAATTATCGCAACAGTAAATATAGAGAAAGTGTTATTAAATTGTAAAAGTACTTTGTTAATTACAATCGTTGAAAAATTATACAACAAATAAAATAAAAACCGCTTCGTGTGCGTAATAAAAACAACTTTAACAGCTGTTCATTATAGCTGGCACTCACTTTTATTTGATAGCAACAAGGTGGTGATTATTTTCAAGGTATTAAAAAAGGTAGATGCGTTTCGTCAGTAATACAACACTAAAAAAAAACATGTATTTTGTATGAGTAGTTCGCTAATTTTTAAACTCAACTATCAAAAGTTGCTAAGAAGAAACACTTGCATTATTAATCATTGATTTTTATCAAGCATGATAAAATTTGACATAGCGGGTAAAGGCGAACTGATAAGAAATTCGCCTACAAAGAATGCAAAAGACTTCTTAACTTTTCAGCTTCTTAACTTTTCAATTTCTTGATTTAGTTTTTTTATTAATTATATAATATATAATATATATATAAATTATTTTTGTTTTAAACATTTTTGTATACTCAGGCTATGCTGCTGTGATGTAATATAATTATATTGGCCCTTGAGGCTTTGTATTGCATATTTTTGTAAATAAATGAAATGAAATGAAATGAAAGACTAATAAGAATATATAAATAATTTTAAGATATTTAATGAGAAATATTAAATAGTGTGTGAATATTACAGTACGGAAAACCTTAAGGTAATTTACTAAGAATATTTTAAGGTTTATAAGCTAAATAGCGTTACTAAACAGCGCTACCCCTGCAACATTTGTTCATGAATTTTTCACGCTTATTTCTTATGTATGCGCTTCGAAAGCACTCTGATTGGAACACCAATCACAATACTAGGCTTAATATGTGGGGTGCATACTTGTGCAAAACATGCCATATAAAGTATTTTGTCGTTTTTTAAACGTTGAACATTTTTCTAATATTTTTTCTTTTATTTATTGATTGCTTATATAGAACTAATAATAATAATATGCTGTAACTTTTATTTTCATAATAAATTAATGGACCCAGCGAACTTCGCATCGCCATAAATTATAATTTTTCCGACTCTTGCGGAGATTTTGCAATTTTCCACATTTTCCGTAATTTTCCATGATTAACTGCCACTTTCTCTATTTCGAATAAATATTTTCTTTTGCATAAATACATTTAAAACAGAAACAAATTTTCAAATTTTGTTTTTGTTTCAAATGTTTTTCTGCGAATGAAAATTTTTATTCGAAATAGTGGAAGTAGCAGTTATACTAAGAACTTTCTATTTTTTGATTTGGAAAGCTATTAAGAAATAATGTCATACTAAATTTCATACAAAAGCTCAATTTTTGATTTTTCCAATTTTTTACTTTCCCGGAGGGATTTATCAAAATTTAAAATCTTACAGAAATTAACACAGTCGTTCTCATTTTATGAACTACTATACATTTTTTACACCATTTATATATATATATAGACCGATATCTTAATGTAAATATTAATACCCGTTTGTTTATTTTTGTATAAAACAATACATGAGTGCTGTTATAAAGTTTTTATTGGGTCATACACACTTTTCTGTTGGAAACTTTATGTAAACTGATAAAGTTGTACCTAACATGGCTTTCAGGGCAGCAAGAAATTGTTGCAAATAAAATTATTTGATATAAATTTTATGACTTACTAAGTATAAAATCTAAAAGGAAGCATTTTAACATATGATGAGGTCACAATTTATATATTCATATAAAACATGCAACAAAAGGTATTGTATCAAAAGAATTATTCGTTACATGTTAATACATTATGTCAGTATATTTAACAAAATTTTGAAAGTTATGTAAAACATTTTTAACGGATTTTTAAAGAAATTGACTTGGCAGTACTGTGATGATTCAGAAGGATAGCAATGCATGGTGAATGATGGTTTTAAACAATATGCACAGTTGCAAAAATTGCTACCTTATTTAGCTTAGTTGCTAAATATACGTTTCTTTTAAATAAAATTTTAAATATTGTTTTAAAAATAATTTGCAAATGAGTAAAATAATGAAATCTTGCACTTAAAAAATATATTACAGTAAAAGTTTTAATACTTTTTTTATAGTATAAAGTAATACAAAGAAATTGTCTTCGATTTCTACAGCGTTAGTTTAAACATTATTTCATATTACAAAATAAAATTTTTCTAATCAATAAAAGATTTTTTAAGTATCCTTAAAAAATCACGCATAATCGGTGAAACTATTAAGTTCTGAAGAAAATTATTTTCGCTGCTTAAATTACTGTAAATTATCCTTTTGATATCTTTTCTAAGGACGAAGTGGTCGCTGATGACAGACAGTCTTACCAGGAAAAAATTATAATGAAGAATTACCTAAGGAATAATCTATAAATTCAGTTAATAAAGATGACGGTTTTGATAAAAAGAGTGTCATAAATGTTATTTTTATATAGACTGATGACGTTTTCTGTAAAGAAGTAGTCTCTAAAAAATATATTTTTTATAAAAGTTTTCAATAATATTTAATCAATAACTCTTTGAGAGATGGTAACTAATTTCTACCAACTTATGTCTAACCCAAGGCGAATTTATACAGGTGAATGCAAGCGGAAAGGCGAATTCAGTACTATGTATTTTGTTATTGTAAAACATATCGTGAATGTCAAAATCTGAATCCGCCTAAGATTGCTCAGCTGGGAAAAAATTTTATAAAAATGTTAAATATAAACTTTTATAATTGTTTGTAATTAAAATCACAGATAATATTAGTTCTTCACTTTTAAATTCACAAAAATTTCTTGAAACTGCAATAAATCATACAAAAAAATCTACAGATTAAAATGGCGTGAAAAAGTTTGTAAGCAAAAGAAAAACAATTTGACAGTCTCATTGGAAAAAACGCGAGAAGCAAAAAATAATCAACTGAGCTGTTAAGTTCACCTAGTAATGAATTCGCCTTGGTCTAACCATAACGTAATGTCACATCAACAACAATAATTATCAGCTAGATTAGATGGAATGTCAAATAAAGCAGTGTTGCCAACTCAAAGCTTTGAACATCTAAAAAATATTTTTTTAAACAACATTTTCATTAATGAAGAAAAAACAATGATGTAATGTCAATCAAAACTAAACAAAAATAATTTTCAGGTAGATTAGATAGAATGTCAACTAAAGCAACGTTGCCACCTCAAAGTTGTGAAAATTTAAAAAAAAGTTTTTTTAAACAAAATTTTTATTAATGAAGAAACAACAAATTAAGCTATATACATGTATTTACAAATTGAACTTAAATTATATCACAGTAGAACTAGAGGAATATTTAAGAAATCTTGAAAAATTAAATTTTGTTTTGAAATATCACAGATTCCATCCAAGTAACATATTTACTAACACGGGTATAAATGCCGGGTAGACCGGGACGGGCACAACCGATACCTGTAGAAACAACACCGATTAAAAAGTTCTCTTTGGACATCAAAGGACCACCAGAATCAGCCTAAAGGAAATAATTAAAAACAAACCAAAATTTAATAATAAACAAATTGTTAAAAACTCGTTGTTACAATATGTTACCGCCAGAGTTGTATTTTGATTAGATTACTTACAAAATATTTAACAAAATACAACTCTGTATAATTGTTAATACATTATAATGTTTACTTTACCCAACATGAATCAATACCGCCATTTTCATAACCGGCACATAGTTGTGTATCCGAAATGATATTATTTGGTCTACCATTCAAATGATATGATCTTTCGCAAGCATTATTGTTCCATACTCGTACAGAAGCTTTGCGTAAAATATCAGCACGATCACCTACAGCTTGATTTTCCTGAGTCCAGCCCCAGCCCGAAACCGTAGCAACTTCATTTTCATGATTTCTTAAACTTACAGCCGATGAAAGGCAGCAGGGCTGTATAAATCGAGAAAACCGTATGGGTTGTAATAACTCCAGCAAAGCTTTGGAAAAGGAGTAGAATAGAATATTTTTTATATATTATTATGCAAATTTCATAATCAAGATTTAAGTAGTTTTCAAGTACCAATATCATTTTTTGTATTCGTGCACTTGTAACTGGGATGTGGAACTATATTTTTAAAGTTTACTTTCACCGGCTCATTCTCAATTCCATTCAAATACTGTGATATACTGTGCAGACCCAATACACCCTGTATTTGTGAGGGTTTCATGACATTATTCAGTCCATTGCAAATGCAGTGTCCCGCCGTCAATAGCCATTGCTCGTGTATTATTGTTGCTCCACAAAAGTGTCCTCCCCGCCGTGTTAAACTCACCATAAATGGCATTTCATTAGGTTCAGCCTCATGGCCGCCCACAATTTTTGGATTACGTTGCGTACAGGACGATGTGGTAACTAAGAAAATAATTCACAAGCTCTTGTACAAATTTCTAACTTTGGCAAAGAGTTTAAGAGATCTGCTGGTCAGAGTGTTACAGTCACGATAACTTCTATAAAGGCATGATTACTGACTTTTTCGTTCGTCACTGCAACAAAAATGATGTGCATGAGCTGTGGTTTCAACAAGACGGCGCAACACATCACACAGCTCGTGTCACAGTTTATTTATTGAAGGAAACGTTTGATAATCGCACAGACTGACGTTTAAGATAGGTGAATTGGCTTTCAAGACTATTTTCTCTGGGGATATACTCATATAAAGACTTGGCTTTCAGTACTACTTCCTCTAGAGATATACTCGTATAAAGCATGTCCTAGTCTACCCCAATAAGCCCGGAACTATTCCGTTCGAAACCGGGACTTAACCCGTTTTGGATTTTTCAGAATATAAAAACACCAAAATTTTTCGGAATGAACCAATTTTTAATTTCAGGAATGACGTTAATACTTTCGTTTACAAATGATTTCATTCCGAAAAAAATTTTTAACTTCTTGTTTTCTGGAGAATAAAATAATGGACTGAATTTCATTTCCTCCCTGCGGAGCTTTGTGGTATGACTATTTGGTTTATACAGACAAATTTTTAATCGCATTAAATTCACAATTTTTTTAAAAACTTTCCATAAATTTTTCAATAAAAAATGTTCAATTTTATCTATTAAAAAAATTTATTGAATTAAAAAAGAAATATTTAATATACAATTTTTAACCGAAAAACTGAAATACGATTCTTTAAAATTTTTTAAATTTCTTTAGCAACTTCTGCATAAAAATTTGTAATCCTTTAAGATTCCATAGACATGTTTTGGTCTCGCAATTTTCACTAGGAAATTTTTGTCACTAGAAAATTTTCAGTCATGTAACTTTCTTTAGATTTAATTTTTCGAGATTTTCACAAGAAAGTTTTCTAGCGATACATTTTACGTATTTTTTTTATTTTAAAAATATTAAAATTTAAAAAATTTTAGATTGTATTTTTTTTTTAAATTTCAAAATTTTAATAAAAAACTACTTGATTAATATTTTAAAAAGTTTGCCGAGTAAAAATTTAATACAAATAGAACATTTTTTATCTAGAGTTATTTTTTTATATTGAAAATTTTCGTTATGAAAGTTATAGAAAAGTGATTAACAATGAAAATTTTCTGTACAATAGATATTAAAAATTTTAAAGAAAATGTATGAACTCAAACAATTGAGTTTTTTTCCCTATAGTATCTTCTAACATTGATGAATGTTAAAAGTTTTCTACAAAGAATTTTTTGCTTTGAGACGTTTTTTGGAAAATATTTTGAAATATACTAAAAAATTTTATAGAAAATTATTTAAACATATTTTATTGTACGTAAAAAACTCACGAATTGACAAGGATCTGTGTGTTCCGTTAGTACGAGTAACAGACGAATTTTCAAAGTATGCGACAAGGCATATCAGCAAACTGCAACTTCACCCAAACGAAACACGAAACAAACTTAATTTTAGCGGTCACACTCGGTTAAGAAGAAGGGTTACCTTTGCCACCATCAGAGTGTTAAATAGGTGAGTTTACCGATATAATTGGAGGAAAATAAAACTTTTTGTCTAGCATTGGCTGGACTTAGTTAACTTTTTGTATTTACACAGAAAACAATTTTTTTTCGAGTTCAATAACGAAATTCGTTGAATCAATTAAAAATTGTTTGAATGTGGACCTGTAAAGGAATTCGTGGATTCAATTAAAAGTTTAGTAAATATAATTATTGATCGAAAACAAAAAATTTTTTAAACAACAACAAAATATGATATCCAAGGTTATTTTTTCGATATTTTTGTATAAGCATACAAATTATTTTTTCAGACAAAAATCTTGTTGATTTTATTTTTACTATAATTTTTTCTGTGTAGTATTAAGATTTGAATACTTATTTTTAGTTCACTTTGTGAAGATTCAATAAATAAATAAAAGGTAAAAAAATAGTTTCGAAGTTTTTCGATTAAAAATTCTATGCAAATAGAAAATTTTGTATACGATTACGATTTCTAAGAGATATTTTTTATACTGAAAATTTTCTTTATGAAAGTTATAGAAACATGATTAACAATGAAGATTTTTAAATTAGATATTTGGTTTGTACATTTGTACATCGGGTTTTAGTTCAAGTTTTTCCTTTTTTAAGTTTTTTCTTAAGAAGGATTTTTTTACAATACAAAATTTGCTGTGATCAACAATTTTTGATTGAAGAAAATAAGAAAAATAATAACTAAATTTTTAGCTGGGGGACAACTAGCTGTTTCGTAGTCGCTACACTACTCATCAGCACCCATTGGGATTTGAACTCGGTTCACGACGTATCATGATCTGCTGCCTCACTCCGCCAACGAGCCATTTAATTATTCTCTATCTATATGCATCTCATATTGAGTCACATATGCATTTTGTCGATGTACAAATGCACAAAGCAAAAATTTAAATTTAAAAAAATTATGAAGTTCAACAAAAATTCAATAAATTAATGAAAATTTTTATTAAAAATAATATATGTAGGAAATTCCTATAAAGATATTTTTGCCAACTCGCTGGAAATGAAAACTTTTTTCTGCAAAATTTTACTACCTAAAAAATTTTTTATAGAATATTTATCAATTTTGAACATTCTCGATTGGAAGTATTACAACATTACTTAAAAGTTAGTTTTTGAAAAAAAAAAAACAAATTTCAGCTGCTGTTTATTTTATCTCTCTCAATCTCAGCCCATCTATTTGCCAAAGTTAGATTTATCATTAAAAAAATAAATATTAAAAAGTAAATTGCGTAATAATGGAAAACGATTTTGCTTTATTTATTGTTACTCGAGGCGTATACTTAATAAATAAAATAAATTGTTAGTTATACGCCGTGTTTGCACACACTTTAATTTTTTAAATAAATTTATGTTTAATATTTTAAACTTGTTAGAACCATATATGTTTTTTTTTTTTTTGCAAATTTAACACTGGAACCAATTTTTTTTTTTCAAAACTCACATCCAATTTGGGTTTGTGCCTGCTGCACTATTATGACAAAAAAGCAAAATAATTTAAACATATTAACTATTTTTTATTTGGAATTTGAATTATATTTGGTTTGTTAATTTCTTTTTTTTTGTAATTTTATTAAAAATTTTGTTAAAAATTTGCCATATGATGCCAAAATAAAATTTCTAAACAAACTGTTGCTGCATTGACCAACTTTAATTAATTTATAGCAAAAAAAGTAACTTCGTTTGTAGATCAATACTAAACTAAATTGTTCTAAAATTTTATGTTATAACAATGTGTGATTAAAAAAAAGCTCTTTTTTTTTGTTACTAATTAGTTATTTATTAATACCAGAAAACAAGTAATTAATGTGTTCTCTAAAAACGTTTAACACGATAAAAAAAAAATATTGATAAGAAGAGCACATTTTAGTTAACATTGTTGTTATTGTAGTTTTTTTTTTTTAAAGATCGTTATTTATAGAATTTATTTCAAGTTTGAAATGATTGTGTTGAAAAATGCATATGTACTCGTATAATAAAAACTCTTTAATAATAAACACAAACAACACAATTACACACACTCACTTGCCTAAAACTGAGGAGTAGAAAAATGTTTAAAGAAACTCTGATAGATAGAAAAGCAACTGTTAACAACGAGAGTCGGAAGTAATCTAAAAAGTTCGCAGCAGAACTCCAACACTTGTTGAATGAATAAAGAATGCGTTTTATCACACCAGTTTGCATGCATGTATGTTGGCTCTCCTACAGCAATAGTAGCAACAACAACACACATACAGTTAAAGGCAGACAGACAGTAAGAGAATTCTCACTACTCATGGGAGTTCTTTGTATGAATTAAACCAACACTCACACACGCATACAGTCATTTATAGCTCCTGTATATGAAGCTTCAAAAAGCTTTTTTTTAATTTTAAAAGGGAATTCTAGATAAAATGAGAAAAACTATTTTATATATTTAAAGTCAACAATGCTGACGGGCTGAGTTGTTGCAAAAAGGAAAAAAAGAAAACCAAATGAAACCGAAAAGAGCACGACAACCAGAAAAGAAACAAACAAAATTAAGCCACTGGGTGATTGGGTTAAACAACACAATAGTTTTTATTGCAATTTTTTTTAAATAACGACAATTTAATTCTTCTTTTTTTTTGTAGGCTAAATATGTTTTTAAACAAGTTCATTAACTTTTTCCTGTTAATGCGGGTGAATGCTTCTTTTTCCCTACCCTTCCTTCTGTTTAAATAGCCGACAACTAATTACAATAAAAGTCATGCACTGTTGTTGCTGATACCTCTTTTGTCTAGGAGGAATTGAAAAATTATGTAAACGTGACAATTGCATAGTAAACGATGGCATATCAGAGCAACAAATTCAATTCTTACTCAACTTTTCAATTGACATTGAAATGTTATTGCTTGTATATATTTTTTTATTGCTTATAGATAACAACACATAAAAACAAACTAAAACGTCTGTCATCGGTCGTTGTACTTTTTTGTTACTTATGAATTGTTTTTGGTGCTATACGAGTACAGTGTGTGTAGCCAAAAATAGAAGAAAAAAACAAATTAACACTTTCGCATAAACAATAATTGTATTTAAAGAAAACAAATATTATAATATTTTTAAACAGTGGTTCACAAATCACTTGCGGTGAGCGTGGAGACTAAAGACAAGAAACAATACATTACTCGTATCTTGAGCACTGTAACAGTCGCTGCATGGCCAGTCTCATTTTTAGAAAAGTATAGTCTAATTTTGTCCCTAGCCTAAAATGCATACCAAAGAGTGACACGCTGTGGACGCATTTGATTTTCAACAATCATATATAAGGTTTTTAGAACACCAAAAGCCTGCCCGAAAAATCAGCTTCTAAGCTTTATTTCTTGAAATATTATTCAACAATGAAGACAACTTGTTCTATCTATCTCAAATTATTTTTGAGAATCAGAGAATTTTTGAAATATGGCATTAAAGCATATTTTGGCTTATATAAAAAAGTGCATATATTTGCATATATATCATTATTACATATAATTTAGATATATTTTCAGATTTTCATTTTCAGAAGCATAATTATTTATAATTATTTCTTAAATACACAGAAAAAAATTTGCCATCTTAAATAAACAGAATTCCCTGAATCATTTAATAAATGGTTTAGGACCTGTAAAAGAGTTTGTGGATTCAAACAATAATTTTATTTTAATATTTTTTACTATAGTTTTTTCAATTAGTTGTAATATAAATCTCCTAAAGTCGAGTTTCATAGAACTTATTGTAATTTAGCAGTAGTCCAACGCAAATAACACTAATTTTGAAAAAAGATTAACTAATTTTTCGAAATCGTTTCGATTCTTTGATATATACTACAGTTTTTAACAGACTAATGAAAACTATAAAAAAGGAAAAAAGAGTTTAAGAATCTCTGGTCAGGAAATCAAACACAAAACAAACATAAAATTCACTACATAATAAACAAAATAATCATTTTATATGTATGTACATACCACATACACGACTCCAAAAATATAATGAACGACCTTCACATTGAAGTTAAAAAGAAATTATTTTGGTAAAATACTCTACATGAAACAATGTGGCGTATAAAGTTTGTCAGTGGACTTGGCAATGTCTCCATTTTTCATAAATACACAATTAACACGGCAAGTGTTGCTCGATAAGTGAATTAGTAGTGCTGACGATTATTACTTCTTTAGATTACAGTTCCGATAGTTGTCAAATAGTTTTGATTTAATTGGTTATGTTTCTTTGTCAAAAGTTAAGATATTCAAACAATTCGATAATACTTAAATAACAACTAATTCGAATCCCTTTTTAAGTTTTGAAAAGACGTCTAAAAGTTAAAAAAAAAAAAAATAAAAAAAAAAAATAAAAATGGTGATTTTTTTTAGGGCTCTAAGGGTTTCACCTTCAGTCAACACAAAGCCGGTTAGCATACAGCAATCATGCTCCCCATTACCGGTTATATTCTCTTTTTCTCCATTATGATACCCCCAGAGAACAGGTGTCGCCTTGGCGTAGACCAAACCAAGGCATTCTCTTTTCTGAGGCATAGAGGGGAAAGAGTCCCTCGTTTATTGTAGCAAACAAAACTCTCTGAAGCCGCATGACTTATGTTGTATTGGACTTCCGAAACCTTTACCAAGGGTGTAAATTGGCAGAAAGCGTATCAGCATATCCCGGGTGGCTCAGCTTGCAGTTCAGACCGGAATGATCATGATTGAGGTGTAATAAATGGCGTAACTAATTCGGCAACACGCCAAGGGAAAGACGTTTGTCATATTTAAATAAATTTTTTAAACATATGTATTTTTGCATTAAACTCTTTTTAAAGAAGTATTTAGGGTTTCTAATTAACGTTTGAACAGGTGATCGGAGAAGAGACTATTTTGCATGGAAGTTTTCTCTTTAAAAACTATATATTTCTTTAAAACTTTAGACATTTTCCATTATATAAATCTAAAATTGTTTAAAAAGTTTCAATCAAATATCTAAAAATTTCAATAAAAAAAAAACGCCGAAATTGATTTAACAGCTGTCCAGGGGAAATAGTTTTTCTAATGAATTTTTTTTTTGTGCATCGCATGTTTCCTGGAAAACGACTCAATTGAGATCGTTTTTCGTATTGAACGACCATTTTCACTATGTATTTCATTCAAGCTAAAAATTTAGCCGACCATACAAACTATTGTAGCTTATTTGCTTGTCAAAACAAAGGAAGTTGCCAATAAAAGCCTCGTAAATATTTTGCGTGACTAGACAAACATGATCGTGATCGTTCATATGTCAATGCCCTTTTTTATTTATTTAAAGTAAACAGAATGGTTGGTTGCTGGTAATAGAAAAGAAGTACATATGAATATATTGAAACCAAAATATGTTCCCTTGTGTGTGTTAGCAACTGTTGAGCTTGATGTGTGTGGGCTGGGGGTAAATGGTCGTTGAAAATCAAATTGATTAACCGGTTAATAGCATTTAACTTTTGTGAATTTGAAAACAAAGCATAAAGATAAATATTCATTAAAATATTTTTAAATGCAAAAAAATAATTGAAATTTTGTTGAACATTGTTGTTAGCTTTTGATTTGTCATAAAACTCATTCGACTGATAAAGTTGTCAAATTAGTTAGTTTCTTTCAACAAAGTCGTTGAACTTCCGAAACTTTTATTTGAAATGAAAACAAAGGTAAACTAACACTTATGAGTTAAAACAACAAAGTTATACATAAATAGTAACAATAAGATCGATTTTTTTGCATTTTAATATTTTTTTTGGTTTGTTATGATCGATCTTAAAAATATCTCTTGTGTCTGTCAAACAATTTTAATACCAGATTAATAATTTTAATAGATAATAATAATTCTAATTTAAATGTCACTCAATAAATTGGATTTGAATAAAAACAAGATTTGCTTCCTTATTTCAAATCTTGACAGCTTAATGAAATTTTAGGTACTTACTCGTTTATATAATCAAAGTATAAATGTAGCCAAAGTATAAAGTGTATTATGGAAGTGATCTTTATGAGAAAGATATTCCCCCATAGTGGTTTTTTATAGTTCCATGAAAATGTTGTTGGGCGTTGAAAGAAAATATTGAAGGGTCAGTTTTTATTTTAAAGCTTCAACTTTTTCTGGCTGGCTTGTACATACGAGTATGTATAACCGAAGAATAAAGTTTATTATGGAAGTGATCTTTATATATTACCCCATAGTGATTTTCATGGTTCATGAAAATGTTCTTGATCCGTGAAATAAAATATTGAACGGTAAAAGTAAATGTGTTAATTTTTCATTTAAACATTTTGGGTGCCTTTTTTTCTGGTATACATATGTATAACCAAAGTACTAATTGTATTATAGAAATGATCTTTTTGAGAATATATTCCCTAATAGTGATTTTTATGAAAATGGAAACTTGTTGAAAGAATATGTATACATATAAGGGTAAAAATAAAAGTTTCAATTTATATATTTATTTTTTTTCTGCGTTTTTTTTATATTTTAGTTATGCGTTTTATATCAAAATATCGCAATAATTTGGCGATATGAACAAAAATATGCAAATTTTGGTTAATTTTGGAAGTTTTAGTTTAATTTTGGAAGTTTGGACTTAATTTCGAAAATTCGAATTAAACTTCGAAAATTCGAAATTGTTATAAAATGTACAAAAATGATGTTCTAAGTCCAAAAAATTTTATTTTTAGAAAAAATTTCTACAAATCCAAAAATTCGCCTAATTTCGAAAATTAAAAATTATTACAACTGAAATTTTCAACCGCAATATTTTCATTTAATTAATTTTTTGTTTAAAAGTTGCTGATCATGTAGCGAATAAGTTAGATTTTCAGTATTCAAAACTAAATTCAGAATAGTTGAAAGCGTGTGATTTTCATATAACTCATTTCATGTATAAATATTGATGATCACATGCCGATCAGTTATTTTTTCAGTATTCAAAGCTAACTTCAGAATAGTTGAATGTGTGCGTTTTTCATATAATTTTTTGTATAAATATTGATGATCACATGCCGATCAGTTATTATTTCACGATTCAAAACTAACTTCAGAATAGTTGAAAATTTGTGATTTTTTATAACATACATGATATAAATTTGGTAAATATTTGCCAAATACTCAAATTTCAAAACTTCAATCACTTAAGACCAGAATTTTCGAACAATATAACAAACTTAATAAGACTTTAAATATTATGCTGAAAATTGAGAAAATAATCCTTACAGCCATATTTTTTTATTCCGAAATTAAGAACAATTAAAAAATATTTATACGTTCGAAATTTAATGAAATCGGGTTATATACACATACATTCCGATAGGTCTAGCGTAACATCACATTAAATAGGAAAACGAATGCGAAGCCCAGATGTAGATAAAACATTGAAAGATATTGTCATCCTGCGATTTTTCTTTTTTTATGAGTAAATTTTCCAAACGTTATAAAATCGAATAGTTCTCTATACGAGTAAGAGGTTGAACCGAAAATATCTTTTCAGGCATCTTTGTCAAACATTTCTGTTCATTATTAATTTCCTACCACCATAATGAATGCTGAATATTCAAATTGCATTTTAAAATGTGTAAATAAATTCATTCGATGACAGTCGAATGTCAATGTCAGAGTCATAAACTTGAATTTGTAATAAAAGTTTACGCACATTTATGCAACGCAAAGCAAATTTCAATGAAAATTGCTTTTTTAATTGAAATTACTCGTAACATACATATGTATAATAATTTCTGTATAAATTAAGAACACGTAAAAACTATAAATTTATTATTGAAAAATGAAAATTATAAAACAATAAAATGGTATTAATAAAAATGTTATTAAAAGGTCTTTGAAATTATTGTTAAAAGTCTGGTGTGGCAGACAAAAAATTTCAATTTTATGTCTGTAATTGAGGTGATAAATAATGTTGTAAAATTAATTGGCATAACCCAGCAAATGTAAATTATGTAAGTTCAAGTGATCCAAATAGTTTTAATCAATCAATAATCACTTGTCTTTTTAGTTTTTATATAAGTCCCTACAAAAAATGATGACAAACGGTTTTACTGAAAACATTTAATCCCAATAAAAATTTCTTAGCGAGAAAAGTTTGCATTGAAATTTCCTTCACAAAAAAATTATGGTAATCTAGTTTCTATCTAAAAAATAATTTGTATTTACATGAATATATGTATGTCAAACATATATGTCAAAAAAATTACTTTCGGTATCATATTTTGTTGTTTTTATGGAATTTTACTTTATATATTAATTATAAGATATTATTAAAAGATATTATTAAAAGATTTCTATTAAATTACTCAAGGAGAAAAAAATTTCCCAAAATGGGAAATTTTTATATTTTAGTATTTTTAAAAAATATATATTTATTCTATTCGCATATGCTTCAAAACACATTTTAACAGGTTTTTATTCACACATTAAAAAAATTCCCAAAATGGGATTTTTCAGTTTTTAATTTAAAGAGTATTTTTTTGGTAATATATTTGTAATGATGGTAAAAAAAATATATTTTCTAAGATATCTAAAAAATACGGGTTGTGAATAAAAAATTTGCCTCCAAAATTAATTTTTAAATGTTTAAATTATAGAAAAATTTTTCTTAAAATTAGCAATTAATTTCTATTTTCCTAGTTCTGGCATATCATAGGAATCATTCCCTGAATACTGGTCCAAGATAAAAGAAACAAGGAAATATTACGAAAATTTTATTGAACCATTCAATAAGAATACAATTTCCCAAAATGGGAAATTTTTATAGTTTTTAATATTCTTGCTATTTAAAAAAATATATTTATTATATATTCCCATATACTTCAAAACCAAGTTTTAACGATTTTTTTTTTCAAAAGTCGTACCATAAAAAAATTTCCCATATGGGAAATTTCCGCTTGTCATAAAATATTTATATAATGTTGAAAAATAATATTTTCTAAGCTGTCTGAAAACTCTTAGATGGTATTAAAAAATTTCTGGCTCAGGTAAAAATTTCCTAAAATGGGTAATTTTAATATTTTTTTATTTTCTTATTATTTAAAAAAATATATGGATATATTATATATTCCCATATGCTTCAGAACACATTTTAGCAAATTTCTTTTTCCCAAGTCGTATCTTAAAAAAACTCACAATATGGGAAATTTTCGATTTGAAGCATTTATCATAAAATATTTACATAATGGTAAAAAAAATTATTTTCTAAGCTATCTGAAAAAGTTTAGGTGTGATTAAAAAATTTCCCTCTATGGGAAATTTTCTATTATCGAATTTATAACAACATATTTTTAACTAGCAATTAATGTCTAGAAGGAAATAGTTACAAACGGTATTGTCTTTTGTAAGCCCGGTATTTGCCAAAAATTTTCTATGAAGGGAAATTTTTATATCTGGAGTTATTAAAATAAAGTCTAATGAAATTGTTTATAAACTTAAAATGAAAGTGATTTTAACGAATTTTATGTAAAATATATAAATAATAAAAATTCTCTTAATAAAAATAGAAATTTCTCTTCGAAGGAAATTTTTATCTTTTAGTTAAAATAATATTTTTCAAAATCTTAGTGATTAATAATCAAAATGAAAGAGGTGTTTAATATATTTTAATAATACTTTAGTGTAAAAAATGTGCCTCTGATGCTTAATATTCAAAATGAAAGCGGTTTTTGATTTATTTTTATAATACTTTAGTATATAAATATATGCCTCTAATGGGAATTTTCGTTTTGAATGATATAATACACAATAAACTTTTGATGATGAACGTTTAAAGCTTTAAAAGATGTTTTTATAGTTTTTTTAAGTACTGAGCTAACAAAAATTTCCCTGCTGAGGAAATTTACATAAAAAATGAAGTTATTTTTATTTTTATTTAATAGTTTGTCAGCGAGGTTTTTGATTTATTTGTTAAAAAAATTTTTGCAGTATTTTTAAATGATAAGATGGATTTTTATTTTACCAGGAAAGTCTTTAAATTTCAAAAATTTTCATTGAAAAACTGCTGAAAAACTTGGCCTTTTTTTTGCTCTTAATGACAATTTTTTTTAAATATTAATTTGCACCAAAAAGTGTTTATAATATGTTACTTGTCCTTTATGAACAATGAAATCTATTTGCTTGCTGGGTTATTAGATAAAAATCATAATTATTGTGATGTGTTAGTGTATGTAAGATGTAATGACCTACCTTTAATGTTTATTGTTGTTCTTTTTTCAATTATTATTTATTTAAAATTACACATTTTATTTTATTTCCTGTACGTTTAATAGTTTTTTTTTTTAACTTTACACTAGTATATTTTGTGAAACATTTTCCTTTCGATGTTTGTATAAAATATTTTTTTTTTTAACTTAACATTAAATGTTGACAGGGTCACTTATTTGTTTTCAATTGCAGCTCGAAAGTCAACTGATAAAAATGAAGGGCTTTCTGAGCAACAATCAAAATTATATAAGGACCCATTTGATACTTGTAACACTTTTTTTTTAAGTAGTTTTAATAAACATAATTTTCTTTTACACATACAAAATGTAAACACTTGTATTATTTTATTTTAAAACATCTTTGTTAAAATATAATATTTTTGTTTTAATTTATTCATTTTCTCATGTCTTATCGGTATGAGATGCTGTTGTTGACTGCATATCCGGTTGTGAAATTAACTTCCGTTATCCTGTTATGATCTTGCCTTTAAGCAAATCTTATTTTAGCCTTCGTATGCTGCACGAGTTAAACGAACTTTAAACATTTTGGTTAATAGTAAATTACAAATTATTGTTGCTGCTTTTATCACTTTACGTCTGAGGATGTTAAACATTTTGAGGTTTAGGGAAATTTTTAATCATGCGCACTTAGAATAAAACAATATTACCCTTTTCACTTTGTTCGCATTCAGGCAAGATATACACTTTTGATTTTCCTCTTAAAGCCATCGAAATGTATCGCTATTTCGCTTTTTGGCCAATAAAAATTCTTCGCTTTTCAATTCCGCAAACAACAAATTTTTAATTAACAACAAATTTTGTTGTGGTAGGTCGTTATTTTTATCTTCGTTTTTTTTTTGCTTCTTTTTTTTTGTTGAAATCCTTATAGATTTTTTCGCAGGCGCATGCAGCCTGCTGGTGCATGATTTATTTTGTCTAGAAACGCCTTTATAATTAAGAATTCTGTAAGGAAACAAATAAATATACAAATAAATAATTTTGTTGAATATATGTATGGATATTGAAAATGCAATAACTATGACGATTTTCAAGCAGGGAAATAGTAAAACAACTTTCAGAATACATATCTAAAAAAATGTGGTTTTGAAGCGTCTTCAGTTACTTTAAAAACATATGGATTTAAGGCAAGAACTAAAAAGGCATTTTCACAAATGTAAAATTCGTCAAATAAACCCAAAAACTAATTTCATGTTTAATTTGTTTTTTTCATTCTTTAAAAAAATTTCAGAAATTCTTCTCTTTTTCACATTATTTTCACATATATTTCCACAAAAATAAAAAATAGTGTTTTCAAATGCAAGCAATTAAAAATATTTCCGAAATTGAGAGATTCTTGAATTTGATGCAATCTCTGAAGAAGTATTAGGTGTACAACTTTGCTTCCTCCATTTTGATGGCTGCAGCGGTAACTGGTAGTCGAAATAAAAAGATCGCAGATATCATTCAATAAGTTTAGGGTTTTGTAAATTTAACGCCATCGAAATATTAGACGATTTGCGTTTGCATCATAAAGTTATTTTGAATTAAACGAGCCAAAAACTTGTCATTTAGGGCAGGATTTAGTTTTCTACTTTAATATGAAGTGATCTGCGGCTGAGTCTTATGGAATACTCTTAAATACCTACGGAGAGGCCGCTATTAGAGTAAAAAATGTGCCGGGAGACGATTCAACGCTTCAAGAACGGTGATCTAATATATACCAGATCAGAATGGCGATGGAAGAGAGAAGTTTTTCGAAGAGCAGAATAGGAGGCATTACTTGATCAAGACTCGCATCAAATGCAACAAGAATATTTTGAATCATAAATGTAAAATGAATTGTAAATGTATAATCAGTAATCTACAATAAAGCCTCGAATTTCGGGGAAATCGGCTAAAGCAAAATTGTACACCTATTAGTTTGAACTTCTGCAGATAACTGAAAAATGTGTGCGTACGAAGAGTCTGAACTTTCTGAGGCATATTTCTTTGTTTTTATCTTGAACCCCTACATATGGAGTTCGCTAAAAACTGCAACTAAGAACTGGAACCAAGAAAATAGATTATGAGGAGGAGCAAAGAGAGAGTAGTGTTCCCTCTTTTTGTCCTGCAGAAAATATTCTTTAGTCATTCTTAACCATTTTAATTTTATTGAATTTTCTGTTATAATTAGTTACATGTTTGCTTTAAATTTGAATTCAAGTTCGAAAATTTTAAAATCATTTACAGCATGCAAAATGCAAAAAATGGGTATTTTGCAGTTTGTAATAGCAAGGGAATATTTTCTAGAGAATTTGAAGATAAGTTCGAATTTTCGAAATTAATTTCGAATATCGAAAATTAAGGTTATGTTAAATAAATATCAAATATCGATATATGTTAGACATGTATGGGCATATTCATTCAATTTTAATGTATATTTCGTCATATTTCTGTGTTTTTCTGAAATTCGAATTCAATCACAAAAGCTTTAAAATCACTTTCAAACATTTTCTACTGAGCTTGCAGATAAGTTCGAATTTTCGAAATTTTGGAAAATTAAGAAAATTTAAGTTATGTTAAACAAATGATAAGTATTGACGTATCATACGTGTACACATGTATGTTAAACATGTATGGGTACATTCATTCCATTTTAATGCATTTTTCGTCATATTTCTATGTTTTTTTTTTCAAATCGAGTTCAAGTTTGATAACTGTAAAAGCATTTGAAGCATGCAAAAAGCAAAGAATTAGGTATTTTTAAGTGTTTAACTGGTAGGCAACATTTTCTGTTGAATTTGAAGATTAAGCTAGAATTTTCGAAATTAGTCTAGAATTTCGAAAATTAAGGTTATGTTAAAGAAATGATAAATATTGGCATATAGGTATGTATATATATCATTCCATTTTAATGCATTTTCCGTCATAGCTCTGTTATTTTGAAATTCGAAATCAAGTTCGAAAACTTCAAAATCACTTTCAGCCTGCAAAATGCAAAAAAAATTTATATTTTGCAGTTTGTAGTAGCGAGCCAACATTTTCTATTGAGTTTGAAGAAAATTAAGGCTATGTTAAATAAATGATATATATTGGGTTATCATACATGTACAAATGTGTGTTAAACATATTCATTCAAAATTAATTTTAATGCATTTTCAGCATTGTTCTATATTTTCTTGAAATTCGAGTTCAAGTTCGAAAACTTTAAAATGCAAAAAAATGGTATTTTGCAGTTTTTAATGGGTATTTCACAGTGTGAGACAACATTTTCTATTGAATTTGAAGATAAGTTCGAAAGAAAAGTAAGGTTATAAATAAAATTTTCTAAAGCAAAATAAAAAATTAAAATTTTTAATTTTGAAATAATGCTAAAACAATAGTGAAATATTTACTGAAATTCTTTAATTCATTTAGAATAACTTTTTTCTTTAAGTTTTGAAATCCAAACGTAATCCATCCAAGATTGAGATCTTTTATTTTGATTTTATATAAAAAATTCTTTGATTATTTATTTTTCTCAATATTTCATATTCGATTTCTTTTTGATTTTATATAAAAAAACTCTTTGATTATTTATTTTTCTTAATATTTCATATTCGATTTCTTCAAGAAATTTTTTGAATATTAAGCAAATTATAATAAATAGTTAAAGAATTTTTTATATAAAATTAAAAAAGTGAAACAATTAGGATAAATAAGTTTCAGAAAACATATTTTTTAAACCGCTCTCTGAGTATAGTTCGAAATCTTAAATATTCCTATCTATATGTGCTCGTAAGCACATACGACAAACGATTGCTTGCCGAAACCTTGTACGTTTCGGAAGAAAATCTACTTTATAGCACAAGTTTGCGCGCTAGAACTTGTATATAAATTATTTTTGAATACAAAAACTTGTATTCAAGGCCAATTCATAACAGGTGAAATTGGCAGCGCAGCTGATGACTTTTTTTTTAATTTTAATCTGCTCAAATCAAATGTCAATGAAATAATTTAAAAAAATTTGAAAAAAAATATTAAAACATTTCTTTTAATTACGTATTGTAGCTTGTGCGAAAGGTATGATCCAGAGTCCTCCTCAATCAGCTTGTCCATTTTCACCTTTTTAAGCTCTATGATCTGAGACTTTAATTTTCACGAAATAATTAAAAGTTGTTCTTTTCTTGTATCTATTTTTTTATTATATGTATATGTATATTCCTTTTTGTGTTTATATTTTTCCCTTGACATTTGAAAAAGATTTTTTTGTGTTGTTGTATTGTATTTGATCTTCCAAAAAAATAATATTTACATTTTTAATGTATGTTTTTTTTCATTCATTTATTTATTGAATCTTCACAAAGTGAACTAACAATAAGTATTCAAATCTTAATACTAAATACATAAAATTAATTAAGTCCAGCCAATGCTAGAAAAAAAAAAGTTTTATTTTGCACGGTCAATATCGGTAAAATCACCTATTGAACGTTCTGATGGTGGTAAGGGTATTCCTTCTTCTCAACCGAGAGTGGCCTTCAAAATTAAGAATATTGCATGCAAGAGGATTTGGATGTAGTTCCAGTTTGGTAGTTCATATAATAAAGATTCAATAAATAAATGTATGCAAAAAAAAAAAAAAAAAAAAAAAAAGAAAACATTTACATACAATAAATATACATTTACATTTTATTCGAATTTTCATAGTTATATTCGAATTTTCGAACCTCAGAACCTATGTTATAATTTTAAGGTCATTTAGGTAATTGTTTGAAATTTTCTATGAACTTTCTTTAAGTTCATTATCAGAAGTTTCGAATAATTTAACAAAATAATATCAATTTCAATTCGTTTGCTTATTTCAAAAACAAAAAGTCTTCCAATCATTTTCTACCCCAAAATAGCGTTTATTTACATACTTATATGTACATATGTATATATATTTGCTAAATGTATTTCAAATAGTCTTAGTAAAATATTGTAAAATTGCGGATGCTGCTGTAGCAGTGACTTTTAAACTCCATCAATAATAAATGAAAGTAATTGTCACGATACAAAACAAATCCAGAAACCAACAATGTTACGAAAACAATTTGTATGATTACACGGCAAAGATATTTCAAATTTTTTCTTTAAGACTTTCAATGTCTGGTGGAAAAACACAACAAAAACTATTTTAGTATATCCTTGATTTTATAAAACAAATAAATAATAAAAAGAAAGAAAAGCAGTTTGAAGAAAGCACAAAACACTTGAAAGGAAGCAAACAATTGCAAAAGAAAAAAATACTAACGACATTCAAAACAATTTGTAAATGTTAGAATAAGAAATCATTAGCTTGACAGCTAAATGAACTAAAGATTGAGAAAATGAGTGCTAGAAATAATGAAGGAAAAGAGAGGGTTAAGAAAATAGCTCAAAAAAAAGAAGAAAGCGGCATTAAAGAAAATAGTCGGCAATGTGGGCTTTAAATTGAAACTAGTTGTCAAGATTCAGCTCGTCGCATAGTAAAAGACGGCGGCAACAACATCAGCGGTAACAAAACATAGGCGGCGGCTAAAAGCTGAGTGTAGGTGTCACATGCAATTTTTCACAAATCTGTAGGAATGTTTCGTTTTATTAAAAAATAATTTTTCAAAAGCTACACTTTTTAGTCAAAGTAATCACAGGAAAATATTGTTACATGTTCAATAAAGAAATTTGCTGAATCAATTAATAAATTGTTTGAATGTAAAGGAATTCGTAGACGCAAATAAAAGTTCATTAAAAACAAGTACTTAACATATATTAATAACAAAATACAATATCCAACGTTATTTTTTTGATATACTTGCAAGTAATGTAGTAGAGCGTCTCGAAAAAAAGAAATTCGCCTTACCCCAACGAAAAAAAAAAATTATAAATTTTCGCGCGCATAAGGGTCGCCAGAATACATTTTTCGCTATATCTTTTGCGTGTAAATCGGATCTTAAAGTGTGATATGTCAATGTTTTTGTCTCGAGGAGGATGATATTTTGCTTTAATGGTCATTGACCTTAGATATCCAGTTCTAGTAATTATCAATCAAACCTCAATACCTGCTATCCTAATCTACCACGCTAACATCAGAAAATTAAAGCTCTTAAAAAATCGTTAAACTTTTACAAAGAAAGTTTTTCGATAATTCCGACCGACCTATTAAAAGCAAGACATTTTTTCAAGATAGCGGCCCCTATCAAGCAAGATAGGGGCCGCCAAAATACAATTTTCGTTTAATCTTCGCCATTGGCGACCTCTTTGTGCGGCAAAACAAAGTTCTTGTCTTTAATAGTTCGATTGGAATTATCCATAAACTTCCTTAGTAAAAGTTTAACGATTTTTTAAGATGTTTAATTTTGTGATATTAAGGCGATCCCCGTTTATTTATGCCAATTTTAACCCTTGGTAAGGGTTTTGGAAGTCCAACACAACATAAGTCATGCGGCTTCCTAGAGTTTTGTTTACTACATCAAACGAGGGGCTCAATCCCCAGAAAGAAGAGTGCTTTGGATTGAAGTACGCCAACCTTATTTACAAACGTTTACCGCGGGTTCGGTAGCATAGCTATATGGACCTATATGGAGCATATTTGCAATGGCTCTGAGTCATAATTGGGGTTCAATGTCGTTGATGTACCCGATGGATGATGTCTCATCATTTAGCTCTTGAGTTGTTCTTGGCTTATTGGCGTACACTTTTTCATAAAGGACGAAGTCCAACGCTATCAAATTATACGATCGTGGCGGCTAAATAATATCGCCGCAATGTGAAGCAGTTAATGGCTGTATTATCACAGTCATTAAATTCTTGAGCAAAACAACATTTGATTTGTTGCCTAGGTGGCAAGTGGCACCATTGTGTTGGAGACAGAATATCAGACAAAATGCTGGATGACATCCAACATATTCTCTATTTCTGATACCAGGAAATCCGTTATCATATCGCAATAGCGAATACCATTCACAGTAACTGTTTGGGCGTGTACAGTTTCGAAGAAGTACGATCTGATGACAGCGCATGCAACTCAGATTAAAGAGTAAATACTAAAACAGCTACATGAGCTAAAATAAAAGCTAAGAACTAAATGAAAATGTATAAGCGGAGTCCTAAATTTAGCTCAAATTAAGCTGCTATTATTTTTCGTATTGCCATCCCTAAACAAGAGTGGCAAGCGCAACGTTTTTTTCCGCTGCGTTTTAACACTGAAACGTCATTCCTAAACAAAAGCGGCAACATTATATCAAAACGATAAAAACAGGGTTATCAAACAAATAAATAAAACAACTCTGATTATTTACACAACTGAACGAACGGCATTCTTATTAGTATTTTTTGTTTATTAAGTTAAAACAATTAAAGTTATATTCATAAAAATTTGAGTGAATTTGAAATGTGTTTTAACTCAAAAATTCCATACAAAATTTGACTAAAATTTATTTCAAATACATTTTAATTTTTTATGAATATGAACATTAATGTTTTAAAAATACAAAGTGTACAAACTGCCATGAGAACTCTTGTTTAGGGATGGTTGGTAGAATTGTTCAAGCATGCAGAGTGTAGGGTTCTTGTCTAGTTGTGTATTTCCCTGTATTTTACCGCTACTCGTACATATTCTTGACGTGGCAAATGTCAAGAAGTTGTCGTATTTCTACTAAATGTCGCCTTCAATAAATTTTGACAGTGTGTTTTTTTTTTGTTTGTTTGTTTTAGTTTAACAATAACACCACCAGGGAATGCATTTTATTTTCTTACGAAATTCTATAAAGCTTGAAGTATTATTTTATTGTTTTTCAGGATATTGCAATTTACCTCAACATGTAAATGTCAAAATTTCATTTTGAATAATTGCGGCTTATTTAAAATTCTTCGTTACTTTTTGTCTTCTTTAGAACTTGTTTAATCGGCATAATATTACTGGGAATTATATCGTTTTAAGAAAGGCAGATGCAGTGGCAGTTAAATTTTTATTTTTAACCAAATCTCAAAGCAGTTACTGCAAAAAAAAATAGTTTTCAAACAATTATCTTAGAACTATTAACGTCAATATCATCAATAATTTACACTAATTTTCAAATGTTAATTAAAGCTAAAATTTTCTAATTTCCATTTCTTTTTATTCAATTTCAAAGATTGACAGTTACATTATGGTAGGCTAAAGAAAATCGAGCTCGCCATGAGAACAGCAAAAGAGAACGATGAAAAGGGGGGGAAGAAGGAAAGGGAGGCACTATTTTATTACTTTTGTTTGAATGTTTGGCATTTTGTTAAGTGATAAAGGTGTAAAGTGTTTGTGTCAACAAATGTCAATCTCTTGATGTCAATGAATTTTTACTTAATGATGTGTAACGCAAACACACACACACACACTCACATACACAAGTGTACATGCGTGCGTTTGAGCACAAACTGATCTAGTTGGCCAAATTGTCCTACGCGAAGTAGTCTGACGATTTGCTGGGCGATAATGTCTTCAATCTAATCACTCATCTGTATCTGACAGATGAGTGAAAATATATTCAAACGGCTGACGTAAGACACTAGCCCGAAAAACTGGGACAAAAAAACATGGCTGAATAAAAATCTACAAAATTTACATTATATAATGGGTGACGTGACAATGTTTTCAAATTCCTCACGTAAAAGGGAGCTGAATAAAAATCTACCAAATTTGCATTATATAATGGGTGACGTGACAATGTCTTCAAATTCCTCACGTAAAAGGGAGCTGAATAAAAATCTACAAAATTTGCATTATATAATGGGTGACGTGACAATGTCTTCAAATTCCTCACGTAAAAGGGAGCTGAATAAAAATCTACAAAATTTGCATTATATAATGGGTGACGTGACAATGTCTTCAAATTCCTCACGTAAAAGGGAGCTGAATAAAAATCTACCAAATTTGCATTATATACATACATATATGTGATGATTGACAATATCTTCAATCTAATCACTCATCTGTAACTGACAGAGAAGTGGCAATGTCTTCAAACTACTCACGTAAAGCATTTTTGCAGAAACCCACGACTCAAAAAAAGTAGATGAATAAAAATTTACAAAAGGAGCTAAATAAAAATGTACAAAATTTGCATTATATATACATGGGCGACGTGATGATTGATAATTTCTTCAATCTAATCACTCATCTATAAGTAAGAGATAAGTGGCAATGTCTTCAAACTACTCAAGTAAAGCATTTTCGGAAAAATCCAAGACTGAGAGAAAAGTAGATGAATAAAAATTTATAAAATATGCATTTACAAGTACATGGGTGATATATTGGTTAACAACGTCCTCAATCTAATCACTCATCTGTAGGTGAGAGATGAGTGACAATGTCTTTAAACTCCTCACATAAAATATTTGCGCAAAAATCAACGGCGCAAAAAAAAGGAGCTAAATAAAAATCTTTGTATAAACAAGGACGACGTGATGGATGACAACGTCCTTAAACTAATCGTTCGTATGTAAGTGACACAAAATATTAAAAAAAAAAAAAATAAAACTGGAGCTAAAGTATAATTTTTTATTTATGTTACTATTAAACGCGCTAGACGACGTGGTAGAGGAAATTGTTGTTTCTCTAATCGTCGCCGATATGGTGAGTGTAATTGTAGCTTGTGCCGTAGAGCATGATTTCGTAACAAGTTCTTCGAAAATTTCATCAACGATTTCAGCTGTTGTTAATATGTCTCCCATGATTTTCTATTGTCTGGTATCCATCGTTAAGGATGTCTCAAATAACGAGTAAGCGGCAATTTCTTCAAACTACTCACATGAAACATTTGCGCAAAAAACGGAACATAAAAAGAGGCTGATTAAAAATCTACAAAATTTGTAAATGTTTATATACATGTTTGATGTATTGGCTGACAACGTCCTCAATCCAGTCACTCACCTGTGGATGATAGATGAGTGATACTGTATTCACACTCTTCACGTAAAACAATTGCGTAAAAATCAACGGCCAGAAAAAAGGAGCTGAATAAAAATATACAAAATTTTTATAAACATGAACGATGTGATGGACGACAACGTCCTCAATCTAGTCGCTCATATGTAGGTGACATAAAATATTTTTTCAAAAAACTGAAATTTGAGTTTACTTTTTTATTTATTTTACTATTAAATGCATTCGATGACTTTGTAGAGGAAACTGTCGTTTCTGAAATCGTCGCCGATACGGTGAGGGTAATTGTAGCTTGTGAGGCCAAGCATGATTTCGTAACCATTTCTTCGAAAGCTGCATCACCGATTTGTTTGTATTGTCGTTAATATATATTCCATGATTGTCTATTGTCTGGTACCCATCGTTAAAGATGTCTTAAGCACATGGCCAACTGGGAATATACAACATATTCATATTTATATATTAGAGTTTAAATTCTAAAACTCAACTTAAATTTTGTTTTAAACATTATTTCACAAGTTTTATTCTATACAAAATTCTATATGAATCATCAATCTCTTCTAAGTTCTTCCAGCTAAAGATGGTTCTTTTTTTTTTGTTTTTTTTTATAATAAAGGTTTAACATTTGAATTTTCCTGACGATGCTAATAAACAGTTAGCGAAATATCGAAAATAAAAATTGTTAAAACTTTTTTTTATAACACACATTTCTACGTAACACGCGTTCATCGTCCAGAGCTCATCCATTTGTGGTCGATTGCCCGGGGAATCGTACAACGCATTACAGAGAGGGTTCGTTTTTCAGCCATACGCTTCGTCTAATAAGTTGCCCACATACGTGTTTCCTGTCTGTTATGACGTCGGAAAGTTCAAGTCAAATGTTCACAAACACTACTCCCTCTTTCCCCCTCCTCATAACCTATTTTCCTAGTTCTGGTACAATGCGCTGCACATGTAGGGGTTATCCCCTGAGTACTGGTCCAAGATAAAAAAAATAAATAAAAATAAAAAAATAAAAAATAAAAAAACAACGATCTTTAGCTGGAAGAATTTAGAAGAAATATATATAAATTTAGAAGAAATAAATATAAGCATGAGTTTTGATAAGAGATTTTTTTTTATAATATTTATTATATCTGTACTAAATTTCATTGAAATATTGTCCCAAAAGAATCTCATAAAAGATAAGCAGGTTTTACCTTGGTGTACACCAAACCAGGGCACTCTGCTTTCTGGGGCATAGATGGATAGGAATTCCTTGTTTGGTGTAGCAAATAAAACTCTAGGAAGAACAAAGCATGTGATCAATCTGATGACATTTAGTTTGAAAATTGAAGTTGCCATATTGTTTCGGGGAAGTGCTGGATTTTGGCGATTGCTGAAGACGATTTTGGGAATTATGTGGATAATTATTTTTGTTTGATACTCAAGCGTGTGCTTTAGTTTTTTAACTATATTTTTTCAAATATTCGTATTATTTGATCTTGTTTATATAGTTTTCTTCTAAATTTTCCAGCTAAAGATCTTGATTGATTTTTGTTTTTAATAAAAAAGGTTTAACGGTATTTTATTTTCGATATTTCGATAACAATTTGTTATCATAATTGTCATTTTAATTTTACTGATGATGATAACAAATTGTTATCGAAAGCGTGTGCTTTAGTTTTTTAACTATATTTTTTCAAATATTCTTATTATTTGATCTTGTTTATATTGTTTTCTTCTACATTTTCCAGCTAAAGATCTTAATTGATTTTTGTTTTTAATAAAAAATGTTTAACGGTATTTTATTTTCGATATTTCGATAACAATTTGTTATCATCATTATCATTTTAATTTTCCTGATGATGATAACAAATTGTTATCGAAATATCGAAAATAAAATACCGTTACCCCTTTTTTATAAAAAACAAAAATCCATCAAGATCTTTAGCTGGAAAATTTAGAACAAAACTATATTCTTTCCATGAAGTTCATTTTGCAAATAAAATTTTACTAACACAAGTAGTCCCTGTAGCTTTCAACATCTATGAAAACATATTAGTTAGCTGCAGTCAAATTTAAAATCAGCCCTTTTAAAATACAAACAAAATTTTAATAAAAATAATATTCTTGTTTTATTTTAAAAACATCAAAAGGTATTCAGTATCATTCAATCTTCACTTATAAGTTTTTAATTACGAATTTTTAATGCGAATAATAAATTGAATTAATTTTTTACACATAAATAATTAAATAATTAAATTAATAATTCTCAATTTTTTCTTCATGCAAAACAGAACGGCAGCGACACATATTCAAAAATACTCGTACTTACCCTTTATGTATACAACCATGTACATATGTAGCATAAATATACATACATATGTATATATGTAAGTACATACATATACACATCTTTGTCCCAACTTTACCCAAATAAATGTCAATTGAATTAATAATTATTCCAAAGCAAATGGAAAAAGGAACAAAAAAAAAAATGAAAAAAAAAAACAACAACAAAATCAAAGAAGTGCATAAAATATTCAATACGAAATGTCACTTTAAATAACGTTACGTAATACAACAAGTGCGACAAGGTTTATAGCGTGTTGTTATCGTTGTTTTTGTTGGTATTGTTGTTATAGAAAAGTTAACGACATTTGAACTTTAGCAAGTCGTTTGTATGCGAATGGACAATACAAAATAAAGACACACACTGAAAGAATTTCTGCCCTGATTTACATTTTAAAAAGCGGAAAGTTTTCAACAGATTTTAATAATTTTTTTTTTTTATAAAAGTTGAAAAATATACATAGTTCTTATTGCGAAAAAAGTTCATTTTTAAGTAAAAAAAAATTAAATTTGTTTTATAGTTAAACTACTCTCAGCAAAGGAAATGGTTATAAAGTGTCTTCTTATTACCCCTAATGAGACTATATTGTGCAATTTTGGCCTAAAAATTACAACTTAACGAAAATTTTCCAAAAATGTATGCTTTTAATATGATTCTATGAACTGAAGTACCAAGATCTTATTTTAAAAACAATTTTTATAAATTTTTTTTAAAATTAAATTTTTGTACATCGGGTTTTACTTTAAAGTTTTCCTTTCTCAAGTTTCTTAAGAAGGACTTTTTACAATACAAATTTCCTGTGAGCAATAATTTTTGACATCGGGTTTTACTTTAAAGTTTTCCTTTCTCAAGTTTCTTAAGAAGGACTTTTTACAATACAAATTTCCTGTGATCAATAATTTTTGATTGCAAAAGTCCAGAAACATAATCAAACTTTTTTAGCTGGGAGACAACTAGCTGTTTCGTAGCCGCTTTATTACTCATCAGCCCCCATATTCGGACTTGAACTCGGGCCGCCTTATTTTAAAATTTATAAAATTCAACAAAAAATCAATGAATTAATATTTTCAATTTTTATTTATTTTTAAATAAATTTTTAGCAAAAATGTTTAAATTTGGGAAATTTTTAAATTGAAAGCTTCTGTGGTATTAACTATAAATTTTGTGTATATAATAACAAAACAAGACATTTTAATTGTCATTTTTTTTAAAGCAGCACTCAATTAAAATTTCCCTAAAAGAGAAATTCAATAAATCAATGCTATTAGGAACTAATACAATTAGCTTAAATAAAAGAGTTTTTTAAACATATGTTTTATCGAATATTAGATTGAAATAATAATTTCCCCACTAGGAAAGTTTTTATTTATAGTGGTATTAATTAAAAATTTTCTTATAATAACAAGAAAAAAATAATTTTTCATAATATTTTTTCAAAGCAGTGTTTAACAAAAATTTCCTTAAAAGGGAAATTTTACATTTAATAGTAAAAACTAATAAAATTAGCTGAAATAAAAAGGGGTTTCAATACATATTTTTTAATCAACAGATGGTAAGAAATAAAAATTTCCCAACAAGGGAAACTTTTAATTTACAAGCTATAGCCGTATTCAATAAAAAGAGTTATTTATATATATTTTTATACAAAAATTGGAACGAAATAAAAATTTCCCAACATGGGAAATTTTAAATTAGAAGCTATAGCGGTATTAAGTATAAAGTTTCTATGTATAATAACAGAACTTGTTATTTTTTATTAAGAAATTCCTAAAAATAAAATTTCTAAAATGATATTAATATGAAGTAAAAATTTTCCAGCAAGGGAAATTTTTAATATCAAAGCTATAAACGTGTTAATCATAAATTTTGTTTTATATAATAAAAAATTATTTTATATTATCGTTTTTTTTATACAAAACAATGTTAACTAAAAATTTCCCAAAAAGGGAAATTTTTCGTATAACACCAAAAATAGTAATATTAACAAACAAATGTATAAAAATTTTTTTTTGGTAATACAAACCTAGCACGAAATAAACATTTCCCAACAAGGAAATTTAAAAAAAAAATTCATAAATCACAAAATTTTAATTTGATTTTGCTACAAATCCTCTAAGTAAAGCAATTTCAAATGTAACCTGAACAAAAGTTTTCTCACAATTATAAAAAATCAATGCCCGCTAAAAAAACATGCCAACATAGGGAACAAAAATTTTGCAGTTTAAAATCAATTATCATAATTTCGTTTTGTGGTATTTTTTATTTTTCAAGCAACTTTTTTGGAAAAAAATACTACTGCTGATAAAATTTCCGATTACGCGAAATATTAAATGTGCCATAACTGAAATTTCGTTTAAACTTTATTTATTTTCTTGATAAACTAATTATTACGAACAATTTTATTATAAAAAGCATGTGTAGAAAAAATTTCCTATAAAAGAAAATTTTCAGTTTTAACATTTTTCTTTAATTTTATAGAAAAATTGCTTATATAGAAATTTCCCAGGGCGGGAAATTTTTAATACTAAGGTTTTCTAATATAATTTGGCTTTCATTTTCCATAAATTTTTGTAAAAGCTTTTAAAGCTTTTAAAGGTATACTATTTTCGAAGATTTTATTGAAAAAATTGTTACAAAAAAATTTCCCAGCGTGGGAAATTTTTGATTTTTGTGAAATTTTTTTGTTAAATTAGAATTTCTCCACAAGGGAATTTTCATTTTAAACGTTTTTTCTGTATTATTTAAAATTTTTACAGAATTATTTTATTATTTCAGAATTTTCTCAAAAGGGAAATTTAGTTTTTAAAAGATTTTTAAACAATTAGTGTGTAAAAAATGAGGCGTTTAACTTATTATTAAAAAAAATAATTAAGTTTTTTATTCGCTATTTAAGCTTCTAACATTCAACTTTATTTCATTCAACTTTATATCACAACAATTGTTTGATTGTTGGGATATAAGTTTAATGTTTGAGAATATCTTTCAAAAATTTCCAAAGTCTACTGATGATTAGGGTAGTTCCTATGAAATGTCGACATATAGACAGCTGGAAAACATAGAAAACAAGCTATTTATAATTTTTTATTGGTATTAAAAAAATATTTTAAGAAATTTGTTTTAAAGCTGACACAAGTATTTTAACATTATTTTTCTTATTCCGTTTGGTAAAATGTATTTTGCTCAGTGTTTAAGCAGCTAAAGGAAAAGGAACAAAATTCTCCTCCTTGCACACACACGCTTACACACACACGTACATATTTTTAACCGTTGTGGAGCTGTTGTTTTTTGGGGGTTTTCTCTTTTTATACTCGTATATGGTTTTCCTGTACATTTGTTAATTTCTTTTTTAACTGACAGTAGAATATTGTATGTGTTAAATAATTTGCCCAAATGCATTTTCCATGTAACTGCTTTTCAAAAAACTTAATTGAAAATTAAATATTCAAAATAAAATGGAGGCATATATATTTTCTTTTTTTTGCATTTGTTTATTTTTGCTGGTTAGAGCGGCAGTGTTTCTCGCCACTTGTCAAATTTTAAAATTTTTCAATAAATGTCTTCTATGCGGATGCATATTACTCGTATAACGAACACTTTTCCTGGTCACACATGTTCATTCATACCGACCACTGCAAAGAATATTTCCATTTTTATCAAATGGAAAATGGTAGTAAAAGAATATTTTTAGAAAATTTGCATATTTTTAGTTTTAATGCCTGCCTGCCTTTTGAACTTTTGTTAAGTTTTCAGCTTTTTTTTTATTTTTTTCTTTAATAAAATATTTTTATTTATCTGTGATTTGAAATGCATTTTATTTTTGTATCACGTGAAAATGCCGCTCAACTGTTTTGGAAGCTTTCATTGTTTGGATTTTGAATTGTGGTGTACGTCGTGTCATAAGAGTCCATTAAAGGTTGACATCTTCACGTGTTTGTGAAGCCAACTCAGTCAATGCAGTCAATTTACGATGGATTAAGTAACGCTAAGAAAAACCATTAACTGTGATTTCATGTGACAGTTGCATTTAAAGTAGGTAATAAGCAGGACATCATATAATATGATTAAATCTTAATGAATCAAACAGCCAAAATCCATAATTAGTTCAGTTAAAATTGGTAAAATATATTCAACATTTTCTATATATGTACATATATTTTTCTTTTTAAGCAAAAGGCTTAAAATTATAAAAGTATGCAATTAGTAGTTATGTTATCTATAATTGGGAATGGAAAATAATATGACTTTTTATAATTTCCTATAGAAAAATTTTTAGGTACCGTGCAGAAATTATTGGAGTACGTGGTCCATTTTAAATAGAAAAGAGAAGTTACAATATAGTCCGATGTAATGGAAACATGGACCACGATAACTAAAGAAAAGATATTTTACAATATGGTAATACTGTTACGCCATGTTTTGTTTACCTAGTGTCTACAACTGCGATTAACTCTGAGATAATATCTGACAAAACGTCGGCAGAATGAGAGAACGAATTTCTTTATGTGCATTTTAATATCTAAAGGCCCATTTAGCCGACCGTAGAAATTGTAACTGTAAGGTTAATGTAAATGTAACGTAAATGTAAATGTAGTAGCACTTATAGAACACGTAAAACCGTATCATTTGTTTTTGATACAAACAAAAAAACACAAGTGCATGTGAAGAAAAAGTGTTCACTTATTAATGATTTACAGAAAAAGTGTTCTGCTTTTCATTTTTATATTATTGTATGTTAAAGAAAATAATTAATTTTTCATCACCTATATCTTTACATATAACAAATAATTTGCAAAAATAAAATAAAAGCAATACAGCTGTTCATAGCAGTGATGAGAGTTCATAGTATTCAGTACAGATACAAAAGGTACGAAAATTGTTTAAATGGTACCTAAATTTTCTAATATTTATTTTTCTGTCTATTGTCGACATTTCATATGAGCTACAGCTGGAAAATATAAAAAACAAGCTACTATATCTCAAATGTTTAAATTTTTGTTCTCTGCTCTTTGGTACTTCTAAAAAAACAAATTTAACTGCTTATAATATGTATATAATAATATATAATAATTGGGTAATAGAATGGTGAAAGAAAAACGTTTCAAGTCTAATGGTTTTCTCAGAAACGGTATTTCAACAACCGACGGATGGACAGACGGACATCGCTTAATCGACTTTTCTATTAATTATGATTCTTGAGAATATATATACTTTATACGGTCGCAAATTAAAATTGCAGAAATTATAAACGGAATCACAAACTTATATATACCCTTTACATTTTTGTGAAGGGTATAACAGTACTAAAATTCTAGTTATATATAATTATTAGCTTATTATACTTAAAAAGTATTAAAACTTTTTTGTTATTACATTTTCATTTCATCACAGACCAAAATTTATACTGTATTGCTTTCTTACATTTATATCAGCATAACTATATATTATAAACCAATTTTTAAAATTCATTTTATCGTTGGAAGATTGTGTTTGAGGAATATATTTTGGAAATCGGGCTAATAAATTTTGAGGTTACAAATAATGTGAAAGATGCAAAAATTGTGCGCAGTGTATAAATTATGCTACCAATGTATGTATATCCATCCATCTTGCGTATTTTACAGAAAATTTCAAAATTTTTTAAAATATATTATGTGTGTATACAAATTTAACTACTTAAACAGTTCAATTATCAAATAAACAAAAAGTACTAAAACAGGATTTTTGTGCCGTTCTGCCATTCACAATAATATATACCATCACTGACTACATTTGTCACGTAAACACGTAATGAAATTCTATTTTCTACAGGTTCAGACGTTACGGTTACATTTCATTACAGTCAGATAAGCATTTTCATTGTTTCTCGTATAACAAAATCGATCAGCTGTTCCGACTACATTTACATTTCTACATTTACGGTCGGCTAAATGGGCCTTAACAAGGAGTACACGTATTTTTGTTAATCTTATAAGAATTCATAAATCAATGAAAGCCGAGAAGAAAACACATCTTTGCGGTGAATAAAATCTTATATGAATTTTATAAATGCACACATTTTGTACGAAAATAAACACGTTTTAACGCATACGTTAGTTACCAAACACATTAACACTACCATACATTTGTTAAAAAAGTTTATGCAAAAACAGTACGTTAACTTTTATATGTAGTAAGGAATTTAGTTGTTTTATTCTGGCAATGCCGTTATGTTCAGTTGTAATTTCTTGAATAGTGATGTATGAAAATTAATATTCGAAAATCGAAAAATAAATTTAAAAACAAAAAATTTTTATTATTGCATAAAATAACACATTTTCGGCAAACATTTCCTGGATTTACCTTTTTAATAAATACTGAATATATAATATGTAGTATATTACTGAAATTGAGAAAAATTAATAGGATTACTTACTAGAAATATTTTTATTATTCGAATAAAGTTTTTCATTGTACTCGTTTGATTAAAAGTGCATCACTAGCATAATTGTAATTTATATTATTCTTTCAAAATTAATAATTTAAGAATGTAATGTTTTTATTTCTTTATATAATGAAAGTAATATATAGTATTATTCTTTAATTTTCGCAAAATTTCAATTTTTAAGCAAAATAACAATCGGCAAGTCAACTGTCATTTTAACGTAAAGTTAAAATGTACCCAACTCAACTTTAAGGGCAAGGTAAGCTAACAATTGTTTTTGCATAAAACATTAGGTAATTTTTCTTAACAATTGCTTACCAAGCGTTGTTAAGTTTTTTTGCATACGGCCGTTATAGTATATTTTCAATGCATTAAAGTAAATTATTTTCAATTTAAAATGGTTTTTTAAAAGATATTTTGCAAAACTAATAATCGCTAAAATTGCAATGGCGTCTTTTTGTAAACAAACACACACACAATCGCTTTTTTGACAGCTCTTATTATAAGATCGTTGCCATAAGATTTCTCATAAGAACGCTCTCATAAAAATTATTATAAGACTGCGATAACACTGATTTTAAGTCTACACGTAACAGAATTCTCTCTGCGATTGAATTTGACATTCTCATCTCAGATATTATCGCAGGTGTGGACACTAAGTTAGTGTGTTTTCTGACATGGCGAATGATTTTTGTTGTGCAACTAATACAACCCTATTTCAACCCAAATGTAAACAACCTTGAAATTAATTCTATGTTTTTTGTTACTGTCAAATTTTGGCGCTTAACTCTTTTTATGTATCTATGTAAAACTGAACTTCTCTTGCATTTGAACTTTAGAATTATCCACACATATTTTTAAATAAAATTATAGTTGAATTTTGAGACACGTTTTTTATTAACCTCAAAGGCTAAGATTTTCTGGACTTCGGCAATAAATATTAAAAATCCACTAACAATTTTTTTTATTATTATCAATAAATAAATATCTATCACAGGATTTGTTAATTTCATCTTTAACCATGGGTATGTTGAGCTCACGATGAATGTTTTTATTATTCACAAATCATAGAGCCTTAGTTATTGTTCTTATTATTTTTGACTGGAATCTTTTGAAGAATTTCAAGGTTTGAGTTACTAGTAGGTCCCCAAAGTTGAATTCCGTAAATCCAGGTATATTCTATGAATACAATTGTTATGCTTGCAATTATTTATTTATATTTTTATTTATGTTATGTTTTTGTTTATAATAGTATTTTAGCAAATAAAGAACAAAATTTATACAAAATTTTGTGTTTATATTTCATTTTATTTTTTTTTATTTTTTTTTTGCAAAAAAGTGCACCCAAAAAGTGCTCTAAAAAATTTGTGGTATTCCATGGAGTATTCACATCAGTGTAATTTAAAAATGGTTTCCAAATTAGTTTTCTGTGGTAACCCATGGAGTAGTGTCATGAAGTAATTTCAAGACTAACCCTTTGTTAATAATTTGTAGAGTAGTTACTTGAACTAGTTTTTGGATTAGTCTGATGTAATGTTTTTTTGGATTACATGGTCTTCTCCTAGCACATTGTAATGTAAGATGAAGCATGTTTTTTCCATATATTTGGACTACTTTTGGACTAGTCCTTGTGGAGTACTCTTTACTCGCATGTAAGTAGTACTCTCGATTTCTGCAGGGTATTTCAAATAAAATTGGAAGCCTCTTTCAATATGTATGTTAGGAGTGAATTGGTACACGAACTTTGGATTTGGATTCAATAGAACCCATTATTTTGTGGGGTTTGGCAAAAAATTCATGAGCCAAAAAACCAGGATGGCGGTAAATGGGACCATCGGGGTCAAGCGTAGAGCAAAATGGCACAAAAAATTTAAAAAGCTTCATAACTGTCTCTGAGTGGCTCTTTGGGGAGTAAAATGTAATATTTCTCCCTCTACATTTCTGGTGAACATATTTACCCCCTAACTGACCGTCTTTACAGATTCAATCGCCCTAACTAGCCCGAGAGCGCTTCTAAAAATACCACATGTTCGACCGACTTACAATATTTTTTTGAACCCTTCATTATCCTAAAACATATCTAACCTCCATCTTCAATCATTAAGGTGGCTCCCATGCAAAATTTTAATTAAAAAAAGAAAATAAAAATATCTCAATATTATTTGATCTTCCTTTGTTAAATAAATTTAATTTTTTCAGCTTCAGATCTTTGTTTTTTTTATAAAAAATTTACAATTTGGTTGTATCCTCCACCATTCCCTCTTTCAGCCGCCTCATTAACTGCATGTAATTTATACAATATTCCTACCGCTTTCTGGTAGTTGTCAAACTCTTCCTAGATTTCCGGTTCGGCCATCAGAAAGTCCACTGATAATACAAAAGGCAGTTAGAATTTGATAGTTTCGAGTGTAACGTATTTGAGTATTCCTTTACACCTCTCAATCCAAAAATATGTGATGGACGATGTTGATTGTTTAAATATCGCGCGCATTTTCCAATAATTCATTCACATCAAACCACTAAAAACTGTATTTCCTATTTAATTAAAATTTTGTGTTAGTTTTAGTACACTCTTTATATATCGCTCCTTTATTGCAACATACAGCCATGTTCCGAGAATGCGCGTTCTGAAACCGCAATGCGTTTTGAAAAACGCTTAATTGATTTTTAAGTGTTCTGAGGAACGCGCGTTTTACTGGCGTTTAGGAGTTTTTTCCGAAAAAATACAACATGTGTTTTACATACGTACATATATATGTATGTGGTAGTAATATAAAACGAAAAAAAAAAAAATTGACAACAAATAGAAAAATTTTTCAATTTAGTTTTCTTAATGAAAATGTGTAAAATTCTTTAAACTTTTTATTGAAATAAAAAGAAAACATATTAAATTTTAATAGTGAATAATTTTGTTGCCTTTTGCAAGTTCAGTTTTAGCAAATTCAATCAGTTCACTTCAATATATACATGCTAGTTGAAGACGCCAATTTTAAGCGATATGCGTTTTCCAGAGCACCTATTTGGCGATTTCAAATCGCAAAACCATATTTCTTGCATTGTATGTTTCTCAGAACACCTATTTGGCGTTTTCAAATCGAAAACGCTAAATTTAAGCGATTTGCGTTTCTCAGAACATGCATGATAGTCATATCTCAAAAAACGAGCTTTTCGAGTTAATAATGCAGAATTGTTAGCAGTACTACATTTTATATTCTGCCAAAAATTTATTCAAATTACGTTTAAACTGTTGCCCAATAAAGGGGATATTTAAAAAAAAAAAGTTTCTAAGACTTGTAAAAATTTGAAATGTGTTTTTCTAGAAACAAGCTTTTTTAGTTATGACTATGTTACAATAAAGGAGCGAAGTGTATCATTAGTCTCATGTAGAAAAATCTTGACACTCATTTTCCCTCCATGTGAGTTTTTAGTCGCACCTCGTCACAAAGATTTATGGCATGTTTCCACATAGCAAGCAAGTGTACAGACAAACAAGTACCACACAGACAAGTACGTAAAAATATGAGTATTTTTAAACCACTTACGTAGTACTTTACGTTTTATTAAACTGCAGGATTGTCGTAGTGAATATTTTTTTACTGTGTTTACTTTTTTCCATACAAAATCACAACAATTTCATTACTCAGTGGCAACTCTTGAACAAAAACAGCTGGTTTTGTTTATAAATCCATTGATAAGAATCATACATACATACATATATGAATATCGTTCAAGTCCATATCTGCATATATAATTTATGTAATTTTACTTACTTTTAGCAAAAAAAAAAAAATAGTTTTAATTTAGCAATACCTCACCTGCTATCAAGGTGTCACTCTATCAAAAAAATACGTTTAAGTATCTGCAAAACAAATAATATAATTGAACTCTTATCTGATCCATCTGCTGCGAATGTAAATAACGTAGATAAATTCCTACAAACTATTAAATTAAACAATGCCATTTAAATAAAATATTTTCAAAACTATTTTAAATATTACAATTAACTTAATAACTAACCAAATATTTTTTTTTATAATGCAAGCCGATAGCCCCAGTTGCTAGTGCTTTACTAAATATAGTTTATTGTAATTTAAATTATAATAAATTTGTAAATAAATAAATTGAGTAATAACAAAAAAGGGGTTTTATTTAAATTTGAATAGGAATATAATATAATAGTACATTCTGCGATTCCCAAGGGACCCTCCAGGATAAAATAATAACTACCTATATAATTATAATAATAACAAGTATTTCCTGCGATTCTTATGGGACCCTCCAGGAAATACTATAACAAATGCAGTACACGCAAGATTAAGAAAACGAAAGTTGCTCAAGTAAAATTTCTGTGCCTGACCATAAAAGCAAGTTTAAAAGAAAATTTGATAAGAATTGCGCAACTAAACTTGCCTCGTGAAAATTGGGACTTACGGGGTTTGTCTATTTGTATGCTGAATCTGTTTAAGGCCATGTTACACTATCATACACGATCGTGCGATCTACAAAATAAAGCATGTGTGCTGAAAAAGTACTAAAAATGCAACCGTGCAACAGACTTTTTGACAAATCGTGCGATTTGAAAAATTTTATGAAACTTTTCAAAACATTATGGTTTCTGTGCGATCAGTGTGATATATATTGTGAAAAATATAAGAATATTGTTGGTGCCTCAAGAAAAAAAATTCAAGGTTAATGAACAAAAGTGTGCCCATGTTACATTCGCACTGTGTCTAGGAACATGCTCACCCATTACTATTAACAACAAAGTAATACCTCAACACAGTGAAGTCAAATACCTCGGTATTCATCTTGACCGTAGACTAACATGGAAGACGCACATCGAGGCAAAAGTAACGCAAATGAAATTGAAAGCAGTGCAAATTAACTGGCTAATAGACAGAAATTCGACTTTGAAGCTTGATTGTAAACTTTTGCTGTACAACTCGATTCTAAAGCCAATATGGTGCTATGGGATTCAATTATGGGGCACAGCCTCTGCTTCTAACATTGAAAAAATTCAAAGAAGTAAAAATAGAATTCTCCGTAGAATTACAAATGCTCCATGGTACGTTAAAAACTCACGAATCCACGCAGATCTGCACGTACCTTTTGTGAAATCTGAATTTGTGAAGTACGCGACAAGATATATTAACAAACTTGAAATCCATCCAAATCCACTTGCAGTTAATATCCTTAACTTTGGTGGCCATACCCGTCTGAGAAGGAGGGATACTTTGGCTACCATTAGAGCTCTAAACAGATGACTGAATTCTGAAATAATATTCGCATAAAAATAAATTTTTGTCCAGCACTGGTAGGACTTTAATTAAAATTTTTTTTTAGTATTAAGATTTGAATACTTATTGTCATTACATTTTTTATATAGATTCAATAAATAAAATAATAAAGTTAAAAAAAAAATGTAAAATTATTATGTTAATAAGAGTTTTTAATTGTTTTATGGTTTATATAAATTATTTGAATTATACTTGTGTAGTAGTGTGGCCTACAACGCCATTTTGAAACGACTTTTTTCAAGTCGGCCAGACTTTTGAAACAGTTTCCTGTAAATGAATCGTACGATCGTATGGGATAGTGAATCAGGGCCTTTAGTTGACAAATGTCAAATACTCGTTTGCTTGACGTTAAACACCATTTGCTAAAGCTGTTACATCTTACGATAGGGTGATTAATTTGAAGCCACCCTGTACAAGTATTTGCTACAGAGGCCACACTGAAGTCGCCTCTTATTTGCACCAGGAAGGATTTTGTCTGGAGTGACCAAGTGTGGTGGATACTTGCTTATCAAGCGGTAATAGCTACTGTACCTCAACATTCGCCTGCTGTTCATTGGTCAGTGATAAACAAAAGAAAAATGCCCGCTATCAAGCAAGTCTACAAAAATCTGCTTTCAATACAAAATAAACTCAAAGAAGACATTTTACTACCCTGACCACCACTTTTATGCCGCACTAAAATTAGTTTTATTTTTTTTTTTTTGAGGGTTGATTTGAAACGGTCAGTTTGCTTCCAAAACAAACCTAACGCCAACGTATTTTAATGTTTTTGTTTTGCTAAGGATCGCTTATTTTCATGAATGTTTTTCAAAAGAGGGTGGTTTTTTATATTCTAATTCTTCTTCATCTTCTTCGGCAATTAAACTACGAAAAATCCCTTAAAAAAGTGAAATTGCTGAATAAATATAAACCAGAAATAATAAAATGGCGTTTATTATTATTTTTTATTTTATTTTGTTTTTTCAATATTCAAAAATGCAACAAAAAACAATTTTTATTTATTTCCAATATTTAAATATTTTTAATTATAATTATGCATTACATTATTTTTTAACATATTTATTTAATTAAATTTATTTTTGCTAGTTACAAATATATTTGAACTAAATTATTCATGTAAAAATTGTATAACCCAAAGTGTAAATTAATGGAAGTTTTATTTAATTGCATATCTTTTGCTAAGAACACAATCGAAACGTTAAGCGACAAAGCGAGTTGTATGTTTGGTTAATTGACAGTATTGAAAATCTTTTCATAATTTTTACAAATAGAAAACTGCTTCACATAAAAATTTTTTTATACAAGACTTTCTCATTTGTGGTTTACAAATTGCACAAAAAAATGAAGAGTAAAGCAGGATAAAATCGTTCAGATTACTGAACAAAACGCAAAATTTCATCAAATACTTTTAGGCCAAAAATCGTTTTCATACGAAAGTTAACATAAACAAACAAAAAATAAACGCCAAAATAAAAAGATTCGTTTAGATAACTAAAAAAAAAACGCGAAAATTTCATCAAATATAAAGTAAGAAAATATTACATAATAATGAGAAAAAATAAAAAGTCAAAGATAAGTGAAAAAATTAAAAAACACGCCAACATTTCATCAAATTTTTTTAGGTGAAAAATCGTTTTCATACAGATTGTCATATAAACAAGCCTTACAAGTAAACAAGATTTAATAAAACAAAATATGAAAAAAAAACGCCAAAATGAAAAAAATTCTTCAGATAACTAAAAAAATGCAAAATTTCATTAAATTGTTTTAAATAAAAAACCATTTTCATACGTATATTAACATAAACAAACATTACAAGTGAATAAGATTTAAAAAAAATGCCAAAATGATAGAAATATAGCTCACAAATCTAAAAAAAAAATTTCATCAAAATTTTTCAAGCCAAATAATGTTTTCATACACAAACATTACAAGTGAACAAGTTCTCTCTACTAAACAAAAAATAAAAAACCTCAAAATAAAAAAAATTGCTTAGATAACTGAAAAAACGTGAAAATTTCATCAGAGATAAAGTAAGAAAATATTACTGTGCTGTTCATAGAGCACAGACAAGCAACTCGTGAAAAAAATTTGTATAAAGGTTACTCAATTTTTTGAGTGATTTCCATACAAATTTTTTAGACAAGTCGCTCGTCTGTGTTTTATGAACTGCACATACCTAATGAAGGGAAAAAGTAAAAAAGTTAAAGATAAATGAAAAGATTAAAAAACACGCCGACATGACGTCAACTTTTTCTAGGTGAAAAATCGTTTTATACGAATGGTCACATAAGCAAACATTACAAGTAAACAAGATTTAATAAAACAAAATACGAAAAAAAGCGCCAAAATGAAAAAAAAAATCGTTCAGATAACTGAAAAACTGCAAAATTTCATTAAATTGTTTTAGATGAAAAATCATTTTCATACGTATATTAACATAAACAAACATTACAAGTAAGTAAAATTCTATAAAACGAAAAGAATAATAAAAATAATTGTTCAGATGTGGTTTGCATTATCTCAAATAGATATTTCATTTTAGTGTTTTTTTTAACCTTAACGATTTTTTACTTGTAACCTTTTTGGCTTTAAATATGGGAGCAAGTGAAAGTAAAACTAATTAAATAAAATCACTTGAATTGAAAAAATCGTTTCAATAGATATATAAAACTAATGAAAAATTAAAACTAATGAAAAAAAATTTAAAAAAATCGTTTAAAGAAAAAATCGCCAAAACGAAAAAGATGTGTTGTTTACATAAAAAAATATATAAATAAATAAAAAATAAATAAATATTTAAACAAAACGTGAAAGAAAAAAAAAACTTCCACTAAAAATAGTTCATCAGAATAAAACAAGGAAATCGCTTAGAAAAATCGCTTAGGAAAAATATCAAAGATACGAAAAATTATAAAGGAACAAATTGGTAAAAAAAGAAGAAAGAGTATCTTACTAAAAACAACATGTTAAAATGAAAATATTACACACAGGGTTGCCAGAATGAAGATTTTACCTTAATTTTGAAGATTTTACAAGCAAAATAAGATTTGCAGATATATCTCTTAAAATTAAGATTTTTGATAATTAGTATTCTAATATACATATGTGTGAACCATTTTCAAATATCGGACGAACTTTGACTTCATTTACAAAATGAGACGTAAACAACTTGTATACCCCTCGATTCCTAATCTCTTTGTTTTCATCTCCTTTATTAGAATAGTCTTCATTTTGCAATACTGAACAGCAATTATTTTTGCATTTAACGTAAAAAAGTCAAAAGACAAATATTTTGAGATTTATTTTCTTAAATTATAATTGTTTTTCTGAAGATTTTTAGGCTAAAATTTCTGGCACCACTGATGAACAACCATTATTTTTGCATTTAACGTAAAAAAGTCAAAAGACAAATATTTTGAGACTTATTTTCTTAAATTATAATTGTTTTTTGAAGATTTCAGATTACACAGAATATTCCAAACTCGTACAGTTAGCAAATACAATAAAAAAAGGAAAAAACTTCCACTAAAAAATAATCATTAAAATGATATAAAAAAATCTTTAAAAAATCGCTTAGAAAAATCGCCTAGAAAAAAACTAAATAAAAAAATGTGAAGGAAGGATTAAGTAAAAACAGAAACAAATAGAAATATACCACAAAAAAAGCGGTCTAATCACCGCATACGATATCAAATTACCTATCGCATCAAATATAATTACGACATAAAATGTAATTTAAACAAAATATAGAAAGGGTAAGACCATGTCGCCCCTCTATTGCAACATAGTCATATCTCAAAAAATTTGTTTTTCGAGTTAACTATGCGGAATTGTCAACAGTACCATCTTTTATACTGTGCCACAAATTTATTCAAATTACTTTTAAATTGTTTTCTTTAGGAGATATTTTCTAAAAAAAATTTCTAAGACTTGTATAGAAGCTAAAAATTTGAAATGTGTTTTTCTCGAAACATGCATTTTTGAGTTATGACTATGTTGCAATAAAGGAGCGATATGTTTACACAAAAAAAACTGTTTAACGCTTTTATACGCTATTATGATACAAATCATTCGATATCGTGTACCATGATACCAAAATGAAAAATTTTCAATTACTCTTGAAAAAAACAAAAATTTTAAATATTTAAAAAATCGTCAAAATTTTAAAAATCGTTAAAATAAAAAATAGTTTTTTTTATAATTATATCAAAATTAAATGATATCTGAAAAATAAAAATTTAAATTATGTACAGCCAAAATAATACCCGTGAAAAAGATAAGAGCCAAGGCAAATTTTAAAAATTGAATGCATAATAAGTCGCTTAATATAATAAAAAAAATGGATAAGGCAAAAAGCGTAAAAGTAACAAAAAATATTTAAAAAAATAATAATAAAATAAAAACTGTAATAGGGAATATATGCCAGAAAATAAATATTTTAGAAAACTAGAAATGATTAGAAGGAAATAGCAAAATTTAAAAAGAAAATATTACAAACAACAAATTTCAACAGCCAGTTCGCCGATGTCGAGTGAATAAGTTCATTCGCATTCTAGGCGAAAGAAAATTGATTTGGATTTTTTCTAACTTTATTCTATGCAAACGATGTGTCAAAATTCAATTAAAATACATAAGTACATGCGAACGAATAATAGTGACATATACGAACCCAAATGAATGTGAGTGACTAGTTTTCTTTCGCATACATTTTCATTCGATATCGCCGAACAGGCTGTAAATAAAGTTTTAAATATCGCCCAAAATTGAGATGGAACAAAAATAAACCGGGCACCATATTGAAATGATAATAAAAATAAGAAATTGATGAAAATTAAAATGTGATTTAATAAAATTAAAATAAGAATCACCTAAAAAATACAAAAAAGTAGCAAACAGTGCACAAGAGAAAAATGACGATAAAACTAAAAATCGTATAAATAGAAAAAAATGTGTTAATGCGAAAACTAATATAAAATACATCAAACCGGAAAAGTTGTTACGTTACATGTTACGTTTTTCCTGCTTTAAACATAACGTTTCTTAACTTTACGTCCCAATTGTGTTTTTTACAATAGCGTTACAATATCTTTTAATAACTTTTGAAGTTGTTTTTCCTTCATTTCTGTTTCGATAAGATCACAAAGTTTTGTTACGAGTACTTTGAAAACAAGGCAGATACATAAGTATATTTTTAATGGTAAAAAATTAACATAAATAAATATATATTTTTATTTGCTTTTTAATAAAAGGAACTTTGCAAACAATATTTTGTAAATTCAGTTTTAAAAGTTTGTTGAATTGTGTTTAAGATTAAAGTTTAATGTAGAGTTGAATAAAAATTATTATTGACTATTTAATATAATAATTTTAATAAATACTATTTTTGTTTTTATTAAATGGCCCAAATTCATAAAGATTTGTATAAGATTTGAAAAATATTTTTCACCAACAGAGTTATAACAAATAATTAAGAAATTCATTCAGAAATTTAAGCATACGGTAGAATCAGGTGTTATCAGACATGTCCTGTGTTCTTAAAAACGATTTTATTTCGGAAAACTTTTTAGCTTTTCGTTTTCTGCAACGCGGAACCCAAACTAAATACCGCTTTCGAGTGGAATTAAGTTCGTGTTTCGCGTTTCAGAAAACGAAAAACCAGAGTAGGAATAATACTTAAACTAAATTCGCTCGTGAATGAATTTAATACGAACGAATTTAGTTTTTCATATATCAAAGAATTATTCTTTTTCGTTCGCGAATTTTATGCACAAAATTTGAGAGCGAATTTAAAAAGTAAAGAGGAATTAACTTTAAAAATAAAATTCGTGAGAGAATTAATTTAGTTCGTGAGAGAATTAAATTCGCGAATTATTTCCCAGCAAATAATGAAAGTTATTATCTCACATTTTAGTTCAAAAATCATCAAAAATGTGTTAAAATTACCAACAGAATGAAAAAAACCAAGAACACCAAATAAAATTCTGCTCACGAATTTTATTTTTTAATTCGGGAATACAAATTTCAAAATGAGAGAATTAAATAAAAATTTTTTTCGCGGGCAGAATTTATTCCTACTTTGCGAAAAATTAAAAAGTTTTCCGAAATGATCAGCCATATTCAAAACTTTAAATGCCGTGATAACGTTTGTTTTGGTCTTTCCGTGTGTTAAGTCAAACGTCCACAAACATTACTTCCCCTTTCATCCTTCTCACACAGCCCAATTCTAAACATTCACGCGGAATTTATTTCTCACGGAATTTATTTTTCACATAAAGTGCTCAATATTTCAATTGTAACTGAAGAGAAAAGCAAATTTGTGTTAACTTGAGCAGAGAAATTGAAGATTGGAAGGAAAAATAAAAAACATTATATGTCATTTTTGTTTTGCATAATTGCAGGAAAGAGGAAAGTGAAAAAACTCCCACGGAATTTACATTTATAACTGGGTTGATAATCTATTATCCTAGTTCCAGTCAAATGCACTGCGTATGTGGGGGCTATTCCCCGAGTACTGGCCCTCGAAAAAATAATATTTTTTAAGCTATTTCTTATGTATTTTCTAGCTGTACCGGGAAGCACGTATTCGCTTGGTTTATACCTAATCCAGGCACTCTGCTTTCTGGGGAATAAAGGGCTAGGAGTTCCTTGTTTGTTATAGCAAATATAATTCTAGGACGCCACATGAACTACGAACAATTGGCAAAACGGGAGTGGGCAAGGCCCTCGGGAGGTGCTGCTTATAGACCATCCCGGCGACCTTGGGTGAAACGTTCTGTCTATGATTAAACCTAAAATCACAGGAAGGGGAATTAGTTTCCCCGATAAATTTGATATATTGCAAGTTTTCGAGGACTAATAACTCCCAACACGTGCCAACCTGTGATGTAAGGAACCTGTAGTGATGTTTAGACGGGTGGGTTGCTTAAGGGCTGATGCTCTTAATGGACTTCGGCCTACCAACTTATTAAGCCTTATCTTCCACTAATTGTCTGGGGAATTGCAATGGGTTTGTTCATATATCTACAAACTTATGAAAAAAGTTGCGACTTGTGTGAATCTTACAAGACACACGGAGACGCTGCTGAATCGTGAATAATTAACTCTGTAGAGTTAGTTCATCATCAGATAAAGCCGTCAAGGCAGGTGCTGGTGTACTGTGAATGACATATTCTACCTCAACTAACCTAACCTAGCACTCTCAACTCAACTCAAGCACTCTACTTTCTGTTGTATGTGGGGTAGTTTTGAGTCACCCTGTATTTTTGAAACCCTAAATAATTTTTATGAATTTGGGCTGTTTGTTCGGTTTCAACTTTTAAAATTTACTACTCTAATAATTCCTTAACCTCCGGTGAACGAAATTGTCCGAAATCGCTTAAGACCCGTCGATGGGGGTGAGTCTTGTAGTACATGTTTAATATGTGTTGCGTTAGCTGCTGCGTTTCAAGTTTAATTTGGCATTTTGAAGCGTCTTGAGGCAAAGCCAAATAGCCCATAAGCCATGATTTTTTCACACGTTGAAGCTCCTGGCTTAATAAATTGATTTCCTGCTGCTGTTGTGGTTGCTGATGCTGTTGTTGTAGATGACCCCGATGGGGTACGTGCAGAGGTTCGAGTTTAAGAAACTCTGTTTTAAGATATTTCGATTGTAACACGACGTTCTCTTGCCGATGATAGCGTATACATTGTGTAAGATTTTCAATTTCTTTGAGGGCCTCATGCGAGCATGAGCTGAGTGTCTGGTTGTTGGAGGCCAAACAAAGTTTTAAATTTTCTTGAGTCTTTTCCAAAAGTTGTAGTTTGTCGTTGTTGTTCTGTAGCGAAGTTAAAAATTTGAACTGCTGTTCTTGCAGCTGCTGTAAAAGATCTTCCATCTTCTCGCTTATCAGCTGCAGCAATTGTTCCTGTTCTTGTTGCTGTTTTTGTAGATTCTTTTCGGCCATGTCTTTGCGTATTTGTAATTCGGAAAAGTCATTTTGTTTTAATTTCGCCAAATATTTGAGATTTTTGATTTCTTTATCCTTTTCGTTGAGCTGATGTTGCAGCAATTTCGTTTCGTCGTAATGCTTTTTCATCTCGTTGGCCTGCAGTAAAATGGTGACCTCATTCGAACGCACATATAGAGTGTTAAGATTAATGGTTAGAGCCTGTTCACTGTCCTTGATGAATTGCTGAAACTCCTCCAGCTGTTCTTGCAAAATGAATATAGAGTTGTGGAAGAATTCCACCGGCGAACGTTGAAATGCCTCTGGGGCCAATTTGTGGCAATTGAGATTCACTATACGCCATAAACGTTCATGATCAATGGCAATTTCGGTACTGTTTTGCTGCTTCGAAGAGTTGGCAATATCTTTGGTGGCTTCGCGGGCTGTAGAGCTTAGCAGCTCTATCAATTTGCCCAAATGGTCATTACGTTCGTGCAGTCTTTGCAGCTGAGGCCACTGTAAAGTACTGTAGTTCACCGATTTGGTGGGTAACTTACGCTGCAGCTGTTTCAATTGCATTTTAAAGGAACGGGCATGTTCCATGAGAAACTGCATGCTGCAAAAAGAGTCTGTGTGCTCGTCACCCAATTGTATGATGGTATACAGCAGACCGGCGTGGGTGTTGACGCAATCCAAGGCGACATCATAGACCTCTATCAGAGACACATAAAGCTTTTGTTCATCCAAAAGTTCGCCCAAGTTTTGTGAAGCAAAGAGATTATTTAAGAGCATATTAAAAAAGCTGGAAGCCCTCTCCAAACCTTCTACCGGCGAATTTTCATCCAGTAGGCCTTTTTTCAGCAACTTCAATAATTCATCTAATTGTTTTTCCTGCGTTTCCATTTCTCCCCTATAGATGGCGGCATGTGTGCAGATTTCATAGTCACAGTGGTTTAGAGCAAATTCCAGTTGCAACAAAATCATTTTCAAGGAACGCAGCAGATACAAGCACCTGGTTCTGAAAGCAAATCGGTGCACTGAATAACCCTCAAAGATGGCATCTCGTCCAAACTCACAAGATGCTGGAAACTTTTCGTGTATGCCCGAGCATATTATATCAATTTTTTCCATACATCTTTGCAATAAAATTAAAATCAAAATGACATCGTACGAAGCTCCGCGCAGCAATAGTTCTTCGGGCAGGAAGGCTTTTAAGTATTCGATTTGTAGCAGCAACATTTTATTTTCCACCGAAGACAATTGCAGTTCCAGCGCTCTGCCATACGCCTTGGTGGAGGCAAAGACTTGTTGAAAATCTACCCCTGGCATAAATTCAGGATTTGAAGAAATACTATTCAACTCCTCGGAAGTGGATACTGTGGCTGTGGTAGAAGCTTGGGTAGTTAAGTTCACCTGTTCCCTTAATTGTTCCCTTTCGTTCAAAGACTTTACTAGAGCTCTGAATTTCATGATAGTACAATCTCTTTCGTAGACCGTTTCCAAAGCCGTATCCTTCTCTTGTTGCAGCGTACGTATGGAGGCATTTAAACTTTCTATTTCTTCTCTTAAATCTTTCTCCAGGTCCTGATTGCTTTCTATTAATTGTTCATGGATTTCCTCTAAAGCTTCCAGCTCATTGACTTCCTCCTCTAACAAGCGTACTCTTTCCTCCAGCTCTAATTTGGCATTGGCCAAATTCGTGACCATGGTTTCGGCTCCCAAGGCCGCATCTACTTGCTCCCTTAAATCTATTATATGCGTTTCCATAACATCACAGCGTTGCGTTAATAACTCTTTGGTTTTTCTTAGTTCTAGAATTTCCGAATTATGCGTCTCTAAGTCCTTACAAGCTTTTAGCGATTGTTGCTTTTCCAAAGTCAAAACATCTCTTAATTTGATCACAGTTTCTCTTAAGCGCTGATTATATTGTTCCAGTTTTTTAATCTCACCCTGGGAGTTAATGTTAATGTCCTCCTTGTTTATGAAGTTGTTGCTATCCGTGCCCAAGAGTAGGCGCTCGTTTTCAGCCTTCAATATTTCCACATCCAAAGTTAACTCCTCATTTTGTTCTTGAGCCATTTCCAATTCCAGCTGTAAAGTTTCAGCCTTTTCCTCCGCCATTTCCTTATCCAAAGTCAACAGTTCAATATTTTCACCCGCCTCATCTAATTCCCTTTGATATTTGGACTTTTGCTCATTAGATTCTCTTAGCTCCTGCCTCAAGCGTTGCAGTTCTCTTTGCAAATTACTTTGCTGGTCCATAATGCGCACTTTGAATTCCATCAACTGTTCATTTTGTAAACGCAAACGTTCCATGTCTTGCAATTTTCGTATATCATCGGCTTTTTGGGATTTTAATACCTCAATTTCTTTGTTCAGTTCCACAATTCTGGCTTCCAATTGTTTGTTTTGCTGTTTCAAATCCTGCAAGTTAGAGGAGCTAGAATTTAACACCATGGTGCTGAAAGTGGGCGATCTTAACGGTTGTCCGGGCGTAAATTGAGGTCTTAAAATCTCTAGAAAACCGGTTTCCACAAATGAGCTACGTTTGCCACAACAAAATGTTTCCGAAGGGCTCATAGACGTTTTACTGCGTTTCGGAGCCAAGGCAGGCGGTGGCCTTAAGCTGCGACAGGGTCCTGGCACTACAGTGGGCACCAAGGACACCTGGCTAGTGCTGGGCTGCAATGGTGTCACCTCTTTGGGTTGATTAATTTTTGTCGTCTTTAAAAGATTCGTGGCAGTCGGCTGTTTGATGACCTTTTTCGTTGCCACCCCACCAACTTCGCCCACCATTTTGGGCCCACTATTAATAGCTGCCGCCACAGCTGCTATTCTTTTCGGCGATTCTCTTATTTTGCCAGCAGCATCCATACTATTTACTTCTTCTATATTATTAACTTTTTTCATCAACAATTGTGTGGGTCTTACAAAAATGCCATAATTGGCCGGACACTTGAAGTAGAAAGTTCCCTTGACGGTGCCATTATTTTTGCCACGTTCTTCATCGAGTATCACACCTATCCACTTGCCCGGAGCGAAATTAGTCTTACCAATAAATGCTATACGTCCTTCTAAATGTTTGCCAGCTATTTGTACTCTTTGGCCAATTTTAAAGTGGTGCTGCGTTGGTTGGCTGCTATTCATGATTCACTGCAATGTTGCACACACATCGCTCTAATGGTCTTTTGATTTTATTTGCTAAAACATTACAAGTATGTATAAAAAATTGATTTTTTTTTCTTTGTCTACGCTTCGCTTCGCTTAACTAACATTTGTTTAAAGTTTACTTTAAAAAATTGCTTTAAATTTACATGTATTCAATTGTTGTTGTCTTCATTTAACTTTAAAATGTTCTTGACTTTAAGGATTTTTATTTATTTAATTTATTTAATGCACTTCACTAGTAGATTTCTTTAAGTTTGCGACGATTAAAAGTCAAAAGGCGTTAATATTTGCAAGATGGCGACTTCGCTAAAACTGCTATTTCACTGTGTGTTTGTGCATGTAGGTGTGTGTGTGTGTGCGATTCGGCATTGTGCAACTTCTGGCTGCTCTCTTTTATTACTTTTTTTTTTTTTATTTAACAATGAACGGTAAATGTATGCTTACGAATAGTAGTGGAGAGTAGAAATGATAGAAAACTTTAAAGTCAACCCAACCAACAATTCAACGGCCGGCTGATTACTTTCATTCAATAATAATAACAACAATAATATAGGAATATTTGTTATAATAACATTAAAAATTATCAAACAATTAAGTTTTTATTCGCTATTTAAGCTTCTAACATTTATACCAGTAAAAAAATTATAAATAGCTTGTTTTCTATGTTTCCCAGCTATCTATATGTCGACATTTCATAGGAGCTACCCTAATCATCAGTAGACTTTGGAAATTTTTGAAAGATATTCTCAAACATTCAATCCAAGTCTACTGATGGTTAAAGTAGCTCCTATGAAATGTCGCCATACTGTGACATAAAGTGATAGGAATTCCTCGTTTGAATTGGACTTCCGAAAATCTCATTAAGGGTTAATTGACACAACGGGGATCAGCAAAGCGTTCCGGAGCTTTTGCTGGCACATAATTTTGGCGCTGGTCATGATTGAAGTTTTGGCTGTGGTTTAAACCTAAAACGCAGGAAGAGGAATTACTTTCCCTCATAATTATGGTGCAATGCCGGTTTTCGGGGGCTAATAGTCCCCCGAGTTGCTATTGTCTTGTAACAGATACCTATAGTCTAAGGAACCAGAAGTGATGGTTAGACGGGTGAGTAGATTAAGGACTGATTCTCTTAATGGATTTCGGTCTACCAACCCGTTAAGCATTATCTACCATTGACTGTTTAGGAAATTGCATACAGGTGAGTTTATAAGGCCCGAACTCTTTAGCTAGGGCTTTGTCCATATGACTACAAACTTATGGCAAAAGTTGGGGCCTGTATGAGCCTTGCAAGTCCCCAGGGGGACTGGTAAATCGTGAATAATTTACCTCTTGGAGTTGATCCATCAGATAAGGCCGATAGTGCAGGTGCTGATGTAAGTCAGTTTCCCTATTCTGTACACTTTTTACGTGGAGCATTGTAGCTTGTAAAGGGATAGTTTTCCACATTGCGTTTAAAGTACAGAATGTGACATGTTTCGTATTGTATAAGTGAGTACATACTCTTCATCTTAGACCCCAAAGCTAATTTTTAGTGCAAAAGCTTCTTTTTAAATACCCTTTAGAAACTTGGGGCAGCTTTATAAATTTCATTTCGCTGGCTTTAAAGTTGTTTTAGAGTTGCTTGGGGTCCCTACTGGAAATAATATGAAATCTGGAATTTTTGACCCTTTAGAAACTTTTTTTTTGGAAATGTTTAGAGTTCTTAGTTTTAAGAGTATTTTCTGCAGCATTCAGAGCACATTTAAAATATTATTTTTGACATCTTTATTTAATAATTTTTTTGTTAAAAACAATTTAAAATATTTTATTGAAGAAGAAGCGGCTTTTTTTAAGCTCCAAAATTTTCTTTTAAAGTGTCTTTTAACAAAATATAAAAAATTCTTTAAAATTTTTTTCAACGTTTCTGGCAATAACCTGTCAAGTACGTTGCAATCTAAAGTGTTAACTGGGCAAGCATTTACAAAATGGACGCCAACATTTTTTCAACATATTTTCTACTGCATATTTTTAGGCTTGAATTTTATTTTTTTTAAGAATAATATTTAAAATTATCCAAAAATTTCATGCAAAATGAAACAATTTATTAAACTTTATCGAATTATTTATAAAATATTTACCTTTTTGAATATAAATTTAACCAATTTGTTGAAATAATAATAACAAATTTTTTAACTCCAATAGAAAGTTGTTTAACTTTTAAACACAAATTAAAAAATATGTTGAGACATGTGTTTTGGTAACCAAAAATTGCTTTTAAAAACAATACTTTTTCGAAAACAAAATTTCGTATGCCGCCAAACGTGTTAAGACTCTTTTTATAATTTTTAAAAATATTTTTATTCTTTTGCCATAAAATATTATAAATTTTTTTTCTTTTGAGCAGCTTTTGAGCTCACTAGAGTTTTTGGTTAAGATTTGTTAAAAAAAAAGGAATTTAAACTTCACATGCGCATAAAACACTTGATTTTTTTCGAATAAAATTTTACAATTTTCATTTTACACTAGAACACGAGAGCTGTTGATTTTAAAGTTTTCCATTTTCCATTTTCTTTTGGGAAAATTTGCTAATGTGTCACTTGGCTTTTTGTTTATTTTTATTGAAACTCCTTTTTAAAGTGACATTTCGTTTTAAAAATGTCAAATCATAAATTATGTTCAAATGAATTTCTCTTAGACGTTTCCTTAATTCTAAGTAAAGGTTGTTTAAGCGTTTTTTAATGTTTTAAGGACGAGTTACTTTTAACAACTACCGGCTGCTGCGCGTTTCCCATAAAAAAATTTATATTTCACTCTTTAATTTAAAAAAAAAGGCAGCATAACTGCTTCTTTATACGCTGCTGGCTACGCATCAATTTGAAAAATAAATATTAAAAAAAAAATAGAAATGAAAATAAAAAACGTTTAGAAAAAAAAGAAAATGAAAACAAAAGGTATTCTTCATTCTTGCAGCATATATCGTTTCCAAAATCAAATTTAACAGCAACAACAGCAGCAACATCAACAACAACATACGTAAACACATACACAACGTTTCGAAATCCCAACAAAAACAAATTCAAAGAACGCACTTTTTTTTATAAACAAATTTTCCCCCGTTGACGACTTTGACGAAGGGGTGAATCCACGTAAATGACGGGCTTTTTTAAGGATTTCTCTGGAAGTAAAAAAAAAAAACAAAACGACAACATCACAATAACAACAACAACAATCATACAGAAATCATCCCTTTTGCACTTTAAATTGCTGAATTTTTTTTTTTAAATTAAAAATGTGTGTTTAAAACTAAAAGCGTTGTAAAAAATTAAAAAACAAACGGGTTGTTATTTTGCAATATTCTTTGTCAAGGTTTGATGAAAAAAAAAAAACGAATACAAATTCAAAATTATGCCTGCAAAATTCTTCAACACATACAAAGACTCTCAATTACACACACATACAGGCAAACATAAATTTTTGCAGTTTTTTACTCATTAATACACACATACATACTTACATACATATATTCACACAGTCTTACTTACATACATATGTACATGCAAGCAGACAACTCTTTGTTTACTTTTGCCGGCTTTTTGTTAATTTTTCCTTTCTCTGTTTTATTCAAGTACAAGTTCACATATGAGGAGTCGGTTTCCGCCAGTGATGAGTTTTTTATTTCGCTTGTGTCATGTGAATAATCAGATTGTGGAAATCTTTTCTCATTAATAAACGACATTTAATTATTTTGGGAAAATGTCAGCACCGTGTTGTATAAATATTTGTTTCAATTGATATATTGAAACCTAAAATAAAAAATTATAATAAAAAAAATTTGAATATATGTAGAAACAAATTATGATTATAGGACTTTTGTATGATTTAGTAAAATGTCAGCATATATTAAGACCTAGATATATTGAGACCTACTCGTAGAATAAAAAAATTTGAATAAAAAAAATTTGAATATAGGAAAAAATTATGACTATGGGACTTTTGTATGATTTACTAAAATGTCAGCACTGTGTCGTGTAACCGATTTGTTTAAATTAATATATATAGAGACTAGAATCAAGAAAAAAATCATGAATAACATTCATAATATGTAGTTTAATAATTTAAGATAATAAATATGGATAAAAAAAAAACTAAAAAACACGCTTCGATCTCAAATCAAAAATTTTTCGTTCATTATTGTTTAAGCTTCTTCTTAAATTATCCATATAACCCGATAATTAAGCGTATAAACGTACCAATTTTTTTTTAATTCCCAAGATTGACTTCAGGAATCTCCAAAATTTCCCACTTCCCCGGAAAAATATGGCAACTTCAATTTTCGCACTAAATTGAATGACCGTTTATAGTACAAATACATGTTCCAACATCAAACGCGCACTGAATATGAAAGCGCAGTTCCAAACCGGTTTTATATTGTGGCAAAAATTTATTCAAATTACTTTTAAACTGTTGCCCTTAGGGGACATTTTCTAAAACAAAGTTTCTAAAACTTGTATGGAAACTAAAAGTTTGAAATGCGTTTTTTTTGCGGAAACAGTTTAAAAGTAATTTGAAAAAAATTTTGGGCACAATATAAAATGTTAACAATTCTGCATTGTTAACTCGAAAAGCTCATTTTTTAAGATATGACTATGTTGCAATCGCAAGTTGCTCAGAAAATTTTGCGCAACCATAAACCGTATTGAACTAAAATTGGCAAGAACGTTGCCTTAATCCTCGAAAATAATAGGAAACTTTTACAAAGAAAACAATTTTATTTTTTATAAATTAAATTTTATTTTTTTTAATCTCCCACTGTGCATTATTAAACGAAACAATGAAATTCATTGATTGTGGCAAAAAACGTACCACAAATCTCAGCACTTTATGTTAAAAACTTGCACAACTTCATGCAGTCAGTCAGTCGTCTGTGCTGTTAGCGTTCAATGAAAATCTCATTGTAGCTGTTGCTTTTACATACACACACACACATGAACAATTGTGTGTGTATTGTAAACATTCAACAAATTCTTGATGTATATTTTAAAATGTTTGTCCTGCCACAACAAATCCTTCACGAATGCTTTTTTTCTTTGTTTTTTTTTTAATTTCTTTTATATACATGCTTACACACATACATCCATACTTATTTGTATATGAATTACTTGCATACTTATATAAATAAGAACATTTCTTTTTGTATTATAAACTTGATTTTTTTCTAACTAAAACTCGCGTTGTTGTCATTTGTTTTAATGTTTAAGAGCAACGTCCTACTTTCATGATTTTTGCTCACTGTTTTTGTTTTTGCCACTGGTGTTTGACAGAAGGAGACAGAGACAGACAGAGCGGAAATGTTTGTCTCAATATTGTTGCATCATTTTTGGATTTGAACCAAATCGCATTAGCTAAGGCTCATCCACAATAAAGAGTTTCTCTAAGAGATTTATTGAAACGTGTTTTATATGATATACGAGTATTGTTGTATAATTTGATACAAAAAAAAATTATTAAAAAAAAAAAAAATGAACGAGTGCATGGTTCACACATACGTAACAGAGAACTGATTCACTTTCGATGTCCACTCTCATTTTCAATGCGTTTTCGTTTTTTTTTCTAACATCATCATGTACAATTGATAATTCCGGATCGTAATCGTACAGATCTCTGGTAGGTAAACTTATGCGCTGCTCATACAACACAGACGAGCAAGTCATCTAACTCTCATAAACAATTTTTAGACGACTTGCTCGTCCGTGTTCCATAAACAGTACATTAATTCCATTTTCTTTCTCTATATTAAACGAGTTAAAAGAATAAAAAAATTTTTATAGCCAAGATTTTCCCGAAAAAGTACCTTTTCCAAGAAGCGTTTATTAAAAAAGTACCTTATAGGGCAATGGCGGCGTTAGGCGACGTCGAAGAGCTTTGCCTTTGCTTCTTTCGCCATCTTTTCCCTTCAAATAATAATGGTTAATCACTGCCCGAAATTCACCCCCCGAGGAACAAGTTTTGCCTTGGCGTATTCCTAACTTAGGCGCTCTGTTTTTCGGCGAAAAGAGGGGAAGGGGTCCCTCGTTTGGTGCGGCAAACAAAACTCTAGGAAGCCACATGACTTATGTTGTGTTGGCTTCCGAAACCTTTACCAAGGGTATAAATTGGCAGAACGGGGATCAGCATGGCCTCCGGGTAGTTCTGCTTGCGGTTCGACCCGGGCTGATCATGGTTGAGGTGCCTACCTTGGCTGAAACATTCTGGCTGTGGTTGAAACCTAAAACGCAGGAAGGGAGTGTTAGTATCCTTGATAATTGTTTGGTGTGTGACTTTTTTCGAGGACTAACAATCTCCCTAGGATCTGTTGCAACAGATACCTGTACTGTAAGGAACGAGTGGTGATGGTTGACGGGTGAGTTGGTTTAAAATACTCTTAGTGGGCTTCGGCCTACAAACTCATTAAGCCTTGTCCTGGGAAATTGCATACTGCAGGGATTAGAAGGTCCGAACTAATCAACAAGAAGTTGCTCATATGACCGCAATTATATGGCAAGAATTGCTACCTGTGTGAGCCTGGTAAGCCACACGGAGGCGCTGGTGAATCGTGAATAGTTCACTCCGTGGAACTGGTCCATTATCAGATAAGGCCGCAAGGCAGGTGCTGATGTAAATCTTTTTCACAACTGCATGAAATTCACTTTTTTCTATTTTTCAAGAAACACAAAAGTTGCTTACTTCGAACGACTACAACAAATAAACTAATCGATGAATTTGAGTGAAATTTTATCAGCTGACGTTTGACAGTTTGCAATTAAAAAAAAACGTCTGTGCTGCCGTCTAATGCTAGGTAGCTTTAATATCAATCCGCCCTCGCAGACCGACAAGATGACGTGCATTTTAAAATCGTTAAAATCAATGGCGTGCATTTTAAAATCGTTTCGATCTCAGCTTTTCTCAAATCAATCTCATTTTCATCCAGTGGTGCCAGAAAGTTTTATCGAAAAATCTTCGGTTAACAAAAAAATAGTGTTGATTTCAGATAAAAAAAAAATCTTATTATGTTTTGCTTTGGACTTTTTTGAGACTAAATAGCAAATTATTATAAAGAGATGATTACTCCAACTGTGTAAGAAGACTACACAAAAATTCAAGTCAATAAAATTTTTTTGATTTCTAAGACAAGAGATTTGATGTAATTTTGTCAAGCACGGTTCCAGAGGTGATCGGCACGGATCGACAAGAGAACGTGCTTGAAATCTTTAAAGATTAATCCAAGTCGGACTTGGGAGTTGATGGGAGTATCTTCATCCACCTGCAAGAACGGTGGACTAGTTTTAGGTTTCAAAATGAGTGTGAAGTACATGCAAAATGAGTGTGGCGTAAGCAGGTGGATATCGCAGCTATAATGAGGGCTGTTAACTGATTGAGGTACTACAGGATATATGGGGAAGGTATCCGAATTAGTACTGTGCTGAATGCACTAGCAGTGGTCTATATGACAGCGTTGCCAGAATAAAAATTTTATCTTAAGTTTAAAGATTTTAGGAGCAAAATAAGTTTGGAAGATATTTTTCTCAAAACTAAAATTTTTTTATACGAGTACAGGGTGACTGGTCAATTTTGCTACACTAAGAAACTCAAATAACTTTTTGTAAAGTTTATGTAATTAATTTTTTAGAAATTCATTTGAAAAATAATACGTTTTTATTAAAGTTCATTAAGTCATTCGTTAAGTTTGAAAAATAATTGAATTCAAATGGCCTCCAACCTCGTGGACACATGTACGACATCTTATCAAAAAGTTGTTCATTACTGCCTGCAGTGGATTGAATGGATTGCTTTAAATCATCCAAATTTGTTGGTTTTTTTTAACTTCTTGTTTGCGTGATGTCAGGAGACCTGGGAGGCCAACGGAATGTGGAGTTCCTTGAAATCAGTTTATTGGGAAATTTTTACCTCAATTCTGTCATAACAGGCGTGGCCATGTGCCTCGTCAAACATAAAAATGCAGTTCAAGACGTCTTCATCCTCTGACACCGTTTGAATGATCTTCTCACAAAATTCCAAGCGAATTGGAAAGTCTCTAGGCTTCTGTTTGTTTGATAATTGAATCTTATATGGAAATAAGTTTAAATCATGGTGCAAAATTATCTACAGTGGCTGTCTGCTGACACCCATTTGAGCAGACAAGCTCCTCGTCGAAACTCTAGGTTTGGATTGTATGGCAGCGCCGAGAGTTTCCTGCGTCCGAAGGCATCTCGATTATAAGGCCTTCTTGCGATTGTGCCACGCTCGGAAAAATTCTTTACGAGCCTCAATATACTCCATCTGCTAGGAGGAGTGCCGCCAAACGTACGCCTATATTCTCTTTGGATGGAAACAACAGACTCTAAAGCGTGAAAGCGTTGCACTATCCAAATTCTTGTTTCATTGTCCCAATTCTCCAGTTTAGTTGAATTTAAAGATCAATCTATAAAACACAACAAAAATGGAACAGGTTCGTTTCACAGAAAATACGCTATTACGTTTTTTTGGTAGCAGCTTTCATCAGCCACCCTGTATGTAGCTGGGCATAAAAGGTACCTTATGTAAACTTTTTTAAAATTCATTTTTTGAAAAATCCCCTTTTAAAAAATTCTCTTTAAAAAAAAGTACATATTAAGAAAGTACCTTTGTATAAAAGTATCTGTTTAAATATAATAATTATATGATATAAATATATATATTTGCTGTTAAATTTATGTCTTTTAGAAAAAAAAACTTTTTCATACATAAATACCTCTCTAAAACACGTACATATTTTAAAAGAATACCTACTGCCAAAAAGTACTTTTTACGGAACAAAATAAAAATATAATAAAATTTAAGCATTTGCTTTCAAAAAAGTGGCATGATTATATGTAATAAAAAAATGCCTTTTTCCAAAATGTACTTCTAAAAAAGTACCTCTTTTTAAAAAATAAAATAACTTTTAAAAAAAATATTTAAAAAAAATCGTGTTAAAATTTAAAAGTTGCGCGCCATTTTCAGTAAAGTTGAAAAGGGTACAAAGTATATGATAAGCATCTTGCTGACTTGATTTTGTCATTGCAGGCAAACGAAACCAGCGAACTCGCCCTAACCACCCTTCAACACAAAATTAATAAAAATAAAAAATAAAAATCCAGCACGAAGTGTAAAAAGGATAAAAAAGATCGAATTGTATTTTTATTTACGAAAGGGGTGCTTTTCTGCAAAAAGCATCCTGTCCTGTGTTTTCCCCCTTCCGTTTTTCAAACATGATTGAATAAAAAACAAAAAATAAAATCAAATCAAAGCAAGGGTAGACAATTAAAAAACGAAAAATATTACAAAGAAAACATATTGTTTGATGGAAACACAACCAGCTGCCGTTTGAAATGTATGCAGTCGTACGAAACAATTCTGTTGCTTTGCGCACAAACGCACACTTGCGCGATCGTTCCAGGCCAAACAAAAGGATGATGGTAAAATGATCGCTACTTGATTATAACTCTTCTGGCTGGTTTTCGATTGCATCATGATTGAGTGTGTAAGTCTGGGCTGATTAAAAGAAAGGTGACTGACTGAATGACTGACTGATTGTTTGACTGGCCGTTTGACAAAAATGGCATTTAAGTGCAGCATAACAATACTAGCAACTGAAGTGATTTGCTTTTTTTGCATGAAGTGAATGCATTCACTTTCATAATCTGCTTATTACAATAAGTAAAGATGCCGTAAATCTTGTGAGAATTAATGAAAATGCTAAGCTTAGCTTGTCTTGGCTTAAAACGTCCTTCATTTAGTTCAACAAGCAAAGATCATACTTTTTGCTCAATAAATACTTTTTTATAAAGAATTCTTTGGAAGAAACGTTGCATTTAAAAATTCCGTTGTCTAGTTTAACAAGCAAAAATTAAAGCTTTTTTTCAAAAACTACTTTTTTTTATAAAGATTTATTTATAAGAAAGGGGGTTTTTGAACTGTAGTTTGAGTAGTTGTTGAACTAGTTCATACCTTTCCGTTTTGTAGACTGCTCAGGCAATCTTCTTCCCCTAAGTTTAGCTTCTCTTGCAGTGCAGAGTTTGAAAGATCCTTCATTTAGTTCAACAAGCAAATATCATATTTTTTCAAAAACTACTTTTTTATATAGAACTATTTATAAAAAAAAGGTTCTTTTGAACTATTTTGAAAAACGAGTAGTTTTTGAACTAGTTCATACCTTTTAGTTTCATAGCTTCTCTTGGAATGCATAATATAAAATGTCAATTGATTAGTTTAACAAGCAAAAATTATAACTTTTTCTAAAAAATTACTTTTTTATAAAAAAATCCTGTATAAGAAAAGTTTCTTTTGGCCTGTTTTGAAAAATGAATAGTTATGACACTAATTCATTCCATTCCTATTCATAGACTGCTCAACCAACCTATTTTCGCTAAGCATAGCTTCTCTTGAAATGCATAGTTAAAAATGTCCTTTGTTTAGTTTAACAGGCAAAAATTATTACTTTTTCTCAAAAACAATTTTTTTATAAAGAATTATTTATAACAAAAGGTTCTTTTGAACTATTTTGAAAAACAAGTAGCCTTTGTACTAATTCAAACCTTTTAGTTTCATAGACTGCCCAGCCAACCCCCTTCCGCTAAGCGTAGCTTCTCTTGGAATGCATAATTTAAAATGTCCTTTGACATTCAACAAACAAAAAGTATAACTTTTTCCCAAAAACTATTTTTTTATAAAGAATTATTTATAGCAAAAGGTTATTTTGAACTACTTTCAAATACAAGTATTTCTTGAACTAGTTCATAGCTTTAAGTTTCATAGACTGCTCAGCCAACCTGCTTCCGCTAAGCGTAGCTTCTCTTGGAATGCAGGGTTTAAAATGCTCTTTGTTTAGTTTATTGAACAAAAATTAAAACTTTTTGTCAAAAACTACTTTTTATAATAAATTATTTATAAGAAAAGTTTCTTTTGAATTGTTTTGAAATACAAGTATTTCTTGAACTAGTTCATGACTTTAAGTTTCATAGACTGCTCAGCCAACCTGCTTCCGCTAAGCGTAGCTTCTCTTGGAATGCAGGTTTTAAAATATCCTTTGTTTAGTCTAACTATCAGAAATGATTTCTTTTTCTAAAAAATTACTTTAAAAAGAAATAAAAATTCTTTTGAACGGTTTTGAAAAAATGAATTTAAGCTAATTCATACCTTTCATGTTTATAGACTGCTCAGCCAACCGCCTTCCAGTTGATTTTAAAGCATACGTATGTATGTTATTTGTTTTCTAATTCCCTCTAATTAAAATTAATTAATTGAAACTGAGCTCTTGGTTTCGAGTTTCAAATTGTGCTGCAATAAAATTATTCAATTGTTAAGGAACGAGGGGCATTCAAATGAACTATTCCTCACCAACTGCCTGCTGCCCTTATGAAATTATCAATGATTTTGCAATAGCGAATATCTACATTTTCTATTTCAACGCAGACACACACACACACAAACACACAGAACGAAACTCTAGAACATTATTTAATAATCCTTAAAAAAACGTCCTTACGTATCATCAAGAGATCTCTTGCGTTCGTATATGTGTTGGCTCTTTTTTAGGGTAAAAATAAAACTGCTGTTTTTTGGGCAAAAATCGAAAATATTTTCGCGCCAAACCTACAATAAAAACAATAATTACTTACGGTTTGTAAATTTCATTTAATGGAAATGTATTAAAAAAAAAAAAAAACAACAACAACAAAAATCATACACGCATTTAAAGGACAACCCCCTTTAGTGCCCTAATGCCTGTGTTGAGGTTCAAAGCCATGTACAAGGACTTGAAGAGTTTTTGGAATCGTTGAACTAGAAACAAATTGGGTTGCTCAAAAATTAAAGAAAAAACAAATTTCAGTCAGATTTATTTAAATTTTTTTTTTTAAATGTGACCTCTTGTTTGCCAACATTTTTCTTCTACCTTTGAATTGCCATCCTTTGTAAATAAAGTAATTTGCTCTACGATTTTTTTCTGTTTTTTAAGATTTTTTTTCTCTTTTTGAGCATTATTTTTGTTCTCTTTGTTTTCTTACAATAGATTTTCGTTTTTAAAAATGTTCTCATACGCAATTCAGGTAGAATTAATATTTTCTTTGGTTCTGTGCTTTTGTTTTTCAAACAAATCCTTAAAACTACATATAAGACTAAGAAAACTGAAAAATACTACATGTTCAAATTTTGATGAAAGTACTCGTATACTGAATTTTTTTTATTTCAAATTCAAAAAAAACTCTTTGTTTGGTTATCAGTTCACGTAGCAAAATTATATTTCAAATATTTCCCATAGAAAATTTATCGATAACAAAAATATTTTATAGAAAATTTATTATTAAGAAATATTTTTTACAAAAACTTTGTCGATAACAAAAATGCACTATAAAAAGTTTATCGATAACAAAAGTTTTCTATAGAAAGTTTATAGATAAAAAAAAATTTTTTGCTAAAAATTTAATAATAACAATCATTTTTATCGAGAACTCCATAAAAAATTTATCGATAATATAGATTTTCTGTACAAAATTTATTGATAAACAAAAAGTTTTCTGTAGAATTTTTGTTAACAACAAAAGCTTGCCATCAAAGATATATCGCTGCTTTATTGCAAAATTTATCGACAACAACAATCTTCTATAGAAAACTTATCGATAAGAATCCTATTCTGTGGGATACTTCAATAGAAAATTTTGCAGTAGAAGGTTTATCGGCAACTATCATGTTTCATAAAAAAATTATAGAAAGAAAATTTCTACACATAATCAGGAGCGTTCGGTAAATCTTTCTTCACAAAATTCACAAATTATTGAAGGCGTCATTTTTTTCTAAGGAAAAAATACTTTGGTTTGCCAATCTTCATGACTTACTTTTTGCTTTTTAAGAGTCAGCTGTGTTATTTTTTTTTTTCTACAGTACAACTGTGGTTACTAAATTTAACCATGATTTTGGCAAAAGAAACCCCTACATGATATTGAAACCATTCGTGATTTACAATCATTGGGATTTCGGAACAGGCCTGAATATGTTGATTGTATAGAAAATTGATTTTTTTTAGAGAATTGCTCGATAACAAAACTTATTGCACAAAAAAAGCATACATGGAAAATTGATGGATTATAAACATTATTATATAGACAATTTCCCAGAAACAACATTTTCTATAAAAAAAATTAATCGATAGCAACATTTTATATGGAAAATTTATCAATAAAAGGAATTTGCCATTGAAAATTTTTTAATAACAATAACTTGTTATTATTTATCGATAACAACAATTTTCTACACAATCTTCGATTGAAAAATTATCAACAGCAAATATTTTTTGTGGAAACTTGATCAAAAATAAAAATTTTCTATAACGAAATTATCGCTAGCACACATTTTCTTTAGAACAAGTTTTCTATAGAAAATTAATCGATAATAAAAATATGCTTTAGGTATTTTGTCAATGGCAACAATCTCTTAACTCAAATCTTTTAATGAATCCCAAGTTTTTAACAAAATATTTTGATAACAACAATTTTCCAGCAAAACTTAAACTCATTAAGGTCAAATAAATCGAACAACTTGATAAAAATAATTTTTCAGAGACAATTTATCGATCGCAAACTTTTTTGCATAGAAATTTATCACCGGCAATTGTTTTTGTGTAGAACTCTTATCCATAGTAAAAATTTTCTTTAAAATAAAAGAAGGAAGATAAAAAAAGTAACCGTGCAAAATTTTTATATATGTATATATTTTTTACCTACTTAAACTAAATATATTTATTACTTTTCTTTGTTTCCATTCTTCTTTATTGGTTTAAAATGTTATTCTAAAATATTCGAAAATGATTTTTTCAACTTCTTTGCTTTTTCAGGTTCATTAACCATCGTTGGAAGAGCAAAAGTTCAATGTCCTGGCGGTAAAAATATCACATTGAAGTAGAAAAGCAAAAATTCACACAGATTGTCTGTCTCCTTAAACTGAAGATTGGCTAATTTTTGTTTTGTTGTATTTAGATCACAAATCTTGTCATGTAACGGGTGCTCATTTTTACAGAGTCTGAAAATGAAAAAAAGTAAACAAAAGGATGTTTAAAATATGATATTGTTTGTTGATGCTGCTTAAAAAAAAGGACGAGTAATGACAAAGCATTTTTTAAGACATATTTTTTGTATTATTCACTGGTGGGTAAACAGTTTCTTATAGAGAAAGAGCGCGAGAGTGAGAGAAGCGCAAAAAGGAAGTAAAACGCCAGTATGTGTTCTTCAAATATAAAAAGTTGGCTTTAGTTTTTTTCTAGGGAAGGGTAGTTTTATAAATTTAATAAAAAAAGAAGAAGCAATTACCGATCATTTTATTACTTACTTAATTTTGACTTATCATAATTTCAATTTGTGCTAAAAACTATTTTATTAATGATTTATAACGATGACAAATGTTTAAAACAGTACTTCATTTATGGATATCTGTTAACATCTTTACTATTTTTGTTAGAAGTGACTTTAAGATGATTAATGAAATATTTTCTTAGTAATCTTCTTGGTAATAAATATGAATTCTTTTCAAAATTGCTGATTACAAAAGTTTCCATTTATTAAACATTTTTTTAGTCAATTTACATATACATATATAATACAATATTTCTATAGCAAATTTTTTAATAAATAAAATGTTTTTTTGGAAAGCTATCAATAATAAAAAATTTCTTTAGAAAGTTCATCTATAACAACAACATTTAAGTTTTTTTTCCAAACTTAATTAAGATTTTTAAATTAAAAGTTATTTTACATTTTAATTTAGGTTAATCATGTACATATTGTCTGACTTCTCTCTATTTTCGAATATAACGGTAACTTTAGACAACATGAATGGTAGCGCAAGCAGCAACCACTCAGCTAAGTCATAAACAGTGCATGTGATGTAAAAAAACATGGTGCATAATTTATTGTAGTCTGGTTCATAACTTTTATGCAAAGCTATAAAATATGGTTTGTGTTCCAGCTACATTCATTGTTGTGGTTAAGGTCTATGATTTTAATGCAATAGAAAATAGGGCATATAACATACATAACATAACATATTTTACAATATTATTCATCAAAGATTGCATTGAATTAATTATAGGTATTATATTGAATTATATATATTTGGGAATGGGAAAAAATATCGAGTTATATGTTTTGTTTTCATTAAAACTGGCTGTTTCGAGTTTGCTGATAGTTAAAAAAGAAAATTTATTTTATAATTTTTTATATTATTTAATATTATATAATATTTGGTTTTCTTAAATTTCTTTATTTTGGCAATATTTCGCTCTTTTTCGGATAACTTCATCAGGCCAAATAACACAAATAATAGCAATCTAAGAGATAATACTATTTTTTATAAATATTATTATCTTTTTTATTTGCCAAACTTAATTGCAACTACATTTTTGGTATTATGTGTACATATGAACATCCTTAAATAAAAAAACAATTTTATTATAACTAAAGATTGATCATATCGATATTGATAATTGTGGACTATGGCTGAAAGCAAAATTACTTTTTGTTCTTATTGCAGTTTAAGTAAAAATTTATTGTAAATTGCTAGAAATCGTTAAAAATAAATGTATTAAATTAGTTTTGCACAATACCATTTCTTTAATATATGGGAGACTATTGGTCCAGTACTCTAGCAAATCAGCTATCAATGATTTCAATGTATGTGCAAGAAGGCTAAAAATCACCTCATTCGTTCATTAAAATGTGTCAGCAAATACTTTAAGCGATTGGCTTTAATTATTGTAGTAGAAGTTATCAAGCATTTTGATCGCTTTTGGACTACCTAATAAAAGTATATGTATATCATACACCCATAAATACTTAAATATTTTTTTGAGATGCCAAAAGGCAAAGTACATGTATATATATTTAATGGGTTAAGTCCAAGAACAATAATTTCAAATAATTTAATTTTTGAACAGTTTGTTTAAAAAGTCAATAACTTTACAATTAAACTGGCTGTTTTCCCACTTAGCTGTTTTTTATGATGATTCACTACATGAAACCAATTTTTCATTTTATCAAACTTGTTTAAAAATATTTTACTATTAAGACACTGGAAATCTTTTAATATTAATTGTGAATGTGTTAAGTTTCTCATCCCTGTTCTAGCATAATTTATTTTGAATCTCTCATTTCAGGAGAAAGAAAAAGAGCCACACTACGTCATCAAACATAAACGGAACAAAAAAAAATTTACTGTTACTTTTTTCTCAACAAACAAGCCAAGACAAAAAGCCGGCAAAAAAGGGTGCTTGGAGGTCAAATTAATTTTTTAAGGACACGAGTACTAACGATGTCGACTGAGACGATGCCAGCAACAAGAACAATGTTACAACACAACAACAAGAAATTCGTACCTATTAAAAATGTTTGTTAAACTTGAGAAAGTTGTATAGGACATATCATCGCGTCGACGTTATCTACACGTATGTATGTACATATATACATATCTACAATTTCTTTTATTCTTTATAGGTAGGTAGGTATTTTTTTTTTTTTTTTTGGAAGTTGGATCTTACATTACATTATACCTATTAGGTTAAATTTTTATCATAAGAGAATATGCATACATATGTATGTATGTATGTACAGAAAAAGGAGCTAGAGACACGGGTATTGCGCAGATATGTAGGTAGTTCTATAAAATTTATCCTATTATAATTTCCCACAAGATTGCTTAATATTAATTTGTCATTTGCAGTGAGTCAGGAAAGAACTACTTACATACATACATATGTAGGTATATTTATTCTAAAAATGCTATTGCATTGTTTGACAAAGCTGTGCTGCTATCAAACTAAAGTACATATTGTTGTTATAAACGCGTTTATTTGCGGTGTTTCTAAGGTCAGCCGTGGCGAAATTTTCCATGGTGTTATTCATTCAATTTGTTCCATGTGTAGTGCAGATTTCTGGCCAGACATCAAACGTATAAAGTTTGTTACTAGCTATTGACATCGTTAGTCCAATTTATGGCCCAAGTTCGTTCAATAATAAATCATACTACTCGTAGAGCCGACATTTATTTCGCCTAATAGTCAAATTAATCTAAATGCAATTACAAATCCTCCCTTATTTTATAATATAATAATATAATATTTTATGTACACATGTACGAAATGTTTTCGGGGTTGGTTAAATACTCGTTTGTGTGGGAGCAGTTACAAAAACATGGAAAATCTCGCTATTAGTCACTCATTCACTGACTAGCCGTTTTAGTCACTTCTTAACAACCATTTGTAAATAAACGCAAAATTCACTCTTATGTGTCTTTTCTAAAAGCAACGACATACGCGAGTAAAGAAAATCGAAATATAAAATGTTACCATATAGGTATTTTTAAATGTAGTTCATTACGCTGCAGTGGATAATATGCCGCCAACAAATCAATTTAATATATATCAATTGACAAAAATTTATTGATTTTTTCCAGTCATAAAATTGTAAGTACAATATTAACATTTGTGTTAATTAAAATTAAGGCAAAGAAAGAGCAAATGGTCAGGCACAGTAAAGACGTTTTGTTTACAACTTATGTGTACATATGTATGCAAGGCAGCTTTAATAGGGTAGTGGTTCTAAGCACAGCTGTTTTTCGTTTCCTTTGCATAAATTTGTCAAAAACTCATAGACTTCCTTGCTTTTTCATACAAATGAAAAATAAAACTCTGACAACTTTAATAAACGTAATTCTACCAACAAAATACATGTTAATATTTTTTTGGTGTTGTATTTATTGTAATTCTGCCACTACCTGTTTAAAGCTGCCTTGTATGTATGTATGTACATACTTGAAAAAAAATGTTGTAAAAACAGAAATTTTTGCAGCGAAGCCTACTCTATACATATTTAAATGTTTTACAAAAACGTTCTCGAAATCTTAAATTAAAAAAAGATTAAGCAACTTTGTACGCAGCATACATACAAACGGGGAGTACTACAGGAAACATTAATGACGTTTTCTAAAATTTCGTTTACAAACATGTTACACTTATGCAAAACATAGTGGTTCAACACGTTCTTTTCTAAAATAAAATTTAAATGCATTACGTTCGTTTCAAAAGATGTTGCACATAAAACTGGGTAAAAATGTAACATGTTCTACACAATATTTCGAGTCAGGTGAAGATGTTCCTTTTTTTTGTATGTCAACACTCGAAACTCATGCCATATAAGTGATTATTACATACGTAGATATATAAAACTGTGCATGCAGTGCTGCTGCTTTAGTGTGAAAATTGAAGTCACCACAATGCTACCTCGAAAGTGGGGGGATTTTGGGAATTCATGAAGACGATTTTGGAAATTCACAAAAAAATGCGGAACCAGTTCGTTAATCGATTTGGAATCAGTTTTCCCAATTCGGTGCGCAATTTTGCCGTGGAACATGCATCCGAACTATAAACCGAATTGTTCTGAGGAAGAGGGAAGGTTTTGACGTTTCTTGCAGCCGACTTTGGAAATTCACAGAAAAAAACTCAGAACCGCTTCGCTAACCGAATCGAAACCGGGTATCTGAAGTATGAACAGTCATGTGAAAATTGAAGTTGCCATATTGTTTTCAGAAAAGTGGGGATTTTGGCGATTCCTAAAGCCAATTTTTATAATTCCAAAAAAGAGACAGAAATCAAAATAAATAAATCAAATTAAAATTATAAAAATATAAACTTAGATGATTTTCAATATTTGTTCATAAATATCTAGCCAAACATTAATACAAAATTATTTCAATAGCTTTGTTTAAAAATTTAGATTCAACAACAATTTCCAGGGCAATTTGAAATTAAAAACACTTTTTAAAATATTTTTACATATATTTCTCTACAAGCTTTAATAGAAAATTACTTCAATAGATTTTTATGCAAAAACTTATATTCAATAAAAACTTCCCTTCCAGGGAAATTTTTAAATATATTCTATAACTACATATGTACACAACGCTCCTTTATTGCAACATAGTCTTAACTAAAAATAAGCTTGTTTCGAGAAAAACGGATTTCAAATTTTTTGCACAATTAAAAGATAGTACTGTTAACGATTCTGCATTGTTAACTCAAAAAGCACATATTTTGAGATATGACTATGTTGCAATAAAGGAGCAACATGTATTAGTGTGAAATTAAAAAACCATTTTTCTTTTAAGTTTTAAAATAAAAATTTACTTCAGATAAAAATTTCCCAAAGTTGGATTTTTTGATTTGATCGTTTGAATAAATATATTTACATATAAAAATTTTTTAATCAATAATTATACAAATCTTTTGCTTAAAATAAAAATTACCTGGCGAGAGAAATTTTCAATTCAATAACATTTATAAGACTTTGTTTAGTTATTATATAAAACTGAAATCAATTTTAATTATTTAGATTTTAGCTAAATCAAAGCTTCTTAATCCTCTTTATAACTTTTCTCTATATCCTTGAGGGATTTTTCTTTCAAACTAAGGAAAATAATTAAGCAGACTGAACACTACATTTTTTTTTGTACTCCTTACTCCCAGCCATTCTAGTTTATATATCTAGTATTTGTTATATTATATCAGATTGTACTCGCTGCGATTTAATTTTTTTCACCTTTTTAAATTGGCGTCTAATATTTTTGGCGACTTTTTTTAAATTGTCTATTGTGCGTCTATTATAAAGAACAAATTTATTTTATGATAAAAAAAAATTCTGCTACAATTACTAAAGTCTAAATTGAGTTTTTATTATTCACGAATAACAACTGTTGTTAAAATTGAATAAATAATTTTATTGCAAAAATGGCTGTTAAAAACAGCCAAACGAACTTAAGTGCGTGTGATACTTTAATTTCAATGAACTTCATTCACTTCAGATTTCCATACAATCGAGCAATTTTAATTTATTGTTATTTTTCGGAATGTTTTATTTATAATCTTGATTTAATTGATTTGAAGTGCAATAAAATTGTAATTAATGTTAAATAAAGAATTCAACAGAGAAGAACGAATTTTGGATTTATTTGCTTATTTTGTTTTTAATTACATTAAGAAAAGTTATAGGAAACAAATTGAAATAAAATATAATTCCTAATAACAACTGATTGCATTTAAACGGGATTATCAGTGAAATAAAATACTAAAGTTATTAATAAAGTTAAAATTTTCCAAAACAAAGTAGTTTAAATAAATAATATATAAGTATGTGTTGGTATGCGAGTAAGAAAATTTAAAAAATTTCCTTTGCAGGCAAATTTTAAATCTCTTTATTTTTTATAAAAATTCAATAAAATAACTTTTGACTTAAAATTAAATTGGAAATTAAAAATAAAAGTTGTAAAATTTCTTCATGTTCTAAATTTCCCTTGAGAGGAAATTTTTATTGATTGAAAATTTGTTTAACTTAAGCTGCTAGAATGAAAATACAAAAATGATTATTCGAAAAAAAAAATATTGTTATAAACAGAAGCGGCCAAATTAGAAATTTCCCTCTTAAGGAAATTTTAATTCGCTTTAATATTTTGGAAAAATGGCACACTTGCTTGTTACTAACAACTGAGCTAGCGTGTTATAAAGAAAATTATAAAACTCATTTCAAATTCAAAATATCCTTTAAGAGAAAATTTTTATTGAGTAGAAATTTGCATTAATAAGCTGTTTGTATTAACATATCTTAACTATTATCCTAATACCCATATCGTATATATTATTAACAAAACAGATGTTCATATTACCAAAACATACAAAAATAGACCCTTTTTCAAAATGCTGCAGGCCAAAGCTAGAGCCAAAATATTTCAGTTGTCGTCCTAAAAAATACCAATGTTCATATTGAGGGGGCTACACCTTGCACGAATTTCGCTTCCATACAACTTGAGTCGCTCTAATGTGTACATACATATAAAAAAAGCATGTTTTAAATGACTTGCAAATGGATATACATACATATGTATCTTGAGGGAATATACATAAGTTCTCTTGGGAACCTTTATAAAAATGATTTCATTCAACAAATTCTATTTATTTACAAATCCCTAGAAACTACGTAAATAATAGTGTATTTTATGTTTGAATGACTGTTGCTTGTACTCTTTTTAAATCTTTTCCAATAATCTTTAACCTTGGCCAATGAATGTACGAGTACTTATAAATTGTTTATATTTTTATTTTTCTTTCAACTTATTCGGTGAATGTTTGTTGCGAATAAATTGTTGGTGTATTTTTTTAAATTTCTTTTAGCTTGTCTTTCGAAATTCTGTCTAACAACTGAACCACAGACATATGTATGTAGTAGCTGTTACTATTAATGTATCGTACACAAAAACAATAGCACGCAGTATCTATTTGAAATTCTTGTTAGGTGTTTTTTTCAGAGGCTGGGGCTTTCAGTTTCTTATCATTATATACTCTATTTATGTATATCATGCATGTTCTGAGAAACGCAAATCGGTTAAATTTAGTGTTTTCAAATCGAAAACGGCAAATAGGTGTTCTGAGAAACGTATAACGCAAGAAATATGGTTAAGCGATTTGAAATCGCCAAATAGGCGACTTCAACTCGCATGTACATATATATTGAAGTGAACTGATTGAATTTGCTAAAACTGAACTTGCAAAAGGCAATAAAATTATTCACAATTAAAATTTAATATGTTTTCTTTTTATTTCAATAAAAAGTTTAAAGAATTTTACACATTTTCATTAAGAAAACTAAATAGAAAAAATTTTTCTATTTTTTGTAAATTTTTTTTTTTCGTTTTATATTACTACCACATACATATATATGTATGTGTATAAAACACATGTTGTATTTTTTCGAAAAAAAACTTCTAAACGCCAGTAAAATGCGCGTTCCTCAGAACACTTAAAAATCAATTAAGCGTTTTTCAAAACGCATTGCGGTTTCAGAACGTGCGTTCTCGGAACATGGCTGTATATACATGGCCTCAATGATATCTTCGATATCATTGAGGAAAGGTTGGTTGTGTAAACCACTTTTAACACGTTGCCAGCATTTTCGAAAATGTATTGATTTTCGAATATTTGTAAAATACATTGTTCATGGAAAAAATCATACATATATCGAGTATTCTTCCGCCAGTTTTCTTCAACTCACAAAATTATTCAAATTCGAAATTTTCACTCAGACTAGCGACTTGTGTAAAAAATTTGTATGGAAATCACTCAAAAAATTTTGTAACTTTCATACAAATTTCCCAGACGAGTTGCTCGTCTGTGTTCTATGAACTGCACATAAAATTTGTTTTCATTCTACGTAAATATTATTTATTTACAATATTTTCCATAAAAAATGCTATTGTAACATGTTCGAATTTTCGAACATAAGCTCGGAAACGTCAAAGGGCTTTCTTACCCTGCATTTAGACACTCGAGTAATCTCATGCGAGTGCTGAATATGTATTATCAACGAAAATTTCTTCGAAAAACTCGAATCTCTTGCAATTTTCATTTCTGTCTACACATGCGAGTGAGTGTTCATTTTAAATTTGTCGTCAGCACGTGAACTTCAAACAATTTGTTTTCTTCATATATTTTGTTTCTTTGTCTGTCTTTATAAACTGGAGTTGCCGTGCTCTTCACTTGAGAATATTTTTAGAAAATAGTTGGCATTAATTTGTATTATCATTATATTATTGATATTAACGCTTTATAATTTAAACATTTCTATCTATAGTATTAGTTTTAATAAATTAACATACAATTTAGCAAACTAGCTAATACTTAGGCTTTAATTTTATTATGATCCAGTTGATTTGTTTAAAATTATTTACTCGGTAACACTGTTTGTTTGTTTGACATTTGACTGCATGGAAGTGTCAAAAAATCACTCACATGCAAATTTAGCTGCGAGTAGACCTGTGAGTGCGAAAAATGTGAATGTGGTAGTAAAAAAAATTGAGTGTATTGAGTTTTTCGAACTCTTACTCGTATGTGTAAACACTGGCTTAAGTTCTGTCCACACCTGACATACAGGGTGGCCCAGAAAGACCGAAGTGGTGTGAATTGCTTATAACTTTTTATTTAAGAGATATTTTTTTAATTTTTTTTTTTTAAATACATTAAATTTATGGGGAATATTTTTGGATTAGTTATTAAAAATGATATCCCGCAAGTGGTGGCCATATTCTGCTTCGCACAAATGTGCTCTTTCCAACACATTTTCCATGACCTTTCGCAAAACTTCCGGTGGTATGTTGTTAATTTCTTCTCGAATATTGGTTTTTAACTCCTCAATAGTCCTAGGCTTATTAACATAAACTTTTCCTTTTAAATAGCCCCAAAGAAAACAGTCTGGAGCGGTTAAATCCGGGGAACGCGGAGGCCAATTAAAATTGCTGTTACGAGAAATTATTCTTTCACCGTCGTTGCTGGTAATCTGTTGGTTTCAATTCTTGGACAAGTTGAATTTTGTATGGAAACAATCCTATGGTGTGCAAAATTCGCTGCAGCGACGTCCTTGAGAGGCCCAGTTGTGACGAACGTCTCCTGGTTGATGTTTCTGGATCCTCCCGAATACTCTCCTGTACCACTTGAATATTGTCAGCCGTGTGGACAGTTCGGTGTCTGCCGGGACCAGGAAGGTTCCTTACTGCTCCTTGTTCTCGAAAATTTGCAACCAGACGGTTTATTGTTGACTGAGAGGGTGCAACCCGCACATTAAATTGACGACGGTATGCACGCTGAGTCAACACAATGGACCGTTGATTTGAAAAGTAAATTTCAACAATTTGGGCACGTTGTTCAATTGTGTATTGCTCCATTATAAATTATCCAAGTCTTCTTTACAAAATACTGAAAAGAAAAGAAAAAAAAAAATTATAATAAAAAAGTTATAAGGAATTCACACCACTTCGGTCTTTCTGGGCCACCCTGTAGTAACAGGAACAGCAAAACATTGTTACTGTCAGGTGTAGGCTGTTAAGACGTCTGTTTTAAAAGCTCTGTCTTAACAGAAAATGACATTTTAATATGAAAATGTAAAAATAGTTCCAAACAAAAGTATGTTTCCGACGAATTGGTGCGAGCAAACGACGCATAACTTTAAAGTAGTATTCCTTATTGACCGTACTACCTTGTGGCAAGAAATCATAATGCACCACGCCATTGCAGTCGAACAACACAGTGAGCAAACCCTTCACATTTGACCGAAGTTGACGTGCTGTTTCGATCTGGACGCTTCTATTGGGATGCTTGGGCTTTGGTTTTATATGTCATAGCCATACACCCATGATTCATCACCAATTATGACCTTTTTGAAGAAATCTGGATCGTCGTTGACAATGTTCAACAGCTCCTACCCGATGTCCATGCTACGTTGTTTTTGCTCAAAATTTAGTAAAAATCGAAGAGTACGCCGAAACACGATTAAACGTCTGTCAAACGATCTGTCAAAAACAAACTGACAATCTGAAATGGCTGATGTTGCCAACATATATAACAGCCATGTGTACCAGCATAACAGAAAAAAAACGCCTAAATCGAACATACGTAACTCACGAAATTTGAAAATAACGGTTATTTTTTTATCACACCATGTATGTTCATAAATAGGTCTTTGTTCAAGGGCCACAATTTTTAAATAAATTGAGATTTCGAAATCAGCTTAAACACGTTATTTACTTTTTGAAAATTATTTTGAAAATGATTCTTGTTTTTCTTTTTTAATAAATACGAGCGTGACAAAACAAATAAAAGAGTTCATGCTTTACTTAAAATGTAAACTTGAAAAAAAAATATTTAACAATAATATTAAGTTATCATTATTTTCTTGGTAATTCTTTAAGTAAATATTTGGCTAGGAATTTAAGAAATACTTGTATACACAAAACCAAGTACATTTCAACTTAAAAATGAAAAAAACAAAAACAAGATTTAAAAATAAAATTATAGCAAAGATTGATATGAAGGAACACACCCCCACCACCCAAACCACACTCGTGTAAACACACACACACATACATATGAGCTACATGCTTCAGTTGATCATATGGTTTTCTGCAACGCTTGCTTGCACGCTGTTTTTATCAATTGAAATACATACATATATACATATGTAAATATTTATTTAAATATAAACGTAATTTGATGGCTTTTGGTGAAATTGTTGTGGATTAAGTAAAAATTAATGAACAAAAAAAAAAAGTTGTCATAATTAAATTCACATGGCTGAAGTTATATTCATTTCATTTGAAAATAAATAAATATTGTAGTAAAAGGCCATCATTTAATAGATTTTTCAACAAAATAAAGCAACTAACAAATTTCCCTTTGAGGGAAATTTCCTAAAAGCTATCATATTTTGAAGCATTTTTCATAAATCTTTTATTTGGTTTTAAATAGAACGTATTTTTAATACTTTTTTGGCAGAAAATTTCCCTAAGATTCTATATCGTAAACTTAAACAAAATTTTTAATATATATTCAGTAAACCCTTCAACATAACATATTTTTTATAACTCAAAAATAAAGCATCAATAGAAGGGAAATATTCAGATTTTAAAATTTCTCAGCAAGACCAATTTTTTCTAAAGGTTTCATCAAATTAAAAAAAAATCCGCTTAATACTAAAAATAAACTCATTTAATTATTTATTTGTAAAAAATTTTTATATAAAAAAAATTGCCCATTTAAGGTAGTTCTTATCTTAAATCGTATTCAGCATATAATTTAGACTTACATATATATAATATAAATTCAAAGATAGTAGTTTAATTAAAAAAAATCATCAAAGGGAAATTTTCGAAATCAAAGCTTTCATAAAAAATGCAATATATTTTATATATTAAATTAAATAGAAATTCTGGCTGAAAGTTTTTAGTTAAAATTTTAAACGGTTATGTAAATTTCCCAACCAGGGAATTTTTAAACTGAAAGACACAAGGGAAATTTTATATAAAATCTTTGAAAATTTTCAAAATATAATTATCAAAAAATTATAAACAGCTTGTTTTAAATGTTTCCCAGCTGTCTATGTGTCGACATTTCATAGGAGCTACCCTAATCATCAGTACACTTTGGAAATTTTTGTAAGATATTCTCAAACATTCAACTTTATATCCCAATAATAATTTATTTATATTATTGAGATATAAAGTTGAATGTTTGAGAATATCTTTAAAAAATGATTAGAGTATCTCCTATGAAATGCCGACATACAGCTGGGAAACATTGAAAACAAGCTGTTTATAATTTTTTGATTGATATCAATGTATTTAGAAGCTAATATAGTGAATAAAACTGAATTGTTTTTATTTAAAAGATTTTTACATACTACAAATATCCATAAAAGAATTTCCCTTTCAGGGAAATTTCTAAAAATAAAGCTATTTTTAACAATTTTCATAAATATTTCATTTTATTTTAATTAAAAAGTAGTTTTAATGTTTTTTTTTTTTTATCAAGAATTTCACTAAACAAAAATTTCCCTATTAAGGGAAATTATTTGAAGAAATATTAAAAAAAATTTCATATTGCTGAATTGGTAATATGTTTTATTTGATCTTAAATATACATAAAATAGTAATTTTAATAGCAAAACATTCAATAAAGACAAATTTTCGTTAGAAAATGGTGGAATCAACATTTTCCTCAAATATTCACTGTCTCAGCAAATTCTTCTACTGCCACCGTAGTTGTGAAATACTCATGTTCTTTACAGCACTCTTATTACTTTTGCCCCTTCATCCGGTTTTAAAATCTTTTCTGTGTCGTTTTTTCATCTACTTATAAGATACGTAGGCAGAAGTAATATGGATGTACGTCATCAAAAACGCATTAATGCCTTAAACCAAGGGTGCCCAAAAGTTCTATATGGAAGAGCAAACACCAATACATTTAAGAAAAAACTACATATATTTAATATTTTTTGTTGTTAAAATGCAAAACAATTTACAAAAACAAAATTTACACTGATAATCGTTATCGTCAGTGTTTACGAGCAAAGCATGCGAATGTGTGGTTGCGTTGCTCTTGTATGTGTGCAGTGAAGGACAAAAAATATATAATCATTATATTATAATGCAAAGGTGTTTGTGTTTTTTTCATTGCTAGTGGTGAATTCAGTATGTGTGTGTATTATAGCTAAGGGCTTTTACAAAAACAATTGAGCATTAAGCGCATAGGACCTGGGCATATCTGCCTTAAACAATCCTTCTATACATTTCAAATATTTTGTTATGATTTTTTTATGGTTATTGCTGATTCAAACAAGATTGTGTTTTTTTTTGCCGCATTGAAGCTGTTTAGCAGATGAAATGCTTTATCTTCAAAATCAAATAATTGTTGTGCTGAAACTTGTATTTTTACTTGTGAAATTACCAAATGCAACACACTCTAGTTATTTATATAATTATATTCCATTAAAATGGATGAAATTGAATTTGTTATGCGAGAGAAAGCGGTATAACCATATAAAGCAGATGCGTCGTTATGAGGAAGTATGGGGAAGTGGAAAAATCAAATATATATTTTAAGCTTTTTTAAACAAATTTCAAGGTTTAGTGAAGCCTCTACTCGTCTGAACAACTGAAATGATTCTCCATTTTCGTGATTTTTCTTTTAAGTGCGTATCTCTTTTTTCTGTTTTATTTACTTCAATTGCTGTTTGGCTTCAGCTTGCCTGCAATTGGAAACCCAACACAGCAGCATTTGCCTTGATTCTTGTTCATTTTGTGCAGTTTTGTCACGTAAGCCAGTTGCCGAACCAGATCTTTTGCTTTTGGCCATAAACGGCAAGCAAAACTTAAAATTAAATCTTTAACAAAAACATTCAACAAATTGCTGCTGCTGTCTCATGTCCGTTTTTGTCTGGCAACATGCAACACTTTGTTGTTATTGTTGTTGCTGATGCTGCTGTTGTAGAAAACCGATACAGTAGCACAAATAAATGTGCAGCGCTTTAGCATTGTTGCAACATCCAATAAGTAAAAGTAAAAAAGGGTGAAAGTTCTTTGTCGAAGAAAATACAAAAAGACACAAATATACTGCTGAGTAAATATCACACTCAAGCAACACAGCCTGACCAATTTGAACCCAAGTGAGTTGTCTTTTCCAACGGCAGGCAACCTATTAAACCCTAATTTAACCGAAGATAAATACTTATGAAGCTATTAAAAATTCAGAAAAAATAACCGGATGAGTTTTACGTAGTTTATCTATGTGAATGATACCGCATGTATTCCAAAAAGCTGTGGCCATTACCTTGTTGGCTGACAGACCCCCGCCTCTCCTCTTTAAGGCCTTGTTACACTATCATACACGATCGTACGATCTACTAAATGAAGCATGCGTGCTGAAAAAGTACTAAAAATGCAACCGCATACAGGAGGGATTAGAAGGCCCGAACTTTTCAGTAAGGGATTTGTCTATATGAAAACCTATGTGACCCTTGCAAGCCACACGGGGGAGCTGGTGAATCGTGAATTATTCACCCCGTGGAGTTGGGTCATCATCAGATAAGGCCAACAAGACAGGTGTTGATGTAAATCGGTTTCTACAATCTTCTCTAGATAATCTATGTGAACTAAGGCTATGTTTTTTTTTTTTTGCTGACAAGCCCACCTTGACTCCCTTTCGTGCACGTTCTCTCATTTAAACCCCTTTGTTTTGATTGTTCCTTCCTCTTTGGAGTATTATAATGGCTCCGTATTTCCTCTACGGTTATGAAGAATGCCCCAAAATTAACGGAAAACTTGTATAGTAAAGTGTTGGCAATTGTAGTAGTTTACAGCGCAACCGAAATTGTCGCGTTAGGCGTAATTTATGTGTCAAAAATCCTCATGCACGTTCAAAATGCATGAGACATACCCAAATAGCGCGGCAACAACGCTTTGCAATTTGAAAATCCAATTTTAACAGATCGTAAGAGAGTAAGCTTTACTTTCTCTCTCTCTCTCACACACTATCTCTCTCAATAAAGTTAGCTTCAAAACAAATGTTATTAATTTTTTGCGGCAATAAGTAGTAACACTTTATCTTTCATACTAATTTAGCGACTTTATAACTATTTATTATGTGTATTTTTTATTCATAGCGCAACGTTAACGTTAACAGCGTAAAAACAAGGCGTTAAATTACATTACGCCCTAGTTTAGATTGCGTTGTTGGGGTTAGTAAAAATGGAGCGTTGCACAATAGAGCAACCTGTTTATCATTTTATTGAACAATATTTCAATAATAATGAAAGCTTGGTGAATGAAACATATTTTCAAATTGAGGGCTTTGTTAACCGCCAAAAATGTCAGCATTTCTTTCTTCTGAAAGGGGTGGCAGAATATGTTTTATATGCACCTTTTAACAAGGCGTGTTTTTGTGTAGAAACGAAAACACTATAAGATAAAACCAATATAAGCCTACATACTAAAAACAGGCATTTTAAGTTTAAACCAAGATTAAACTGTAAACATGGTTGAACTTAAACGAAAAACTGGGCCTAACAAAAACTCAACTTGGAACCATTTTCATACTTAGCACCAATTATGTTATGTATTCATTTTAAATTCTATAAATTAAAATTAAAACAATTATTAAAATAAAAATAAATAATTTCTTGACCTATTTTTTCAGAAATGACCTTCAATACAATGAATACAATTGTATAATTAAATTCTATAAATTAAATTTTTTATTTTAATATTAAATTCTATAAGTTAAAACTAAAACAATTATTAAAATAAAAAATAATTATGTTTTGTCGTTATTAAAAACTTTTGTGCTGAAAATGAATATCAGTTTCCAACTGCATCAAAGCTCTTGGCTTAGTTTAGTTCTGTATGGATGCAGTATCAAGTCATGTGACAAAATTCGTATTGTGAGTGAAGCGAAATCGGCTGATGCTTCAACACACTATTACGGCGGTCATGATCTCCCAAAATCTTGGTGTATTGTTAACTGAACATTCACTGGTTCAAATTTATCAACCTTACTGCGAATAGTGCTCTTGGTAACATAAATAAGGCTGCTATGAAATAGACGAAGAGTGTGGAACGTTGGCCAAACAAAATATTTATTTTGATAAAAACAATTTTATCATTTGTACATATTGTAGAACATTATAACAACTGAGTTTGTTATTCACTATACTAGCATCTATAATTGATACAAAGCAAAAAATTATAAATAGCCGGTTATTTGTTTCCTAGCTATCTATATGTCGACATTTCATAGGAGCTACACTAATCATCAGTAGACTTGGAAACTTTTGAAAGATATAGTCAAACATTCAACTTTAACTATATCCCAAAAAAGGCTAAATAAATCATAACCCAGCAGACAGATATAACTTCTACATTTTGGTCGCTATTAGGTGACAAAATTGGGAGACCTCTAGTGCGATTCTCTAACTTTTAACGATTCGATAATCGCAACTTTTGTCATCAAATTTCATCGCTTGCACTAACGATTGAGTGATTCTGTAACTTAATTCTAACGATGGTAAACAGCTGTATTTTTCTGGTCATTCATATAAACATTACGTGGCATCTCCACCAAAAAAAGCGAAAACCACAAAGAAGAAAAGAAAAAACAATAACTTCCCATAACAATATGTATACATATTGATTTTTATTTGTTGTGATTTTAGTTTGTAAGTGACAATAAATATTATTTAGTTTGTAATAAGGTAAGTAAAATAAAATATGTGTCCATATGTTTCATTTATTTGTTTATATATACTAATTTCTATATGTTCGGAATGACCACAACGAATACTGGTGATAATCAATATAACTTTTTAAATTTATTAATTGTCAACTCAAAGGAATTGTCCAACTCCCGATAAACACAATGATTATCCCTTGAAGCGTTCAAATTTGTTTCATCGATTGCAAGTCCGAATGACCAACGTTCAATAGCTATTTCAACACAAAATACTCTTTACCGGTTAAAAAATTATACTGAAATTTTTGTTTTTGAAAATGTATTTAATAAATATTTTATGTATTTAATATATAATAAATATTTTTATGTCTTAAAAATCTGATTGTAAGCACTTTATTTCATGGATGCACAATTAAAAAAAAAATACACTTTAACGATTAAATAAACAGCAAGAAAATTTTTGTCTTTAAGAAACCGACAATAGGCAGTAAAATTAACAGCTGATTTTGCTCAACTACGAATATCGTTAAGAAAATGTTACAGAATAACAAGTACGATAAAATATCATTATAATTATTTTAATGATTCGATTATCGTTATATAAGTTACAGAATCGCACTACTGATTTCTTTAGTATAAATTTGGAAAATACATAAATGATATAATAATAAATAAATCGGAAACTATTCGTTATTTCCGATTTTAAATTGTTTATTTTGAAATTCAGCTAAGATCTTGGTTGACGCGAAATGAGTTCTCATAGACTTAATTTAATATATTTCACATATGGTTTTTAGAAAGGTTTTTTATATGTTTTTTATTATTAATCTGCTTATTAATTAAAATATAACTCAGTTACGAATTATTATTGCACAAACATATAAAATTACTTATTTATATATGTATATACCTATTATCAGTTTGAAAATTTTTAAAATCTTGTTACATTCAAGCTGGTTTTCTCTCTCTTTTAAATGAAACTTCGAACATTGACCTTTTGAACTGCATTTTAAATAAATAAAATAAAATAAATTTCAGTACATTAAGATTCTATACTCGTACGTGTGCCAGACATTGACTTTGAACAATTAAAAATCTGTTTGTTATTCACTCTTTTTTTGTGTTGTCTTTTAAGGAAGCCCCTAAAAATTGTTTGTGTAAATGATACCTCCATAATTCAATACAAAAAAAAAAATAAAGAGAAAATCAAACAAGTTTTTTTTTTATTTATTTTTTAAGTCGTTTGTTGTGGTTTGAAAAATTGCAGTTAAAAATTAATTTCGCCTCAGTGTTACAAAATTTCATAAGAGCGTTTTGACATAAACAAGACCAGAGTGTTTGCTTAAAAATAAATTTGGGTTAAAAGCAATCAGGCAGATAAAAATGAAAAATAAAGTAATTTTGAAAACCCGTTGCTAAACGTACAGGCAGACACTATCTGTTGAAATAGTGTGTGTATGTGTGAGTGTGTGTGACGTTTTCAATGACGTACTTAAGATGTACGAGTATTAAAAAATAAGCAAGTGAAGTGTGCTGTAGTTTATTCGTTGAAAGGGTGGTGAAGTGAAGTGAAATGTGCACATAAGTAACTTGATGCACAGCAGTGCCCTTTTCATTTAACAATAACAATATTGTGACTATTCAATATTTTGCATCATATTAATGTGCATTATTTAGAGTTTGGGACACAGGGGTGCAACGACACGGGCAAGATACAAAAAAGTAATAAACTCTCTACATTTCCCAAAAAATTTTGAAGAAAGACGAAAATATTAAAATTGCTTATCAAACTACTGAGTTCACTAAAGAGAGTTTTTTTTATAGAGTTACAGAATTTTAAGTTGGCAGCACTTTTTTAAACTGAGAGAAATAGTAAGGAAGTGATGGAAAAGTAAGGAATGGCTAAGAATTGCCGAGTACCGGCAATTCTTTTTCCCTTCATATTTCCCGCACCGAAAGCTTCTATAAAGTTAAGAATTGCCCAATTAAAGTTACTGTTTCTGACCTGACACTTAATATTATTTACATGGTAACATTATATATTTGGATGACATTTGATTGCATGGAAGTTTCAAAAAATCACTCACAAGCAAATTTTGCTGCTTACTCGCACGTCTAAACGCTAAGTCAAGTGATTTTTGTTTAGTTTGGTTTGACATTTCAACGCCTAAGAAAAGCCTAATTGGCTGAAAACAGGATTGCCATTATTACCCATTTTCATAGGCGAATTTTATTTAGCGATGAAGTTCACTTTTGTTTTAATGGATACGTTAATATACAAAACTGTCGTATTTGGAATTATAATAACAATCAGGTGCATGCTGAGCACCGTTACATTTAGAAAAACTGACTGTTTCGTGGATGTATTATATGAGCTAGTGGAATCATAGGTCCATACTTCTTTAAAAACGATGCTGGTCAGGACGTTACAGTCAATGGTGAACGCTATAGCGACATTATTACCGAGTTTTTCGTTTTTCAATTGAACAATCATGATGTGTACGAGCTGTGGTTTAAACAAGATATCGCAATATATTACACAGCTCGTGTCACAATTGAGTTATTGAAGAAAACATTTAGTAAAGCTGAAGGTCCATACCACGCGTTCTAAGTGTCCGCCAAAAAAAGTAGAATCAGTGCAATTGTATGATACAAGTTACACATCACAAAGCCTTGAACGCATAAACGCGTACGACGCAAAAAGTATGTTTACTTGTTACTTTTACACGCGTCATGAATCGCGTTTTGAATCCAGCAAACTATTGTTTGCTCTATTCAAAAGTGGTGGTTTCGGTACAGAAGACAAGGAGAGGCTTGGTTAGCCGAAAAAGTTTGACGATGACATCGTATTGTTACTGGTTGTAAAAAATGGATAGATTACGATAACCCCAAGCGCAATAAGTCATACGTAGAGCTCAGTCGATCAGCCAAATCAACGATGAAGTTGCATATACCCGATGTTTTTGGTGGGATCAAAAATTAGGTCCAACGCTCAAATCTATTCATTTGAAGAGATCAATCAACTAAAAACGATTCCATAGGTAACTGGTTCATATCCGGTTCGAAGGACCATGTTTATTTTTTCATGATGCCCCCAAGGGTGCGATCTTTAAACACAGAATTTATTTTTGTAGGGTACTTATGTATGTAAGTCACAATCGTATGTAAGTATGTGCATTCTACTCCGCAGATCTGTTTTAGAGAAGGTTAATAAGAGTTCTAAAAACCATAAGCTAAAAGCCCAATGTTAATGTCTGTTCTCCCGAGAAGGCGAATTCAAAAAAATATGGTTAAGAATAAAAATTCATAATAAACATCGTAAATTTTAAGGAAGTAACGGATGTTATTTAAATTCAAAAATTAATCAAATATAATACCAAAATTAATATTACAATTTCAAAACTAAAAAAAATATACAGCATTTAAACAGTCATAATCTTCCATCATGATAACATTGGGCCACATGTTGCAAGACCGGTCAAATACTATATGAAAACCGTGGATGGAAAGTTTTACCCTAGTCGCCTAATAACCCATACCTTACTCCTTCTGGTTAACATTTTTTTCGCTCTATGCAGAACGCCATTGCTGGAACACGCTTCGCTTCAGAACAGGTCTCAGAAATTGGCTTGATTGACTGTTTATCTTAAAACTGGAGCAGTTCTTTTAGCGCAGAATGCATATGCTACCAGAAAAAATAGGAAAAAGTAGTGTCTAAGGGCACTGCTACACGTTCAATATACTTATATTGAACATGATCCAGTATCGTGATATTTACTGAACGTGTAGCATGCAATATGCAAGGATCGCAATCCATACCGCAGAATAGCCTAATATTCTGTAATCCAGATCGTGGATTGCGGATTACGCAATAAATATTGAATGTGTAGCATTCTTTGTGATATTAAATCGCGATACGTTGGTAAAAAATGGAAAAAACAAATATGTATGTAAATTACGCAGTGCAAAAAATTTAACAAATAGTAAGAAATTTTAATAAATTTGTGTAATGCATTTTTCAATAAAGTTTCATGGCAAGAAATAGTAAAAGCGAGAACCCATGTGTTGCCAGTAAAAACGGTGCGGGTGGTTTTTAATAAACCATCCACACAGCACAAAAATAACGTATGTAAATACCTACTAACGTAATAAATATTGAACATGTAGCATACACTTGTGATCCATCAACCCATTAAAAGGGATCGCGATCCAAATATCGGAATATATATTGAACGTATGTATGTATACAAGTGTGCCCTAACAATGTACTATACCTTGATTTGTTGATGGCTGTTTTATTAACTGCGTAAATACATTCATTAGATACATACATATGCATGTACATTCATACATGTTTTAATTCACAAAACAAACACTTTAGCATGACAAAACCTGCAGCACATTCAACACTTAATAAACAAAATGTAACTGGGTTGCCGTTAGGTCATTATTATCATGCAACGCATTTACAAAATGAACTAGAAGTGGAACACTTTAATATCTCTCATTTAACGGCTATCAAAACAAATTATTTACTCTCGCTTATTTAACGTTATCTACAGGGCTGCCAGAAAAAATTGGAAGAAATCGTTAAAATCCCGATAATTTTTGAAAATGTCATTTTAGTTTGAAGTATCCTCAAAAAAAATCGGACTTATAAAACTACAAAAACTTTAGTATTTTTTTAAATTTGTATTTAAAAATTTTACAGATTTTTAATGCAAACTAATGCAAATTTTTACATTCGTAAAAAACATACATTTATTGAAGTATATAGGTATTAGTTAATAACACACATACATATCGCTCCTTTATTGCAACATAGTCATATCTCAAAAATGAACTTTTCGAGTTAATAATGCAGAATTGTTAACAGTACTACCATTTATATTGAGCCAAAAATTTATTCAAATTGTTTTTAAACTGTTTCCTTTAGGAGATATTTTCTCAAAATATTTGCTAAGACTTGTATGATAACTAAAAATTTTATATGCGCTTTTCTCGAGATATGACTATGTTGCAATAAAGGAGCGATATGCACTTATAGTGTGGTACTAAAACCAAATACACTTTGATACATTGAATTTTCCGAAAATTTTAGAAATGAACATCTAAATTGCATAATTACAACAAATTGAATTTAACTGCAATATCAAGGATTTAAGTTTAATTAGTCTTCATAATAAAGAATGCTTTCACGTGATTTCTTAACAGTTTGTCTTTTTTTAAATAATTTGGCTGAAGAATGTCACTATATTTTGCAATAATTTTGAATATATTAGAAATGCTCGCATTTCATTTTTGCACAAACCACACAAATTTGTTTCTTAGTTTTTAAAAATAGTTTCAAAATCTATAAAAATTAGCTCTCGATACACGGAATCAACATCTTGCGTTTCGCATTATTATAAAATCAGGAAATTTCCGAAGAATTTTTGTAGGAGCGTCGCTTTTTTTTTTATTGGCAATATTATCATATCTTTCAAACAATTTAATGTAAAGTTACACAATATTTTGAGTAATTTTCATATAAATTTTTTTTTATTCTATGAACAGTACATAAATTTTTACACAGCTCTTGATATCACGTTATGCATAGATTTTTATTTTTGTTGCCAATTATTTTAGTTACAAGCGAATTTTTTTATACAAACAAAATGTCTGTTGTTATATTGTCGAGTTTTATTTACTTAAGGCCCTGATTCACTATCCTACACGATCATACGATTCATTCACAGGAAACTGTTTCAAAAGTCTGGCCGACTTAAAAAAAATCGCTTCAAAATGGCGTTGTAGGCCATACTATCATACAAGTATAATTGCAATAATTTATATACACAATAAAATAATTAAAAACTTTTATTAACATAATAATTTTACACTACTTAAATTTTTTTCTCGAGCCACCAACAATATTCTCATATTTTTCACAATATAATACCACACTGATCGCACAACAACCATAATGTTTTGAAAAGTTTCATAAAATTTTTCAAATCGCACGATTTGTCAAAAACTCTATCGCACGGTTGAGTTTTTAGTACTTTTGCAGCACACGTGCTTTATTTAAGGGCACTTCAGACTATCACACTTTGTATTAAGACTTGTCAAAAAATCAAGTAATACGTGCAAGTGTGATAGTGTGAATGTAAAGCGGTATGAAAATGAGAAATAATACGGTAAAAGATTTGACATCCCATAACACTTCACCATTTTTAGAAATTTGTTTAAACGATAAGATTTTTCATTGGATCAGGGTTGCATTTTTTGCAAACGCAAATAATAAAAATATTAAAACCAGACGTTAAGTAAATTGGCAGTTTATTTTCAAATCGTATTCCTTCTTTTACTTTAGGTGTGATAGTGTGAAAACAAAATGTAATGGTACGTTAGATTTTTTGACAGTCGCAACAAATATCTTTAGATTTTTGTCCCACAAAATCCAATCAAAATCTTAAGACTTGTATGATAGTCTGAAACGCCCTTTAGTAGATCGCACGATCGTGTATGATAGTGTAGCAAGGCCTTTATATAGACATACTTTGTGTCTCACCTACCAAAGATTTATGTAGTGATTAGGGGATACGAATAAGTCATATGTCTAGGAAATTTTTATAAAATGCACTCAAATTATTGAGTATATTTCATAGATGTGCTCCATATTATTCATTCGTGTTACATAAACACCACGTTAATGTTGCTTTGCGCATGGCAAAATCGTAATTTTTAGGACAAAAATCGTCAAATTTTCATTTTGCCAAACTCGAGCATGGAAATCGTCAAAATCACGATTTATCGTCAAATCTGGCAGCCCTGAACGTTATCTAAAGTAAAAAGAGAGGAAAAAACAAGACAAGTAAAATGAACAGCCAAATGAATAACACAATGAATGTACATATAAATGAACTAATGAACGAACCTGAAAATAAACAAAAAATATATTTCATTTTAAACCACTAAAATACTTGACAATTCATTTTCTTTAAGTCAGTCGCGCAAATCGGGCTGAACAAAACAAACGTGTAATTTGTTTTGTGTGATTTCGTTTTCATTTCATTATTCCTTTTCTAAGAATTTGCTATTTAGATTCTCCGAAAGAGGAGGATCTAGGCGTTTAGTGCTTTTCTTTTTAATAACATACATACTTAAGAAGTGAGTGCACAAATTTACATAAAATGAATTGTTTAACAAATAAAGTGTAGAGAAAACATAATTTAAGATAAATTGTAATAATAATAAAAAAAAATGTGATTTTGTTGGAAATTAAAAGACATAAATTAATCACCAAGTGAAATTTTCAATATAATTTTATAAACAAAATTAAAAAAAAAATTCAGAAATAGACTTTATTTTGTAAATAGAAAATTGTAAAAGATACACATGTAATGAGCAAATAATGACGTGACTGAAAACATGTGCAACTAAGAAATTTTTATAGCGCGTTTTTTAATGTTTTTATTAAGCCTTAAATAATGTTGAAGCAGCCAATAACTTAAAAATAAAAAAATTAATTATTAGACATTTTAAAGATATTTGAAGCTTTTGTATACCTCTATATCATTATTATTATTATTATTTTATATTAATTTATTGTATGTATGTAAGTATAATGATACAAAATCATTTCGCCAATTTCCTTAAAACAGTCCTGAATTCAGTCAAAACAATGTTATTTAAGAAGTAATAAAGAGCAAATTCTTTTTTTTATGTTTAATTTTTTTTAATTCACATGACAACAAAATTAATATTTTTAAATGAAACTCTAGCATTTTTTTTTTGCTAATACAAATATTCATATGTGTTAAATATGTGTGTACATATGCATATATGTATGTATTTATTTTTTTGTGTACATACATATGTGTGTATCTATGTATGTACGAACATACGTAAATGTTCAATACCCAACGCACACTGTTTTTAACAGCCACCCCTTCACCAATAATACCAATCACGCGATTTTTATTATAAATTAAGGCCTCGTTAGTTTTTACTTTCTGTTGCCGGTCTGTGACGTTCTTTTCTGTAACAAGTATTTTACGATTATTTTCTCCGTGAAATTACTCAGTTGTTTTTTAAAGTAAACCATAATTGAAAAAAAAAGAAAAATTGGAATGAAGAATAAAATATGTATGTATGTATGTAAAAATTATCTTGTGTGAAAAAACGAAAAAGGAAACAAATTAATAATATAGAAATAGTGATCAAACAGCCCACTTCTTTCTCAATATCTGCAGAGCAGAGGTTCAATTCGTCGCATAGTTGTTGGCGGCGGCGGCTGGGCAAAAAAAGGTCGGCGGCGGCTAAAAGCCGGCTGTAGCCGACATATGTGCTTTTTTTTGTACACATGTGGTAATATTCTAAAGGCCCATTTAGCCGACCGTAGAAATTGTAACTGTAATGTAAATGTAAATGTAACGTAAATGTAGTAGCACTTATAGAACACGTAAAACCGTTTCATGTGTTTTTGATACAAACAAATATATACCATCACTGACTACATTTGTCACGTAAACACGTAATGAAATTCTATTTTCTACAGGTTCAGACGTCACGGTTACATTTCATTACAGTCAGATAAGCATTTACATTGTTTCTCGTATAACAAAAACGATCAGCTGTTCCGACTACATTTACATTTCTACATTTACGGTCGGCTAAATGGGCCTTAATTTATTAAGGTATAACATGTCAAAGTATTGTTTAAAAAAGTATACTTTTAGACAAATACCTTCTTCACTATTTTTCATCTAAATTCATAAAAATTTTAGGCTAATTATATAAAAACTTTTGTGGTACAAATTTGCTAAATATCGCTGATTTACTCAAACGACGTTATAGTTCAATATATACACATAATTATTTCGAGCCAACAATGCAAATTTGTTAACAAAACTATCCTTTGTAGTGTTCCATAAACTCATTCAAAGTATAGTTTTTGAGTTATGTTCAAACTATAGTTTTTGAGTTATGAGGTTTTTTCAGTTATTAAGAAACAATTATTTTGGAAAGAAATAAATAACATTACGTGGCTGAATTTATTTAGACAAAACTGATTTTAAATAACAATATGTGGCTCAAATTAATTAAGATTTTAGAAAAAGTAAGCTTATAGCAATCTGTCACCTGAAAAATATCGGATATTTTGTAATAAAATACCATAAAATCAAATAATTTCCAAGGTGACACTCAATATATTGTAATAAGGAACAGCTTGTGGTATGATTATACTGTCAAACTCTTACATGCAATATAAAACACTGTATAAAATACTTAAACAAAAGTTTGAGAGCATAGATTTTGACAGTGACAAAAAGTCATTATAAGCCACCTTGTAGAGCTAAGTACCAGGTCAGACACTGCAACTTTAGTTGGGCAATTCTTGACTTTATATAAGCTTTCGGTGATGGGAATAAGAACGGAAAAAGAATTGCCGGTACTCGGCAATTCTCAGCAGATCCTTATTTTTCTCTCATGTGTGTAAGTGTATGTGCATATACAATGTAAATTGTATGAAATAAAAGATAAAGAAAGCTCAAGAATTGCCGAAAAAAGTTTTTGTGTGTGGACAAGAAAGCAATTCCAAAAGAAAATTGCTAAAAAGTTCAGCAATTAAAATCGGCTCAAGCTGTCGATTTATGCAAATACGGCGGCTCAAAATAAGCCGATTTCAGCCACCATAACGGCGGCGGCTGCACAAAGTAAAACAAGACCGGCGGCGGCTCAAAGCCGGCTGTCAGCCACACGAATTGAACCTCAGCTGCAGAGTTTATTATGACACTTCTTATACAAAATATAATTAACTTCCGGCTAAAATAATAGTTTTTTTTTATCATCTATAGTTGCTTAATTAAAAAATGCATTAACTTTAAAAAAATCTTCAACTGGAACAACATTTTTTAGCTTTTGACAAAAAAAATTATATACGTTTGAATAAAAAATACGTTTCTCCGTACCAGAAAAAAGAAAATCATAAACATGTCTGGCTATCACTTAAACGTTGAATTATATTTTCAACAGATTAGTTCGCAACAGAACAGAACGAAAATGTAAATACAAACCATGTACATATAGTTTATATTGAACAGAAACAAAACAGCTGATTCAGAACAGAAAAGAACGTAAAAACTAATTCTGCCTTCAATCATTTCTTACTAAACAATCTCTGCTAATATATTCGGGGTGTACAAGGTGTATTAACATCTACAAGGTGGCAGCACTACGGCATGTGACAATTTTTTGCTACTAGCAATATAGGAAGCTATTTACGTCAAATGTATTGTTTACATTTATGAAAGTGAATTTAGAGTTTTATTCTGAATTAAATATATAAAAATTATTCTGTGAACATAAAAATAATTCAAATAAGAATAATTTATCATGAAAAGGTACATTTATAGTCTATAGTTGTGAAAAAAGTTACAAATATTTTTGATAAACATAGATTACCAGATGCCTGTTTTTGTTGTATTGTTGTAATTTTGCTCTAGTGCTGCCACCGTGTAGATGTTAATGCACCTTGGGGGTGTACATACAAAAGAAAAATGAGAGTACTTTTAAACGGATGATCATCATACAGAGCAAAATTTACCTTTAAGGCCTCATTAGTTTTTACTTTCAGTTGCTGTTCTGTGACGTTGTTTTCTGCAGCAAATATTATACGATTACTTTTTCTGTGAAAAATTTCAGCTGATTTTTACAGTGAAGCTCAAGCAAGAGAAAAGTATTGAAATGAAATATTTACAACATAGCTTATACAAAATATACATTATATTACAGTACAGCGAACAGCAGTACAAACAACTGGGATTATAGCAGATTGCATATGTGATCAATATGAGACAAATATAGACGAAAAAATAAATAAGAGTTCGGCGGCTGAGTTGGTTAAGCGGCCGTATTAAAAAATACATCATGTTTACATGGAGTTCGAATCCTAGTGGGTGCTGATGAAAAATGTAGCGACTGCGTAACATTTAGTTGTCCCCCAGCTTTAGTGTATTCAATTATTTCTCCTGCCTGCTTTGATCAAGAGTTATTGGCTTTAGCCAGGATTGAACTTAAGCCAGACGAATGATACCAACCGATCATATAATATTAAAAATTTGTTTTTTTTATATTCAAACGGGGCTACCATTTGTGATGCTTAAAATAAATATTTTGTATGAACAGAAGTAAAAAGTATTAAATTGTAATAGGTAGGTAACACTACGACTTGATACAACGTCAATGCTTTCGTAAGTAAGGCTAAACGCCTAACTATAATGTGCATAAACTAATTTAAGCCAGCTTAAGCAACTGTGCGAATACGTATAATCAAATGTGTACAACTATAATGTGCTCAATGAAACTTTTCGTTAAGTTTCGTCTAATGTCAGTTGCTTAAGCAAAGTACGAAACTGAACGCACTTTCTGTGCGGAATCATTTGTTTTCAGAAGTTTGTGTGTGTGTTTACAAAAATTATTAAAATAAAGGAAAATTTAAACAAATATATTTGTATTTAATTTAATAGAAATGTATTTTAGCTTTTTTCAATTTTTAATTACACAAATTACTACAAAATTGTTTTTACTTTTTATTTGGAAATTATTGCATACAAATACTTTGTTGTCATTTTTAGTACTTTTTTATATAATCTACTTAGAAATTACACAAATACTACGCAGTTGTGCAACAATGGGTTTAAAATCATTAAGTTCATATAAGTACATTATGGCCAACTAAAAGTCGTTTTTCATTCACATATGCATTTGACAGACTTTTCGTTTAATTTTGGCAAAAGCTTAAGCCAATCTATGCACATTATAGTTAGGCCTTAAGAAACCGAATCGTGTCCAATAAACCTAAATTGTTACTTATTCGTCAAACTACTACCATACGGTTCTTGTTTGCTTTGAATGTCTCTTAAAAACAGGCTGTAAATCTGCCTTTATTCACCGGCTTTGACTAAAGCGAATTTTACACCCATCACATACAGTTATGCCAGAATTTTTTTTCGAAAAATCTTTCTGTAAAAAAAAAAATTTCAAATGTTTTTTTTTTTTTTCAAACTCAAAAATAATGTTTATAAATTATTACAAAAATTATTCTAACATAACTGCAATTTTCACACTAAAGCAGCAACACTGTATATACCGTTTTATTTACCTACATATGCAATAAGTCAGCTTTTACATTTGTACAGACGACGGGCAGACAGACGAAATTTGAGGGTGCGGTAACGAAAATTTTCGGTGGGGGAGAGTGTGTAGTACACGACTCTCTGTACTAGACATTTGTGGACATTCTTTGTTTCTCTTTTTAACTTTTCGTATTTCTTATGTTGTTGCTTCATATCATTATTCTCATATCAACATCAACTTCATATAAACACACTAGCTGTGCTTAAAAATACAACAACAACAAAAGAAAAACGAAAAGTTTCTGTCTGTCTATTAATTTCTTAAATGTAAAAGGTTTAGGCAAGACCAAAAGAGAATTGAAAAAATGTCTGCCCATCGTCTGTACAAATGTAAAAGCAGACTAACTATAATATGAGTGCTATGACATAAGTTTCAAGTGTTGCAAACATGCAAGCAAACAAACATACTCGTACTAGTGAAACTAATATAAGCGTGTTAAAAAAAAAAAATAATAAATGTTATATCGGGCCTATTCTGCAAATCACTTTTTTTGTGAAAATGATTTGAAATCTTTGTGATTTGTGTCGCATTTAATATTTTATAAACTTTGTGATTTGAAACTGATCAGATAAGGACTAATTTTTATTTAATAACTTTAATAGGTATATTTTTTTTTATTTATTTTAATAGTAAAACTTGTGATTTTGCACAAACAAATTGATAAAAATATAAAAATAACACATGTTGTTATTTGCTTTTGCGATTTAGTATTTTCTTTTGTGGTTTGCATTTAATTTTTCGATGTCAGCTGTTTTTTTTTATTTATTTTGTTCTTCGAAAATACATTTGAGTAGCAAAGTGTTTTCGTCAACAAGAAATATAATTTATTTCTTAAAAAAAAACTTGCTATCTTGAATAAAACTTATCAATTTTTGTTAAGTATTGGAATATAATAAACATTTTTGTTTTGCTTAGTTGAATGTGTTAGTCAGAATAAAGCTAAATACCGGCATTAATACAAAAAGCAGAGCGTATTATCATGGTTGAACAATTGTCGCAAAACTTTCTGTTACACTATTGCATGTGTTTAGGACGGCGTATGAATTGATGCCTTTGAACGAAACTGATCGGTTTTGGCAGGGAACGGATTTGTGGTACATAAACCAAAGTGCCTACTGAAAACTGAGAAAAGTTAAACAACACGCCGTTTCTACTAGAAGAGTTGGCATTACCAGCAGCAAATAAATGAAAAACATGCAAAATACATATATACAAATGTACTGACGTCGTTTTGGGAAAATACATAGTTGTAGTTGTTGCAATTGGTATACACGTATGTATGTACATATTCTGTGTATGTTCATCTGTACATATGTTCCACTTTTTTCTCAAAAGTTATCTCAACAAAATATTTTATGTTATTTATTTATTTTTTTTATATTTGCTTTTATTTATATTTATTTTTTGTCTCCATATCGTATTCTTTTAGCACCACAAGCCGCCATTTAGCCATTATATTGAATTCATAAACACAAACTTATGTACCTGTATTCATAAATATATACAGATGTATGTATGTAAATACAGACAAGTAGGTGCTGTATTATTTTTTTATTCTTAAAATTATTTCTTTCTTTACAGCGTTTTTGTTTTTATCACACGTTCAATGCAATATTTTTTGCTGTCTTCTTTATTTGCATTTTGCAACTGCACATCTTTCTACACGTTTTCTTTTTCGTGCCCACGTTTTTAAGTCGTTCTTTGCTTTTTTTGAAGCGAGAGCTTATTAAAGATTGCTGTTATTGTTATTATTGCTGTAAAGGTCACGTTTAGATCTTTTGTTTTATTGTTTAGACGAATTTCAGTAAACTGGAAATTAAGTCATTTAAGCTTCACATCCAGGCTGTCACATCGCCACAGACATGTGAATAGTTTGATCAATTGTGGAAATTGGCAACACAATTTTTCCAATAGAAAATAATGAAATGGATAGAAACGTTCTAGCGCCAAACTGTTCCATCTTATTTGACAGCAGAAATTTTAAAAAAACTATTCCACTGGCGTTTCAATAATTTTTAAAGATCCGATAATCTTAAGTTTTGTTTTACATATTTTATCACTTGCAGTGATTCTGTAATATAATTTTATTCAGGGGTTTTTGGCTGTATTTTTGTGTATATGATAATAGTCAGTAAAAGTAACAGCTGAGTTTGTTCGCCAGCGAAAATCGTTAAAAAAATGTTAGTTAAGGCCATGTTACACTATCATACACGATCGTGCGATCTACAAAATAAAGCATGTGTGCTGAAAAAGTACTAAAAATGCAACCATGCAACAGACTTCTTGACAAATCGTGCGATTTGAAAAATTTTATGAAATTATGTGAAAAATATAAGAGTATTGTTGGTGTGTCAAGAAAAAAATTTAAGTAATGTAAAATTATTATGTTAATAAGAGTTTTTAATTGTTTTATTGTGTATATAAATTATTTCATATCATACTTGTGTAATAGTGTGGCCTACAACGCCATTTTGAATCGATTTTTTCAAGTCGGCCAGACTTTTGAAACAGTTTCCTGTGAATGAATCGTACGATCGCGTAGGATAGTGAATCAGGGCCTTTAATAGCAAATCCGATCAAATATCATCATAATTATTTTAAAGATACGACTATCGCAATATCCATTAAAAATTAAATAAAGTGATGATTGAGATAGAGTTATCTAACTAATCAATCTTAGTGGAATTTCCCAACTTAATGAAAGAACAATAAACTACGAAGTTTTTTATCGTTCATGTACTCATGGATAGTATAAATATTGAGGAATCGGTTGCTCCTGATGTTCTTGAAATGAAAATATAGTGAAATGTTCGCTGGAGTGTCACGGTGTTCTGAAACGGTGTAAAACAATGTATTTCGTATCTAAACATCTATGGCAAAATTTTCTAAAAATTCCATTTTGAAATTTTTGTCTATGAAATTCTACTCTAAGAATTTCTACCATGACAATTTCAGACAAAAATAGCCATACTCTCCGATGACCAATTCGTCTTAAGGCCCTAAGTAGTAGTGTGTTTACTTACAAGCTGGTACTGGAACGTCACAGCATGCTAAATGAACTGATGAAATAGAATCAAATTACACTGTTCTGGGTGCCAGTACATGAGGGGCTGAGTGGTAATTAGCATAAGAATATCTCCCAGCTTTAGCTTCAAAAAGAGTCTCCTTAAGGTGAAGGTCTAAAAATGGATTGCATTCATCTCGGAATATTGGACAAAGACAAACGGTTTTGAAAATTCCAATAAGTGTCTAGGCTTTGATGCTGTAAAGCATAACATGCTCTTAGATTGGACAGAAAAAATCTAGGTACACTAACGGATGCACTCGTAGGTTATTTTACTGCTTTAAGCGTTTATACAGAATGGGCATTTCCAACACAGAAATTTGTAGTATTTGTGTTGAAGAAGAGGCGTCATGGGAACACTTGTTCACTTACTGTGGGACGGTGGGATTCAAGAGATACAGGCGGCTATAAACCTAAGTGAACATCACTTGCAAAGATTCTCATTGAAGGAGTTAGTGCGGCTTCTTAATGCACTAATCTCGTAAGAGTATTATTTTTATTATTGGATAGTATGTGGCGCTCATCGGCCACTGCGACCAGTGTTGATCTATTGTGCGTCCCCTTGCCACATTACGGGTTAATGTCAAGAACACGGGCAAACTCCTTCATTGGGAGTGATATTAAGTCACATTCACTTAACATATGTGCTTGTAGCAGCCTTTATCTCCTGTGTCCTAATGCTCTACAGTGAGTGATCAAGTGCTCCATTGACTCCCCTTCCTCACCGCAGAATTTGCAAATGGCTGTGTTAGAAATGCCCATCCAGGTGCTTAAGGCAGGTATAATGACATGTAAATGCACCTGTCAGTGTTCTGAGTTTTAGAGCACACTCAGCGCTCTTCGTATCAAAGTTTAGAAATTTCTTGGAATGTTCAAGACCAGCTGACTCGTTCCAATGTTGCTCAACGATGGACTCCGTCCATTTCTTTATCTCTTCATTAAGGAGACCCTTATTGAAGCCAAATGTTGGAGTAAGAGTGTAGGAGCAAGCGCAATAGATCTAAAATGGTCGCAGCGTAAGGCGGCGTTTTCGGCCGGAAACCATTTCTTCTATAACTATTAAATAGACATTTTCTAAAAATAATGTTGATAGATTTGAATTTCAGAATAATAAATCTTTAAAACCAGGATATACGCCAGGATGATATATGTTTATCACAGTTTTGGCTTAAAAAAACTCGTTCTTTTTTATCCATAAATAAACCAGCAAACTGATTTGCACTGATTTAATAAAAACCCTGTATTCCATGTTTTGTTTATTAAACTCATTTCAACGTAATTATAAAAATAAATACAATATAAAGCCAATTTTTTTCTTATTTTATAAAACTGATAACAAAAGAAAAGCGGTCACTGACCAAAATTGTTAAATTTAAGAATTTCATGGTGTTATTAATTTAACAAAAACAAACCATAACTCATTTGAAACACACTTATCACCTGTCACATGTTAATGTTCCTTAGCATGATAAGACACATACCTACTCAGAGACTATATACCTAGTAGGTTTCTTTTCCTAAACTCATGTATCACTTGCTTTATCTTGCTATGACGCATTTAGGTAGTTGTGTTAGTTAGCTATAGTTCTTGCAGTTCTATATACTTATATATTACTGCGAAAGTTTGCGATTAATATCGTGGCGCAGACTCTTTATTTATGGATACTACATTTCCGTTAAATGATCAAAACAGACAAAACTTTGCTGCTCTGCTTCGACAATATTAGATTAAGAAACAAGTCATTTGATTTTTCGAATTGTTTGGAGTTCTATTCCCAAGGATTTCTTCTTACCTGCCACCTACCGATACTTAAATACATTTATAAAATGACATCGACAAATCGATAGATCCTTTTAAGAGAATTTCAATAATGAAGCATATCGTAGGTTACAGTAGGTTAGATTTGACAGCCTGCCAGCCATTGAAAAGCCAGCGCAGTTGGCTCCAATTCGGTCAGTAACCTTCATCATAATTCTATATGAGCGTATACCTTTATCAAATGTCTCTGGGACATATTGGCAGTATTTCACAATGTGTCTCAGGGAACAACTCACGCTTGCATGAGCTCTAAACGGCAGGTATAGCCTATATAAAGCAAAAGACGATATAAATTTAAAAGCTGGCTCAGGTTATTAGAGAGATTTTGGAAGAAGTTCTGTTACCAACAAAAAAAGTGTGAAATTATATTTATTTCTTTCATTTTTTCTTATCGCGCTTTGTGCTTTTACACAGGATGTCATCAGAACTCAACACCAAGCCGAAACAGGGAGACAAGATTGATTGTAGCTATCATGAAAAAAATCAGAAAAAAAAAAATATTTAAAAAATCTAAAAAAATATAAGGGCTTGTGCCAATAAAAAACATTTAAACTGAGTAAAATATATTTTTTTTTTCTGACATTTCTCATGATGGTTAACATCAATCTTGTCACCCTGTTTCAGCTTGACCTTGAGTTCTAAGACATCCTTTATGCAAACAAAGTTTTTAGTAACCTTAAAGGCGTACGTAAATAGGAGAAAGCAATAACTCACTTTTGCTATCTCCGAAAATTCGAAAAGCTGATTTTATTTTATTCAAACGGCACTTTTTTCATCCCTGTATTATATACTTTGTGCCTGTGCTTTAAGCTCTAGTTAATAAGGGTGATCCAAACAAAACGCGCGGTGCTAATGTTAAATGAAACAAGTTTCAGAGCACTATCTCTATATTATTATGATTAAAGAATCTATGACAATTATGTGTGAAAAAAATATCGGCCAAATGCTCACAGCGTCTCTGATAGTCCATATTTTCAATAACTCTAAGACATAATTTAGGTTCAGAAGACATAATTTAGATGTAGAATGGCTCTGACACATAGTTGAGGTTCAACGAGCCGAATTACCTCAACCTTTAGTTCTTGAATTGTTCTTGTCTGATTGACGTACATTTTTTCTTTTAAGTATCCCAAAAAAAAAAAGAAGTCCAAAATTAGAAATAAAATAAAAAGATACAAAAATATTGTCCAACTTAGATCGGACAGTGTCAAATCAGATCTAGACGTCCAATTAACATCTCCACGAGGTGAAATAACCCGGCTATTGGACTTCTCGTGGAAAAGACTTGGACTTCTCGTGCAAAAGAGCATAGTTTCGTTGGCTATGTGGCAAGTGGTACCATCTAGATGGAACTCACATATTCTTCATGAGATCTATATCCTCGAAAATTAATATTAATTTTTCCTGACGATGATAACAAATTGATATCGAAATATTGAAAATAAATACTGTTGAATTTTTTATATAAAATAAAACGATCTTTAGATGCAAAAATAAGAAATTCTTTTTTCCTCTGTGTTGTAAATTTGTCTTGTAAAAGTTTATCTCACCTTAAAAATATGGCTTTGCTTTATTATGTCGAAAAGACAATTTAGATATGTATTTAATTTTACTCGTAAGTAAGCTGCAGCCACTTGTCATTTAATTTATTTGTTTGACGCTATTTTATTATCTTTTTTTTAAACTTAACTGGCGGCTAAATTACATTTGAATAGAATAATTTAATGATGTCATATTAAAACTTACGACCAGAATATAAAATAGTAAAACTCAGAATAAGCGCTGAACATGAAATTAAAATGCTCGAAGATCTTAAGCAAAGAAATTTTGTGAGTTTCTTTCTTCTGTATGAAATGTGATTAGATTAGTTTGACTAATCTAAACGCTTTAAGGGTATCTCAGGAAGTAGTTAAGGCTCTAATACTCGTAGATAGTATTTCAGGCTATAAGCCGCAGTCATTTAATTTTATTTACAGATGACCCTAAAAAGTTAGATTTCTTCGATTATCCTAATAAGACGGGATCTTAGCTCTTTAAATCTTGTTTAAGTAGAAAGCAAATGCTTAAACGTATTCACCATTTTTAAGCCACTTCTGAAGAAATTAGTTTGTAAGATTTTCTCGCTTTAAGACATTTAGTTGTTTGCTACGCAGTGTCTTTTTTCAGATTCAATTATTTTTATGATATTCTCCCGTCCTCTTCTAGCTTGAATACGAGTGTTTTTGCAAAAAAAAAATGCGTGCGATAAAACTAGGGCATAACGAAGGTTTACATTCCACTATTAGGGCGTGCTACACGTTCAATATTTACTGAGCGCGAACACGACTTTTATTGAACGTAAAGCATGCGGTATTGATAACGCAGAATAGCCTAATATTCTGAAATCGAGATCGCGGATCCCGAGAGAGCTATTGAACGTGTATCATTCTTCGTGATATTAAATCGCGCACACACCACAAAAATTATTTTAAAAAAATTATTTAAATAAACAAATAAAAATATAAAATTTTTGCCAAAAATCAAGATCGTCGACGAATTTCGTAAAAACATCAAGTTACATAAAGAAGCTGAAACCTAAATCATGAACATTGAAAGTTCCGCACAGCACAAAAATAACGCAAAAACTGACTCGATAAATATTGAATATTATGTACCTTAAATCCTTGATTCAGCAACCCATTAAAATATATCGCGATCCAAATATCACAATAGGTGTGTTTTTTTATTATACTTTGGTACCCCGCAGGAACTCAATTTGCTGGAAAAATGTTTCCGTACTTTAATATTAGGCAAACTACTATTTTCTTTGAACTGTGCAAAGTAGTTAATAAGCCAGCTGTTTGAGAAATAAGCAATAACAAAAGAAACAAACAGCATTTGAATCAACAACAAATCATTTCAATACTATTATACTTATTTATATTGGTTTGAAAACTAAAAGTATGACGAAATCAAACTACTTTTTCGTAAAATTAAATGCCAATTTTCATTACAGCACCAGAAAATAACATGTGTTTCTTTTTGGGTCTCAGAAATTTGGCTTTCTGGGTTTCCGTACATTTGGTAAATTTGATCAAGAATTATAAAGTTAAAGATTACGCCATGCGCATGATTTCCCGTTAGATGACGTAGCTTAACTTATGCAAGAGCAAGTATTTAAAAATCATCTAGCGCTGTGTTTGCATTGATTCGTGACGTCATCTGACCAACATGCGCAGAATATTTCAATTTTTTTTGTGAGAGTTGTAACCAAATCGCTCCTTTATTGCAACATAGTCATATCTCAAAAAATAAGTTTTTCGAGTTAACAATGCAGGGGTCTAATCACCGCATATATCGATATCGAATTAACTATCGTATCGAATAACATTACGATACATCTAAATTATGGCAACCGATGCATATTGGATCGTAATTTAAACAAAATGCGATAGATTGAAGACTATACGTTCCCTAAAAGTAGGAATACAAAAAATAAATCCTTTAACTTTTTATGTTATTGCAATACAGTTTATTCGATATCGTATGCCATGATACGAAAATGAAAAATTTCGATAATTTTGCTCGATATCGTATGCGGTGATTCGGCCCCAGAATTGGTAACAGTACTACATTTTATATTGTGCCAAAAATTTATTCAAATTACTTTTAAACTGTTGTTTTTGTTTTAAATGTAATTGTGCGAACGAACGAACAGCTTCGTTATCGTAAAATTGGCCCTAAATGTGCATAAGTGATTTTAAATCGCGTTGTTAGAGTATACAACATTTTCCAAAGGCTTCAACAACCTTGAAAAAATCGTAAGGCTCAACGAGATCAAGTAATAAATTTGTTGCAGCGTCCTCCTTTCAATATAAGGAATAATTAGATTACTGCGTTATCTCGAAGGCTATTAGGCCCACTGTGAACTGTTATATAATGTTATCCTTTGTATGGACTTACGAGAATTCGGCTAGCATACTTATCTTGATGTTTTTTTTTTTTACTATTATTCTTGGAGTTTTTTACCTTTCTCTCTGATCTCAAGAGTCGTCGTTGTTATTGTTATCACGCAAACTATTTTTGAATAGTTTGAAGGTTTAATAAAGTATTGAATTATGATGACAGGTTAATGGAGGTGTAACAGCGATTCATCTAATAAGTTATACCTATCACTGAAAATTGACGTATTATGTTAATATGACCACCCCTCTGTTTAGAAAATTGCTTAACACTATTCTCGCTTAACAGTTTTATTGTTTTGGGAGGCTTAACTGTTAACTTGCGATTGATTGATGGTTTTATTTTTGTTGTTCGCCAAAAGTAAAGAGAAACAAATAATTACTCTTTGTAAAATGTTGTTCGCTCTTGTAAAGTCTCTACTTTTGCGAACCACCATCAACACCCACCATCTTAATTTTAGGTGAACCGTTAATTTCTCGCTTTTTTTTTTTTTTTTTTTTTTTTTTTTTTGTATAGATATATTGTTGTAATAAACTCAAAGTGAAATACTATTTAATAATAGCAATAAACATTTTTATAGCAAGCGGTTAAATCTTATGCAGGTTTAAGCATTTAAGTGAAAAGTACATAAAATGAAATCAAGACGGGCCATTCATTAATGAAATTAACTTTCAGCGAGATATCATTCGAAATTTGTTGTTTTTATGTAGTATTGAAAACGGAATGAATGGCAAAATGTCTTAGGAAATGAAACATTATAAAAACTTTTTACGAGTGATAATTTTGCAAAATATTGCAATTTTCTTAATATGATTTTTACACACAGAGAAAAAGCTCGTAGGTACCTACTAAATTTAAGGAATTTTTCCTTGATTTTAGTATCTAAGAGTCGTACTCAAAAATTTAAGTATGAAAACACACACAAGCCAAAAATGGGATTGTTCAAGACAACAAATTCTGCGATGTCTTAAAATAAGTATAAGATTCTTAAATTAAGTGCAGAATTCTTAAACCGCGTAAAAAAGCAAAAACACAAACATATACATATATACATATGATTGAATTGCTGAGAGATAGGAATAAAAGGTTCTCTAAGAAAACATTCTGTTTTGTGTGAAATATTATTTGCGCCTTTTTTCTGAATTCTCATTAATTTATTAAAAATAATGGAATATATACGAGTAGTTAAATATATTGCAATATTTTTTAAAGTTTTCTAAGTCTAATGATAATTAGGATAAGTTCTATGAAATGTCTTCATTCATACATAATACAGCTAGGGAATGCAAGAAACAAGCTGTATACCTTTTTTTGGGTGGTATAAATCATAGTATCTAATAGAGTAAATAATTTCAGACCCAATTGTTCTTTGAAAATAATAATGAAGTTCTTTCTCTGGCATCGCTATTTTCGGGTTATATCAGGTATAGATTCGAGATTAAGTATGTCTAAAATGAAGTATTTAGTGCTTGAATCAAACGCTCCGTACTTCATTTAAGTACGTGTGGATTGAGTTTTCTTTTCAGTGTAGATTCTGATTTTCAGTTTTTAAGTGTTTCTAGTTCAAGTACTATACATTGTATATGTATGGGTCATCAACTGCGTACTAGTCCAGGATAAAAAGTATATATGTATGTACATATAAAACACTTATATCTTCTCAGTATCAATTAATTACTTGGAACAATGATTTCTTTTTTTTCCTATTTCATTTGAAAAATATGCATTTAAGCTTAAATGATAAATTCATGTATAACAATTTAAATTGTTAATATTAATTTTTTGTTGTTGCTTTTTTCAGTTTAAATAAATCGCAATCATTGCAAATTAGTTTCACAAGCTTTTAACTGCAAACTTCTTTTGTCAACTTGCTATCGCCGCTATTTGGCTAAATCATTATATCTCATTTATCACTTAGTTAGCTGTCATTTTGGACAAATAAATGGCTTTATTTCAATGAATTGTTTGTGTTAACTTAATAAAAAATTAATAAAGAATTTTTCATGAAGTTGAAATTTAATCATGTGCTGATTTTTAGATTGATAAATTAATATTTTTAGGAAAAAATTTGCTTTTTAACAGTTTATTTAAGATAATTATTTGTCAAAAAAATAAATAAAAAAAATAGCACGTGTTTTTATGTTTAACTGATTTTTTTTTTTGTAGAATAATACAATAGTATAATAGTAGAATTATTTAACGTTTCAGAAGTAAAACGAAACTAGGTTAGACTTCAGCGCCTCCGTAAGAAATTATGGCCTGATAACACGCTTCTACGTTCTATGCGTATAAATCAACATTAAAGTTTTTAATCATAAAGTTTTCAGACATAAAATTTTTAGTTCGATATCAAAGTGTGTTTTTTAGTTTTTTAAACCATATTTTTTTTACTTTTTAGTTGGGAACCGTTTTACCGAAGCAGTGCCGAGTTTTTTGGGAAATCCCAAAATCGGCTTCAGGAACCCGCAAAATCCTCCACCCATTTTCCATTCTTCACAACTGCAATCTTTACACCAAAGAGAATGATCGCTAATAGTTTAGATACACGTGTACCATGGCAAAAACGCGCACCGAGTATGGAAAAGCGGTTCCAAAACGGTTAGAGAAGCGGTTCCGAGTTTTTTTTAGAAATTCCGAAAATCGTCAAAATATTTCCGATATTCTGTTTTGCAGAGCTCTAAAACTCATAATTTTATTTTCTGTTATATAACTGAAAAATATTTCTTTTTTTTTCTTTTTTTTGTAAATTGATTTTAAGATGTAATGAAAATGTTAAACGGAAACTTTGAACATATAGTCTATAGCATCTGCCGCTTACACTCTATAATATCTGCACGTTCCATTGCAAAAACGCGCACCGAGTATGGAAACCCGGTTTTTTTTTTAAGTTGGCTTCAGTAATCGCCAAAATATTTGCGATGTTCTGTTTTGCAAAGCTCTAAAACGCATAATTTTATTTTCTTTTATATAAGAATAATATTAAAAAAAATACAGCGTGATGCTGAAAAATAAAACTTTTTTAAGTAAATCTATTAAACTGAAACATTATATATATTTTATAATATATTTTCCACCGCTATCGCACTTTGGAGTCTGTGGAATGATTAAAAGTGTTTGGTTGCGCTCTTCCCAGGAGATGAACCATTATGACGCTAGTGAAATATGTTGCAGAGGTCGCTAAATGACTTCATAATCGAAACCCTTCTGTTCGAGCAGAGAAAACTATTGCTGCCTCAGCACCACTCCCTGCGAGGAGCAGGTTTTAGCTTGGTGTATGCCTAACCAGGGCATTCTGCTTTCTGGGGCATAAATTTCCATAAATGATCACGCAAGCATATTCGAACCACCATTTAGTTTACACATTCCTGATGAATATCTAGAACAAAATCTAGAAGACAATAGTCCACCGCTGGCAGATCCGAAAACTGCGTTTAAAATATAAGGAACGGAAAGGCACGCCTAATTGCTGGTTGTTAGCGAGACCAAACGAGTTATAGAACAGAATCGAAAGGGCGTTATGTCGGTGACGTTTGTAAGGTGAAAAGAAACAGCTTGGGCTTCCAATCCCCTCTGTATGCAATTGCCCAGACAGTCATTGGAAGACATCATCTAGCATCAGCCCTTAATCATCTCACCTGTCGAACCATCACTACTGGTTCCTTACATTACAAATATCGGTTGCAAGACAAGAGTACTTTGGGGGTTATTAGCCCCCGAGAACTGTCATGTACCGTAGTTATCAGGAAAACTACTCGTAATTACTTTTCCCGCGATTTTAGGGTTAAACTACAGCCAGAATGTGCCAGCCAAGGTAGGCACCTCAATCATAATCCGCGCTTGAAAATTCTCGGAGGATTTGCCGACCGCCCGATCTGCCAATTAACCCTAGACAAAGTTTTTAGGACCCCCAACACAAGTCATGCGGTTTCTTAAAGTTATATTTGCTACAACAAACGTGGAACTCCTACCCTTCTAAGCCCCATAAAGCAAAATGCCCTGGTTAGGCGTTCACCAAGGCAAAATCTGCTCCCCGGGTGGAATCTTTTTCCGACAAATAAAAGTGTTCATAGAAAGTTTGCATGAAAAACCACGAAAAGTACATAACATTTGGAAATCATAAGAACAATCTCCCGGAACAGATTCGCAATCACGACGTAGTTCATACTAAAAATTTCTCAAAGAGAAAATCCAAAGCACGCGAGGGAAACTGTTGGAGATATTTATAAAAAATTGTCTACACGTGTCGCCAATTTTTATTCTGTATGTTTACAGAACAGAGTACAGAGTTTACAGATTATTTTTTGTGTTTTGTGATTTTTTGTTGTTGCGGTTGTTTAAGATAAATACGTTTCCACTTCTGTAGTACATAGACATGTACGAGTATGTACATCCATATCAGTGTATTACTCCTTATCAGTTTCCATTTATAGGTTTGAACAGCAACATAAAGGCGGAAAACATTTTAACCTTTTTTCCAGAAAAAATTTAACAGCAATTAGCACTAATAAATACATTCATTCTGTTACCATTTTTAACATTGTTTTTGTTTTTTGTCGTTGTCAGAGTGGTTTCTAAATTTAATTAATTTTTTTAAATAATTTGTTCATTTATGTTATGAATGAGTAACTACTATAGTTATTTACTTAACCAACAAATGTTATTTTAACCCTGAACAACTTGTTGTAGTTTGCTCGTGTACAATCACCCCAAAAGTTTCACAAAAAAAAAAAAATATACAAACAATTCACTGTCACGGTTATAAATTGTGTATTCAATTTGTTTAGAAATGTATGTATGTATTTTAAATATTAAATGAGTATTTCATTTAAAGTATGTTTATTTTTGGCTAAAACAGTTTGTGATATTAAGTTAAAAGCATGAGAAGCATTTTAAAAGTTACATAAAGATGCAAGAAAATAAATCGTAATTTTAGTCCCAACAAAAAATAATTTAAACCGCACACCACACTACTCGTATATAGACAAGACGACAAAATATATTTCGCCTGGCATACCAAAAGCGTTTCATCAGGAAGAATAAGAAACTACTATTCCACACAACCCAAACCACAAATAATAAAGACAGCAAAAAATTTAGTAAACAAGATATTGGAAAAAAAGTGATGAAAAATTTCATAACATGATTATAAAGAAAATTTCTGAAATATTACAAATACTCAGAATCATCTAAATAGCAATAGAAATGGCAACCCTAACAATGAAAGTAAACAATATTTCAGCATCAAATATACTAATTATCCATATAACCAGGAATTATCCGTATAACGGGTTCCGAGTTTTGTTTTTAGAATTTCCAAAATCGGCTTAAGGAATCGACAAAAACCAACACTTCCCCGGAAACAATGTTGGCAAGTTCAATTTTCGCGCTAAATCGAATGACCGTTAATAGTTAGATACAATGACGCACATCGAATATAAAAAGCCGGTTAGCGAAGCGGTTCCGTGTTTTTCTGGTATTCCCAAAGTCGGCTTCAGGTAACGTCAATATCCCCCACTTCTTCAGAAGCAATACGGCAACTTCATTTTTCACTCTTAAGCGAATAACCGTTTATAGTTCAGATGCATGTTCTACGGCAAAAACGCGCACCGAATATGAAAAACCGGTTAGCGAAGAGATTTCGAATTTTTTTGGGATTTCCCAAAATCGGCTTCGTGAATCCCCAAAATCCCCCACATTCCTGGAAGCAATACGGCAACTATAATTTTTTCACAAGCAGCAATACTGTATATACAGGGGTCTAATCACCGCATATGATATCGAATTAACTATCGTATCGAATAACATTACGATACATCTAAATTATGGCAACCGATGCATATTGGATCGTAATTTAAACAAAATGCAGTAGATTGAAGACCATACGTTCCCTAAAAGTAGGAATACAAAAAATAAATCCTTTAACTTTTTTATATTATTGCAGTACAGTTTATTCGATATCGTATGCCGTGATACTAAAATGAAAAATTTCGATAATTTTGCTCGATATCGTACGCGGTGATTTGGCCCCAGCTTTATATACCTACACATGTAGTAATCAATCATATGGCATGGGTTTCGACTGTTACAAACAAATATACAAGTGAAACTAATATAATGCCAGGAAACTAATATAATGTGACGAACGTCGAATTTTTGTCTTAAATATCCGCCGTCAAAAAAATATATATTAGTTTATATGAAAATATTTTTCATTTTAATTTTTCACAAAATAATACCTTTTATATTAATCCTACATGGTAAAAAATGGTAAAAAAAAAATTTCAAAATATAAAGTACCTCAGAAATTTGTTCAAAAATTCCTCTTTCCGGTAAGATTTATATTGGTTTACTTTTAATATAGTCCCCTTAGTATTTATATTAATTTTTTCTTTGCATGGAATGCAATTCGAATGTTTGTGTATAATATAAAACACGATCTATTTCAAATAATGTAATATGACTTTATACCAGGGGTGCCCAAAAGTTCTATATGGAAGAGCAAACACCAATACAATTAAGGAAAAACTACTTTTATTTAATATTTTATGTTGTGAAAAGAAAACCCAATTTTCAAAAACACAATTTACACTGATCATCACGGTCGTCAATGTTTACCAGTAAAGCATGTGAAAGTGTTGTTGCTTTGAACGACAAATTATATATAAGACAAAGTTGTTTGTGCATTTTTCATTCCTAGTGTTGAGTGCAGTATGTGTGTATTAAAGAGCACAGTCCTATAACTAAGCGCTTGTAAAAAAACAAGCACCAAGCGCATAAGGCTTGGTGCCACCTCTGTTCTAAAGGTAACAAACGAATTGTAACTGTTTATATTTACGAGTATATACGGATACAATATTAAAAAAAATGTCATTTGTGTGCCACTAAAGTCTAAAAACAAAACTAGTTATTGTATTTATTTTACCAAATATGTGCCTCTAATTAAATTTTTGTGGGTTTTATTACTTAAAGGCAGACACAATAAATATTTTAAATGTAACATGACGAAAATGTACACGAAAGCAAAATTCAGGGCCAATGTCAAGACAACTTATAGTAAAAGTTTTTGTTTCTATTATTCTTTATTAATAAATTCATTTTATAATGAATGTATGTATGTGTGTTTGTAAGTTATAAATAAAGAGAAAAGTGTTTAACTTTTAAGTTCATTGATTTTTAGAAGGAAATAGGTACAAAAAAAATTATAAGGTGTGTTGAATAGAATCAAACTTTTCGTGTGTGAAAACGATATTTTTAGAATTACAACAAATAAACACCATAAACATATTTTACATCATATATATTTTGTTATAGATATTACGTAATGTTGTCTCTCTTTTGCTCCCCCCGGAAACTGGGGTTGCCTTGGTGTATTCCAAACCAAGGCACTCTGGTTTTTTTTGGGTAAAGAGGGGAAGGAGTTCCTCATTTGTTGTAGCAAATAAAACTCTAGGAAACCACATGACTTATGTTGTGTTGGCTTCCGAAACCCTTACCAAGGTTATGAATTGGCAGAACGGAGATCAGCATGCCTCTGGGTAGTTCCGCTTGCAGTTCAACCCGAGCTGATCCTGGTTTAGGGGCCTAGAGGGCTTCGGTCTCATTAAGTCTTGTATTCCATTGATTGCTTGGAAATTGCATGCAGTAGGGATTAGAAGGTCCAAACTCCTGAACAACGTGTTACCCATATGGCTACACACATATGGCAAGAATTGATGCCTGGTAAGCCACACGGGGCGCTGGAGAATCGCAAATATTTCGCTCCGTGGAATTGGTCCATCATCAGATAAGGCCGTAAAGGCAGGTGCTGATGTAAATCTCTTTCACTCTTTCTCTCTCTCTCTCTCTCTCTCTCTCTCTCTCTCTCTCTCTTTTGCTTGAAAAAGCAACAAAGTCTATATATTTTCTCAGAATTATATAGTTTGTAAGCAAAATTGTGACAACCTTACGGAACCGAAACAAAAGACAGCTGCGTTTAAACCTTTACCGGACAAAACTGTTTTGGTGGTTATGACGAAGATTTTTATACTGTACATGAAGATTTTTTCTAATGTACATTAATCAACTTTATGTCTATAATCGCGAGCATAGCAAATACAGATTTTGGCCGACGCTGACTATACAGGTTTAGTATTTATATACATGAAAACACTAACTGGAACAGCAAAAGGCAATAACTGTCAGCTGTAGACTGCAAACGTTACTGTACATTAAAACGTCTGTTTTAAAAGCTCTGTCTTTACAGAAAATGACGGCGGTCCTCCCGGGGAACAGGTTTTGCCTTGGCGTATTCCTAACTTAGGCGCTCTGTTTTTCGGGGAAAAAGTGGAAGGGGTCCCTCGTTTGGTGCGGCAAACAAAACTCTAGGAAGCCACATGACTTATGTTGTGTTGGCCTCCGAAACCCTTACCAAGGGTATAATTTGGCAGAACGGGGATCAGCATGGCCCCCGGGAAGTTCTGCTTGCCGTTCGACCCGGGCTGATCATGGTTGAGGTGCCTACCTTGGCTGAAACGCTCTGGCTGTGGTTGAAACCTAAATCGCAGGAAGGGAGTGTTAGTATCCTTGATAATTGTTTGGTGATGGCTTTTTTCGAGGGCTAACAATCTCCCGAAAATCTGTTTCCTATACAACAGATACGTGTACTGTAAGGAACCAGTGGTGATGATTGACGGGTGAGTTGGTTTAAGGGCTGATGCTATTAATAGGATTCGGCCTACCAACTCATTAAGCCTTGTCCTCCATTGATTGCTGGGAAATTGCATACATGAGGGATTCGAAAGCCCGAACTCCTCAACAAGAAGTTGTTCATATGACCGCAATCATATGACAAGAATTGCTACCTGTGTGAGCCTAGCAAGCCACACGGGGGCGGTGGTGAATCGTGAAAAATTCACTTCGTGGAATTGATCCACCATCAGGTTAGGCCGTCAAGGCAGGTACTGATGTAAATGATGTAATATGACAGCTGCTTCTTTTTTTTTTGTTCTGTGTAAGGAAAACTTGAATAATATTTTATGAAAGAAGAAAAATAGTTTCAAATTAAAAGAAATTATAAAATAAGGTTCAAATTCTTATTTTATTTTGTAAATTTTGCAATAAAAATAGTTTTTATAAATTATGAAAAAGGGCATAAAAAGTGATGCTGTGTTTTTGTTGACGGAATTAAAATAATGAAAAACCAAGGCATACACGTACGTGTACTCCACCATATCAAGATGGGACTTTCATTTCATGTCTACTCGTATTGTAGATGAACAGTAACAATTTTGTTTATAGTATTAGGAAATGAGCAAAACGGAAAAATTATTGGAGTAGTGCAGCATAATCTCAGGTGGCAACAAAACAATTGAGCTTTTGGTTTTAGTAATTTTTACCATATTTTAATTGGATTCCGTTCTTGTTTTAATTAAATATTCATTAAAATTTCTGCCCGTTTGAAATATAATACAAATAAAAGTATGTACATACATATTTTTTGTTTTATTTTCTAAACATTCTTGTTCGGAATGCAAATTGCGTTTTTTTTTATTTAAGCTTATGTAATCACTTGATATATAAAATTATAATATTATGAGTCAAAGTTGTACTTAATACCAGACAAGAAAATTAATTTTATTTAATAATATAAATAAAGACATATGTATGTATGTACATATACGCAGATGTATAATATTGTTTATCAATAAATATTAAAAAAATATATAATAAAATTACTGATTGGCATTTAAAAAATATTAAAGCAAGAAGAATATTAAACAAAAAAAAGTCAATATACTTTGCTTTTAACTGACTTCATTTTATTAAATATTTACTGAAATCAATTGAATATATTATAATAAGCATGTATGTACTCGTATACATACTTATGTATGTAAATATCATTTCTGTCATAATTGACCCCAAGGAGTGTTTAAAGACTACTGGAAATAAGATTATTTATTAATAAATAAAAATAAATAAAATGATAATACGTTGTAATAAATGAGTTACAATGAAGCCCGTGGCTGGGTTTGACGCAAACAAACCTGATAATCAATATTTAAAAATCCATATGAATTAGTTCGATTTTAAACAAAATTCTTACTTTTTTCAACTTTTTAAGATATTGGAAAAGAGTATAGATATTTTACCATTGAAATTATTATTAAGAGTGTCCAAACTAATTTGGACAATATATTTTATTTATGTTTTCCTATTTATAACTTACTAATATGAATTTATATGAATTTTTAAATTAACTCTTAGGCCCAGTTTTTGACTGCGTATTTAAATACAAAATTAGTTAATTTTCATTTAAATTTAAGTTGAATTTAAATGCTAGTTCAGTTTATCACTATTAAATTATTGTTCTTATTTAAATGCGATGAAAGTGTGGCAGCTCTACTTTAATTCCAAATATTATGGAAAGTACTCCATAGAACAGCTGTTTGTAAGTGGAAGAATAGAAAAACTCTTAAAGAAAAATATTAAATTTATTAACGGCATAGAAAAACTTAAAAAAAATTTTTTACGCTAAGTTATTTTTAATAAATTATTATACTGTGCTGTTTTTTAGTGCAAAATTAGCTTGTATGTGTGTTTTGTTTACCTTTTTTGCACTAATACAAATGCACGCACACAAAAACCATATGGACTATGAGAAAAACTTGAATAAAACTTAAATGAAGAAGTTTGGGCATTTAAGTTTAGTCCAAATTTGTAGTGAAAAACTGTTTATCGCATTTAAATGGAACTTAAAGCTAGATAACATTTAAATACGAACTCAAAAACTGGGCCTAAATGAATATCAAGCTTTTTAAACCTATTTATAATTCTTTTAATATTTGGTTGGTGAACAAGAATACTCACCTTTATACTCTTTTAATTACCTGTAACTATATTTGAAATTACTCACCACTGTATCAAATGTTGCTTACGTTGACAAATGGAAAACTATTTGTCTTCACATTGATGGTCAGCAACATGCATTTTTTTTTTTTTTTTTTTTTTTGATTATTACTACTGATACAACATCGACGGAGTCAACAGCTGGAGATCTTTTGCGTTTACCGAAAGGTTACATTGTAAATTTATTATACTTATGGTGTGTTCTTTTCTGATAAAAATGTTACACCTATACTACATATAGTGGTTCAACACGTTCTTTTCTAAAAAATTTGATACACTATAAGGGTATCATGTTCTTTTCAAAACATGTTGCACTTAAAACTGGCAAAACATGCAGCATGTCTTACACTGTACTTCGAGTAAGGTGGAGTTACTGCCCTTTTTTGCATCTTTGTTTTAGACGTGCTTATGCAAATATGAAATTCTTTTGTTATTGTAGATGAGTAAAAGGTGCTGCTGATGATAGCTTTTATAAGATAAAAAAATAGTGATTAAAACGTTGGTATGTTTAAAGTAGTCATGACATATTTGAAACGCTAAGTGTACATTATTATTAAATGGCACTTTGTCAGCATTTTTTGTTCTTTTGTACTAATAACACATGTACAACTTTTTAAGGGTGATGGTAATCGGAAAAAATGATAAATCACTTTTTATCAGAACCATTTTTTATCAGAAAAGAAAACACCATTACTTGTGATTGTAATAGCTGCAATATTGTTAAGAAGGTGAATATAACTACAAAATAAACATTCCCTAAGCTAAAAGAAAATATACTTACCCTGTTTGTTTTCTTTTCCCTATGCCTACCATATACATTACTCAATCTGAGTAACTTGTATGAATAACTTTATTTAGAAGCTCATTTCAAATAGAGTTATTTTAGCACACAATTAGTAAATCGCTAATTTGTTCGGTTATATTGAAAAAATCTAATAACGTCAAAATTTTTCAACGTGTTGTCGATAAAAAGTGGGGAAAAATTCATTTTAAACTAACGTTTGCAGTTTAAAATACTACTGTGCTGTTAACTTTTAAGCTTCATGCCTGAATGCAGAGATTTTTTTTCAACTAAACGATTTCTTCATGATTATAATAATGGCGCATCACTGAATGTTAAAAAAATAAGCAAAACAAACGAAAAAACAAAATAAAAAAAAAATTTTACAATTTAAATATGTTTTCCAAATTATAAACTAAAACCAAAGAGATACTTTAATAATTAACTTACCTACACTTTTGGGTTTTTTATAATAATTTTTTAACTAATTTATTTCAACAAAATACACGAAAAAATTGCATGTTATTATCGCTTCGTTTACAAAGGGCGTATTTATGTGTACATAAGTTATTTTGTTGCATTTAATCGTCTCTTTCTTTTATTGACTATTTCATTCTATCAATCTTAGATTAAGAAAAGTTGAAAAAAAGTAAGTGTCACTACGACTTAAAAATCTGGCAGCCCTAACATCAGCTGTTGACACAGTATTGCCGGCCAGAAAGAAAATAGGGTTATAGCACAAAGTGCACAGAGATGAGAAAATGTGACGTTTGCATTAAAACAGAATCAAGCTTCTGAATTAAAAAAAAAAATAGCAAAAGTTAATTAATGACAAAAAAAAAGTGAGCGGCACGAAGAGCAACAAGTAAAGATAAATATAATACCGCTTTCACACATGGAAAGTTTACTTTGCAAAGTCTAGTTTGTTGGTGAGACGGAAAAATTAAGGGTGCAGCTTGGTGCCACCAAGCTGTGTGATTTTACATATTTTTTTTTTGTTTCATCTCTATTTACTTTGTTGTTAAAGCCAATGTGTACTAACGTCTAAAAAGTAGCAGCGCTTTAGAACAAAATTACAACAAGACAATATACAATGCTATTAGAGAGCTCTTCTTGTCAAAAAAAGATTTCACAAATTTAAATTTTAAAAGTTATTAAATACACATTTTTTTGTGTTTTCAAGAATCATTTTTACATATTTACGTTTGAGAAAACCACTGAATTCATTTGCAAAAAAATAACCAACAAAATGCAACTGTGATTTTTGAACAAAATTGCATTGCTAGGTACTGAATAGAGTCAGGAGATTTCATCAAAATCTACTCGTAAAAAAGATTTCATTTTATATGAGAAATCTTCTAAAAAATCGAGTAGATTTGGCTTGAAATCTCGAATGAGCAGATTTTGCTTTGGTGTAAATAGGCTATAAGATAATGAGCTTTTAGCGTTTCAAATATGTATATCATGACTACTTTTAATAAACCAACTTTTTACTCCATTTTTTTTTTTTTTATCAAATGAATGCTATCATCAGCAGCACCGTTGTTTACTCACTTAGTGTCCACACCTGCAATAATATCTGAGATGAGAACGTCAAATTCACTCCCATGAGAGAATTCTGTAGATTTAAAATCAGTGTTATCGCAGTCTTATAATAATTTTTATGAGAGTATTCTTATGAGAAATTTCATGGCAACGATCTTATAATAAAAACTGTCAAAAACAACATTGAGTATATATGTTTCCAAAAAGACGCCATTGCAATTTTACCGTTTATTAGTTTTGCATAATATCTTTTAAAAAATCATTTTAAATGGAAAATAATTTGTTTTTATGTATTAAATATATACTATAAGTGATTACTTTTGTACGAAATGTGACCATAGTCAAAATTTATATAAGATTATATTGATCGCAAAGAAGTGTTTTTTTTCTTGGCTTTCAACGATTTATGAACTCTTATAAGATTAACAAAAACACTTGTACTCCTTGTTAGATATTAAGATGAGCATGAAGAAATTCGTTCTCTCATTCTGCCGACGTTTTCTCAGATATTATGTAGGAGTTAATAGCAGCTGTAGACACTACGTTATCAACAATAACAAAAGAAAAACATAATTGCATAAACATGTATGAAAGTCTCAGTTTACACACATCAGGATTTCTTCTTCAATTTGCTTTTGAACTTGCATTTATGTTCACACACAAAAGCTTTGTGTCATCAAGTTTAAGTATTTTTGGCTTCAAGTTTTCTTATTTTTTTGCATTTCATTTTAAACTTGATGGTACCGTCAAGTCTGCACGATTTTCCGTTCTCTTTTCCCCGTTCTCTCACAAACTCAAGACTTGACGAGTCAAACTTGATGTGTGTAAACTGGCACAAACAAAGATGTAAAAAAAAGGGCAGTATCTCCACCTTACTCGAAGTACAGTGTAGGACATTTTATATTTTTAGCAAGTTTTATATGCAACGTGTCAGAAAAAAACCACTATAAGAAAACACAAGCTAAAATTCCATGGTAGTCTTACAAAAATAATAAACTACAAGTTCATTATAAAAGTAATTTATTTATGCATTTGAATTTATTTCTAAGAAATCAATAAACAGTTATAAAAGCTTACTTTCGTTTTAAATAATGAAATTTAATAATTAAATCAAGTTCCTTCCAGTCATGATTCTAAATGATTGATGACAAACAAATTCATTCACATTAATTGATAACATTAAATCAATATCATGCACTTCAATGTTCACTTGTTGTGTTTTTGTTGCAACAATAAAATACATAAATACGTCACAGTCGGTGCTGTATTTGAAGTAAAAAAAAAATCATGTACATACAAATGTATGTTTATATTAAAAGTTCTAAGTCCGTTTTCATTAGCCTTTTAATGTTGGACTTTTTGAAGATAAGCTTTAAATCTACATATTTTGTTTAATTTGCGTCATCTATATTTTTTGTTTATTTCTTATCGAACAGTTATACAAAAAAATATAAGAAACGGTGTTTCTAATTTTTATATAAAAATATTTAAATATTTGTACAAAATTTATCGACAATTTTATAGCCAGTTGAGATTTCTATACTATTGTAAACACATTCTAAATGTTATAATTATATTATAACACAAAATCATTTAAAACGTGTTGATTGAAAACATGCGATATTATTTCAATTGTTATTTATTTCAACAACTTTAAACAATTGCTGTTATTGTAATTGATTTAGATATACTCGTAATGGAGATTCTATTGTGATATATATGCACGCGTCGAGTTTATAAATTTGTTGCCTATCTGGGTAATTAAAATTGAGCAGTAATGAAATTTTTTATAGTTAAATGCGCAGGTTTACAACTACTTTATAAGCAGATTTTAAAAATTATATATAAATAATTTATTGTATATATGCAACAAAACGTTTGTTATCTATATGATCGATGGCATGCGCATTAATGGTAGATTAGAAAATTTTTTTTTAAGGCCGCAATTTACTTTCATATTTTGTCGTATTCTATTTTAAGAACAGAATGCGTATTCAAATAACAAGATAGTGTGACCTAAACAGTGTATCATAAACTGTTTGATAAGCGTGATAAAAAGCGTGTCATAAACTGTGTAATAAGTTGCAAATGTTATATGAAAATTGTTATACAAAATAATCCTCCATATTCCAAGAGGCGTCATCGTCGTCAAATCAAGACGACATTAAAAAACACTCGGTTACACATTCGCCTTCGACAGCAATTATGTATTCTTTGATAGACCTTCGGCATTTCCTAGACCTAAGCGATAGATAGAGGCTGTCGACAACATTAACTTGTTTCTGGCGACGAGTTAACAAATTAAGAAATGTTTGTGTCGACTTCATGCGACGACGATGACGCCTTATGGAATATGGGGGAATAGCTTAATGGTCGTGTTTTTGCGTTGATTCAATGAGCAAATAAACTAGTAAATTCTAATTTGTACTTGTGTTTTTCAGTTTTAAGTAATTGCACTTATTTAAATGCGCTAAAAGCATGTCAGCACCATTCAATTTCCAAAAATGGTATAAAACTTTAAGTTGGCAACACTTTTAACTGGTGGTCATTTTGTCAGCTGTTAAGTGATTTATGTTTGGTTTGGTTTAGCATTTCAACCTGAATAGACTGAGACCTGAACAACGCTTCCAAATTGTGCAGATTTTTTATATATTTATATATATATTGAATTCTTAAGGTCAATTAAAGTCGGAGTTTTGTAAGGCAACAGTGGTGTACAAAATTCAGTATTCATTAATATTAATTGTAAAAGATAAAAATACGTTTAAAATACGCCTAAAACTGTTCGCACATTTTCGCACAAATAATAAAACACATTTATTTAATATTTTTGTATAAATTTTTTAGTACATTCCGCGTATTATTTAATTATAAAAGGTATAAAACTTTAAGTCGGCAGCACTTTTTTAATTGGTGGCGATTTTGTCAGCTGTTAAGTGATTTATGTTTGGTTTAGCATTTCAACGGGAATATATCGAAACCTGAACAACGCTTTCAAATTGTGCTGATTTGAGCCGATCCCGTGTTCTTTTTTTTTTAATATGGAATTAAGTTTTATTTCAGTTATTTTATTATTTAGGCTACTCTAACCTGTTTATTCATGTTAACACAATTTAAAATTCTTTTAATTTGGCGACAGCTATAAGAGTGGTGGTGTATTCACGTTGCCGTGCTGCCGTTAATATCATCAATTCCATATAAACCTGTCATTTTTTGACAGGTTGTTGTCGACTGCCTTGAAAGTATTTAACGCATAAGTCAGTAATATTAGACATTTAAGTACGATTTCAAAAACTGTTAAAGATAAATTTCTTGCAGCGTATGTTTTTGTATCTTTTAAAAAGAGTGGTAGTGTGGCACTTAAGACGCCATTTGAATGTTTAGTGGGACAGGACGGACTTCTGTAAGATTAGTGTGTGGCTGAGCCGTACTATTTTGTATGATACTGAATTAAAATCTTAAGGCAGTATTAAAGCCCCGTAAACATAAATGTCTTTCTATCTCTTTCTCTCTCTCTCTCTCTTTATAACATAAGATATACACTGCCAACCTGGCTTACAGCAATAACGCTATGCCATATATAGATTATAATTGTTCTTATGTTGAATTGTAACTAAATTATTAAATCTATTAATAAAATAAACAAAAAATAAAAATAAATAACATAAGATATAAATATTCGAAAAGAATACGCTTTGTAGCTGGTACACATCTTCTTAGGGTGACAGTGTGGCACTTAAATTGCTAATTGAATGCAATTTGTCATTCACAGGACAGAATTAAGTAAGAGTAGCGTTTGACTATGTCGTACTATTGTGTAATTGAATGCAATTTGTCATTCACAGGACAGAATTAAGTAAATGTAGCGTTTGACTATGTCGTACTATTTTGTATGATATGAAATACAATGTTAAGAGAGTATTAAAGCCACTTAAACAACTAACATTGTTCTCTCTCTATCTCTCTCTTTTTCTCTTTATATAAGATATAAATATTCGAAAAGAATACACTGTGATGTTACATATATATAAACATAGAAAAAATTGTGGCCCCTTTTTTGTGGATTCAACTTCGATTTTTGTTGAATGTGGATCTCGTAAGGTATTTCACGGATTCACGAAGTTTTTGCTTTTTATCCATGTCGAGCAAATTCATTACAGTAATTGATAACATTGTATATTTTTATTATAGAAAACTGAAGTTTTTACATATTCACCAAAAATTGTTTACTGAAGCAAACAATACGTTTGCAGTAAGCTAGTCGCTTACATTCGAATCAATTTGTGTTTACCTATCTCACTATTATTCGTTCGTTATGTATTTTAATAGAGTTTTCACACATCGTTCGCGTAGAATAATCTTGGACAAACCTAAATCAATTTTCAGTTCTTGATCGTATTTGCTTTGACCTTTATTTAATTCAATATTTGCAATAAATTTCTTTAGCTCAAGGTCCTTTTTTTTCATTTTAATGTATTTTTTCAATATTTTCAGGAAAATTTGTTTGTGTGTTATAAATTCAATAAAAGTATTTTATTTTTTATTCAAATATTTTATTGAATTTATAACACACAAATAAATTTTGTTGAAGAAGTCTTCCGAAGGAAGACGAAATATTGAAACAATACATTAAAAATAAAAAAAAGCTAAAAGGACCTTGAGCTGAAGAAATTTATTGCAAATATTAAATCAATTTTCTTTCGCTTAGATTACGAACGCAAGCACTCTGTCGAGGCTGGTAAACAGAAAAGTTGGCACGAAATTTTTTTTTTTTATTCTACAAACTCTTATTTTTAAAATTGCCTAAAGCAAAAACTATTACAGCAATCGAAGTTTTTAATTAATTGCTCTAGTTTGAAAAGTGGCAACTGATATTCTAATTTTGACTTGCACTGTATATTATACAAGCAAAATTTTAAGTACTGCCTGATTATCAAACTATTTGTATATGTATCAGCTTGTATGATAAGTATTAAGCTTTCGCTTTGAAACCAGTTATCTAAGGCCAGCTTCAGCCATAAATCAATAAACAATCTTGTCTTTTCTTGTACAAAAATGTATGTCAATGCAGCAGAATATAAAAAATATATATATTAATATATTGGTTGCAGTAAACAGGCAATATTTTGATTAAAATTTAAAAAATGAGCAGCCAATGTAATCAATGTTTTGTATAAATTCAACAAAAATATACACCAATCAGTAAACAATTTAAATACGCAGAATAAATATCAATATTAATAAGTAAATACAATAAATAAATAAATATTGTTGGTTACAAAATGGGGAAGAAATGTAATCGAATGTGTAATAACTAAACACTTAAAAGATCAAATGATACAAACATAATTACATGTAATACGTTTTCAGGGAATTACTAAAGCTATGTACACACGGATGTCAGATGTTACAATATTGTAAGATCTGGCTACATGCTGACAATGTAGTGACAATGAAAAATTGTCCCGCAGAAGTAAATTGTGTGTTCAGACAATCGTAAGAAAATCTTACAATTTCATTGTCATATGGTCTGACAAATAATTCATCTGACAACAAAAATTGTCAGTTGACACGGTTGTCAAATTGTTAGCTGAAAAAAATTGCAGGAATGTTGTAAGGCATTGCCACTTATGTGTATCAACAACCATCTGTTTGGCAGTGTTGCCCATCAAACTTTTTTCTGACAATGATGCCATTGTCAGGTGCATTAATTTTATACATCTGACAATTAAAACTGAGCTTACAATACCAGCCAATTATCTGGTAATGCCGACGAAGAGTGTTCTCACGATTGTCAGATGCCTGACAACATTGTCGTCTTACAATTGATTGACAATGGTTATTCTGACAACGTTGTAAGTTAAAAATTTGCAGTTCACACGATTGTAATACATTTTCAGACAATTTTACTGGCAATATTGTAAGATCTGGCAACCGTGTGTACGTAGCTTAAGTACTACAAAAGTTCAGAGTAAAATGGATCTGAATCGCCAGTTCATTTAGCCTGTTGTGACATTCCAGTAGCTGAATGTAAAAACATAACTGCTTAGGGCTTTGAGGATTGATTGGCTATTCTAGAATATTTTTAGCATCACACCCGTATGTCCTCTATCGGAAAGTATGTATAACCATTGCTTCCGCTTGGAAGATGGTGGTGTCCTTACTGAGAGTTATTTTTTTACGTGTTCTCATTCGTGTAACACTTTTGTCTACCATCCCGCAGCCACCTTGATGTTCTGTCCTATTCTTCCCCTGATCCTAAACTTAGTAGTAAAGGAATGACTTGGATCTATAAGGTCACCCACCTGAGACATATCAATTAGGTCTCTAATGCTCTTTAAGGTTGCAACATGACTAATAAGGTTATCTGACTTTAGTTTTCCACCTTAAGCGGCGTTTTTTTAGCTTTTATTTGAATCTTCACAATGTGAACTATCAATAACTATTCAAATCTTAATACTAAATACAAAAATAACTAAGTCTAGTCAATGCTAGATAAAATGTTTTATTTTGCGCCAATTATATCGGTGAAATCACCTATTTAACGCTCTGATGGTGGCAAGAGTATACCTTCTTCTCAACCGAGTGTGAGCGCTAAAATTCAGAATATTTCGTGCAAGCGGATTTGGGTGAAGTTCCAATTTGCTTATATAACTTTGAAAATTCATTTTTTACCAGAGGAATACACAGATCCTGGTAATTGTTGGAAGAGTATGGTTTTGTCGCCTTTGAATTTTTTCCCTTGACTCTGAGGCGGTGCCCTATAATGGAATTCCGTAGCATAATATAGGCTTGTATAACAAGAGCAGCCTTGGGTTCAAAAAAGCTTCCATAACTGTCGTTAGGGTGGATCCCATCGCCCCTGTGGTGCATATGTCAGTTTCCGTATCGTATAGTAAATCTTACCATTTGAGTATATAACCAGTGCGTCATACCAGGCCTCAGGCCCCAGAACTTACTGAGTAGTTGTTTGGCAGTACAGGGTCTTAAAACTTATAACCGATTCAAGGCGGTTCCCTGTTGAGCTTCCCATCCATGATTATGCCCAAATATTTCACTTCGAGGAGATATCTTGTAGAAAAACGTTTTGCATGCAGATCGTGCCTTGAACCTTCTTTAGAAGTTCCTACACGAAAATAGTTATGCATTCCCTCCCCAAACTTTTGATAGTTGTATACTGGAAAACTATTGTGTTGAAATCCAGCAGTATTATTCATGTTCTTTTCAGATTATTTTCAAGTTGTTTAAATGCAACAACTTAATTTTATGTGTTGCGCTCTGTCTGCCCATCGCTGCTAATTACAGTAATAACCGAAAGTAACCGTTTTAGGAAGTGTTTTTGTCTTACTTTAAAATTTTTGCTGTTTTGCACAAATCCTCAATTTGACAAATAAACAAATTTAAACATTCAATTGAAAAGTATTTACTGTCTGTCATCTGTTTTAAATTTTCTTCCATCATTCAATAAAAAGCAAAATAAAAACTTACAATTCTTTGTATTAAATTTCAATAGCAAAACAATTTCTGTAATGACAAAAATATATTTTTAGAAATACAAAATTGTCACTTGCAATTGGCATTCGAGTGACAATGTGCGTTAACTTTAAAACGGCATCATAAGTACTCGTATTTTTAAATTATTTTGTTATTGTTTAAATTGAAAATCAATTTAATTTTTATACAGTTATGGCATTCTATTTATACACACACATATTTACTGTATGCACATATGTGTCTATGTATGTATAAAACACAAATAAATTAACAATTTAAATAAAGTGAGTTTTAAGTGACAAGAAAAAAGGGGGTCAATACTGCTGGGTTCGTTGCTAATAAGAAAATATACATATGTATGTGTTCGAGTATGTACAGGGTCTATCGAACTTTGACAGTTAAAGGCCCTGATACACTATCCTACACGACCGTATGATTCATTCACAGGGAAATGTTTTAAAAGTCTGGCCGACATTATAAAATCGCCTCAAAATGGCGTTGTAGTTGGCCACACTATTATACAAGTATGATTGCAATAATTTATATACATGGTCTGATCAAAAAATAACCGTTTTCAAATTTCGTGAATTACGAATGTTATATTGGTGCACATGTGTGTTATATATGTTGCCAATATCAGCCATTTGAGATTGTCAGTTTGTTTTTGACAGATAAAAAGGTTAGTCGTGTTGTGGTGTGCTCTTCGATTTTTTTTAACTAAACTTACTAAATTTTGAGCAAAAGCAACGTGGCATAGACATCGCTCAGGAGCTGTTGAACATTGTCAACGACGATGATCGAGATTTCCACAAATAGGTCTGACGAATCATGGGTGTATGGATATGACATTAAAAACCAAAGCCCAATCACCTCAATGGAAGCGTCCAGAAGAGCCAAGACCGAAAAAAAACACGCCAAGTTCGTTCACTGTTTTCTTCGACTGCAATGGCGTGGTGCTTCGCCATAAAGTCGTACGGTCAATAAGGAATACTTCCTTGAAGTTATGCTAAGCGAATCGCCAGAATCGCACCGAATTGTGGACAAAACAATTAAGGTTTTTGCACCATGATAACACACCAGCTCACATATCGATGCTTGTGCGTGAGTTTTTGGCCAAAATCAAAGCGGTTATCATGCCTCAACCACTGTATTCAATGGGCTTGGCCTCCGCTGACTTTTTTCTCTTCCCAACAACTGAACACACCGATGAAAGGAAAGCGTTTTGCTACGATTGAAGAGATAAAAGAAAAATCGAAACAGGAGCTGTTGGCGATACCAAAAAGCGCTGGCATTAGTGTGTTATATCTGCGGGGGACTGCTTTGAAGAGGACAAGATAGTTATTGATGAGTAAATAAATACTTTTTGAAAAAATTTAAAATAACGGTTATTTTTTTATGATCCCATCATCCAAACCTCTGTCACCCAGTTGCATTTTTAGTACTTTTTCAGCATACATGTTATATTTGGTAGATCGCACGATCGTGTAGGATAGTGTAACAGGGTCTTTTGCTGAATTTATATCAAATTGGCTGTCATTTATTTAGTTTAACACGTTCGGAGTTTTTTTTTTTTTTAGAATTCCAAAATCGGCTTCAGGAGAAACTAAAATCCTTCACTTCCCCGGAAACAATATGGCAACACTAAAGCGAATGACCGTTAATAGTTCAGACTGTGGAACAGCAAAAACGCGCACCGAATATCAAAAATCGTTTCCAAACATTACATAACTTATGACAAATCTAAAGACTTGTATTACCATGTAAACTTACCTTAAAGGGGTTTGGGTCTTATATTAAAAAAAAAAGGTTGTGTAATTCACGAAATTTGAAAATAACGGTTATTTTTTTATCAGACCATGTATATAAATTAAGATTGTATAAGCTAGAATTAAGAGCAACATACGAGTATTTAGGTTAGGTAGGCAGGTCGCTGGATTCCCTAATAAATCCTAGATTCACTTGGATCCTAAATTTGTTCCCTTTATGATTGCCTGAAAATTTAGAAAGTTTCACCTTTCTATATTTTCTAGGGGGATGATAGTGGTCATTAGGACAGTTGCTGGTACCGAAGCATGGTTTTTGAAGAGACACCGCTCTTCACTACTTTTTCTCTGCCTCATGTATAGCAGATTTATGATGGTCAGAATATGGAGCTGAATATTTATTGCGATCTGCTGTTTGCAGAGGTAGCCAGCCAGGCGTCTTAGAATTTTAGACACATGAACATGGTAGACTTTTCGTCTCTTATATTTATGCTCCATCCACACTGCAGAAGCGACAATACTTGGCCACAGTAGTTTATGATTGGCGTTGTACATATATTTGATTTTCATTAATTTTTATTACTATTCTTCGTAGGAATATTTATTATTAGGTTCGAATACACAAATACGAATACAAGATAAAAAGAAAAAAATCTTAAAAAGCGGCAACATTCTCTTTATGATAGATAATAGTTTTCCGTTTTATAAACAATCTCCTTCATTTATGTTTCAATGGCGTGAGAATTTTTTTATGATTAATTTGTCAAATACATATGTACCTATACAATCTACGTGTGTATATAATAAATCTAAACAATAAATCAAATACAATAACTATCTTGCACGATGCAGGTCTGGTTAATTAGTTCTATTGATATTAAAATAAATTATTAACTGTATTAAAGTGTTTGTGTCTAAATTACTTGGATTGCCAAGCAGCTGCATCAGATTATAAGCAGGTTATAATAACCTTGAACTAAACTTATAAATTTGAAGGTTGCGTTTTGTGCACGATGTTGGAATTTATGCTATAATTACTAGAGGGCGTTCACAATAAATACAAGTTGTTATTTTTAACATAAAAAATTACTTTGAATTTGTGTCTAGTGAAAATGCGAAAGAAAACTGGGGGGTTACTCTCTATTGCGATGCGAAAGAAAAATGGTTCGTAATCGAAGAATTGGTACCCTGTATTGCGTTGTCGTATTTTCCTTTCGCATTTAATTTTTCCCTTTCACACATTTTATTTTATCATTCTTCGCTATTGTTTATTTTGTGGTACCAGTGTTGCTTCATTTTCAAACCAATTTCGCGAAAAAGTTTGCGTAAACTGTGCAGAGTACCAAATTATACTCTTATCGCATTTACCTTTCGCATCGCAATAGAGAGTAACCCCCCTGCTCTCGGGAAATTAGATAACGAACGATGTATGTGCTGCTTTAATCTTAATGCTTGTATTAAATTCATTTATTAATCTTAACTTTAGAAAATTAATAAAAATTGGTTATAAAGTATGAAAGCAGTGATGCCAGAAACTTTTATGGGAAAATCTTGACTCTTCAAAAAAAAAAAAAAAGTTCCACAACGACATCAAAAAAATCATTTGCAAGGCGGCCAAATGTCGATTTCAATTCCGTTAATAAATAATTTAAATTCATCAAAAAAATCATGACGAATATAGACAGAGAATAATTGAATGGCTCGGTGTGTGTGTCGCATTTGCCTTTCGCATCGCAATAGAGAGTAATCCCCCTGCTGTCGGGAAATTGGATAACGATGTATGTGCTGCTTTAATCTTAATGCTTGTATTAAATTCATTTATTAATCTTAACTTTAGAAAATTAATAAAATTTGGTTATAAAGTATGAAAGCAGTGATGCCAGAAACTTTTATGGGAAAATCTTGACTTTTCAAAAAAAAAGTTCCACAACGACATCAAAAAAATCATTTGCGGGCGGCCAAATGTCGATTTCAATTCCGTTAATAAATAATTCAAATTCATCAAAAAAATCATGACGAATATAGACAGAGAATAATTGAATGGCTTGGTGTGTGAGTGGTTAAGGCAGCCGTGATATGTCATGTCCCGAGCTTAAATCCGAAAATAGGTGCTGATGAGTAGTATAGCTAAAGGTTTGATTGTTATTTTTTTTTTCCTTCTTCAGTCAAAAATTATTGATCACAGCAAATTTGTATTGTAAAAAATCCTTCTGTTGTAATCTCTCAATAGATTGATTGCGTCTTGTCCAGCTGGAGAAGCTTTTGACAAATACAACCATGAAGAGGTACAAAACTGAGCAGCGCTTCGATATTGTTTTGTGGCCTAAAGTTGACGATATGGACCTGAATGATATGTGCTTCTATATTGTTGAAGCCTTTTAAATTGAGTTCTCCATCGCGCGATAATACCGCACTTCTTGTGGCCAAAAATTGAGGATATAAACCTGGACGATATGTGCTTCCATATTGTTGAAGCCTTTTAAATGATGCTTTCTATCGCGGGATAATACCGCACTTCTTGTGTCCAAAAGTTGACGATATGGACCTGTATGATATGTGCTTCTATATTGTTGAAGCCTTTTAAATTGTGTTCTCCATCGCGCGATAATACCGCACTTCTTGTGGCCAAAAGTTGAGGATATAGACCTGGACGATATGTGCTTCCACATTGTTGAAGCCTTTTAAACGATGCTTTCTATCGCGGGATAATACCGCACTTCTTGTGTCCAAAAATTTAAGATATGGACTTAAACGATATTTGCTTCCATACTGTCAAAGACTTTTAAATGGTGTTCTCTACCGCACTTCTTGTGACCAAAAATTGAGGATATGGATCTAGACAAGATGGTGCCACTTGCCACATAGCCTTCGAAACAATGGCTTTTTTGCATGCAGAATTCAATGGCAATTTTGTCTCACTTCGTGACAATGTTAATTGGCCGCCACGATCACATGATTTGGCGCAGTTGGACTTTTTTCTTTGGGAATATTTACAAGAAAAGGTCTTGCTTTGGGGATATCTAATAGAACAAGTATTATGTATCAATAAGTCAATAATAATTCAAGTGCTCAAGGATGAGTTATTTCGGCAGATTAACGACATTGAACCTCGGTCGTGTCTCAGAGTCATTGAAAATATTTACCATCGAATGCACATATGCCAACGAAGCCGTGGCGAGCATTTGGCAATTGCTATTTCATTTCACACATAATTGCCATAGAACCTTCTACCATAATAAAAAAAAAATATCAAGATAATTGTCTGAAAACTTTTTAATTTTTTTTACAATTAATGTCGCGCGTTTTGTTTGGACCCCCTCTTTATTAAAAAATTAAGTTAAAAAGAAAAACAAATTGAATTTTTGTTAAACATTCCAGGGTTGGCAAATTTAGAAAAGATCTTCTACAATTTTGTAATGGATTACTCAACAAGTATACTTGTTTTCTTTAATCTATTCCAAAACTGTCGTCGAAGAAACTTTTTCTTAATTCGCCAACTGCGATGAGTGGTGCCCTTATCTGAGTTTTACCACGAATAAAATCACATTTTAGTATATTCTTAATTATATAATTTATTTAACGTAACAATATATTTATTTTTCCTCCTTTTTTTATTTCTTTTGCAGTTGTAAAGAAGGAACTTTAATCAAAAATGGAGATGTAAGTATTTTGTTTTTAAAAAATAGGCTTTAAAAATTAAACATTATGTGGATTTTTGCTTTTTAGTGAGGCGGTGGAAAGAGCACCGGCAACGGCCTGTACCAAAGTGGGAACATTTATATCCAACCATTGGAAGGGTTTAGTTGTATTTCTTGTACCTCTATTATGTTTACCTGTGATGTTAATGAATAATACTAAAGTAAGTATGATGAAAGTGGCAGCAAATTTGAAATTCTTATTTATATATTCCTTTTCTCTTTTGTTTTCTTAAGGAATATCGTTGCATGTACCTGCTGCTTGTTATGGCTATATTTTGGGTAACAGAAGCTCTGCCGCTGTATGTCACCTCCATGATTCCCATTGTGGCGTTTCCGATAATGGGTATTATGGTATGTTTAACACAAACTGATTGTGGTTAACAAATTGATTTATGTTAATTTCTAATTTTGCTAATTTATCTAGAGTTCGGATCAAACGTGTAGATTGTATTTCAAAGATACACTTGTTATGTTTATGGGCGGCATTATGGTGGCGCTGGCTATTGAATATTGCAATTTGCATAAGCGTTTAGCTTTGCGCGTTATACAAATAGTGGGCTGCAGTCCCAGAAGGTATGTACATATCAGTGATCACCAAAAATCATGTTTTTTTGCTTGATTAACTCATACACTAAAATTTGTAATCAACAAAATTCAGGCAATAAACTTCAACGTTGAGTGAAATCAACTCGCCTTGTAAACTCATTTTGCAAACATGGAACTTTTTGTTGAGAACGATCGAACAGGTGTATGCATAAATATTCAGTTTCATATTTTAGCAAGGTTTTATATTAAACTGGGGTCTAATCACTGCATACGATATCGAAGTAACTGTCGTATTGAATAACATTACGATACATCTAGATTATGATAAACAAAATGTAATAGGTTGGAGATCATACGTTTCCTATAAGTACGAATATAAAAAATAAATCATTTAACCTTTCTATTATTATTGCAATACAATTTATTCGATATCGTATGTCATGATACCAAAATGAAATATTTCGATAATTTTGCTCGATATCGTGTGCGGTGATTTGGCCCCTGCTCTTATGTAGGTATATGTATATTAACATATATTTGATAACTGTTGTGGTTTAACCTATTCAAATAATAACTCTGTATTTATTTCTATAAATCCAAAAAGTTAAAATCCATTTATTTAATTCATAGTAAGGTTAAATCAGTACAATATAAGAAAATATGTCTGATCACGTTGGCACGTACAATAGAAAAAAGAAAAAGTAATAATCATGTTAACATTAGCACATGCTCATTTTGCACTTTCGTACACGGTTGTATATGATGCGTAGGAGGTTGTGATTCCCACAGCATCTCTCCCTGTTAAAGAACTTCATAGGCACTCATCCAGGCTGGTTTTCGTACTGGTCGGCGCTGCCGCGAACAGGGTTTCATTTCTATTTGTGCCGCATCTTCGTTGTTACTGCTACCATCTGTGATTGCAGTTGGTTCCGGAATTGATGATGATTCACTGCTACGAGAGTGATTCATAGAAGCCATAGGATTTGATTTAGATATGTTTTGAGATGTGTTGTAGAGATCAAAACTGTCGCATAGAAATCTTGTTGCGTTGTCACTCTCGTTTTCATATCTCCGCTTCAACTCAACTGGTTACTATATGACCGAATTAGTCTTCTACCTTGAGCTAACCGTATGTTGTAATTCACCCTTCCAATTCTTTCAATAACCGTGCCGGCAGCCCAATGGTTTTCGTTCCGATAATATACTTTTGCATAGACCAAATCCCCAGGTTCTAGTTTCCTAAGTTTTTTTTCATATCTACTTTGATTTTCTGTGTTGACATTTTGCTGTACTTGGTGCAATGGGCTTAGTAAGTCTAACGATGTTTTTATTCTTCGCTTAAGAAATGCCTCCGCTGGAGTTTCACCATTTGGATTCGGCGTTGACCGGTATGTTTGCAGGAATGTTTGTAAATTCGTAACACTCGTTCCCTCGTTTTTAAGTTTTACCAGTGCCCTTTTCAGCGTATCCACAAACCTTTCCGCTTGCCCATTTGATTGTGGATGATAGTAGGCTGTGCGTACATGACTTACTCCACGCATTTTTAAAAATGCGTATGTCAAAAGTAAGCAGAAAATACTGTTGCCATTCAACAGTATTTATTTTTAATATTTCGATAACAATTTGTTATAATCGTCAGGAAAATTAATATGTTATGCTAGGAACACAACTGCGACGAACGACGAATATTTGGACGCAAATATTTGTCGCCAAAAATAAAACGCATTGGTGTATATGAAAATGCACACAATCATGATGTTAGTCGAAATTCGTCATACTCAGCGAAAGTTGAAATAGATTCTTTTCTAATTGTTTCGTCAGCGAACGACGAACAAAGCAGTATCAGGTGACCAGGTTTCTTACATAAAAAAAAAGTATTTTTCATGACATAATACTTTCCATAATGAAGATGTTCTTAAATTGTAAAGTACCTGAGATAATTTGTTCAAAAATCCCTCTTTCGGATGGGATTTATATAGGTTTAATTTTAATATGGCCATCTTAGTATTAATATTCATTTTTTTTTTCTTTGCATGGAAGGTAAGCAATGTTCGTTGATATTGTGCTTCACACGACGAATTTATACAACGAATATTTGCCCGCGAATTCGCCGCCATGGGCGAAGTTCGTCGTTCGTCGCAGTTGTGTTCCTAGCATAAGACTGAAAAAATTTAGCTTGCCTTTAAATATAGCTTAACTTTAAATAAAAATTAACTAATTTTGTATTTAAATACGAAATCTAAAACTGGACTTGAGTAAAATTAATCTGCCTGGTTCACGATGTCGTTTCGTTAACGTTCGCTAATGTTTTATATGAAAAATAAGTGACTTATAGTAAACTATTATTCAGCTAATGGATATATCAGAGGTAGACAAGGTAAATGATACAAGATCGGCGAAAAATAAATCTTATAAACGGTATCGGAATAGGTTTTTTGACCTTAAAATTCATGACCAACGTTTACAAAACGACATCGTGAGCCAGCCAGAATATCACTTAAACTGATGTTATTACTTATATTTGAATAATTTTTCTAAATGTAATCATTATATTATATTTTCATTCAAATACATTAAGTTTTGAAGAATTTTTCCTTAGTTTTTACTGTTTTTTAATAACTTAACTTTTTTTCTTTTTCTTGAAATACCCTTTTTGTGATACTTTTTTTCAAAATATCCTTTTTGTGCCACTTTTTGAAAATTCTCGAGGGCAACGCTGAATACAAAATCATATTTGAACGAAATGAAATGGTTTTCATCAAGGCGAATTCATGACTAGGTGAAGTTAACAGCTCAGGTGATTATTTTTTGCTTCTCGCGTTTTCTCCAATGGGAATGTCAAATTTTTTTCTTATGTTTACAAAGTTTTTCGCGCCATATTAATCTGATGATTTTTTTGTATGATTTAGTACAATTTCATGAAATTTGTTTGAACTTAAAATTAAAAACTAATATAATCTGTGATTTTAATTACAAACAATTATAAAAGTTTATATTTAACGTTTATATAAAAGTTTTTCCCAGCTGAACAATCTTAGGCGAATTAAGATTTTGACATTCACGATATGTTTTACAATAACAAAATACATAGTACCGAATTCGCTTTTCCGTTTGCATTCACCTTATAAATTCGCCTTGGTTTTCATGTTTTTGAGCAAGTATGATTTTTTGCAATCACTCAAAGCTGTTCTCTGGTACATATGTATAAATATATTTTTTTTTTGCAGTAAAATTGCAATAAAACTAAATTTATCTTATGATATTAATTACATGCCAAGCAATTTATACTTTGCCATTGTTTTGAAACATAATATATTAAACACGCGCTGTATTGGCACGTTGTAGTTTGTTTTCAACTAAAATAGTTGTACAGTTTTTTTGATTTTTTTTTCTCTTATTTAAATTAGCAACAATTGTTTTACGAAAGCAAAATTATTTGCCAGGCGGCTTAGAATATCTATGTATGTATTTGCTTAATGAAATGCTTAAATAGAGACATATTGCTTTGTGTATTTAAACTAAATAATTAGTTTAAAAGTGTGTCAACACCTTTGGCTTTAATTTTTATGGTTTTTAAATTAATCGTATATTCGGCGAGAATATAAATTTTTATTAAGTAAAAGTAATTTTTCTATAAGCTTCATATGAACATCTTATTAATTTGCAAGTATCTGTGTAAACAAGACAATATACAGCTATTTAATAAAGTTTATATAAAAATTAACATTCACGTGTTCCAGAAACATGAGCAAAAAGTTTTCTTAAATTTTTTTAGCGTTAAATATTTTAACAAGGTTTTATTTATTAAATGTTGTGCTTATCACGAGTAACATATATATGTGTGTTAGAAAGTGTATACTAAAGGCCGGGGCACATAGAATCCGTCGTATGTTATACGTTGCCTTTTTCAACTGACAATTAAGTTAAAATATATGTATTCTTATGAGCCTTGTCACATTCTGCACTTCTCCGTCAACGCAAAGTATTAAAGTTGAGTACTTTGACAACTATCTGGTAATATTTTTTGTATATTTTGATATAGTTTTTCGTTCAAAAATTAAATAAATTGAAAAAAAAAATTGTGTTAGATTTTTTGCTGTGTCTGAAATATAAATTCAAAGATTTTAATCAAATTAAAGTAAAATGCAGTTGATTTTATATCCATTAATAAAGTACTGATTGTGCCAACTTTATACTTCATATACGTTGATGTTAGTTAAAAAAGGAAACGGACAAGGTACGACGGCTTGTATCTGCCTCGGCCTTAACACTTATTTCTGAAACGAATTTAAGGTTTCAATAGTTTTTTATTTTAAGTATTTTTAATCGCTATAAAAGGTGCTGGCTTTGCTAGAAAACAACAAAAACATTCACCCCTATCGTAAACAGACATTCCCGTGAAAAAAAATGTCCCGTTTTCCAAAATTGCAATCGTTAATACTTTTCCCCGAGGCGAATTTATACACAGGTGAATGCAAGCGGTAAGGCGAATTCAGCACTATGTTGTTTGTTATCAAGGCGACTTTATACAGGTGAATGCAAGCGGAAAGGCGAATTCAGTACTATGTATTTTGTTATTGTAAAACATATCGTGAATGTCATAATCTAAATTCGCCTAAGATTGCTCAGCAGAGAAAAAATTTTATATAAACGTTAAATATAAGCTTTTATAATTGTTTGTAATTAAAATCTCAGATCATATTAGTTTTTCACTTTTAAATTCACACAAATTTCTTGAAATTGCACTAAATCATGCAAAAAAACCTTCAGATTAAAATGGCGCGAAAAAGTTTGTAAACAAAAGAAACAAAATTTTACAGTCTCATTGGAAAAAACGCGAGAAGCAAAAAATAATCACCTGTGCTGTTAAGTTCACCTAGTAATGAATTCGCCTTGGTAATTGTAAAATTTAATGAGAATGTCATAATTTAAATTCGTCTAAGATTGTTCAGCTGGGAAAAAATTTATACAAACGTTAAATATAAACTTTTATAATTGCTTGTAATTAAAATCACAGATTTTATTAGTTTTTCACTTTTAAATTCACACAAATCATACAAAAAAACCTTTAGATTAAAATGGCGCGAAAATGTTTGTAAACAAAAGAAAAAAAAATTTGACAGTATCGTTGGAAAAAACGCGAGAAGCAAAAAACAATCACCTGAGCTGGCAAGTTCACCTAGTAATGAATTCGCCTTGGTAATGAATTCGCCTTGGTATTGTAAAATTTAATGAGAATGTCATAATCTAAATTTGTCTCAGATTGTTCAGCAGGGATAAAATTTTATATAAACGTGAAATATAAACTTTTACTATAATAATAATTAAAATCACAGATTTTATTAGTTTTTCAATTTTAAATTCACACAAATTTCTTGAAATTACACTAAATCATACAAAAAAAAAAATCTTTAAATGAAAATGGTGCGAAAATGTTTGTAAACAAAAGAAAAAAAATTTGACAGTCTCATTGGAAAAAACGCGAGAAGCAATAAATAGTCACCAGAGCTGTCAAGTTCACCTAGTAATGAATGCGCTCCTGTCGCGTTCTGCCTGATCGCGGTTTTTAATACTATCTGCCTGGCTTCCAAGTCACATGTCATCCAGCCACTAAACTCATAAGCTCCTAACCTAACCTACTTATATACGTTACACATATTATAAAATAATATATAATAATATTATGCATAAATTTTTCAGATTACATTTCGGTTTGGTGTTCGTTACTATGTTTTTGTCTATGTGGATATCGAATGCTGCCTGCACCGCCATGATGTGCCCCATTATCCAGGCTGTTTTAGAAGAGTTACAACAACAGGGTCTGTGCAAAATGAACCGTGAACCGCAATATCAAATTGTTGGTAACAATAAGAAAAATGGTGAAGAAGAGTAAGTTGTTTAAAATCTAAAAAAAAAAAAATAAATTTTTTTGTGACCATGGTAACACTGGATTTTCTTATTTTATAGAACTCCTTATCCCTCCAAAGTAACCCAATGTTATTTCCTCGGTATTGCTTATGCTTCATCGATGGGCGGTTGCGGTACCATCATCGGCACAGCTACCAATTTAACTTTTAAGGGCATCTATGAAAGTCGTTTCCGCAACTCTACTGAAACTTTGGATTTCCCCACTTTTATGTTCTATTCTGTACCTTCCATGTTGGTTTACACAAGCTTGATGTTTTTGTGGCTACAATATCACTACATGGGCTTGTTCCGGCCGAAGAGCAAAGAAGCCGAGGAGGTGAGATTGGGAAATCAAGGTGCCGATGTAGCGAAAAAGGTTATCGATCAACGTTATAAGGATTTGGGACCCATGACGGCCCACGAGATACAAGTTATGATTTTATTCATTTTTATGATTGCCATGTATTTCACCCGTAAGCCGGGCATTTTCCCCGGCTGGGCCGACTGGTTAAATGCCAAGGATATACGCAACTCAATGCCTACAATTTTTGTTGTAGTCATGTGTTTCATTTTACCCGCCAACTATGCATTTATGCGTTATTGCTGCAATCCCAAACGTTTGGAATTGCCCACCGCTCCTACACCCTCTTTAATAACCTGGAAATTCATACAAACTAAAGTGCCATGGGGCTTAGTATTTTTGTTGGGTGGCGGTTTCGCTTTAGCCGAAGGCAGTAAGGAAAGTGGAATGGCTTCATTGATTGGCAATGCTCTGATCGGTTTGAAAGTTTTGCCGCATGCAGTACTCCTGCTTGTTATTATTATTGTGGCTGTGTTTCTAACAGCCTTTAGCTCGAATGTGGCGATTGCCAACATCATGGTGCCTGTGGTAGCTGAAATGGTAAGAGAAATAATATCACACTTTTTGGTGATTTTAAATACTGTAAAAGTGGAATTAAAAAGCGGATAAAATTTAAAATATATATGTATTTTAATGTCTTTTTTTTCGTTTCAGTCAATTGCTATTGAAATTCATCCTTTGTACTTAATATTACCGGCTGGCTTGGCCTGCAGCATGGCCTTCCATTTACCCGTCAGCACGCCACCCAACGCTTTAGTTGCCGGCTATGCCAATATTCGTACAAAAGATATGGTAAGTCTGTGTGAAAAAAAAAATTGTGCTTATAATTGACATCGCAACCGATAACTTTTTTATATATTAAGTTAGGATCACACGATAGCATATAAACCAATCTTACCTAATATTTCTAGTCTATCATGTCTGGCCTTGGTCAAACCGACTGCTATAGCTTCTTTCGTAAGAAGTAGCAGATGGCTAGTAAATCAGTTTCCCACCTTTCCTTTCCCTCTTCTGCACTCCTTCTATACCCTTACAACTTTTATTTTTCCTTCTATCATACCCTAACTTTTCAGGCAATCACAAAAGGAACGACCTTCAGGACCCAAGTGAGCTGGAGTATCCGGGTACTGTTTGGAGAACCCAGCGGCCTGCCTACCTAACCTAACCTACCTAATATTTCTTGTGTCAAATTGCTGCACAGTAAAGAAATTGGCCCAATCAAATGCTCTGCAGTCACATGGTTACCTAATTTTTTTTTGCAAATTTGATTGTCGCAAGATTTTGAAAAACGTTTTTGTGGCAAGAATTGGCACAAGGTGCACTAACGTCTAAGGTTGCCACCTTTTAGACGCAATGCATCTTTTGCCAATTATTTTACTATAGTATTTTTCATTCACGATTGTTTAAGCTTATTTTTAAAAATGTTTAATTTTAGCTCGATATCGAAGCGTATGTTTTAGTTTTTTAAACTATATCTAAGGCCGGGACACATAGACACATAGAATCTGTCACACTTTATCCAACTCCTTATTTTGACTGACATTCACGTATACGACGTATGAAGTTGGCACAATCAGTACTTTGTTAACGGATATAAAATCATCTGTTCTTTATTTTATAAATTAGATTTTTGGTTTGTACACTTTGTACATCGAGTTTTTGTTCAAGTTTTTCCTTTCTTAAGTTTTTCTTTTATTTTAATTTAGTGCAAACTTTTTGATTCACTTTTTAGACGCAGCACAGAAAATCTAACACAATTTGTTTTTAATTTATTTTAATTTGAACGAAAAAATAAATCAAAATATGCAAAAAAAAAACATTAACTGTCAAAGTTCTTAATATACGTTAAAATTTGCTCAACTTTAATACTTTGCGTTGACGGAAAAATATGGAATGTGAAAAAGCTCATAAGACTACATGTATTTCAACTTAATTGCCAGTTGAAAAAGGTAACGTGTAAAGTACGACGGATTCTATGTGCCTCGGCCTTTACTGAAAGACTTCTACGATCTTATAATTATATGTCTTGCTGCAAATACGAGTATAAATTAAATTTATTTCATTTATCACCGGATAATTATCCGTATAAGCGGGTCCAAAATGACCGTTAATAATTCAGATATACTTTCCCCGGCAAAAAACGGGAATCGCTAAAATCGTCCCGCGTCCCCGGAAGCAATACGGCAACTTCAACTTTAGCACTAAAACGAATGGCCGTTAATAGTTCAGATCCACGTTCAAAAATGCGCACAAAATATAAAAACCCGGTCCCGAACCTGTTAGCAAAGCGGTTCCGAATTTTTTGGGAGTTCCCAAAATCGGCTTCAGGAGTCTCCAAAATGGCCCCACTTCCTCAAAAGCAATAAGGCAACCTCAATTTTGGCACTTAAGCAAAAACGCGCACCTAATATGAAAAACCTATTAGCAAAATGGTTCCGATTTTTTTGGGAATTCCCAAAACCGGCTTCGTGCATCCTCAAAATCCCCCCCGCTTCCTCAGAAGCAATACTTCAACTTTAATTTTTGTAATGTGGCAGCACTGTACGAATATATACAATTTTGTGTGCAAACATTCGCTATAACCATATGGTTATAGGTGTGGTCGTGTAGTCATGTAGCCGTTCTGCCGTTAAAATGCTCGGTTGCCAGTTATCTTGAATTTTTTTGATGCATAACAACAAATTGTGTCAGTTGTCGTTAACCGTGAATAAATATAATCCTTAAAGTGCGAATAACTTCGCTTTTAACTTTAATTATTAAAAGAAATTATTTCAATTTTTGCACTTAAGCGAATAACCGCTTATAGTTCAGATGCATGCTCCACGACAAAAACGCGCACCGAATATGAAAAACCGGTTAGCGAAACAGTTCCGATTTTTTTTTGGGGAATTCCCAAAATCGGCTTCGTGCATCCCCAAAATCCCCCCGCTCCCTCAGAAGCAATACGGCAACTTCAAAATTCGCTCTTAAGCGAACAATCGTTTAGAGTTCAGATGCATGTTCCATGGCAAAAACTCGCACTGAATAAGAAAAACCGCTTAGCGAAGCGATTCCAAATTTTTTCTGGGAATTCCCAAAGTCCGCTTCGTGCATCCCCAAAATCCCGCCACTGCCTCAGAAGTACGGCAACTTTAATTTTCGTAGTGTGGCAGCACTGTACGAATATATACAATTTTGTATGCAAACATTCGCTATAACCATACGGCTATAGGTGTGGTCGTGTAGTCATGTAGCCGTGCTGCCGTTAAAATACTCGGTTGCCTGTTATCTTAAATTTTTTTGATGCATAACAACAAATTGTGTCAGTTGTCGTTAACCGTGAATAAATATAATCCTTAAAGTGCGAATAACTTCGCTTTTAACTTTAATTATTAAAAGAAATTATTTCAATTTTTGCACTTAAGCGAATAACCGTATATAGTTCAGATGCATGCTCCACGACAAAAACGCGCACCGAATATGAAAAACCGGTTAGCGAAACAGTTCCGATTTTTTTTGGGATTTCCCAAAATCGGCTTCGTGCATCCCCAAAATCTCCCCGCTTCTTCAGAAGCAATACGGCAACTTCAAAATTCGCTCTTAAGCGAACAATCGTTTATAGTTCAGATGCATGTTCCACCGCAAAAACTCGCACCGACTAGCGAAGCGGCTCCAAATTTTTTCTGGGAATTCCCAAAGTCCACTTCGTGCATCCCCAAAATCCCGCCACTTCCTCAGAAGCAATACGGTACCTTTAATTTTCGCACTGATGTGGCATCACTGTACGAATATATACAATTTTATACGCCAAAATTCGCAATAATCACTTATACGGCTATAGGTGTGGTCATGTAGCCGTGCTGCCGTTAAAATACTCGTTTGCCTGTTTGTCCTGAATTTGTTTAACCGTTGAATGTAGTCCTTAAATAACTTGCTTTTAACTTTAATTATTAAAATAAATTATTAATTATCTTATTAATTATGTTGGTTTTTTGTTTTTCAGGCCATTGCTGGTATCGGCCCCACCATTATCAGTATCATTGTGCTGTTTATTTTCTGTCAAACGTGGGGCTTGGTTGTCTATCCCAACTTGACTACTTTCCCGGATTGGGCCAGACCATTGCCACTCAATGCTACTCTTTAAACAACGACACATAGCTCTGCACGCATACATACGAGTACATCCAACATCCTAAACTAGTTTTTAAGCTTTTTAAAATATTCTCTCTGACGATTTTCTCTTTACAATTCAACAGCAAAGCTTCAAGTTGAATTGTTATTTTTATAGACAATTTCTTAAATTTAATTTAAGTTTTATTTTTAAGTCTTTATATTAAATTAGTTTTAGACAAACAGTTAAATATGCAACTGCCTGTTTTTATACATATGAAACATAATTTTATAAACTGTACAAAAACATTAAACTTTCGAATGAATTTTATTTTTTATGTTCAAAATAACAATACGAGTATTTTGACGCATTTTCTAACAAAAAAAAAATTTGTTTATGTTTTACAAAAGCAGGCAGTAAATGTTCTTTATGGTGGTTGGCGATTTTTAAATTCCCCCACGACAGTTTTGTAATAGATTAAAGTCAATCAAAATTGTTTTACAAGTTTTTTAAACTCGCCAGCCACAATTAGGCAAAATATGAATTATTTTTAAGAATTTTTTTCTTAAAAAAAGAAGAAGGAAAATATGTGTAATGAATGTTTAGTTAAAAAAAATCAGAAAACTGTTAAATGTATTAGAGGTTTTAGATGTCATGTGAAATTAATTTTGATTTAAAGTAGATATTTTCATAAGTTCATGTAGTGCATAGTGCTAAAGGGTGTACCCTAAAATTTCAATAAAAAAAAAACAGACAACACGCAATTTAAAGATAAATAATAGCCCATATTCTATTAGGCGTCATCGTAGTCACATGAAGGCGATATTAAAGAATACATAATTATTTTCGAAGACGAATGTGTGACCGAGTGTTTTTTGATGTCGTCTTGTTGTGACAACGATGACGCCTCTTGGAATATGGGGAAAATATGAATATGAAAGAAAATAAACGACAATACATACATACACACTTATCTCATTGCTTGAACAGCAATTTTGTAATGTCATTATTTCAGTAGCACTTTAAATGTCGATATAAGTTTTTATGTATAAATGTTTTTTTTTTAATTTATATGTATGCCTCTACAAATGTATGTGACTTAATGCATTTCAGATTTAATATCAATTATATCTATTTTTTTTTTTTTATACAATTACATACATACATATATACAAAAACACAAAATGTAAACAAATATACTATACAAAAACTGGCAAAATAACTCAAGATACTTTTATTTTTAATACAATTTAAAAATATTATTATATACAATGTTGTGTATTTGCTAATACAATAAAACACAAGAAATAAATTTTATATAAATTTATATTTATATACATATGTATTTTTACAAAAGTTTTATGTACTTTAATATGTTAAAATATGAAATAAAGAATTAAAAGAAATCAAATAGAAATAAAACTTTTTTCAAATCAAGGCTTAGGATACGGCTATAATCACTTTGCATTTTTACATCTTTTTTTTTTAATTTAGGTCGCCGAAAAAACATCGTTTGTCTCTTTTTATCCTTTTGCTAGTATTGACGTAATCAGCTTGCAAGTCAAATGAAAAGAAAACAATTTTAAAACAATAACAAATGAGCCAAAAACTTGTACTGTTTCTTAAGCTAAGTACTGTGTTCGTCATTTCGTGCGAAATGCTGTCAAAACTCTATATAAAAAAAAACTTGTGTGAAATATCGTATCTATCAGGGCTGTTCTGCAAATCACTTTTTGTCAAAGTGATTTCAAATCACGCAAAAGGTGTTCTGCACACAGAAAATATTCAAATCACGTGATTTTAAACCGGTTAGCCAAATGGTTGGCTTTTTTATATCACTTGGTTATTTTCTTTGTGTTTTTCAATTCAAATTTAATAAAACTATTTTATGTATTTAAAATGATGTGTTGTTTGTTGATTTTTGTAATAAAATTAAGTTTGATTCACACAGAAACATAAATATTAATAAAATTATTGACACTGCTTGTTTTTTGAGAAATTGTTTTGCTGTGTTTACCAATAGTAGTGATTTACATTTTTTCTTTAGCAGTCAGCTGGTTTATTTTTCTACTTAATATTCACTTTTTATTGTGGTTAAGAATATAAATAAAACTATAAATAAACAAAACAAAAATGTAAAAATAGCTGTTTTTTCGTGCTTTCGACAAATTAAAAGCACGTCGAAAACCGTAAAATCACGTGATTTGCAGAACAGCTTCAAATTGTCTGCGTGCTTTCAAAACGGTTCGTGATATGAAAACACGCCGTTTTCAGAACAGGCCTGTATGAAATAATGTTACTGCAGTGGTAATCTGTTCAATTTGTGAAAAACTTATGAAATGTTTCTGGCAAAATTATGTTGTAATTGTGAAATAATATCGAGTGATACTTATTTCGCGCAAAACTTCAAACAACAGCTGAACAATGTGCTATATTTAAACCATGAAAACCGTGAAATTTGCCTAAATCGCGAAATAGGCACCACATTTTAAAGGTCATATTTTCCGAGTGAAATTATTAATGTTGATCAACATTTTTCGCAGATTTGAACAGAGTACTTACATTTAGCAACAACTTTTGACCGTTGAGGTTAAAAATTTGTCATTTACACCAGTTGCCTGAACAAAAAAGTTATAAAAGCAATTTTTGATTTACTAAATTTTTCAATTTGTATACATTTTTACTGTGTTCGTTATTTCGTGCGAAATGCTGTCAAAACTCTATATAAAAAAAAACTTGTGTGAAATATCTATGAAATAATGTTGCTGAAGTGGTACTCTGTTCAATTTGTGAAAAACTTATGACATGTTTCTGGCAAAATTATGTTGTAATTGTGAAATAATATGAGTGGTACTTATTTCGGGCGAAATTTCAAGCAACAGCTGATCAATTTTTTGTTTGCTAAAAATTATTCTTTTTCAATTGTAAATTTCTACAATAGAAAAGAACTCAAATTTAATAACAACTGAAAAAGAAAAATATTAAACTGGAAATGATTTCCTTTTTCACAGAAAAAATTTTTTTTAATTGTAAACAATTAAATATGTTATCATATGGTTTTTATTTACATTTTTAAAACAATGTTGCCTAAAACGCAAAATAAGCACCACATTTTAAATGTCATATTTTCCGAGTGAAATAATGTTGCTCGATATTTTTTCGCAGATTTGATGAGAATATTTACCTTTACTCAAATTATTTTATTTATATTTATAACAAATTGCTCTTACAAAATATAAATATCAATCTTATATTCACCCCTATTCTGCGTTTCGATTAAGTCTCCGCATTCAGTTCCGTTGCAATCGAAAATTGGTATTCTGATAAAAAACGGAATCGCAGGAAAAAGGAGAAGACAACAATGTTTATAAAACTAACAGCATCACTGTGGAATGTGGAAATGAAATTGCAAAATAAGCAAGTTTGTTATCGTTTTCATAAACAAATGTCAAATTTAATACAAAAAGTTGTTTGTATACATAATTTAAAATAAGTTCTTAATAAAGTTTAATAAGAAAAAGGAAATATATACAAAAACAAACTAAAATTAATTGTTCATAAATATATTACAGTGCAAAGAATCTTGTGAAGATAAAGGTACATAATAAAAAAAATTAACAGTGTTGTGATTAAATATGGAAAGACCAAAATAAAACTTTAATAAAAATTGTAGGGGATTAATTTACTGTGCTACATTTTTTTTCTCAATAATTTAATTTTTTAATTTCTATAACAGCTGCATTATTGTTGGTCAGAGAGGAGAACAATATGAGATATAATGAGGCTGGCATTTTTTTATTGGAGGGCCAAGTGCATTGATGATTCCTGCAACTTCCTCCCAGAACACTGCTACTTCTTCCTTTGATCGCTGGTGATATCCACATGCAATGTCTGCATTAGATGACATTAAATTTACCAATTTTTCATACTGCTCTGGTCTTGTTGTTTTGAACACAAAATACATAAAAACACATCAGATTCGAGTACAAAAATTAATTAAAATAAAAAATAAATAAATTTACTTAAATAAAATAATTTTAAATGCTTTTTTTAAACGTTACTAAACATTTTATATCATTTTCTACTTACATTTTTTTAAATTTTTTAACTAAAAAACAGATAACGAAAACTTCTCCGTCAACAAAAAAACAACTGAAAAAACGGAGTTCCGATCGTAATGCAGAATACATACAATCGAAAGAAACAGCGGAATCGAAACGCAGAATACTCAAGTTGCCAGACGGAGAAATTTTCGATCCGAATCGAAACGCAGAATAGCCCATTATCATGTAAACGTGCCTTTCTTTAGCATTTATTTTAAAGTACCTCAATTTGAAGAGTCTTCAGATTCAGAAATGGCTTAGGGCCATTATTACAACTTACGGCTAAGATGCCAACCTTATTAATAGCCAATTAGTTGAAGGCACCTTTAGCAGAAGTAGTCGATAACTGACCGTTAACCATTTTTCATTATTTGTTTATTCCTTTTTTTTTTCTTGTTTGTTTTATTTTTAGCTTTCAATAGTTTTAACATACATAAAAGAAATAACAAGAATATTTTATTTTTATATATTTTTATTTCTTTTTTTTTTCAAAAAATAAAATTAAAAAATATAAATGTGGAAACAAAAATGTTGCCATTAAAGGAGAACGAACGATAAAAATTTGTATGAAAAATTATAAAAAAAAGTAATAAAAACCTCTCCCCAAAACCGCGCGGGTAATTTTTTTTCAATTTTATAGTTTTGACTCACCTTGTTTCCATTACTCGTGGTGTTTCCATTAAAGGAAACGAGTGAGAACGAACGATAAAAATTTGTATGAAAAATTATAAAAAAATAATAAAAAAAAAGTCTCCCCAAAACTGCGCGGGTAAATTTTTTATTTATAGTTTTGACTCATCTTGTGCAACAAAACAAAAATTAAAGACTACTTTTAGGAGGTAAAAATTGTAGTGGCTTCACTTCATTGAAAAAATGTGGCACCTTCAAATAAATACAAAACTTCCCGTAAAAAATTTACAGGTAAGATTGTCTTCCCGGTAACATATGGTTTACTTTTAGCTTAAAAGGAAGTTGTAATAATGAAATGCGTTTTAAATAAAGCCGAGTTGTAATAACGGGCCTTAAAACATTACCTAGCAATGATAAAAAAACAAAGAGAAGCTGTGAGAAATGGTGCAAAAATTGTTACAAAGCCTGACAGCTTGACAGAGTGCTGGAAAATTTTCGGCGATTTGTTCATTGAAAACAAAAAGGTTCTAGACAAGTACAAGTTTGTATAAATGAGTTTATTTTATTATGCACTTTCGAAGCAAACGAAATGAAATTGAAACAAAAACAAAAAATTAAGTTTGCTTTTTATGACCATTTACTATAAATCTTTATTGTTTAAAAAAGGGTTATCTTCGGGCTTCAATATGGTCAGATGAAAATTAAGTACCAACGTTTCGTTTGCTTTATTCAAACATCATCAGGGGCATAAATAGTATCAGTTAAACATTTGAAACATATACAAATAATACAACATTAATTTGACTGTAAATAAATAATATAGAATTTCCTAACTGTTGAACTTACAATTATTTCATGGTTTTTCTTTGTAAATTAAACATTAACGGCCGTATTCATAAAAATTATTGTATGTTTATTAAACAGTTATTTGACAAATTTCCCATAGAAACTTGTCAAATAACAGTTTAATAAACATAAAATATTTTTTATGAATAAGGCCATAAATAAATAAATAACTGGATATCACATCAAATATTTCGTCAACCTTGTCATATTATCACAGATTCGTTACTAAATTATTGCAATGGAGTATTGTAGTTTTGTTTCAAACATTAAATTAAAAAATAGAGTTAAAAGATTATGCAAATATTGGATTAATTATTGCTCTTAGAGATTATTGTTAGAAATTATATAAGACGACAGCGACGATGAGGAGGAAATCTACATTACACGCAACGTGTTTCGAGTCTGGGATGCCTGTGGGCCTTTGTTAGAATTTTAAATAATTTATTAACATTTGAACTAATAAATATAAATAATAATAGAAAGGGTTGTTCCAAGACTACCAGTCCAGAGTTTTTCAAAGAGATTTTACGATTGGATCAAATGGCGAAATCTGCTACATACGAGATTTCGAGTCAAATCTAGTTAATTTTGACGAGATTTCCCATACAAAGTGGTCTATTTTGCCACTAGATTTTGATGAAAGCAGTTTTTTTTTTTTTTTTTGTACTCAATTACACCACTGTGATTTTGGTCACAACAGAACTTGAAAACACTAAGCTGCAATAAAAAAAAACTATACCTTTGCAAGATGAATTCACTGTGATATAGTGTCTGTCTGTCAAGGTGCATTAACGTCTATAAGGTGGCAGCGCTATGCTATGTGACAGTTTTTTGCTACTGGCAATATATATAGTAAAATACACACGTCAAATGTATTGTTTACATTTTTGAAAGTGTATTTGTATTTTGTATTTGCTATACAGTTGGAAATAAACTTCAAAGTATAGGAATCACAGCATGGACGGAATAACCTAGACCTTATGCCAACGATGGTATTTTTTTGCGGCGCTGTGACTAACTGTACCGACCTATGCCTTTACATAGGAGTTGCCATGTGATTAACAACGAAATACCCCCCCCAAAAAAAAAAAAGACTGTAAACTAATACAGTTAGTTGAGGTAGACAGTTAACCAATGAAGGTGAGAAGCAAAACTCTCGAAAGCCAAACAACTACAAATGGCCCAACCGCCCTTGAGAAATAATTACGATGACGCGAGAGCTGTTCTCCAGCCCAGAGCTGCTTTACGACTGACTGACTTTTGAAAGTGAATTTAGTGTTTTATTGTGAATTAACTGCCTTATAGCACATTTATACCAATTCAAAATCTAGATTTGAATTGAAATCTACAACGAAATCTATATCGTTTACACCACCGTTTTTTGAAATCTAGCAAGATTTCATTTGCTCCAAAATAATTTATGCATGCGGGTTTGACAATACAATATTATCAGAGACTGAATACACCAGCATTAAAAAGTATATTTTTTGTGCCCAGAGACTGCATACACCACATTATGGTGCAATTTTTGTTGCAGCGTAGTATTTTTAAGTACTTTTTGCAAGAAATCACAGTTGCATCGCTTAGTACTGAGTAGATTTCAGGAGATTTCGTCGAAATCTACTCATAAAGTAGATTTCATTTTGTATGGGAAATATTCTCAAAATCTACTAGATTTGGCTTGAAATCTCGAATGAGCAGATTTCGCTTTGGTGTAAATAGGCTATTATTTATAAAAAAATTTTCATGTTTATTAAGCTGTTATTGCACTGATTTCTATACGAAATTTGTATAATAAGAGCTTAATAAACATGAAAACATTTTTTGAATAAGGCCGTAAACATTTAAAAATTATTTTATTAATATAAAAATAGTACAATTGAAAATAATTTATTGAAAAGTTACTTTCATTGTTTACAAAAGAAAAAAAAAAAGAGAAAAAAGTTACAAATATTTTTGACAAGCATAGCTTGTCACATGCCTGTTTTTGTTGTACTGCTGTAAATTTGCTCTAGTGCTGCCACCTTATAGACGTTAATGCACCTTGAGTAAGGTGCAAATATTTTACATTCAGAAATGACGCATTTTGTAGAAAAGAACTTATCGCCCTTACAGAGTGCCAAATATTTTGTTCAAACGAACGCTAAATTGCCGTTTTTAAATAATATTCGCACGATATGAAAACTCTAATAGATAATCCACATTTTTCTAGGTCAAACAGTTGGGAAAATTATATCTAGAGAAATCTATCTTATCATTACTTAAATAGTCACCCCGTTACATATTGCGAAAATAAAAAGAAAACTAATTTGTTAGTTTTATTTTATCAAAACGTTTTATTTTAAAATGTTAAGTATAAAAGTATATATGCATGTGTGTAAGTATGTAGTAGATAGATACCATTTGATTATTTGGAATTGTTGGGAAAAATAGAGATGTTTTGCAAAAATAACAAAACGTGCGTAAGTAAGCATATTTAAATTTATATAATATGATAATAAACATATAAAAAAAAGACACTTAATTGTTTTCACATTTTTTTCTCTTCGAAGAAACTTTTTCAAAAGTTGAATTTCAAGCACCCACAACCAGAAAAATAATATACATAAATTTCTTTAGATTGCATCCTCTTCTTCATTCGTTTAAATCTTGGCAGTCTTAACCAAGTTCAACTGCTCGGTTAACATGCGACCGAAATCAGGATGAACCATAGAGAAGTTCTTGACAGCACGTTCTTGTATAAAGCTGCTGGCATTAGACAAATGACCGGCAATATTGTTGACCAGACGTTTGCGAGCAGCCTCATCCAAAACGCGTAGCCAGAAGTCAGTAACTTGACTAAAGTTGTCCTCATCACCACTGCGGTAACGGTAGACATCGCCACTAACAGGGCATTTGGATTGCAAGCTTCGGCTGCGAGGACACTCTTCAGGACCGGAGAACGAGTTGGGATAGTAATTGGGGGCATTGCCTTGATTATCGGTTACAGTCATAGGACCATCACGTTGATAGTTCTTAACGGATACACGGTAAGGACAATTGACAGGAATTTGCAAATAGTTGGCTCCCAAACGATGACGATGAGTGTCCGAGTAAGAGAAGAGACGGCCTTGCAACATCTTGTCGGGTGAGGGTTCAATACCGGGTACCAAGTGTGCCGGACTGAAAGCAATTTGTTCAACTTCAGCAAAGTAATTGGTGGGATTACGATCCAGCACCATTTTTCCCACTTTAATGAGTGGGAACTCCTTGTGAGACCACACTTTAGTCACATCGAAAGGATTGTATTTAAAGGTTTTGGCCTGTTCAAAAGTCATAACTTGTAAGCACAAATTCCAGCTGGGATATTCACCCTTCTTGATGGCATTGAACAGGTCACGTATAGAATAATCAGGATCAGAACCCGCCAACTCATCAGCTCTCTTGGCATCCAAATTTTTAATGCCTTGATTGGATCTGAAGTGGAATTTACAATAAATTGGTTCGCCCTGTTTGTTAATCAACTTGAATGTATGCGAACCATAACCATGCATATAACGATAGCCATCCGGAGTACCACGATCCGAGAACAAGAAACTCACTTGATGGGTGGTTTCAGGACGCAACGAAATAAAATCCCAAAACATATCAGCATCCTTCAAATGAGTTTGGGGATTACGTTTTTGGGTATGAATAAAACTGGGGAACAATATGGGATCACGTATAAAGAAAATTGGTGTATTATTGCCCACCAAATCCCAGACACCATCGTCCGTGTAGAATTTCACAGCAAAACCACGAGGATCACGGGCGGTATCGGCTGAGCCGCTTTCGCCACCCACCGTCGAAAAACGTATGGCCACCGGAGTACGTTTGCCCACTTTTTCGAACACCTTAGCCGCACAGTATTTGGTAATATCATCGGTAACTTCAAAATACCCAAAGGCGCCGGCACCTTTAGCATGGACTACACGTTCGGGAATACGTTCGCGGTCGAAATGCGCCATCTCATCCAAGAACTGAACATCTTGCAAGAGTACTGGACCACGAGGACCGACAGTTTGGGTGGCATCTTTAATGCCAACGGGGCTGCCAGCGCCAGTTGTAATAGCACCAGGCGGAGTCTGAAAAAGAAGAGAAAACAAATCAAATAATAAAATTATTGGGATTTTTTTTTTTTAAATTAAAGCTGTTTGAAATATGTACATATCTACTATATAGTTATAAATATTGAAACTTTTTTCTACAGGTATACAAGCTTGAGTTGGCAACACTGCTTTATTTGATTTTGCCAAGTAGAGAAAATGATACTTATGTCAACTCGCTACAAAAACAAGTAATATGAACCAACTGCAAAATAAGTTTTTTTTTTGACAGTACGGCAAGGCTTTTTCCTTGGAGCTGTTTCATAGGAAAATTAATAACATATCTAATTTCAATCAATACATATTGGGTATACAAGTTAATAATGACGGCTTGGACAACATATCTATCACATATGGTTTTTGTCAATAATAGTATATTTTGTTTTTTTTTTTTTTTTTGGAGGTTAAAAATCTGTCATTATAAATAAGTATTCGATAGACCCCAAAGTGTAAACACGCATTTTTAACAACTACTATAATAACGTCGAATTTGTGTCCAAAATAATATTTTGCAAGAAATACTCATTTCCATCTGAAGAAAACGGCTACTGAAAGTTATCGATTATTGGTAGAAGCTTACGGTCAACATGCACCAACTCAAAAAACTTGTGAACGTTAGTTTGCGCAATTCAAAAGTGGTGATTTCGATATAGACGACAAGAGGAGGGCCTGATGAGCAGAAAAAGTTTGGCGATAAGGAATTGGAAGCAGTACTCGACGAAGATTGTTATCAAGCTTGCATTATGATTGGGAGTCACACAACAAGTCATTTACATACGTTTAAAAGCATTGGGTAATTTGAGTGCCATATGAATTTAAGCCAAGGGACGTTGAAAGGCGATTTTGCATGTTGGAAATAATGGAAGCATATTCAGAACCCGACCAACCAGCCAATTCAACGCTGAAGCCGAATATCCATGACGCAAAAGTAATGCTTTATATTTGTTAGGATCGGAAGGATGTTTTGTATTATATGCTATAGAAATCGGGTCAGACGATCACCGAGAACCTCTGCCGAAAACAACTGATTCATTTCAAGAGAGCGAATTAGCTCACCCGTTTTATAATCCAAACCTTGTAACTTCTGACTAGCATTTGTTTCGATCACTGTAGAATGCCCTTACTGGAATATGGTTCACTTCAGAACAAGGTATCAAAAAATGGTTTGATTCATTTTTTACCTTGAAACCGGAGAGGTTCTTTTGGCGCGGAAAGATGGGAAAGAGTAGTACCTAACGACGGACTATACTTTGATTAATGCCTCATGTCATTCTGTTATTATAATAAATTCATTTTTTAAACAAAAAGATCGATATTATTCGATAAGTTTAATACCTAATACGAGGTGCATTTGTTAGAGTTATATAAGTTTAAACCATAATAAGACAAAGAAATTAATGATACGGGTTTTACTGTATAAAAAATTGTAATATAATTTCTAAGCGTGGCGCGTATGAGAAGCAGTCTGGAACACCAATTTCCACAAGTTTTTATCAGCACTTGCGACCGTATTTCGCCAATAACTCTTCGCATGTTGATTTCCAAGTATTCAGTTGACCTTAACGTAGGTAAGGGTCTCCAATTTGTTATAGCAAATAAAATTGTAAGAAGCTCCAGCACGACTTAGGTAGTGTTCGGCCTTCCGACAACCCTCACATCGGAGTACACCTGTCTGCGTGCTATAAATGTGAATTTGTTATTAAAGAAGTTTGAGTTTTTCGAACTCTTACTCGCATGTCTAAACGCTAGGTTAGACATCTGGGGATAATAATGATCATATTCATAAAAATTTAAATGAATTTGAAATGTGTTTTAATTCAAAAATTTTATACAAAATTTTACTAAAATTCATTTCAAATATATTTCAATTTTTTATGAATATACATATAAATATTTAATACTCTTTTAGTAATTTTTTTTTTTTTTTTTTTTTGTAAAGAAAATATTTTAATTGTTCCGAAAATTGTTATTATTCTAAACACACAACTTAAAATATCGACAATTGAATATTGTGAATTTAAGAAACTTGCAAATTAAATTAATTTGGGTGTAACAACTTCAAATCTGTCTGTTGAAAAACGCGTTAATTTAAATTTGACAAGTTGAGATGATTTAGTAGTAAGTTAAACAAAATCAAGTAACTAAAATTAAAATACTCCACTTTCATATGCTCGAAGTAGACATTTTTGAGCAACAAAATAATTTTAAAAATGCATTAAATGGTTGGCTTATCGCAATCAGGTTTTGTCAAAAACAAAAAAAAAGCAAACATATTGTAAAAAGATATCGCATTTTTAGCTTTTAAGGTTGTTCTTGTTTGTATTTGGGGGCAAAAACATGTTTGAAATGTGTTGATACAATGTTTTTATTTATTTTAATTACTCTAGATATTGTTTAATTTTAAATTGTTGTTAATTAAATATACATATGTATTGATATCGCAGAACGATTTTTGGTATAAAACGCAAAAACTTGTTTTAAAGTTAAAATTGTTAATAAAAATAAAAAATGATAATAATAAAATGACTTAAAAAATGTAGTTAAGCTTTAATAAAATCGCTTTCTCACAGATTCCGAAAGTAATTAGAATGTCTTTTCTTTTCGGATTCCGTTTAATTATCAAATCCTATTTTAATATGATGTGGCAATGTGGCAACACAGTGTTTCAAACTGCAAAATAAACTGCAGGCATGGAAAGTTGAGTATAATTAAAAAATTTATTTGCAGTTACTAAGTAGCAAGGATGTTTATATATAACATTCTATGTGCAAGCAATACGGTTATATAAAATCACATAGAATACATAATAAAAACGTAGAAAAGGCTGTGAAAATCTTGAATTTGACCAAAAATACATTTGACCAAAAATACAACATGAAATTGTCAGTGTAAAATATCAAAAACATCTTAAAAGGTGGTTATACTATAGAAATAAAATACTGAATACTATATTGCACTTTGTTCCCATTGATCTTTATATAATGGCCATCTTTGCTTGTAGCGCAGCGAGGCTTATTACGGTTATAGACGAAAAACATTCGGACATATAAGGATTCTTAACTTGCTGTCTGCCCCCGGTCTTAAATTAGTCATAGGGATATATTACTTCTAGTTTCGATTTATAAAGAACGTTCAAAGTCGCAATCCACTCCACGAAGAAGTGATTTATGAGTGTGTGTGTAAGCTGATGGAATTATATTCCATCAGAGTGTTTCACGGCTGGAGCTAAAACAAGCAACTGCATTGGTTTCGTGGTGTTCTGCGATGAGCTTGGTAATGAGTCTTTTCGCAGTTGCAAAAAAAAGATTGATTGTATAACCATCATCAGAAAAAAATCTTAAAAAACACAGTCCCAATATACGCACAATCCCTTGTATTTTTTTTTTTTTTTTTTAGTTTTGGGACACCCTGCATACACTGATTAGTTTTAATTAATTTAATTGCAATATGTTAAATGCTGTAATAACGTTTGTTTTGGTCCTTCCGATGCTGTTATTGATAGGTTCAAGCCTAACGTCTACAAACACTACTCCCTCTTTTCTCCTCCTCATAAACTATTTTCTAGTTCCAGCACAATGCACTGCGTATTTAAGGGTCATCCCCTGAGTAATTGTTCATAAAGAAAAAAAAAAAACTAAAACGAAGAAGAAAGAGTGATGAAAAATTCCTGTTTGTCTATTAATTTCTCAAATGCAAGAGGTTTATGCAAGACCAAATTAGAAATAAAATATATATAGTCTAAAAAACTAAAAATCAAAGTAATTATCTATGTAACCAGATAATTATCCGTATAAGGTTTTATCCCAAAATCGGTTTTAGGAAAAATCAAAATCCCCCCATGTCCTCAGAAGTAATACGACAACCTTAATTTTCGCACTAAAACGAATGACTGTTTGTAGTTCAGATGCATCTTCCCCAGCAAATACGCATACCGAATATGAAAAACCGGGTCCAAACTGGTTAGCGAAATGGTTCCGAAGTTTTTTGGGAGTTCCCAAAATCAGCTTTGTGATTCCCCAAAATCCCTCCACCTCTCCGAAAGCAACACGGCAACTGCAATTTTCGCACTAAAGCAACAACACTGGGTATAAAGTTTTTTATATGTAATAATCACTCATATGGCATGGGTTTAGAGTGTTGCAAACATACAAGTGAAACTTGTACTAAAACGAATGACCGTTTATTGTTCAGAATTATGTTCCACGGCAAATACGCACACCGAATATGAAAACCCGGGTCCAAACTGGTTAGCGAAATGGTTCCGAAGTTTTTTTTTGGAGTTCCCAAAATCGGCTTTGTGATTCCCCAAAATCCCTCCACCTCTCCGAAAGCAACACGGCAACTCCATTTTTCGCACTAAAGCAGCAACACTGTGTATAAAGTTTTTCATATGTAATAAGCACTCATATGGCATGGGTTTCGAGACAATCATTCAAGTCAAACCAATTTAAGTGTGTTAAAAAATGTCTGGCATTCGCCAGTTTAAGTGTAAAAGCGGCCCTGTCTATAAGGTAAAGAATTAAGATCTTTAAAGGGATATGGGTCAGCAAATTGACAAGGCCCGGTTGCAGAGTTGCATCGTTGGTGCTGAGTAGAGCTGAATTGCAACCAGAAAGTGGCTTAAATATCTTAAGCTCTTCAGCAAAAACGTTTGCTTTATAAACCAAGTCTGTCTCGTATAAGAATTAACAGCATAAGCTAATCTGCCTGCAAATCTGCCAAATTCTTAAACGGCGCTGTCAAGCCGTTGCTAAGTTCGTATATATCGTTACAAACATACCTATTTGGGAGGGTGCAAAATAAAAACCAGAATCTCTGCCTTTTTTGCATCAAAACTATTTGTGTAAAATACAAAACATTTATCGATTTTAAGAAAATGTAAAATGCCTTTTTAAACATTTTTTTTTTTTCAAATGTTACAACTCTAAAAACCTTGTTAAACAACATTTAACAATTTGGAGTCAATGTTAAAAATCAATAAGCACACTCCTCCCCTCCCCCCACAGGGTTTCTAAATGCACCTTTCAATATTTAGCAAAAAATTGTTGAGCGTGATTTTATTTTTATTTTGTTAACAGAAATCTAAACGTGAGCGGCAAAGTAGAATAACGCAATTTTAATGGCTGAAAAACAACAACAAAAAAACCCATCAAAACAAATCAACAGGTTTCTTTGTACATCTATTGCGTATTACCAAAGAAGACAGAGTTGTAATATCATGTTAAGTACTTTCAAATGTGCACTGCAAACAAACAAACAATATTACAATTAACAAACACCAAATAAAGTGCAAAAAATGCAACTCAAGCCTTCGTTGCAAACAATAAGATTGTGGCACAGATATTTGCTGATTTTTTTTTTTTTTTTTGTACTTTCTTTAGCAGACAAAGTCAATAAACTTAAATGACTTAGTGCAGGAAAACAAGAACAACGACTATTGGAAACCAGCTTTAGGTCGGCTTAAAAGCAGATAATCAAAAAAAAAAAAAAAATAAATAAATAAAAAAAAGTCTCAAACTCATGAATAATAGAGAACACAAATATGCTCTCATTTCAACTGAAGAGAACAAGTTTAAAGCAAACGGCAAATTGATTAGCGGATTTTTTTAACAAAACAATATTTGCAAAAAATAAAAAAAATTTCAAAGAAAAATATTTAAATTATATAAATAATCCAACGAAAAAAAACACAACTTATACTTAAGTTCAGTTTAAACAATTCTATCATTAAAATCAATCGCTTTTGTGTTCTCTAATACAAGTTACAAGTTTAAGCCGGTGATCACCATGCACCCTCAAGCAAGACCTGGTAAAGTGTTGGAATTACAATAAATACAACACCAAAAAACATCCATGTATTTTGTTGGTAGAAATGAATAAGTGTTGTCAAAATCTTGAAAAAGCAGAGGAGGATACGCGCTATGTATAAATTACTGGGAAACATTGTATCTCTTAAAGGTAATCTATTTACATAAAGCTTTTTCTCACAAATCTTGTCTGCCAGGTATCTTGGTCCCTATTATTCGAAATAATATAAGCGGTTCTTAAAAAGATGGCTCATAGACTTTCATCATATGGTAGGCATCACTGACCTTCCAAATTTTCTGTCTTTGAATGCTGTAGAGTCTAATTATTGGAATTATTCGAATGTATAGCATATTTCTTTAGAAGGGTATACAATTTTAAGTTGGCAGCACTTGCGAAAATCAGCTGAAGTCCAGTAAATCACAAGCATCTTCATTGTCAGGAATTAAGCAACGTTTTCTTTATGTAATTAAACTTTTAACCCACAACAGCCACAACGTTCCAGCCGAGATAGGACATCTTATTATAAATCAGTCCTGGACGACTTGTAAATATACCATCACGCGAACTACTGATTATCATGTTGTCAATCAGTCCATTGATGATTGTTTTACAAATATTCAAGAGTTTTGCGCATTTAATTACAGCTGCTATGCCACCCAAGGTACTGGTACACCTTTATAGCCTAGAAAGCGTAGTACCCTGGAATAATAAGAAAAGCAATACCTACTTTACGGGGAAATACAAGAGTTAAACATATAGATTTGATCTACGTCACCACCTGCCTTACGACTTTACTTATTTTAACGGTGAACTTAATCTACCTGTGACCTAGACAACGGCACAACAAGGCCCCCATGTGGCTTACAAACAAACACATATGGCAAAAAAGGTAGGACTTCCTAGTCCCTTCTGTAATTATAGCCTAGCCTGGCAATGAAATCAACGCTTTAAAGACGACAGCTCTAAGTCCATAAAGAACATCCGGACTTAAAACAGATTTGTCTAATGTAACCCACCATCCAGTTTCTTACTACAACAGATAACTGTTGCGAGACATTAGCACCTCGAAAACATGCGGACCACAAACATAAGATATTACGCCTCCATAATAAAGAGTTACCTTTCTGTGGTTTAAAGTTCAAAGTACATTCAAGACGCAGGGACCTCTACCACATCGAATACCCAGGATGGTTTGCTAAAAAAAACATGTTGGGGGTATACTGATCACCGTTCTATTATTCATTCTTCGGTGAAGGTTGCAGGAGTTTGTACACAACCAAAATTATGCATTTCATCTCAAAAGTTTGACTGCCAGGACGATCGATGAAAAATTCCCTTCTATAATCCAGAAAGCCTACGTAAGGAATACTTCATTAAAACTCTGGCGGAACTGGCACAGTAACAATAACAAGTTTTTAGCTACACAACACTGCATTCTTATACCGAGGAACGATCTTAAAGACTTAAAAAAATTATGCGAGTCCGCTGCGCCGTTCACTCGCTCCTCAACTAAGACAAGGTTCTGTTCTTTTGAGAATATCAAAATTTTTCACAACATTTCCTATATGTATATAGAACGATAAATATAAGATTCTAAATAAATTTGGAACTCATTTTTAGAAACTATAAAATTCTCTGCATGAAACTTTATTTAGCTCTATCGATCAAATTTCTTATCGCATTTGAATAAACTTTATCTTAGAAGCGTTTTACAGTTTGATCATTTTGCCAACGTGGAGTGCAATTGCAAATAGCAATTAAATACCAAAAAAATTATAAATTTTAAAAATTGTTGCCACCCAATTAAATAATTCAATTTTTATAAATACTTCCACGGCTTACTTGTATATTCATATTTCACTCTTTTCCTGATACTGCTGTCTTATTTAAATCCCTGATAAATTTGATAAATTAACAACCCATCAGAATCTTAGAGTTCATTTGATTCAAGCGAGAGATAAAAACTTTTATCTTTCTTTTTCGATTAACACCACTTGAAGGAAAGAGGTAGAGCATAGCGGAATTGCGAATGTTTTAATGTCAACTGCCGATAATTGAATGGTATCACACGACCCATTTAAACCTTAAAAAACTGCTATCGCCCCACTGTTGTTTTGAAGAGGGAAAACGTTTTACGTTTTTTACGATTTATAGCGAGCTTGCTTTTTCAATAGCGACGATTTCCACAACTAAATTAAGTTGCGAACTAGGCGCTTAATATCAGCTGTTGGTAATTGGATGATGTTATACGATATAGAACTCTTAGGAAACTTTAAAAGACCGATTTCGTCTGCTTTAAAGAGAGAACGCATTTTTTTCCTGTCGATGTATAGCGACCGGGGTCATCTAATAGCGACGACTTGCAAACAGACCATATCAAGGATAGTGTTTAATCAGTCCTATCAAGAATACTATTCACCGCCGAATGGCAGGTTCTATAAAGAATGCACCTTTGCGACAACAAAGCGCAAGAGCTGTTGAAGTCATCGATCAAAATTTGGTGTATTTAGAAACCCAAGTGGTTAAGGTGGACTGCTATGGGAGTTGGAAATATTATCTGCAGCGATTTCTAAACAATTAGGTACATCAATATCGGAATTTAGTCGATATCAATTCACATGAGATCCACAAACGTCAAAAACAAAAGTGGTAGAGATAGACTGCTGTTGGGATCCTAATCGGTATATAAGTAAACAAAATAGTCGAATTTGATTAGATATCAATCCACATAAGATCCACGAGTATCCAAAGCAAAAGTTAAAAGTTAAAAGTCGATAACTATGAATTTCCTTTAGCCTGAAATGCATGACAATGGCTCTAACGGCCTGTGATTTCAACAGAACGGCCTTGCGCTCTACACAGCACATTATACGTAAGGCACATTGCACGAGAGATTAAAGGACAGAGACATATTTCGTTGAGGTGATGTGAACCGACCACCAAAATAGTGTAGTTATATTCGGTTAGACTTTATTTAGACTATGCGGAATTTTCTTAAGTATCAGGCCTATGCGCACCAAAGTTATATAGAATTAAATTAGCAATTGGAGGATTTGGCAATTTCATATGGAGGTAAAGTAAACTGACTACTTTTCTATGAAATTGGCCTAATTCCTAAATGCAAGTTGCAATGCAAATTTACAATACATACACTTCGTAAACGCATACGTTAACTTTCTGGCAACGTCGTTTGGCAACTCATTTTAATGAGTATCAGCTGTCAGAATTGGGCATCATTTTTATTTTTACGCAAACATTTTTATTTTGATCACTTTTCTTCTTGGGATTTTTATTAATATGAACTTAATAAAAGTTAATATTTTTTGAAGGTTTAGCCTGAGATAATTCCTCAGCACTTGCCTGCAAAATGAATAAATAATTTTGTGTTACCTCCATTTTTGTTTTATTCAATTTTATAACATGTGTTTGACATTTATTTAATGTATGAGTTGCATAACGACGTTCCTAAATGCCCATAAAATGCAAAAAATTTCTCTGCAAGGCCAGGTTGTACCTAAGACATTGCATATGCATTTTTTTTAACCATGCAACGCAACTTGCGTTGAGGAAGTCGACCATTTTCTCAAGTCGCTTGTTTATACGATAAACTGATCTGTCTCTAATGAAACTATGCGAAAATAGAATTATGCCCATTGTTGTTACTTTAAACAAATTATAACTAAAAAAATCTTCGGAATGAAATAATTTCTAACTTCAAGAATGAAACCAATATTTTCTCATATAAATGATTTCTTTTCAAAAAACTTTTCAGATTTTCCTTTTTTTAACGACCAAAAAAAAAAAAAGGATTCAATTCCGTTTCTGAAAAGCATTGAGTTCTGTGACATGACTGATAATGAATATTTTAATTTAGAAGTTTAATTTTTAAGCGAAACGAAAATTGAAGAAAATATTTGATTACAAATTCTTTAAGCTTCGCTGTCAAAAATTATCAATTTGCCAATCCCCACCCTGTTTTTAATTCATTATCTGACTTAATTAAAAAGCAAAACACACTCCTAGATAACAAAGTATTTATGTACTTACATATGTATATGTATTTATAATAAGGAATGCGTAAGTATGTATGTATGTGTGTACTGTATGCGCGAGTATGTACTCGTATACGAAATAAAAACTGTGCTGTGCAGTCTAGTGAAAACGATGTTTACAATTTGTTTTTACTTCTTATCAATTCTAACTGCAAATACATATTCTGCACCTTAATAGGTTTGAGCAGGGAATGCTAAATAGACGGCGGAGAGGATTTAAATAAATTTAATATAAATTTTATAAAATGCACTTATTCTCCGTTGAATAAAATATATCATTAAGTAAATTTAGATTTTCATCAGCAGAATTCCATTTGTTTTTAATTTCACAAGATAAAAATATTATTTCTAAGTGTTAATAATATCACGTACATACATACAGGGTGTTTTAATAGAGTTACACAAGTACAAATCATCATAAAACAAAAAATATAGTAAATTAACATCAATGAAACGTGCTTTATGGGTTAAACATTTTGTGATGTTTAAATATGACTTCGGCGTAATCTGGAGCCCCAATTTTGGCAAACTCTTTCCACCAATCGCGGCAGCATTTGGCCACTGCCCCCAGATATATAATTGACTCCCCCGGTAAGCCAGTTTCTCCTTGGCTTACCGGGGGAGTAACTTGTCCTTGCTGCTTTCAGGTATACAGAGGCGTAAGGGTCTCTCACATGTTGAAGAAGTAAAACTCTAGGAAGTCCCCAGTAAGCCAGTTTTGCCTTGGCGTATTCTTAACTTGGTGTTGCTGCCTTCTGGTGTACAGAGGCGTAAGGGTCTCTCACATGTTGAAGAAATAAAACTCTAGGAAGTTCCAGCATGACTTAGGTTGTGTTGAGACTTCCGAAATCCCTCACTAAACGTTAATTGGCAGAACAGAGAGCAACAAGTTCCCATCGTGAAACTGAACGCGGCTGAGATGCCTGCATCTTGGCTCCATAGTGGGGGAATGGAGCATTTAATCACCCACTGTGGAGCACAGAACATACAGGCTACTACAAGCTTATATGTTAAGTGAATGTGGCTTAATATCACTCCCAATGAAGGGACATCCTTAACCCATAATGTGGCAAGGGGACGCACAATAGATCAACACTGGTCGCAGTGCAAATGGCTGATGAGAGCCACATTCCATCCAATAATAATAATTATAATAATCTTGGCTGAAACGCTCTAGTTATGGTTTAGACCTAAACTCATAGAGAGGAGGATTGGTACTTATTCATTATAAAGGTTCGATGCCCTATCTTCGGCCTTCAATTATCTTAAAGGTGTTGTTGTTGTATTCATTGAAATTTTGCATAAAAACTTTTTTAGTCGTATCTTGACTTAAGATGTTATGATATGAACGTACATCAGTTTAGAAATATATGTATAAACATTAGCTCCCAATTTTCACTATGTATGTATATTTTATTGGCTGCATTTTACCTAATAAGGTACAATACCTCATCTCAATAGGACTCGCATAGTGGAAATTGCGAGTAAGCAAGTCAAATTTCCTTAGAATGCAATCTGTTCAAATCAAATTAAATTTTTCCGTGGTTTTATTCAAACCAAACACTACAAGAGGGATTTTATTCAATACCAAATTAACTGGCATCACTCATTTCGAATGCCAGATGTTTTCAGTGGGTATTTAATTTTTCTTAGAGAGTGCAGTGTTACCCAATAGTTCAAGTTCCCATGCCGATAATTTGCCGCATTAACCAAGTTGAAGTTGAAAAACAATAAAAACAACTCACAAAACAACAAAGTCATTCCCAAGCCGGCAAGTTATAATATGTAAATATGTATGTAAATGCACGATAAAACAGAATGCAGCAGATGTGAATACAAAATAATTTTGAATTTTTAATATGTAGAGGAGTATGTTCTCCACTTAATCGTGAAACAAAGTTATGCACATATCCATACATACATATATACTGAAACACATACACATACACATACATACAAGAATACGAGATAAATCTCTGTGCAAAACAAAAATATAATTAAAAATTTATATGTTTTTAATGCATTGTTAAATGATAAAGCAACAAAAAGGCAGATAAGAAATATTTTAAAATTAATGATAAGATGTTAATTCGTATTTTTCACAAATTAAGTGATAAAAATGGCACTTGTGCAACATACAATACAGTATCCCTTTTAAAATAATTTAAGGTGCTAATAATTTTAAAGGTTAAATCATTTTATTAGGGAACAGTTTTAGTTTCCAGTAGTAAAAATGTCTAACATTTTCTATAAAACAATCCAAATTGAGAGAGGTTACCAAGGCGATTGGAATATCAGCTGATTTTGACGGCTTATTGCTAGCAAGGCAAATTCATTACTAGGTGAACATAACAGCACAGGTGATTATTTTTTGCTTTTCGCGTTTTTCCAATGAGACTGTCAAATTTTTTTTCTTTTGTTAACAAACTTTTTCGCGCCATTTTAATCTGAGGTTTTTTTTTGTATGATTTAGTGCAATTTCAGGAAATTTGTATGAATTTAAAAGCGAAAAACTAATATAATCTGTAATTTTAATTACAAACAATTATAAAAGTTTATATTTAGCGTTTATATAAAATGTTTTCCCAGCTGAAAAATCTTAGGCGAATTTAGATTTTGACATTCACGATATGTTTTACAATAACAAAATACATAGTACTGAATTCGCCTTTACACTCGCACTATAAAATCAAAACTATAAAGGGGGATGGACACGATCGAAATGCTTAACAAGCCGGCTTGATGGAAAATCAAAAATTTTTAATTTGCGAGCATTCTTGCTGTCACACGCTTGGTTGTATCTATGGAAGCCATCAAACACGAAGAAATTTCTATTATTACTTGATTTTCATTGTGAACGCTTGTCGGGAAAAGGAAATAAAAAAAAGAGGAAAATAATGAAAAAGTAATAAAAAAAAATTTTGGATTTCAATCTTGAACAAAAAAAAAGCCATTCTTAGAAAATCAAAATACCAAAAACAAATAAAAATGAATGATGATAATTAAGTTTGACAAGGAATATTTGTGTTCTTTTGTATATATTTTTGTTTCATTTAATTATATGCGCAATTATTCAATTACACGTTTGTGAAGTCCGGATTTTTATTAACTTAAGGCCTTGCTACACTATCATACACGATCGTGCGATCTACTAAATAAAGCATGTGTGCTGAAAAAGTACTAAAAAAGCAACCGTGCGACAGAGACAAATCGTGCGATTTGAACAATTTTATGAAAATTTTCAAAACATTATGGTTTCTGTGCGATCAGTGTGGTATATATTGTGAAAAATATGAGAATATAGTTGGTGCCTCTAGAAAAAAATTTAAGTAATGTAAAATTATTATGTTAATAAAAGCATTTAATTATTTTATTGTGTACATAAATTATTGCAATTATACTTGTATAATAGTGTGGCCTACAACGCCATTTTGAAGCGATTTTTTCAAGTCGGCCGGACTTTTGAAACAGTTTTCTGTGAATGAATCGTACGATTGTGTAGGATAGTGAATCAGGGCCTTTAATCCACAAAAACCTAAACAAAAATTCATTCCACAATAAAAATATACCTCTGAAGACGTTTATAAAAACGAAAAAAATAAAATGAAAGTTTTATTTTATTCGTTTTTGGACTGACCATAACTAGCCTGTGGAAAACTTATTATTTTGTTAAATATAAAAAGAAGATATCATAGGTATTTGAACTTAATGACAATTAAGATATTTTAGAATTTATTGGTCATGGTCTACCAAACGAATTGCACAGAATAAAAATTAAAATTAATGCTTGATGGATTATCAAGCATTAAATTGTGAAGCATCAAGCACACATACACAAAGTTGACAACAAGCATTTTGATCGTGTCTAGCCCGTTTAACAATCTATGTTTATTATTTATTAAAGAAAATTTTTTTCAAAATTTTTCAGCTAAAGATCTTGATTTGTTTTTTATAAAAAAAGGTTTAATGGTATTTTATTTTCGATATTTCGATAACAATTTGTTATCATCCTCAGGGAAAATTAAAATGTTAGCAAATAATCGAAAATAAAATACCGTTAACCTTTTTTTATTAAAAAAAAAAAACAAATCAAGATCTTTAGCTGAAAAATTTAGAAGAAAAATTAAAACAAGATCAAATAATACGAATATTTATTAAAGAAAATTTTAATTATTTACTTATGAAAATTACAGTTTGCTATTATTTGCCGGCAGGAAAAAAGTTTTTTTTTTGTTTTTTTTTTTTTATTGGACCAGTACTCAGGGGATGACCCCTACATATGCAGTGCAGTGCAGTGTGAAAAACATGGAAATTTGTTTTAAAACTCAGATAGAAATTTGAACGTCTCGAAAATAACTTTTTCTGTTAAGTCGTAAAGAATGTTTTTCTTCATGCTAAATTCTATGGAAAAATCGTTGGCACAACACCGAAAAATTTTGGTGCTTCCCATTTGACCACCCTTATGTACTTGTTTCCTAATATTTACTTATGACAACTTCCCAATCGACCCACCCTTATGTACGTGTTTCTTATTATCTACTTATGACAACTTATGATTTGAATTCACTATTTGCACAAACAAAATACTTTTTACCAATCAAAAAATTATAAACAGCTTGTTTTCGATATTTCGTGGGAGCTACATATCATCATCAGTAGGCTTGAAAACCTTTGAAATATATTCTCAAACATTTAACTTTAAATTCTCAATAATTTATTTAGAATATTGGAACATATTTTGTTTTTATTGTTGCACTGATTATATATTGTTTATTCTCCCACAATTGCTGTGAACACAATATGAAAATTATTTTCCGTTGTGTTTTTGTTATTGTTTCATTTTCATCACCCTTCCTTGTTATAATTTGTTGTAGTAAAAAATATTGATTGATGTTTTAAAACTGTTATTTTAATTTCACAATTTGTTTTATTTCTAATAATAATTATATTGATTATTAAGTATAAGATACATTTTTTTCTCATCTTCTCGAACTAAATGAATCAGAAAATAATGATACATACATATATATGTATGTGTCATCTACCATCATTCGATTTGAGTAGTAATTGTTAACTAAAATGAAATTAAATAATTATTTGTTTAATCATAAAAACTTTTTATCACCTTGATACATAAAATGTAATGGATTTTTATTTCATAAAAAACTACTCGTACTTATAAATAAACTGCTTCACTTGAGAAACTTTTTTTGTTTAATATTTTATAATTGTTCTTTAAAATTAAATTTTCATGGCTACATTGAATGAAACAAAGGAAACCTTGCAGAAAAAAACAGGTACTCCGAACTTAAAATATAAATAAATTTTATGCTTTACTTAAAAACAGGAAAATTTTCAAATAATTATTTGTTTTCCAATAACAATTGAAAAATATGGACACAAACATGCATTCTGCAGATTTACTTTATACGAGTAAGTATGCTCTAGTTACATGGCGTAAAATTGGATCTGTTATGTACGAGTATTGTATATTTAATGGCTTAAGTTATAAAATTATTTATTATATTTGTTTTACTGTGTAATTCTGAAATGATAAGCACTCGTAATTCTTGTTTCCAGAGAAAACTTAAAAAACCGCAGTTTTTCATAAAATTTCTAATTAAAAGTTTTTAATTTGCAAATACATATAAATAACTGTGTTTAATGGCATTTAGAGGTTCACAACTTAGAGTGGGCAGGGCTGCTTTATATGAAAACCAGTGTTGCCAGATCAGAAGATATAATTTTTTTTTTCCTGGTGTTTTGAGATGCTGAAAACATTTTTTTTTTAAATTTTTTCTATACAGCTTACTTTTTTATATATTTTTTAATAAATGGAACACATACAAGAAAGTTCTTTTTTTCAGAATTTTTTATTATTTTTTTTTCCTTCATTTATTTATTGAATTTTCAAAATATGAACTAACAATAAGTATTCAAATCCGCCAAAATTATGTATGTTGCGTGCAAGAGGATTTGGGTGAAGTTCCAGTTAACTTGCAGAAAATAAAAGATATATAACAACACTGATGACAACCCATTTAAACCCATTGCGCATTGTATGAACCCCGCGCAGCGGCCCCCGCATGCTCGAAAAAATTTTCTATTCAATAAGCACCGTTTCAGTGCTATTATAAATCGATGGATTAATATAAAAAGGTGCGTATCTTGTTTTGAATAGTGTAGCCCATGAATTTTATTCAGTGTATTTCTTCTCCTGTAAAGTAAATATAAATCTAGATAAGCCTTTTTATATTAGACAGTGAAATATATTTCCCTGTTTTGTTACTGCCCGTAAATATTTGACATGAAAGGCTGTTAAAGGCCTTGCTACACTATCTATTGTACACTATCGTGCGATCTACTAAATAAAACATGTGTGCTAAAAAAGTATTAAAAATGCAACTGTGTGACAGTTTTTGACAAATCATGCGATTTGAAAAAATTACGAAAAATTTTCAAAACATTATGGTTTCTGTGCGATCAGTGTAGTATACATATATAGTGAAAGATATAAGAATATTGTTGGCGCCTCGAGAAAAAAATTTAAATAATGCAAAACTATTATGGTAATAAAAGTTTTTAATAATTTTATTGTGTATATAAATTATTGCAATCATGCTTGTATAATAGTGTGGCCTACAACACCATTTTGAAGCGATTTTGAAAAATCGGTCCGACTTTTAAAACATTTTCCTGTGAATAAAACGTGCGTTCGTGTAGGATAGTGAATCAGGGCCTTAAGATATTCTGTTTAAAACACTCCCTTGAAAGTCGGATTTTTACATGGTGGAGTACACGTATGTCTTAACATTTCATCATTTTTATTTTGCCAACAAGTAAACAGCGCCATTTTGTATTTTTTTTTTCATGACTGTATGAAAAAAACTATTTTAATTGCAAAATTTACAAGCTAAACACGGGTTTTCCAATTTCTTTCAATAGTAAACTATTTTTTTCGTAAAATAATTTCCTTCCACAACACAAAAACTTATTGAAATGTCATTTTATGTTAAGACAGAGCTTTTAAAACAGCCGTCTTAACAGACGGCAAGAAAACAGTAACATTTGCTGGCTACGTCTGACTGTAACAGAATTTTGCTGTTTCTGTTATTGTTTTCGTGTCATGTGTGGACATCATTTTATGATTTGAACTTGTAACTCTAAAAAACGCATTGTAACATAATGGCTAATTATTTATCGTTAAAGAAAACTGCGTTATTTTTTTAGTGAGATCTTCGGTCAATTTAGAATAAAAATTAAAAAAATTGCCTCCATTTTTTTTTTTTTTTTGTCAAAATTTAAAGTTAAATGGTTTAAATAATACAAATAGTTTTAGCAATGTAAAAAAGATTTTATAAATGTATCACTTGTTATTCGAACACAGAGCTATGATCGATTAGTGCTTATTAGGTTACATATACTGAAAAGCCGAAGCACTATACTGAATGTTTCGTTATTATTCATTGGTAGCAAATGTGATCTGAGTGATGTTTTCCATCCCCTTATACTTAAAACGTTTCATACTAATTATGCTAATGCTGATTCATTTAGAAGATAGGGTACTAATTAAAAAAAAAACTATTCTATCTTATTGATAATTCCTTAAATTTAATATTATAAAAATAGTTTTCTTCTAAATTTTCCAGCTAAAGATCTTGATTGATTTTGTTTTTTATAAAAAGGTTTAACGGTATTTTATTTTCAATATTTCGATAACAATTTGTTATCGAAATGTTAACATTTTAATTTTCCTGATGATGATAACAAATTGTTATCGAAATATTGAAAATAAAACGGTATTTTATTTTTTTGTAAAAAACAAAATCAATCAAGATCTTTAGCTGGAAAATTTAGAAGAAAACAATATAAACAAGATCAAATAATACGAATATTTATTATAAAAATAATTATTGATTTTCCGAAGCAACAATTTTATTTAATATACATACCTACATATATTATTATAATATATTAAGCTTTGAAAGTTGTGTGTGTGTTTGTGTCAGTTTTTTTATACATAAATAAATACGCAAAAGAAATAAAAAAATGTTATCAAGGTGATAAAAGTTAATAAATATGTAGATACCCTTTAATAAATACAAAAAATAAGTGCATAAGTATGCAAACAATTATCAAAAGATTAACCATAAGTTTTACCTATATGCAAAATAATAAATTAAAAAAAAAAAATAAAAAAAGTGAAATTTGTTACCTGCTTGTAGACTGAACACAAATTACATTCATATATACGTACATATGTATATACAATACAATTAAACTAATGCACTTTGATTGTACCTATCTATAATATACATAAAAATATTCTAGAAGTAAAAAAATTAAATTCTACAACAAACAACCTTAAAAAATATACAAATAAAAATTATGTAAATTTAACCAGTTTAAGAATGTACGTATTTTATTTAAAATAATTACGTATTTCTTTCCTTATTATGTGGTAGCTTTCACACTCTAGTAAATTTTTTCGGTAACCTTGAAGCCTTAACGTTAACTTTCACGTTAAAGAAGAATTAAAGTAAAAGTAACCTTATCACTTTGACGGGTACTTCAAATTGCTGAGCAAAAACAATGTTCAATAGACTAAATAATTTCACATGCACTTTTAAGCAATATTTAACAATATTATTAAAATATTGTCTGTGTTTGGGTTTAATTGACAGTACCAAATAATTAGAAATTGTTTAGAATACATAAAACTTTATTAACACGTTCACAGGCACTCAATAATTAATTAACTTATTAATCAACAAACTTTTATAATATCTAATGCATAGGAAATTTACTGAAGTTCTGCTTTTAATTATTTTGCGATAAAATACCTACATATATGTATCTAAAATAATTACAAAAAAATTGTATTTTACTTACGTTTAATGAATTCTTATATTCATTTAATTGATTTGCAGCAATATCGCGTGACATGTTTGTTTTTATTAAATGTTTTTTTTCTGTTTAATTTAAAATAAAAACCAAATTTTAGCAAATTTTTTTAATACATACAATACCACAAAGTATCTTTTACGCAAATAATTAATTCGTAAATATTTTTTTCTTTTTCTTTTGTTTATCTTTTATGTTGTATTGGACTACGAACCCGGTTAGACAGAAGAACAGGAATAAAAAACATTCATTTGTCATTTTTCAACAGCTTTTATACAGAATATACAGTTCATTTCAGAGATGGAAAGTGTAAAAGGTAGAAAGTGTATGGTACTTTTTGTCAACATTGGGGGAATAAAATAATGTATGTGTACTCCACTTTTACAAGCTATGTATTTCATAGTCGCTATTCCAGACTTCGATTCATCTGTAATTGCGCATGTCTGTCAAAAAATACAGTTTACTACCGGTTTAAATTTTTTGCATTCACGCTTGCGTTTTGAATTTCATCTGACAACCTACAGTATATATATAGTATAGCGACTGTTTTTGGATAAATTTTTGTTCTTATTCGTCTAAAGAGCTTAATGTCTTCATCGAGTTTTGTATATCCGCAAAAAAAGTTCCTAAGAAAGGATTCAAAAAATTAAATAATTGCTATTTGCGTAACAAATTCAACAAAGAAAATTGACTTTAGGAGGGATACTTAAATTATAAATATATATTTTTTAATCAATAAATCACCATGATATTTAAAACAGTTTTTGAGTTGGTAAAAATATATATTATTATAAAGAGAAACAGCTAAACTCCGAACGTTACCTGTAAGCAAATATATTTCACATTTGTTTGACAGTTCGAACTTTTTACAATATAGCTGAGTCTTTTGCGCATAATAGTAATCTAAATAGTAAATTTATATATTTTATTTATTTACTATTTATATTATATTAATTGATATATTATTTAATTCAATAAAAAAAAATATATTATATATATATACATATATATATATATATATATATATATATATATATATATATATATATATATATATATATATATATATATATATATATATATATATATATATATATATATATATATATATATATATATATATATATATATATATATATATATATATATATATATATATATATATGTATATAAAATAGAGTTTTTTATAAAAAGTATGGAAAATAATGTCACTTAAACAATCCTCGTTTTCAGCTTCCCAATGTTGGGCTAGTTTTATAGCGTTCTATGTAAAAAATTTTAAACTTTGTGTTGGTGGTACTCAAATTTCTGCAACAATATTGTTGGAATGTCTCGGGCTTGCTTACATGTACTCACTCCTTGAAATACCCTGGAAAAAGCTGTGTGATGACAACTCTGGAGAACGTCCTGTCTAGAAATTATGCGAAATATATAAAAAAAAAATTAATGAAAATATTATATAATACCAGTAAGCTGAAATAGCGAACAAAAAACTTAATTGTTTGAATATTATATAATGTTAATTTTTAAGCTGCTATATATTTAATATGCATACAGACAAACAAAAAACAATTAAAATGTGGTTTAAAAAATTTTTATTTATAAAATATACAAATAACAGTATGTTTCAAAACTTTGGTAAATATTTTGATATTAAAATCCGTTTAGATACGGTATAGTACTTTTTTATCAATAGTATTAGAAGCTGGAACTTTTCCATGCCTGATTTACCCATACTAGAATATTCAACAGAGCTACCAACATTAAAAACTGCATGATAAGGCAGTGCTGAAAATAAAATATAAAGTGGTGAAAATTCATGATCTACATTATAAATTCTCCATATGTATATATAAAGTTTATGATACATATAAACCAAAAATATCACTAACGATCTGTTATAATTGAATTTAATATAATTTTGAAAATATTTGTTCAAATTTTAAACAATTTTCGAAATATATTTGTATGTAGTGTCTCTTCAGTTGCGTATGAAAGTTTTATTTCGTGCTTAGCTTAAATTAACTAGAAAAAATATTTGTATAAATAAATGTATTTATACATATGTTGTTAATGATAAATAGTTGAATTTATTGAATATATCTAATATTTTCGGCGAAAAACTGGTTTAAACTTGAGCCAGACGAATACCATCATATTAATTTATTTATTTTAAAAAATAAGCCGCTATTAAAAAAAAGCACATCAGAAAATAAAGCAGTAAAAAGTAGTCTGTAAGATTTTTCAATTTTTAAATAGTTATATATGTATATAAACATATAAAAAATATTTTAATTTCAAATTGTAATCAAGCTTAAATGCTCAATTTTCTACAGTTTGCTAATTTTTAAAACTATTTAAATACGATGTCAAAAACTGGTCATAACAGTAACTGATATCTATTCTTTTTTTTAACATTATATCAGTAAACATGTTCAAAACGATTGCTGACAACTTTGTGTATATGTGCTTCAAACTTTAAACATTTCATGCTCAATGCCCATCATTAGTTTTTGTTTTGATATTGCAGCGTTCTTTTGGCAGGCAAAGACCGACAAACTTCAATAAATCCTAAAATATTATTATAATGTTCGTGCTTATGGGTTATCCAAAAGTTCAATGCCACGGGTTGTATGCGTTCTAAGCGTCTGCCAAAAAGTAGAATCGGTGAAACTGTACGAGACAAGATATACATCACAATACATAGGACCCAAAGATGCGTACGGCACATAAATTAGTTCTACTTTTCCGTCATGAAAAATTTCAGCTATTTTTTATTGCCAAAGACGACAATTTATATATTATTTTTAGTGTTATCGATGAGAATATTTGTGTAGTGGATAATTTTTTAAAATGTTTTGTTTCCAAACATATTCTTAATTAATAATTTAATTTTACACTAGACACAATCCAGAATGTGACAGCAAGCATGACAGAAAATCACACATATTTTAATTACTATCAAGCAAAATCGGTATCATACGTACCGACGAACTTTTACTTATACTATTACGATGCTTGTTAAGTATTTTGACCGCGTCTAAACCGCAAACACAAGTTTTCTTTAAAAAAATCTTTAAAGCTGAATTAAAATTAGCATTACAGTTGATGGGCTTGAAATAAAGCGAACTAATATTATTAAAATATATTTGTAAATATATCACGCAGTGAAATGAAATTTCGTAGTGTCGCTATTGAAACGTGTTAAATTTTATATTATCCATACCTCATACTCTTGCCATTGCTGTGTCTTTCCAAATATACAACAGTCTGAATACAACACTAGTGACAGGTGCTTATTACCACAGTTGGATAATAGTAGAAGCTAAAATTTAAATCATTCGCTTAAATTACCTTTAAAACTACTTATTAAAGTCTTTTAATCTATCATAATGGTAAAACACATATATTTTACTATATTAACAGTTTGTTTTGTTATTCGGCAACACAAAAATGTTTGATGATCTGCTTAGTTTTGGTACTTAAAAATAGTAGTATTTAGATTAACGTTAACCCTTAGTAAGCACCTATGATAATTTTTCATTCATTTTCTACACGTCGTAGAGACGTCGTCTCGTTACTTTTCTGTGTGTTTGTGTGAAAAAATGTAGAAAAGATTATATTTTGAGACAAAAAAGAAGAAAACTTTTAGTAAGAAAATTTAATATACCTAAAAAGTAAAGTTTTTTATAACAAAAATAATAGTTTTGATAAAATATAATAATATAAATCTTAAAGATAATTGTAGTGTGAAAAAAGTTGTGATTTTTATTAAGAAAAGTGGAATTTTTTTATAAAGTAGGCCAAATAAAAAAAATCAACATAAAAAACACAAGGAGAACAAGAAATTACAAAAAACCAACGAAATACAGCAGAAGCAGAGCAACAAACAGCACAAGTTATAAAAAAAAATAAAATAAGTGAGGAAGGCAAAATGTAAAAAAGAGGAAAAAATCGTTTTAAGAAATTTTGTGTATATTTTTATATGCACACATACCAACAATAACACATCTCAATGTCGTTAAAAAGTGTGTTGTAATAATAAAAAGTTTAACTGATTTAATAAGGAATGCCTAGGAAATTGAATGAATAAAACATGTATACATATATTAAAAAAGAAAGTTATTTTACAATAAATAAAAGTGCTAAAATTTAACATAAATTAAGAAAGGTTGGAAAGAAAAATCTTTCTTTGTTCTCTGCTTTTATAAACGTTAACGTCACTAGAGCTTTGACGTTTACGTTGTCTCCTTTTTTATATAAATTATAAAGAAGAAGCAGCCAAAACAACAACAAAAATAACGAAAAAATTTAACGGGCCGAGACGTCAAAATATTTAGTCTGCTTCTTCTTTTTGTCTTTATAAGATGTGCTTTTTAAAGTGATTTTTCCTTTGAATAATGTTCGTCTGTTCACTCTAAAAATAAAAGGAATAAAAAAGAAATCTTAAAAATTTTCGCTTAATCATGGAAACAAATTGGAAATTCTAATTTTCTATATAATTCTTTCCATAATTAATAATAATAAAAAGTTGTGTTTGTAAATATAATTAACAGAAACAAGAAAAAAATGTGTTTTAAAATATTTTAAGAATTTTAATAAGAAATGTTTTAAATCTTATTAAACATAAATGCTTAAAAACTATATAAAACGTAGTATTAAAAAATTAGAATAATATAAGTCATGTCTTTAAAATGATTTTTTTCAAGTGAAAAGCGATAAATAGCAAAAATGAAATATAATTTCACATACATATATATGTATGAAAAAATTAACAACAACAAAAACAAGTAAAACAGCCAGCAAAAACTTAAGTGAAAGAAGAAAATACTGGTTTCCTTTTTGCTTCATGTACATCATCGTTAGTTGTTTTTGTTATATGCATCTACAGCAAACATATTAACTAACCAGCCAACCAACCAACAAACATCAGCTACGATACAATACCCGTAAAAACAAGTTGAGTAAAAAAAAATCACCACACACACTTACTCATCCATATAAATTAAATACGTTTTTTTCTTATTCGCCTTCTACATATAAAATAACTACAACAACAATATTATAGAAAACAAAACTAATAAAAAAAAACCCGCTAAAAAAACCTCAAAAACTAGCAAAAGAAAGTGGTGAAACTTCTTTTAAAACTTGGTCTAATGTTCAATAAAACAACAACCTGTGTATGAATGTGTACTTTAAATAAAGTTTATGATATTGTTGTTGCTTAACTATTAGCTTTTTGCCTTTGTTTTAATGGTACCAATTCTACTACAACTTTTGCCATAGGAAAGAGAAGAATTTACATATACGTACACGTACCCTTAAAGGATTTGGACTTATGCATTATTAGGGATTTAAACGATAGAATTTTAACCGGAAACATTGCTGTAAGGTAAGTTTTAATTTTTATTCAACATCTAAAATAAAAATAAAAAAATTAAAGCAATTCTGTAATGAATTATTCGTAAATGTTTGCTTAAGTTTTTATCTCTAATATTATTTATTGAGTTTTATTTGTTTTATATTTAATACCTGTGTACGTACGGTCTTGCTCCTCAATCTCGCTGCCTCGGTCGACGTTATAAATGACATTGTTTTTTTTAGTTCATGAGTTGTTATTGTATAGTTTTCTATATACACATATTTACTATGTATTTGTTTGCTTACATTGACACATGCTTTTAGAGAATTTTTTTTTGTTTTGTTTTTGTTGTATTTGCCTAAATACCAATCAATCAAATTTTATATAGATTTTTTTATGTTTCAAAGGTCTTTTATCATAAATTTTTTAATTAATGCCTGCAAACTTAAATAAAAGTTGTTAAATTCATTACAGAAGATTAAGATTTAAAAAATTAAAAGCCAATATTAAAAGCTAGTAAAGTAAAAAAACTCAATTGTTTGAAGATTAGATATATTTAAAGTAGGTACAATATAGAAAAAAGAAGTGTCAAAATATATGTAGGTATAACCTATTGTGTTGCCAATTTTTAAATACCTATAATAACATAATTAAAATTTAGCACACACACTTTTATAGATACCCTAAAAACATTTCTATCAAAAATGAAACTAAAAACTGACAACAAGACCAGCAATAATACTCGTATCATATATATATGATGATCGCTTTCTTATCAAAAATTGAAACCGTTTGACAAAAACGAGCAACGTGGATAATGCCCATAAAATGACTCTACTTAGTGTCATAAAGGCGAGTACAGTCAGGTCATAATCTAGATGATTTTGGTTGGCAAATCTTCACGAATTTAAACGGAAATTTATAAAACTAGATATAATTTTTCCGTGCAAATTGTCTCAATTTGTTTTTACAGTAAAGAAAACGCCATAATGTTTCATATTTTTTCAAAACATAAATAGGTAATAGATATATCTATATAGTATAAGTATTATATATGTATGTACGTATACATATATGTAATGGTGCTAGATATGTATGAACATTTTTTTTCTTTTCTATTACATTCACAATATATATTCTCCGGTTCACTTATAGAGGGAGGCGTTATGTCCCTCTCGGCTGTTATGTCGGTTTCTTTGCGCAGATCATGGAAATAATAGTTATAGTTCCATCCAAATTAAACTTCTCATAAAATATGGATCATATTTGACCGTATAGGCTTGATTATGAATTTTATATTAAAAAAAAAAAAATACAACTGGTCTCCAGTCATCTACATGACCTCTTTGCTGCACATCCATTGCCATGTAGCCTTTTGCGAATTGAAGTCTCTTTTCCTTACGAGCAGCGTTAAGTGGCGGGTTTTTGTAATTTCCGGTATTTAAGATACTCAGCTGATGACTTGCTTGCTTGCACTCCAGCTTGAGCTCTTATTTTTGACAAGGATAAGGTAAAATTAGAAGCACATCCATTGCCATGTAGCCTTTTGCGAATTGAAGTCTCTTTTCCTTACGAGCAGCGTTAAGTGGCGGGTTTTTTGTTTTTGTAATTTCCGTTATTTAAGATACTCAGCTGATGACTTGCTTGCTTGCACTCCAGCTTGAGCTCTTATTTTTGACAAGGATAAGGTAAAATTAGAAGCAATATTTTTCTTTTCTCATATGTACTCGTAGATAAAGACGATGATAGTGTTGGACAAAATCTTTCATTTTTGTGAATCATTCATTCTCTTTCAGAAAGGTTAAGTGAATTAGTTCATTATATTCTTTCATCTTTCTGCTTGCCAAACATTTCAGAATGAATGGAAAAATTTCAATTATTATAAAGCAACTGCGGTATTATTTGTTTGTTTAAACGCAATATGTAAAAAAATTGCTTAATGCTCAGTTTTAAAATTGATTTAGACTTAAAAGTACAAAATAAAATTAATAATTGATTTTGAATGTTTATGGGTACTGAATGAAAGATGACAAAATATGAAAAGAGAGAGAGAGAGAGAGAGAGCAAGATGAAAGCACTAAGTCTAAGGCAGACACAGCGATTTTAATTGCCGAACTTTGTAGCAATTTTCTTGTGGAATTGCTTTCTTGTCCACACACAAAAACTTTTTTCAGCAATTCTTGAGCAATTCTCTACCTTTTGTTTCATGCAATCTACATTGTATATGCACATACACATACATACATGAGAGAAAAGTAAGGAATTGCTGAGAATTGCCGAGTACCGGCAATTCTTTTTCCCTTTTTATTCCCCTCACCGAAAGCTTCTATAAAGTCATGAATTGCCCAACTAAAGTTGCTGTGTGTGACCAGGCACTAAAGAAAGAATACAGAAATATTTCATTCTTTCACTTGAGAGAATCATTCAGTTGAATTAATGCATTCATGAAGGACACAAGACTAGACGATGAAACCCTTCCTCTAAAAATTTTTGCCATACCCCTCGCGATCCTTGATGTAATTGTTAAATGTTAAACTTCGTTCTATTTTTTTGCTATTGAAAATCAATGTTCATCCTTCAGAACGATGAACATTGATTTTAGTTTTTTCCAATAGTTTCAGAATATTTTGTTTTCCCGTTTTGACTCATAAATTGTTTAAGATGTAATAAATTGTAATAAACAATCGCTCCGTATAAAAAAATGTCGCCGCTTACTGTAAAAATATTAACTTGTCTTTATTCAAATAAACCAAAAAAGTAAGCACATTTTTTTCACTTATTTTTATAAATTGTTCCAAAAATCTTCTTTAGTTAAGAAAACACTTTCACCATGATTTTTTTTTTTTTTATCTCAAAATGTCTAGCTTCTATTTCTATTTAAAAATTCTGCAATCAGTTAAAACACAGCAAAAGACACAGGCTGCTGAATATAGAACTTTTAGTGCCTTTAAATCAGTGAACCGGAGTGTAGCTAATAACTGTTATATAAAATTCACATTCTGGATAAGTCTATCTAATTTAACTTCTATATGTTGACGGGAAATGTATATGTTATATATAAAAAATCTAGTGATTATGTGTTGTGAAAATTATGAGTTATTTAGAAAGTTTTAAAAATATTTCCATGCATGAAAATATATAAATATACATTTTGTTATTTTTTCCACTCCTACTCCTTTTGTTTAGCATTAAGATATTAACTAATTTTTTGTTTTTTGTGTTTTGGCCTTAATTGTCTTGCCCTGACCTCATTTCAATTTTGTTGAATCGCTTTCAAAAGAGAGTGTAAGTTTGCTGGCTTGTAAAAAGCGTGTAAAGGTACAAATACATACATATGTATGTTAGAGTATGATTCAATGTTTAATCGCTATTAATGTTGAACATGTATTTGTTTATAAAGTATATACACAACTATATACATACATACATTCATAGGTATGTATTTATTTTCTTCATTTATTATCATTTTTTTATATAGAATTCCGTTATTTTTTATTGTAAAAACAGTAAAATAAATAAAAGCAAGAAAATGAAAAAGTTCTATTTGGGTCATAAATTACTTGTTCATATATGTGACATAGAAAAACCATTTTTTTGTTTTTTTTTTTTTTTTGTTTATGCATTACTTTTTTTATAAACATACTATTGCTTTTTTTTAACTATGTTTCTGTATGTAAGTATAAAGATGTACAAATATATACACTATAGCAATCTGCTGCTGTGTTGTATGTACATATGGATTTATGTACACACACACATACTCATCTATTGTACGTTACACATTTCGTTTGTCTGTGGTTTCTAAAATAGTTTTTATATTTTTAAACCTCACTTACTCAGGGGCCCGGTAGTTAGAAAGACAGAACAAAGTGTTTTTAAATAATGGTAATTATTTGTTTTAGTGCAGTGCCTATTACAATTTAGATCGTATTTAATATTTGTACATACATGTGTATATACATACGTACTGACATGTGCAGAGCTACATATACATACATACGTGTGTATAAATACATACTCAATAAATTTGAAATGCTTCCGTTTATTAAAATTTAAATTGTTTAATGGAAATATGTGCATACATATTCAGAAGTGTGTGCAGACATATGCATGTATGTATGATAAGTATGAACCTCCAAAAATACAAGTACGCACATAGGTACATACATATTTAACATATTTGCTTCAAATTTTGTTTTATGCGGTCAAGTGTTTCTGATGTGGAAGTCCTAGCACAGATAGATTGATAATCCTTTCCAAAAAAAAAAGAAAAAAAATAGGAGAAGTTTTCGTATACTCTAAATACATATCAAATATAAATTATAGCTTGAATAGAAACAAACGTGGAAAATACCTGAAAATTGATATTCAGAGACCTGCTAGGTATTAGCATATTTCTATTATCTAAATTTTTGCAACTCAAGATCCTCAGATAGTTTTTTATAAAAAAGATTTAACAATTTTATTAACTTTTGATATTTTGCTAACTATTTGTTGACGTAATCAGTAAAATAAACAAAAAAACAGAAATGGTCGGTCTACCAAGTTGGGTTGAAAACTAAGTAATGGCGGACTTTTTTTTTGCAGAAAGCCAAAGACAATTTTTTCATGGAACTAAACAACCTTATTGTGTAATGTATTGGCCATTTTGAACAATGACATTTTGTCATCTTTCAGGCAGCATCATAATCCCACGTTCATAAAACGTCTGGGATTTTATTCGCAAAAAAACTGAATCAAGTATGATTTGACATCATCATCGTTATTGAAATTTTTACCATTCAAGGAGCCATAAACAACACATAACCTTTTATGAGCTTGCAATGCGTTTTTCACATTGTGGAAATAAAAAAGCAAAATGTGACGAAAGTGTTCCTTTTGATTTGACAGCTGTATTGCCAACTATCATATTGCAAACCTAAATCCAACTGGACAATAACAGTCGAGAACAATTTTTAGTCCGAACAATGTTTTGTTCCTTAAAGAACAGACGAGACTAATTAATCCAGCATAACATGTATACGTATACACAACATTGTGTATACGTATTCGTGTTTTTTAATACATTTGATTGCTTGGCTTGTATTTGTATTGGTTTGTTCTGCTTGTGCCGGCGTAAAGCTGGTTGAAAAAAAATTATACCGACAAAATATCACTTTCATGCCCCCCGTTTGCCTACAATTGCTCTCGTCTATTATTGCCCACTGAAGCTATCTCTGAGTGAAATCCGTAATTACTTAGTTGCCATCCTAACAACTACACTTATGATCAAAATAATAAATACACGTATTAGGAAGTGTTGAAAATCGCCCAAAAAGTAACAAATCTGGCATCACATCTTTTGTGCCCTTCTGGCAATATCTTTTTATATCTATGTAATAACTTGTCTGTTCTTTTTTCAACTCTGCACATGTACGCATCTAAATTCAAATAAAATAAACGAATAAATTCTAACAGGTTATGGTCCCAACCTTGTTCCACTGCGCAGAAAGAAATAAAAAAGTTGTAAATTTGTCAAGTGAACAAAATAAATCGAAAAGAAAGTGCACGGAAAACCATAGTGTTGTTTTTAACAATAATGAGCTACGCAGCGGTCAGAATCGATCCTTTAAGCAAGGAAAATTACGATACTTGGAAAATCCAAGTACAAGCACTTTTGATAAAAAACGAAACGTGGAAATACGTGAGTGGATCTTGTGTCAAGCCGGAAGATGCATCACAAGCAACAATATGGAAGGCAAATGATGAAAAGGCCAAATCAGATTTGATTTTATCAATGAGTCCATCAGAGCTACAGCAGATCAAAAATTGTGAATCATCAAAAGATGTTTGGGACAAGCTCAAGTCTGTATACCAATCACAAGGGCCTGCGCGTCAGGCAATGCTTTTAAAGTCTCTCATTCTAACAAAAATGCAAAATGGCGATGACATGCGTGAACATGTAAACAAATTCTTTGAGATAGTTGATAAGCTCAACGAAATGCAGCTCGTCATTATAGATGAATTGCTGGCTATACTTTTACTGTATAGCATCCCGAATGAGTATGAAAATTTTAGAATTGCCATCGAATCTCAGGAAAAATTGCCGAAAATAGAAATATTAAAAGTCAAACTACTAGAAGAATTTGAAGCACGAAAGAGAAACAAAAACGAACACGTTGAAGACGCTTTGTATTCAAAAAGCAAATCAGAAAACAATAAAAACAACAACGACGATAAAAAGAACAACGAGAAAAGTAAATTTAAATATGCCTGCCATACGTGTAGAAAAATTGGGCATATGGCAAGATACTGTATATCGAAAAATTTTAATAAGAAGAAGCAGTACAGCAGAACAGATTTTTCATGCAACATAAATGAAGTATCGAATAACATAGAACAAAATTATGGCAAGTGGTGTTTGGATTCCGGTGCCTCTTCGCATATGTGTGCAGAACAAAATAAATTTAAAAATTTTGAATACACTAACAACAAGCAACTTGCTTTGGCAAATGCCAACACAACAGAAATACGTGGCTTAGGAAATGTACAATTCGAAAGCCGTGAAAGCAACATAAATTTAAATCAAACATTGTTTGTACCCGATTTAAGAACAAATCTGTTGTCCGTATCAAAAATGACCCAGAATGGCCTGGAAGTAATTTTTAAGAGAAATGAAGCCATTGTATTAAACCCAAAAAACAAGAAAAAATTACTTGTGGCAAAGCGTGAAAAAGACTTGTACTACGTAAAAGAAGAAACCGAAGTTGCTTCAATTTCACATATGAAAGAAAAATCACTTCAAGATTGGCACGAAATTTTTGGCCATCTTAACGAAAAAGATCTGAAAGAAATGATAAGAAAAGTAAAGGTCAGAGGAATACGAACAAATCTAGAAACAAAACTGCCATCTTGCGAAATCTGCATTCAGGGGAAGCAATCTCAAACACCGTTTAGATCGTCTGAAAGCAAATCAGAAGAATTACTGTCGTTGGTTCATAGTGATGTTTGCGGACCAATGAGGGTACGTTCATTTGGTGACAGCAGATATTTTGTCACTTTCATAGATGACAAAAGCCGTTGGTGCGAAATTTATTTCTTGAAAAACAAAAGCGAAATTGCTGAAAGCTTCATTAAATTCAAAAATATGGCTGAGAGAAGAACTGGAAAGAAGATAAAGTGTCTTCGTACTGATAACGGGACAGAATATGTAAATAATTACATGAAAAGTTTTCTGGCAAAACACGGTATTCGTCATGAGCTATCCGTCGAATACACACCACAACAAAATGGAGTTTCCGAAAGGAAAAACAGAACTATACTTGACATGGCAAGATGTATGCTAATACAATCCGGACTCCCTCCCACATTTTGGGCAGAAGCGGTTAACACTGCAAATTATATTAGAAACCGTTGTCCTTCAAAAAGCCTAAATGGCGAAACCCCCTATAAAGTAATGATGAACAAAACACCAAATGTAAAATTTTTCCAGAAATTTGGCTGCACAGCATATATGCTTAATAAAACACCAGGTAAAGGTAAATTCGAATCGAAATCTATAAAATGTATATTTATAGGATACTCCGAAATATCAAAAGCCTACAGATTGTGGGATCCCCACGCAAGAAAAGTTCGTCGAAGCCGCGATGTTGTGTTCACACCATCAGTCAATCTGAACGAATTTGAAGAGTTTACACCAAATGATATTAAAATATATTTTCGTGACAACTTTAATGAAATATCAGAACAGAGTACATCAAATCAACAACATGAGGGTGACGAAGTTATCGTAACAACCAGTAACACTAAAGAATCTGAAATCAAAGGTAAGAACAATAGTATGAGAAGTCGTGGTCGTCCTAAGAAGCTAGTAACTGGAAAAAGAGGTAGACCAAGAAAAATTCAGAAAATCTCACAAAATAATGATAGCTCCGACGATATGGATGAGTTTTTAGGATTCAACAGTTCAGATGAAGATGATTATCAGTCAGCAAATTTGATTCAAAACGCTGATCCAAAATCTAGTTCTGAAGCACTAGTTGGTCCTGAAGCCGAAGAATGGCGTAATGCTATGCTAAAAGAATACAACACATTGATGAGAAACAAAACATGGGAAATTGTTGATAGACCTATCGGAAGGAAAATTGTTGAATCAAAATGGGCACTTCGCACCAAATACAGAATTGATAATTCAATTGAGTGTAGAAAAGCCAGACTTGTAGCAAAAGGTTTCACTCAGCATCCAGGCATTGACTATGACGAAACTTTTGCTCCGGTCGCCAGAATGAGCTCAATAAGATTTTTGATTGCCGTCGCTGCTAAATTCGGCTTAGAAGTACATCAACTCGACTTTGTAGGAGCTTATTTGAATGGTGTTATAGAAAAAGAAATTTACATGGAAATGCCTACTCATTTGAATAAAATTTTACATAAAAACGAAGCATTAAAGTACAATAATAAAGTATGCCTGCTCAAAAAGGCTATCTATGGCCTGAAGCAATCTGGAAGATTGTGGTATGAAAAACTAGACAGAAAGTTAAAGGAAATGAATATGACTCCATCAAACTGTGACCCATGCGTTTATATAAATAAAAACAAGAACAAAATAACACTGATCGCAATTTACGTAGATGACCTTGTTGTAGCTTCAAGTGACCAGACAACCCTTAGAAATATAAAGAACGAATTGGCAAACACTTTTGAAATGAAAGATTTAGGTCCAATCAAATATTGTCTTGGTATCGAATTCTGTCAAGATTTAAAATCAAGCACAGTGAGTATGTCACAGTCAAAATACATTCAACATTTATTAGAACGATTTGGAATGAAAGATTGCAAGCCCGTTAGCACCCCAATTAACACAAGCATAAAACTTTGTAAGGAAATGTGTCCGAAAAACGAAAAAGAAAAAATCGAAACAGAAAAACTACCGTATCAGGGCTTGATCGGATCGTTAATGTACCTTGCAACTTGCACCAGACCCGATATTGCACATGCTGTTAGCCTTTTAAGCCAATTTAACACTAATTATGGATCAACACACTGGATAGCGGCCAAAAGAGTTTTACGCTATTTAAAACATACTAAAGACTTTGGCCTAATGTTTTCTTCAAATGACAGTCCAATAGAAGGATATGCTGACGCGGACTGGGGCTCGAATATAGACGACAGAAAGTCGTACACTGGCTATGCCTTTACGTACGCAAATTGTGCAATCAGCTGGGAATCGAGAAAACAGAAGACTGTAGCCGTGTCCAGCACTGAAGCTGAGTATATGGCCCTATCAGACTCTACTAAGGAAGCTATTTACCTCAGGCGTTTTGCAAATGAAATACTAGGTGGCGATAATCCGATATGTATTTATAACGACAATCAAAGTGCCGAGAAGTTAAGCCGAAATCCAGTCATTCACAATCGAACAAAACACATAGACATACGTCACCATTTCATCCGTGATTCTATTTTGAAAGGAGAAGTTGAAGTTAAGTACGTGAGAACTGATGACATGCCGGCTGATGTCCTAACCAAGGGTTTAGTGGCTCCAAAGCACAAAAAGTGTTCTGAATCTCTTGGATTAAAATCATTAATCTAATTACTAATACAGATATGAAGTCAGATTTGAGGGGAAGTGTTGAAAATCGCCCAAAAAGTAACAAATCTGGCATCACATCTTTTGTGCCCTTCTGGCAATATCTTTTTATATCTATGTAATAACTTGTCTGTTCTTTTTTCAACTCTGCACATGTACGCATCTAAATTCAAATAAAATAAACGAATAAATTCTAACAGGAAGCCTATCTTAGCGTCTCCACATAGAAATATTTATTGCGATGTGTAGACCGCAAATTGCTATAGGTAGCAACCTATAGCGCAATGATTGCTCTACTGATTGCTTGAGCATTTATTACCAAGCAATGAGCTGTCAGTTGTTGTAATTTGGTATAAAAATATAGCAAACACAGTGCTGTGCATACAACAAACATACAACTCCTGACGTTGAGTTTTGTTAGTATTTGTGATGAAGCAGTAATACGTTTACGCCATCTAGAGCAATTAGCAATCGCTATACTGTTATTCTGCCAAAGTTTTTGCTTGAGCTTACCTAGCGTCTCCACATAGCAATTTTGATTGCTAAGCTCAGACACTAGATTAGCAATAAAAATTGCTATGTGGAGACGCTAGGTAACATTAAAATTCTAAAACCCACATCTTCACAATGAAATTGAGTATTACAAAAGGACAAATAATACTATATCAATAATATATTTGTTTATTTATTCAATATCAATGAAGGAATTTATATAGCTTTTATTGTCGTCTAATCTATGCCAGATTATGTATTAATAAAATATATGTTTCGGCGAACGAACTAGAAAAATAAAATTGTTTGAATAAGATTTTTAGATACTGGTTTCGCTATTTTTTTAAAGTTAATAATTTTATGTTTGTAGTAATAATCTAATTGATTATTTTCAGTTAACATATTTTGCCGACTAACAAAAAAGTTACAGGCTAAGATTGCGCTTTTAGAGAAACCCGTTTCTCAGACCTTTTAATTTTTCACCTTCAACTTTTTTTTTATTAACTAAAAAGTTATTTTGTTGTGTTTTTATTTTGTTAGAAATTTGTATAGAGTATTAAAAAAATTTTAAAACAAATATTTCCTCAGCTAAAAAAAACGGGTTTCTTTAACAACACAATCTGTAACTCTTTGTTGGTGAAAAAATGTTATTGTATAACTGAACATTATCAGTTAGGTTATTGTTAAAAATCCCAAATTAAAAATTTTTATAAAGAAATCGGGCTATAAATAAGGCAAAACCAGTCAGTAACCAAAAACTATATTATATTTGAAACTATTCATTGTTTTGCATATAATAGTATGGTATATCTGACTACCATATTCCCCCCGGGGAGCAGGGTTTGTCTTGGCGTACATCAAACCGGGGCTCTCTGCTTTCTGGGGCATAGAAGGGACGGAGACCCTCGTTTGTTGTATCAAATAAAACTGTAGAAAAATCGCATGACTTAAGTTGTGTTGGACTTCCGAAAACCTAATCAAACTGTGGTTTAAACCGAAATCGCAGGAAAGAGAGAGAGAGAGAGAGAGAATAAGTATCCCTGATAACTATGGTGCATGCTGCTTTCGGGTGCTAATAATCACCGAGATGCTGGTGTCTTGCAACAGATACCAGGAGTGATGGTTGTACGGGTGAGTTGATTAAGGGCTGATGCTCTTATTGGGCTGCGGTCTACCAACCCATTAAGCCATGTCTTCCATGGAATGCTGGGAAACTGCATACAGAAGGTTTTATAAGGGTCAAACTCTTAATCCAGGTGTGTGTTTATATGACAACAAACTTATGGCATAAAGTTGCGACCTGCGTGAATCTTGCAAGCCACTCGAGGGCGCTGGTGAATTATTCTCCTTGAGGAGTTGGTCGGCCCATCATCAGTTTAGGCCAGCATGGCAAGTGCTGATGTAAATCAATTTTATTTCCTTGGAGCTGCGTGTTTTTTTTTACACAATATATATTTAAAATAAACCCTTGCCGCTAGACTAGGCACGTGCTATTTATTTTAATACACCTTCTCTTTTTTAAATATGCTTCATATGTTACATTAACTATTTTAAGGAGTACGAGAAAATTTTAGTTATATTGGTTGAACGTCAAGAATTACATATACATAAGTATGTGATACTGATTAATTACATTAATGTTTTATTAATCAGTTGTTCGTAGTTTTTGCTTCTAAGTTCTCAGATTATTTTATTAGCTATATATATAGTATACGTATGTATACGGCCTAAATACCAAACAACACGAAAAGATTGAATTAAATATTCTTGCATTGTTTTGGTGTATTTGAAAAAATAAATAAATAAATAAGGAAGAAAATGTCGAAATTAATTTTATATACATACTTATGTATGTATGCATATACACACATCTATATATGTAACTCCTAACCAAAACCGCTGCTTGCATTTAGTAATGTTTTCTGATAGTACCTAAAAATTACTATTTAATTTACAGTTGACATTATTATATGCCGCCAATCATAAATTGTATTCTCATTAAGGCGGTAATTCAATAACTTTCTTTCTACTCCAGGTTTTTCCAGATAATTGCTTAGACACTCTATATAAATTTCTTGTAAGTAACATAAAATTTTAAAAAAATTTTGACATTGGTGCGTACATTTATTTATGCTTTTAATATTATTTGCCATTAATTTTACTTGTTTGCACCCGTTCAGATTAAGTAATTTATGCTAAAATTATTTTTAAAATTGTATTTCAGAATTGTGTTCATTTCTATAAAATAAAGGCTTTAGTTTGCTTTCGTTTTGATTTGTGCCTTTTCCGAACTATTGTTATTCTGAAAAATCTATCATATACCTATACATATCGCACACTAAATCCAAAACAGTTACAATTCATAAAAGCTACATTTCCAGCAAGCCGTCTTTAGGATCTTTTTTGTTTAGGAGTATGGTAAACAAATTCTTCCTCTGTGATAGTTTACTTATTTTTTTACATAAACAAGATCAAATAAAATACATAAATATTAAAAGAATTAAGTTTTTTATTCACTATTTTTAGCTTCTACCATTTATACCAATAAAAATTATAAATAGCTTGTTTTCTATGTTTCCCAACTATCTATATGTCGACATTTCTTAGGAACTACCCTAATCATCAATAGACTTTGGAATATCTTTGAGAATATCTTTCAAAAATTTCCAAAGTCTACTGATGATTAGGGTAGTTCCTATGAAATGTCGACATATAGATAGCTGGGAAACATAGAAAACAAGCTATTTATAATTTTTATTGGTATAAATATTAAAAGTAAATAAAAAATAATTAAATGTATTAAATAAATAATGTGGTAATTTTTAGAAATAAAATGATATTTTGCGTTGAGACTATTTAGTTGAAATATTTATTTCACTAAAAAAGTAAACTGTTAAAATAGTACCTACGTGAGTTACTTACTTTTTTAAGATTTTTTTTTTTTAATATGTTATATGGAACCTGGTTTATAAAAAAATTTTTTTATTAAATTCTGGATTGTGACTTTTCTTGATTCAGCGTACACACAAAAGTTTTGCGGCAAAGCTTCTGGACGACAACGTACTAGTATGTACATATGTACATATGTATGTCATATGATATAAAGTGTAAAGTATGCAATGCGCAGTCATTTTTCGCAACGAAAACGTTGAATTAATTAAGTTTCCATTAAAAACAAAAATATTACTCTTTTAACATGTCCACAAATTGCGTCAGATATTTTATATTTACAAATATGTATGTATGTACTTTATATTGATATTCTTTATTCCACTAGTACCTGCCTATCAGTAGAAAGCGGCATATTTTAAGGTCAAAAAGATTTTTCTAAAATTTATATACATTGGTATATAGCTATTTTCTATCTCTGTTATGCATTCTTTTTTTGCTACTTCACTCTTAAGTGTATCATTGACACTTAAAAATTACAATAATGCTTTGCAATGTAATTTATAAATAACAACAACTTGAATAATAAAAACACAAGATACAAAAAGCAAAGTGAAAGTCAGTTTTTGTTTTTTTTTTGCTTTTTTTTTAAGAAATAAAAACAATCAAACGCCAAACACACACACATATAAATATGTATTTCACTTCATGTAATAATAACTGCAAAGTGAATTGATTAATGAACACAACGTGTAAAAAGAGCAAATTCTCAAAACTCAGTTATCTTTTAAAAGAGAAAAACACAACTTTGTAGTATTTTATACCTATACAATGTGGAAGAAAAGAAACTTTAAGAAAATGTAGAAAACACAAAAAGAAACTAAAAAACATAAAAAAGTGCTAAAATATACATATGTATGTATATATAGTATATGTAATTCTGCTAAGCCAGCCTAGATTTTTTATATGAGTAGTTTTATCACAAATTTTGTATATGTATATGGGTAGGGGTACATTATTGGTAAAATAAAACTCTTGTCAGCCAGCCACAGCCATTTAATAATGCTGCTGTATTGTTGTTGTTATTTCTGATATTTTTGTTGTTGTTGATTATAACCTTGAACTCATAACAAATTATTTTAACAGAAGAAGCAGAAGTTGAATAAAAAAAATCCAAAAAGCTCAATACACAATTTAAATGACTTGAAGTAAAACAAATGATTAACACACAATGAAATTAGAAAATATTAACGAAGAAAAAAGTGAAAAAATAAACAACGAAAATTAAATAGGTACATACTTAACTACATACATAAGTATGTATGTACATATGTATGCATATAATAGATGTGTTAAAATGAACAGAGATTAAAGCGTTTTTTTTTTGGTTTTGTTTAAGCAAAATAAATACTGAAAGCAACTGAACTCGGAAAATGTAAAGTGAATTTTGCCAAAAACGAAATTAGAAAAATAGAATATATGTATGTATGTATGTATGTTTTTTTTTTTTTTTTTTTTTCTTTTTTTTTTTTTTTTTTATTTTATTCGCGGGGTGAAAAACCATCGAAAGGCACTGGCAGTGATGGTGGTTGCCAGTAGTGCGAGACTTTAACTCGCTAAAAAACATCCCTTCGCCCTGACCCAGATGCTCCCCGAGGGACTGCCGCAAGGCTTTACGTCTCGGGGTGGGAAAGGTGATACACCCTACATCTAAACTAAACTACATTGATTCTGCTGCGAATCTGTTCTAACCTACGAAGTTCCAACAGAACCAATTTTACAAAACTACAGACGTACGTCCAGTTGCACAAAGATTCCAACATGATTGGAACGATACTGCTCGGACTGATGCTACGTCCTAGGACTGTTTCTAAATATTCCCTATCACTATTAAACCGTGGACAGATGAAGAACGCATGCTCAGCATCTTCCAAGACATTACCATCACAACTCGGACAGAACGGAGTACTGTCATGTCCAAAACGGTACAAGTACGACCTAAAACAACCATGCCCAGTTAGAAACTGTGTAATATAGTAGTTCAAATCGCCATGCTTTCTTGATAGCCATGCTCTGATGTCTGGTATCAGTAAGTAGGTCCATCTTCCCTTGTCAGCTGTCGCCCATCTTTCTTGCCATTTTCGCAGACACGATTCTCTCAACCCAACCGTGATGTCCGAAGCGGCCTCTAGCTCGATCGGTATCATGCCGGCAATGACAAAAGCGGCCAGGTCCGATACAGTTCGGAATGCGCTACATACACGCAAGGCGATCAGCCTATACACAGGAGATATCAGGTTCACATAAGTAGGATATCTAAGTGAGCCTGACCATATAGGCGATGCATATAAGATAATGCTTCTTACTACACTAGAGAGTAATCTCCTCTGCAGATATTTTGGACCTCTTGTATTCGGCATGATCCGGCATAGCGCTGTGCATGTTTTTGATGCTTTACTGCCTATGTACTTCAAGTGCTCTTGAAAAGACAGACGAGTGTCAATCATGACCCCAAGGTATTTTAAACATTCCTTAGATTCTATGCTACACGTGCCAATATTTAGCCTGACAGTTTCCCTAGTTTTCCTACTGCTAATCAGAACCGCTTCCGTTTTATGGTCAGCTAGAGTTAGGCCCATTGATCTTAGCCAAGATCTTACGATCTGAATACTGGCGTTTGCAATGGTTTCCACCTCTAGTAACTCTTTCCCTTCACACACTAACGCTATGTCGTCTGCGAATCCAACTATCTTCACCTTTTCCGGTAGATCCAATCTTAATACTCCGTCGTACATGACGTTCCACAATAGTGGGCCAAGAACTGAACCTTGAGGCACCCCACCAATGATCTTGCGCCTCTTAGTACCTTTATCGGTATCATAAACTAGCTCTCTATCCCGGAAATAGTCCCGTACAATTGCTAGTAGATACCCTGGGATGTCTATACGGACCAAAGCATTAACTATATGCTCCCAGTTTGCCGTATTGAAGGCGTTTTTTACATCTAGGGTTATAACCACACAATACCCTTTTGTTCCATTCCTCCACCTCTTCCCTTGGATAGCTTGAGCAGCGGTTTCTACTACAACTTTGATAGCGTCCACCGCAGACTTTGCTTTCCTGAAGCCAAATTGGTTATCTGATAAACCTAGCTTAGCTTGTACGCAATCTTCCAATCTTCTGCAGATTATACTCTCCAGAAGTTTTCCACTTGTATCTATCATACAGAGCGGACGATAGGAGGAAGGGTCGTCTAGCGGCTTGTTATCCTTAGGTAACAACACCAATTTCTGCCTCTTCCAGATTGTTGGAAAAGTTCCCTGAATCAAGCATGCGCTTATTACTTTCAGGAAATAATCAGGATGGAGCTTAACAGCCTCCTTCAGTACCATATTTGGGATGCAATCTAAGCCTGGTGCCTTCTTGTCTTTGAATTTTGAGACAGCACCTTCTATCTCGACGACCGTAACCGGAGGAATGTCGAATAATTCAGCTGGATAGCTGTGTTGCCATGTCGGAGCTTCCTGTTGAGGAAAAAGATGGTCTACAATTCCGTTGAGGATATTCTCTTCTCTTGGCGGTGATGGGCCAAGACATTTAAGTTTCCTGGTTACTAGCTTATATGCTAAGCCCCAAGGATTACTATCTATTTCATCACAAGCATCCAGGAAACACCTACGCTTGCTCCTACGAATTGCAATCTTCAATGCCTTTCTTTTATCCCTATACAACTGGTGCTGCACGTTATTCTCTAACCGACCCCTCGTTCGTGTATACCGCCTTCGGGCGCTAATACACTCTGAACGCAAGCTAGCAATTTCATCATTCCACCAATACACTGGAGGCTTATTTGGCGATCTTTTTCGCCTTATCATAGCTACATTGCAGGCACTAGTGATATTGCGCACTAATTGCACTGCCATGTCTTCTGCTGAACCAGCCATTTCCATGTTCTCCATGCAGGCTGCGAAGCTATCCTTATCAAAGGTATTTACCTTCCATCCTGTCAAGACACGTGCTTGTACAATAGCACGGGGCTGTGCGTCTTGCACATCTATTATTATAGCGCTATGATCGCTATGTGTATAGATGTCAGATATTCTCCAGTTCACTTGGGTTGCGATACTGGCACTGACGAATGTAATGTCAATTACTGAGCCAGCATCACCCCTTCTGAAGGTGTGTTCAACTCCATTATTGATGAGTACAACACCCAGTACAGAAAAGGCTTCCAAGAGTATTCTTCCTCTTGCGTTTGCTGAGGGACAGCCCCATTCAACAGCCCACGCATTGAAATCACCTGCTATTATTACGGGGGTTCTTCCAACTGCATCCGTTACAATACTGTCAACTATTACCCGAAAGTCTTCTATAGAATACCTAGGGGGTATATAACAGCTGTAAATAGTGATGCCAGATATAACCGCTCGAGCATATCCGCATTGCGTTGTTATTCTATCGCGTATGGTTAGCGTGCTGGTGTTCCATATTGCCGATGTACCCGTGTTATCGGAAACCCAGTTTACAGATGCCATGGTCCGATATGGCTCACTTAGAATAGCGACATCTACACTTATATCTCGAACGCTTTGCTTAAGAAGCTCCTGGGCTGCCTGGCAATGGTTGAGATGTAGGTAGGTATGTATATATGTGTGTATGTATATTGGTTCATCTACATACATATATTCGAGTATGTATGTGCTAGAAATCGATTGTTTTGAAAAAAATTGTTTTCAAAAGTTGTGATGGAAAACAGTTCTCTTTTGAAAAAGAGTTTTATGCAATATTTTTATGACTGCCTTTTGAAATCCAGTAAAATATGTAAATTACAATTAAATGAATAATCAAGAATATCTCCATCACACTTTTTTATTTTTTTTTAATGAATTGTTTTGACTATTGATTTCTATCACAAATTTGATCAAATTCGGAAAATTTACTTAGGTATTTATCCAAATATTTGTTAAAAAAAGTAAAGCCTAAAAAATATATACATAATTAGGTTTAAAATACAAAAAAAAAAATAAAACAAAACAAAAAAAAAAACTCTTGCAGTACTGTATTAATTTTGTCTGCTATACGCGAGAGTACAGGAAATGTAGAGTTCGGCCATCACTGTACTAGATACATTTTATATCGTACTTTACAAATTTATGACAATTTTAAATATTTGTTTTATCATGAAAACGTACCTTATCCAACATTTCTGACCCAAATATTCAACACACTGGGATATGCCTAACGGTCTTATTTGTAAAAAAAAACATTTGCAGCCATTTTCATAAAAAATATTGTGTGTTTGTTAAACTCTTATTTGACAAATTTTGTACTCAAAAATTTTCCAAAAAGAGTTTAATAAACGCACAATATTTTTATGAATACGGCAGTTAATGTTTATTAAGCTGTCATACAAATTTTGTATAGAAATTATAAAGAAGGCAGTAAATTTATATCTTCGGAAAATTATTAAATGGATTTTATTATATATGTACATATGTGTGTATAGCGAATTTGTTATCTCGTAGTTTATCTATAACATGACGTTTCATGGCGTAGCTTTTATAAAGAACGTTAAAAATATATGATTATGTATATACATATATAAGTATGCAAAGGGTGTTTTTATAGAGGTAAAATGTTAATTTTGCAACTGGTCGCCATTTTATCAGCTGTTAAGTGATTTATAATTTATATAGCTATAAAGGCATGTTTACTGATTTTTTCATTTATCAACTGAATAATCATGATGTGAAGGAGCTGTTATTTCAACAAGATGACGCTACGTATGACACAAATTGGCCACAGTTAATTTAATGAAGATGGAGATTTGGTAACCGCATAGTTTCACGTTTTAGACTATTTTCTGTGCGTTTATGAGAAGTCGCTTTATTATCGGCCATGTTTAAGTGCCAGTTCATGGATAACGAAGCTGGTTCGCTCGTTCGCACAATTACATTTAAAACAATAACTACGTTCAAAATTTTGTTATTGTTTTAAACGTAATTATGGGAACGAAGGAACAGCTTCGATAACCGTGAACTGGCACTAAATTTTAATGCCAGAAGATAATTTTTCGAATAAGGTAAATTTCTTATATGTGAATTTAGAATTTTCATCTTTGTTTTATTCTATTCTAAAACTTATACCTGTATAAAAACACCTTTATACTAAGAAAAATGCATATGCATATGTATGTACTTTTTTACAAGCGTGATCGTTGCAAGAAAGCGTTATAACTAGAAAGTGATAAGATACAATTAAGATAATGATAATGCAAAAAAAAGGAAAAGATTTCAATGAAAAAATGTATAAACAAATTCCATGTTCTTTCAGTTTTTTTTTTTTTTTTTTTTTTGCACATGCTATAATTTTCATAAATAAATTATTGTTGTTTTCATTGCCACGCAATTCAATAAAGAATGGAATTAAATTTGTAAAAATAATTATTTTAAAAGATTAAAAGACTTTTTAGAGCTCTACAAAAGAAAAAAAAAGTTATTTATATATTAAAAAATATATGTAAATAACAAAGTAAAGATTATTTTAGGAAATATTGATGTTCTGTACGCATCAACAATTTTATACATCTTTTTCAATATGTACATATGTATGTATAAAGAAGTCATGGAATCAAAAAAAGAAGGCGTTTTTGAAAATGTATAACTGAAAATAATCAATATTAATGAGAATTATTTTATGCGTACGTAGTTTTGTCTCAAATTAACTTATTTTAATGATAGTGAATTAATTAATTACTATTTATTGCCTTTTCAACGAATAATTATTTAATTATGTAAATATCTCCATAAATTTTCTAAATAAGAACTATTATTTATTCAACATTTTATTTTTTGCAGAAAATATAAACTATTTCGAAATGAAAAAAATATATACATTTAACTTTAAGAATCGCAAAAATAAATTACTTTAGCAATATGTATTATCAACATTTCTTTGCACCTTTTATATAGATCAGCTGGAAAGCATGGCACAATAATATATAGGTAGTGTCGAAACGGTGGCCGACATTTTTTTTTCTGTGATGATAACTATCAAAGGTGCACACATACACACACATTTTTTTATTATTGTTTACAAATTGAAGAAGTTTTTGAAAATAAAATGTTCCAATCATATTTTTCAAACACAAAAACAGCTTCAAACACAACAGACAGCTCTTTGTTGATCTTTATTTATATATTTAATTTATTGCACGAGTTTTAAATGCAAAAACTTATTGAAAAATTATTTGTAAAATAAAAACACGAAGAAAAGTATACGTTTGTATTTTTATTTTCTTTTGTTTTCTTTGACAGTTATCAATACAAAGCAACAATAAGAAGCCATGTTGTTTTTTTTTTTATTGTTGACTTGTTGTAGTGCCGCTTTTACCTGTAATATTATTGTACCATGATAGAAAACAAGCTATTTATAATTTTTTGATTATATTATAATTTTTCCTCCTAACAATGACTAACAAAGAAGGCAGACTTTTATACAATTGTATAAATTCTAACAAGACGCCTTTTTCTAGGTCTATTTTGTGTGTCTCTTCTTCTACCACTCCACTCTGCAAAATCTTTTATTTTATTTATTTTCATTTAGATATTAAGTAGTATTATAAAATACGAAAAAATTTTTAGATAATATAAAATTATTATCTTCACTGATATTAAAAATATTTGCAAGTGGTTTTCATGTAAAGTTGCTTCAAATATTTGTGGAACAGGCAAACATTCATATAAATAATACAAAGTGTTTGTACAAACTTAACATTTTTGCGTGGTTATTTTACATATACATATGTATATTTCTTTTGCAAATAAATAATAAACGTTTTTAAACATTTGCCGGCAATATTGTCTTCAAACAGTTTGGTTAACTGGGTAGTTATAATAGTTTTTGTGCATGTTTTTCCTTTGTTTTGTTTCTTTTTCTTTATGTTCATACATATGCATATATACATATTTATGTACATGTAATATTTAGCTTGAATCAATTGAAAAGTTTTTATTTTTGTTTTCTTCAATGTGTAGGCGTTTTACTGAATTGATAACCAAATCAATTTTGCGTTTTTAATCTATTTTTATTATTTTTTAATTTTTCTGTTTTATAAAGTAGAACACATTTGTTTATACACAAATTTAAATAAAAAAATTTGTTTCCAATTTAAATATTAGTTAAATGATAATTTTATTTATTATCAACTGAGTGTGTATACTTAAGTATGTATAAAAATAGTTTTAATTTAACGTAAATAAGGGGTTTCCTCATATTTTAATTGTTTATTTTTATATTTAAAATATAAAAAGATAGCTATATCTAAAATGAATTTTAACAAAATATTTTGTAAAATTTTTGTATTCAAACTCAAGCTAATTTTTATTTTATGCATGTACAGATTTTGGAAAACAGTTTTGTTTCTACAAGGCGATTTCATTACTAGGGGAATTTGACAGCGCGCAGGTGATAATTTTTTGCTTCGCTCCTTTTTCTTCCTGAGACTGTCAAATATTTTCCCACTCTAAGTATTTTGTTACTACTTTTAAAGTAATATTTTTATTTATTTATATTTGCAATACAAGAAAGCATTCAAGGCCAATAACGTGTTTATATAATTATAATGTTATAGCATATAATTGTTATAGCTATAGATTTTGAAAAAATTTCTTAAATATACATACATACATATATGAAAAATTACAAGAGGATAATGGGAGAAACGTATCGAACAAATGTTAAGCTAAAATAAAGAAGATTAATAGCTCCTCGATTCACAATCTCTTGCATTTGAGGTTGCATATTTCTGCAATTGACATTTTTAAGTGTATTTTGTTAGTGTAGAGCAGTGCTGCCCACAAGTTCTATATGGAAGAGTAAACACCAATACATTTAAGGAACAACTATTTTTATTTGATATTTTTTGTTGTAAAAAACAAAACATTTACAAAAACAAAGTTCACACTGATAATCGCTGGCGTCAATGTTTACCAACAAAGCATGCGAAAGTGTTGTTGCTTTGCCTTTGTATGTGTGCGGTGAAGAACGAAAAATAATATAGACGAAGACGAAGTTGTTTGTGTATAATTCATTGCTAATGCTGAGCGCAGTGTTTGTGTATTAAAGAGCACAGCGCATTTACAAAAACAATTGAGTATCAAGCGCATAGTGCTGGGCACATTTGGTGTAAAGTAAAAATATGCTCCACTATTTTTCAAATGCAATGTTGCAAGGCCATTTACACATTATTGTACACTTACTGAATGCAGATGAAAAAGTGAAAATTTTGGAATAGTCCGTAGCAGCGAGTTATTATTAAACAAATGAAATAAGTTTTTTTTTTTATATTATATCAAAAAGTGAAAAATCGTAACCTAATCGGTAAGCAATTCCACAGTCTAGCAGTTGTTATAAGAAAATATCGTTCATACTTCGGGCGAGTTATTAGAGGGACAGTAATCTGCGGGTTCTTATCAGACCGTGATAACTCAAACTTAGATATTAAAAAAGCTTGGTGTGCTATTGCAAATCGTCTTATAAAATACAAATAAGAAGCCAATGTTAAGATACTGCAGCAGAGAATAAAGTCAATACCTGCGTGGAGTGCGTGATTGCGATACTTGATACCATGCACGAATCTAACAATCCTCTTAATATTCAATGCTGTTCTGCAAAACACTTTTTGTGAAAGTGATTTGAAATCACAAAAAAGGTGTTTTGCACACCAAATATTTTTGTTTTTAATGATTTTAAACCAGTAAGCTAACTTGCCATCCATTTGAAATCGCATCCTAATTTTTGCGCGTACTTTATTATGAATTTCATATTTATTACATTAATAAATAATTTAATGTGTTTTCTTTGATTGATCATTTCAATAAAATTATCTATTTTATACAAAACAATTCACTAAAGTTTTGTATTAAAAATAAGTCAATATTATTCAAAATATAGTCAACTATTATTCAACTAACGGATACATCGGAGGTAGACAAGGCAAATGATACAATATCATGGAAATATAAAACTTATAAACGGCATCGGAATAGGTTTTTTGGCCTTAAAAATTACGACGAAAGTTTACGAAACGACATCGTGAGCTGGCAGTAAGGGACTCGACAAATTGCACATCAATACGGTTAACATGTTGAGATATAGTATCTATTCTACGAAAAGCGTTGCGAAACAAAAGTGCCCTAGTTTTACTAGCATTAATGCATAATTTATTTCCTTGCATTCAACGACATGACCTCAGAGAAGTGCAATAGTCGCTTCTAGAACATCTGGGGAATCCCTAGTGTTTTCAAACATAGTTACAATTACAATCTAAGTAAACAACTTTATCAATTATAATAGCCGTTATTTTTTCCGTCTTTATTGTGGTTCATAGAAGAATTTCCATAGCGAAATTATAGCGATGAATTTTTGGTATTGGGTGAAACTCGTCGTGTGACCCAGTTGTGTTGTTTACAATACACAGAACGCGAAATAACTAAGAGCTTATTATATCACGGTTTTAATTAGTTTAAGGAACATTTAATTGAATGAAAACCCGTTTAATATTTTATAAAGATGAATTTTTTCGCCCGCATTAAAAGAATTTGGAGCGACATAAACATAATTAAATTTCAACTCATATTGGTATTCTAAGAAATAAAAGGCAAACTCAACAATTGCGCAAGAAAACTAAGCTATTTTGCAATTAAAACTTTTTCTCTTATCTAATACAAATGACAGACAGACAAACAAACAAAATATGTATTGCAGTTTAATTTCTATGCACATTATTTTTGTTATTACTTATTACAATAACAAAAGTAGTTAGTGTGTGTGTGTGTGTTTTTTTTTTTGTATTTAATTTTATTTTTTTTAAAGGTCATGGCAGCATTTATTGACATTGGAAAAATATAAACAGCAGCGAGTAGTGTGGTAGCGACAAAAACGCAAATGATTTAATAAACAAAAGCAAAAAACCCCACAAATAAAACTCATACACTCACTCATACATATTTACAAACACAACAACAGTACCAATTGTTTTTTTATTTATTTATTTATTTTTTTTTATTTTGTATTAATAATACAATATAAAACGTGGAAAATTATTGTTATAGAAAATTTATTTTGTAAATAATAGAAGAAATTATTGCAAAAGCTCTTTTTAAAAGATGAATGTGTGTGCGCGTTTTTTAATTTACGTGTTCTTGTTAGTTATTGAATTTTCGTATTGTTGTTATTATTAAGCATAAAATATAGTACGACACGAACTGCATAATCAAGTAAAGAAACTAAAAGAGTAGGAAGACCATCATTTCATATATAATAAGTATGTTTGTATGTGCTCGTACATTTATACAGGGCTGGGAACTATTTTGTACACGTGTTTAATTTGCGTATTCAAAATAAAATCAAATACGTACACATATTAGCTCAGAAAAGTTTGGGCTAATAAAAGTAAGACGCAATTTACTCTAAACTTCTGAATTTTATCCAAAATTACTGGACCACTAAGCCATAATTGCACATCTTCACATACTAAGGCTGCTTACTTATTAAATCAAAATATATTTTAGCGATTATTTAAAATGCATAACATAAAAACTGAACATCTTCATTATTGGCAACTGCTGTAAAATTAAAAGCAAAGTAAATTTTTTAAAAGATATTTATAAAGTGGATCAATAAAGTTTAGGCACAACATATTTTTCAAAAGGATTTGCTAATAACATTAGTCCTTAACTTGAAAAAAATAATTTCGATATCTTTTACATAAGACATAACAATGTAGAGCCGTATTCAAAGTGGGTTTTAATATAAAATTAAGCAATTAAATGCAATGTTAAAGAATTTTATAATGAATTATTATTTAATACATTTCATGAAAAACAAACAAATTCGGATAAGCGGGATACAGCTTATCAAGTACTTACTGTGTTTGTATTTTGTACTTTTGTAATAAATGGCTATGAAATAATTTGTATTTGAAATTCAGCCAGGCATGTATTTTGTCCAGCTCTGCATTTTTGTATATATATGTTCGGACGTACATATATACATACATTTGTATATATGCATATATATGTATGTACATATGTACATACAGTCCTGTAGTATGTATATATGTGTGTACATAAGTATTTTTGTTGTTTTATTATCTCGCCGCTTCTTATTTAAAATGTTACCATTTTAGCTGTATCCGATTTTATTTTCCGCGCTACTTTTTACTGATAAGAAGCATGATGAGTTAATTATTAGCTAATTGTATCTGCGAATTAGGAGGAAACCCTTATCAATTCGCCAGATCTCGACTATCAAATTTTATTCTACTTTACGCACGATAAAAACAATATACCTGGAAGTTAAAAAAACGTAGAATTTGTTATGTATATGACGTAAGTCGCTATGACTTTAATACCACCATTTTATTGCGTTATAAAAAAATTTTGTAAATTTTAAAAATATTTACTTTAATTTGCCCTTGAGATGAGTAGATCAAAATCTTAATATTGCTCGCAAAAATTTATGTAATTTATAAATTAATCTGGCGGGATTTATTAAAATGCAATTTTCAATACAAATTAAAAAAAAATTATATTTATTTATAAATTTACAATTAAAAATAGTTTTAACTTGAGCCAGAAACATACTATCATATAATATTAGATATAAAGTGTATTTTTATAAACTTTATGGTAACGCCTATAAGATTTGTATTTCTTCAATGGATTAATAATATAGAATAAGCAATAAAGAAAAAAATTTTAATCTTAACAGCCGTGTTCATAAAATTTTATATCAGACTTATTAAGCGTTTATAAGCAAAATATACTAAAGTTGTATTCATAAATGATAAACGTTTTATTGAGAACTCATAACATAAAAAATATTATTGTAATAATTCTTCATATTTTGGATAACTTGCGAAAAAAAAATTGGTTTCGTTTATAAAATGGAATCAATAAATAGAATTCGACTTATAAGAAAGTGCAATAAATATCATGTGGAAACAATTAACAATTCCAAATATTCGCATATTCTTTAGTACTGCTCTCAAATGCTCAGCAATCTAAGGTATACCAAGAAATAGCTAATTCTTTCTCAATACCAGAGGAGCGGTTACAAAGCAAATATCGAGTTAAAAAATATACTTTGCAAAATTATAATATACATATAATAACGAATAGGATTTCAATTACTTTTAAACATAAAAACGAACTTAATTTATATTCCATTTTATTTCCAAATTCGTGATTTTCTTGTGATTCCGCCATTTTTCTTTTTAACAGTTAAAACAGTTTGATAAATAAAAAACACACAAACATAAAGAGATTATTCTGTTACCTTAGTGTTGTAAAATAATTGTAAACAACCTCGGTAGTGAAATGTTGTTCCGTTTATTATTAAAAATAGATAGGTATATGAGAATATTTTGTGAAATATATGTTGCCAAAAAATATTTTTATTTTTTAATACATCTTTAAACCTTAAAATGCACTTAAACATAGACATTTATTTGATTACCGGGTTAATCAAACAATAAGATAGAACATAACTAATAATAATATGATTACCAAATAAACCTCTGCTTAAATGGATTTGTTGTTAAGTAGTACTCCGCAAGTTCAGAGTATGTACTCTTACTCGAAAGAAATATGTTCATATTTCTGAGAACAACAAAATTATCGAATATGTATTTGTTGTTACTTGCCTTTGTGTTTTCTAGTTAAGTACAGGTTTGTTTTACGCTCGCACTCTCAACATACACAACGAGAACGTATCGAGTATCAAGCGACAACCAAACTTCACGAAGTACTTGCAGTACTCTGAGAAGTTTTGCAAATAAAATTTAAATTGAATGTTTTGTTGTGATCATCATAAGAAATAAATGAGGCAAGTTCATAACGTATTTATAATAGTTATTTATTGAAATTTCCATAAATTAAAATTGTTATTTAGGTATCAAATTTATAGAAAATTATTCTTAAACCTGACTTTTTAATTTTTGGCTTATTGCACTATTTTTTTTATATAAATTTTTAACTAAAAGGGTTTACATAAATATATGCATACATATTTTTACAAGAAGGAACCAAATACTTGCAGTACCATATGAAGAAAACATTATTTGTGAATATTTCTTTCTATTTTGTTCACATTCGATATGTTTTTTTTTTTTTTTTTTTTTTTTTTTTTTTTTTTTGCGGTACTATATTAACTTCGATTACTTGCTAGTTGGTATTTACTAAACAAACATTATCTTCACTTCCCTATTTGTGCTCTGTGTGGGAGTGCAAATATACAATACACTCGACAGCGAATTTCACACATAAAAAATTTTGTGTATTGTATATTTATTAAACTGTTCCTATAGAAATTTGTGAAATAACAGTTTAATAAACATCCAATATTTTTTATGGAATTATTATTATTATAATGAATTCAACTTTTTATAAGAGGCTTATTAAATACAAAATGTATCACAACAATTGAACTCTTCAAGTGTGCAATAAAAATTTTTTTATGTACCTATATGGCCGTAAATATTTAGTTAGTTCTGTTTTCTTGTTCCATTTTTTTTTTGTCTGGTCACATTGCTTACGTTTTACTCACTTTTCTTCTTCTTGAAAACAACACTTATGCATAAATAAATATTTAATTAAACGGAGAGTAATAAAACAAACACAAGTGAAACTTGTATAAAATATTTTAAAAATAGATTTATACAAATTAACGCACAAAAGCTAAATAAAAGATAAAATAAAAACTCTAAGACAAGAAAATGTTATAAATTTCATTCTTAATTCGATTTTAATTGCACGAAAAAATGAATTAATTAAACTAAATGTGAATAAAAAATGGTCAATAAAAAAAAAATAATGAAATAAAATACAATACGCGTAATTTAAAAATATTTTTTAAATCAGTTATTGATTGATAATAATAAAATACCAATAAAATTTGGAACAAGTCCAATTTTCACACATACATACATAAATATGTATTTACATATGCATAAGTATTTAAAAAATAGACTCTAAAATGTAAACAAAACCAGTAACAAATTGTTTGGATATCGAGCGACAAAGCTATAAAACTTAAAATAAAATCGGATAATCAAAGGCTGTTTTACCAGTTAGTGACAATAGTAAAATAAATACAATAACAAAAAAATTTGTACATACCTGCTATGTGTCAAAACTTTCATTACAAGCATTATACATAATTCTGAGAAAGCATATAAGCCCTATTCACAATCTTGTGCAAATGGTCTTGCATCATTGCATTTGCAAAATGGTAGAATATATTTACACTAACAAAATGCACCCAAATATGTATGTTAAATTTGCAATTACAAAAATATGCAGTCTCAAATGCATAAAACTTGAAAATATAATAAAACGAATTGTAAGATAAAAATAAAAAAAGCAAACTTAATTGTAAGATTTGTTTATGAAATTAATTATATTATCATGTTTCTGAGACTTTAAACAGGTTTTTAGGCTGTGTATTCCATGATTTCTTAAAATTAAGATCAATGCTCAATTTTTACAAGACCATTTACTACAAAGCTCCAGAATTTTTATTCTCTAAGTTCATATTTACACAATAACATCTTTACTACACCATTAATTTATAATAAATTTTCGATATTAGAATCGTTTGTGTAAATGGCTTAAAAAATTTCGGTTACTCCGTTTATCTTCAAAAAGAATATTCTAGTTCATCTTCGTGAGTAAAAATCGTTATACCAGATGTCTAACCGGAACCATAGTATAGACTCTCCATTAATGTTTTTTGTTGTTGGCTTTGTGTGTGCTCTTTGATATTTCGGGGTAGAATTTAATTTCAGTTGTTGCACAAAAATGTATATTTTTTTCGAACCAATATATATTTTCAAACCAATATACCTACCTACAATATGTTGTAATAAAATATTGATTAACTATATTAATAGAATGTAAGTGCGCCTTATTCTTTTAGGCTTTTTGCATTAAATGAACAAAAATAAATAAAAACACTACACTAGATAACGAGTAGAGCTATAAATTTTACTGCTTTTGCAAAGAAAACAGAGTGCAGATTTTACCTTACTCTAAATGAATTTTTCAAGATTAAAATTATTTTCCTCTTTTCTTGGGGATGCTGTTTCCTAATTATTGTTTATTTATTCGTACTTAATTAGTTTACAAGAAAACATCGGATCTGTCAGAGCCATATGTACATATTAAATTGCAATATTCTACTAGAGTATCAAATAGTACGTAGGTATGTATGTAAACAAATTATATTTATATACACAAAAATACTTAATACCTACTCAATAAGTACAACTACTGCACAAAAAATAATAAGAAATTCATAATTATAATTTGTTTTCAAAGCAGTTTCAAACGCTTGATTTGATTTCAAATAAGTCTCTCTCTCTCTATATATATATGTATATGTATATATGCAATCAAACCCTAATGTTAGTTGGGTTGCCTGAACTTTCTTTTTCCTGGGTTTTCATTCTTACAACAACACAGTAGCGTAAGCAAAAAATTATATGTAGCTATATACTCACACACATATTGCACACTCAGAGGTACATATAACGTTATATACACAATTTCCATTATATTGACTGTTACTTTTGCTCAGCATCTAAAAAGTTGCCACACAAAATTTATGCTTAAATATACATACATACATGCATACATACATACATACACACATACCGTTAATGTTGTTGCTAAGATAAAAAATCTTACAATAGTCATTAATTTTACTTGTGTACATATGTATGTATGTACGTTTCAATTTTTCTTTAAGATATTCTAAATTTTTTTGTCGTTATTTTCCTTTTTACTTGGTATATAGTTCACACAGATATACATACATACATACATATATACATACATACAACCAAACATTATATGTACATATACATATACTATATATTTTTTTGCATTTGAAACTAATGTGTACATTTTCATTTGAAAACATACTACGTATGTATATACATACATACATATATAAATATGTTGAATGTACAAACTTGTATGAATGCTTGTGTTGACAAATAGGTATGTAGTCTCTATAAAGCGTCTGCCTGTCTAACCAATGTAAAATAATGAAATCATATTATGCTTTTTGTTTATGTACACATTTAATTAGTGGCCAACAAAAGTCAATGGTCATCAAATATTTAACAATCAAAACAAAAAAAATATAATATAAAAAAAATATATATAATGCTCAGTGTGTGTGTTTGTTTCTTAAATAGGAAACAAGCATACAGCCTAACCTCAATTAGTGCGGCAAGCGTAAATTATCTGTTAAAAGTCCTCATGCACTTACAAATAGGAAAATACAATTCTGGCAGAGCATAAGAAAGTAACTTAATACTAGGTAAAAGCGAAACAATAAAAAAAAACAACAGGGATTTTTATTGCTGGGGCCAAATCACCGTATACGATATCGAGCAAAATTATGGAAATTATTCATTTTGGTATCATGGCATGCGATATCGAATAAATTGTATTGCAATAATATAAAAAACTTAAAGGATATTTTTTTGTATTTGTACTTTAGGAAACGTATGGTCTTCAATCTATTACATTTTGTTTAAACTACGATACGATATGCATCGTTTGCCATAATCTAGATGTGTCGTAATGTTATTCAATACGATAATTAATTCGATATCGTATGCGATGATTAGACCCTTGCCAAGGTGCATTAACGTATACACGGTGGCAGCACTACGACATATGACAGTTTTTTGCTACTGGCAATATAAGTTGGCCTTAAAGAAAAGTTACTAATTTTTTGCGGCAATTATTAAAAACTCTTCTTATTATTTCTATTTTGTGATCTTTATTAAACAAGGTTAGTGAACAATACTGTTCTTGGTACAACGTTAACGCTCTTAGTGCCAGTTTACACACATCAAGTTTGTTTTGATGTGTGACGGCACCGTCAATTTTCAAATGAAATGTCAAAAAATATGAAAAAACTTGAAGGCAAAAAAAACTTAAACTTGACAACACAAAGCTTTTGGTTGTGAACGTAAATGTAAGTTGAAAAGGAAATTGAAGCAGAAATTATCAAGAAAACCTGATGTGTGTAAACTGGGATTTATTTAAGTTACTTACTACAGCGCAAAATCAAAGCGTTAAATTACGTTGCACTTTCCGACCTAATTTAGGTTGCGCTGATAGGAACAATATATTCTTAATTTGAAATAATTTAAGTTAATAAAGTGGATGGTATATAACAGGTAGAATGTCTCGTCATTCAAAAAACTTCGAACCCTAACATTAGAGGTCGTGAAACAGGCCCTAAATATGTACATATGCACATCTATGATTTTTATTTGAATAAATGAATATTAATTAACTGTATTTTTTACATACATATGTATAATCAATAATATTTTTATGTTAATTTTTTTCTTTAATAGCTATGATAAAAAAATTACTGTTTTTATTAATTATATTTTATTGACAGTAGAAATCAAGCAAATAACATGGTGATTATGTACTACAATTTTATGTATTAACAATCATAAAAAGTGTTATCTATAAAAAAGAAATAAAAACTAATCTTATTTCACTTGTTGGGATAAACAAGGTCATCATTATTTACGACAGCGTAAAGAAATAAAACAAGTTTCATTGTACCGTATGTCATTATGTTTCTTTCATTCGTTATTTAAAAGTTTCTTTTTAAATCGTTATTGGCGGCGAATGCTACTTTTCTTTTGTTAGCAGTTTGAGATCCGAAGGACTATAGCAGAGTTGAAATTTAAATTGTTTGAATAGGGAGCATTCGCAAAGTGCTGTCGCCCACTGTATATACATTCATATATTTTTAAACCTTAAATATCTATCTGTATTCTGCCTTACTTATTTTTTTAACAAAACGTACAATACTTAATATTATTTTGTCTAATGGTGCTCCTGTATTTGTTCTTTATAAATTTACATATATATGTATGTACATAAGTATATACTACATAAAATTAGGAATTATTTAAGCTTTATATTTATACCTTAGCTACTCAAACTTGCTTACATAGCTACATGCATACATATATATGTATGTATGTATTCATGTATGGTTGTGTTTAGAATACACTTGGTAACACATTTTAAATCGTATCTACATCGAAAAAGGACCAACACAAAAATTGTATGGCATATTTTTCTTTCTTTCTTTTTTTTTTTTTGTGAAAAATATTAGAAAGTCTGAAGGTTGCAAAACAAGCACATAAAAAGTTAAAAAAAAACTACGCCTCCAGATTGTATTCTTGTATATACATACATATGTATGTATATATGTATATGTTCAGCAATGTTTATTCATTAACTTTGTGATATGGAATAAAACTTCACTTTCTCCACTTCTTACAAATTTTTAAAGATTATGAGACTTTATTAAACATACTATTGCACCATGTCTATTTTTGCAGGTGACACAGCGGTACTTTCCTCGGATATGTTCGCTGATGAGGTCATATTTAATCTCCATAGAGCATTGAGTTACAAAAATATTTTTATAAATGCTGTAATATGCTAAATTATGATAAAACTTAAGCTATATCCATATTTTTCTAGGAAACGAAAACCATACTTTTTACCTCAACATAACATTAACTTCAATGACAATGTAATTGAAACTAAAATTAAGTTTCTTACGGAACGAAAACAAAAGACAGCTGTGTTTATACCACTAGTTGGTAAAACTGGCCGGGTATAAAATTAACCTAACCATGCCTTTATCACCTTACCTACTCTGCCTGTTCACAATGAAAATTAATATACATATCGTTGGTCTCGTGCAGAAAAGGATTAACAAACATAATCGCAATTCTACAAGCGAGGGAAAAGTCTTAATGGAAACTGTATACCTAGGTTCATTTATAAGTAATTTTTTTGCTCAATTGCTTGTAAAAGCGATATTTATGAAATTATATAATTAAGTTTTTGTGACGCTGTCTATTTATGTGAAACGTAAGAGAATCCCTTATAAAGTTCGGTTCAGGGAAAATGCGTGTTATGGCCTTTCTACATGAGACTAACTAACGATATGTAGATTTAATGGAATACATACATATATCAACGTATACCAACAAATTTGTGAACTAAAATTTTCGCTCATACTATAAACATGCTTGTCAACAATTTTGATCTTGTCTATATCCCTTAAGATAAAAATGTGGCACCCCAAAAACTATTATTAAAAAGAAACAGCTATGTACTCGTTAAACAATTGAAACATAAACAAAAGTAAATAAGAACACGAACAAGTTTGTGTCAACAATTTAAAAAATGGAACATGCAAACAATAAATAAAAAATAATAGTAATTTTTTAGTATAAGCTCACAGCGTTTAAAACAATTCAAATAACATATGTTTTGGGGTATACAAAATTATAGAAGTCTTGCTTTTTGCATTCAAGATTGTACAGATGACAATCAAACTACATATTGCTAAAAGATAAAATGTTAAAAAGCATAAAAATTAGAAATTAAAAAAGACTCAATCCTCAGAAGTTTATTAACTCGATGTTCTAAAATTTCCCCTTTTTGGCAAGAAATCAACTAACAATATTAATACCTGTCTACTACACAAATTTCGCTTTATGCTTATTCTATGATCTCAAAACCACATTGCTACCAATTTCGTGATATTTTAGTGACTTACTTGCACTTAGACCGGTAAAAAAATTTTATTTTGAGTTTTAACAATATTTAAAAATTAACTGCTGCACCACATGTATTTTTTGTTATTCGTTCACCTTTTTCCGCTCAAACTGCTTAATATTTTGAAACCAATGTGGTGTTTATGAGACACGAATGAGTATTAAATGCGTCTAAAATATTTTCATGAAATGCACTCAAAATATTGAGTATAATTAATAAAAATTGTCTAGACATATTACTCATTCGTGTCCCATAAACACCACATTGGTTTCAAAATATTAAGCAGTTTGAGCGGAAAAAGGTGAACGAATAACAAAAAATACCAGTATATTGTACATACATATGCTTAATAAGTAAATGCATAACTATGTACCTATTGGATCTTTCAAGTAAAATCCAGCTTTTGTTTTTTTGTTTTGTTTTATATACTTAAATGGAGAACTAGAACTGTTTCAAACATACATACATACCTATGTAAATGGTGGTTTTTAGACGTTCTAAATTTTGAGTTGGCAATACTGCTTTAATTGGCAACCCGTTTAACAGCTGATAGTGGATTTTTGTTAGTTCGCTTTCGTATTTCGTTTTAGATAGAATCATGGTGCAATTATTAGGTGGCAGCATTAGAGTTGTTGTACTTCATACATAATATTTTATTTGTGTAAAAATTACGGAGGCCGTCAAAAACATGTTTACAAAACAAAAGAAAATGAAGAAAAAAAAATTTATATAAAAAAAATAAACAATGAAAATTAATTTAATTGTTTTCAACGCATTTTAAGCAATCAACATATTTTTGAAAACTTTTTTATTGTGTTTCTTTTGCACTTTTTCGAACTGTTCAAAATCTTATTATTTTTTCACTTCACTTTGTGTAAACATTAACAACCTTTGATACCATCGGCCATTTGAAACAAAAAATTATCACCTGCGCTAGTGATGCCACCTGGTTAATTGCACCATGGATAGAATTATTTTTTTTTTATCAAAATAATGCTTCTATTTGTCAACTGATATTGAATTTTCATTCAAAACTTTGTTCTCCGATGAAGCCCCTTTTTTTAGCTTGGACCAGTACTCAGGGGATGACCCCTACATATTTAGTGCATTGTACCAGAACTGGGAAAATAGGTTATAAGGAGTGGGAAAGAGGGAGTAGTGAGTGTGAGGGAGTAGTGGTTAAATATGTGCGTAAATAAGCAGAACTGCCACATTTGGGTTGAATATAATCCACAAGCTTTTGTCGAAACTATTTATTACATCATCAGAAATTACAGCGCTGATGTGATGATGGTAACTGCCAAAGGTGATAGGGGGTTCCAGGCTGCGTCTTTTAGCCGCCAGCAGTCATATTACCGAAGTTATATTTAAACATTAACGTCAGACATTTTTCTATGTCTGCATTTAGACACGAAAACATTTTGAAGGGAAACATTTAGTTTGGTAGCAAATTACCGGTGGGGAAGGGAAAATCGATTTTGTGTTCGGTACTCGACAACACGCTTTGTTGACATTTACTCTATTGACATATACTTTACTTTTTGACATTTTAATTTATTTTACATTTTCCGAATAAAAAAAGCAGAGGCATTTAATGAAATAAAAAATATTTTGGAGAAGGAAATGTGTGGTGCGACTGTAGCAGACATTAAAAATAAATTTATTTATGAACAACTTCAATTTTATTATTTTTTATAACATAAATTAATCATATGTCAAAAAATTAACAGACAATAGGTATAACGAAAAATGTAAAAAACAAATAATAATGCAATGTTGCCGGCAACATGTTCGACTGTGTGAATACGAAAGAAAAATCAAAAGAGAATTCCAAATGTTTTTGTTCCAAACGTTCGCTCGTCTAAATTCAGATTATCTAATAAATCACGTTTAATTGATATTAAATATGTGTTCTTTATTTTTATGTTTCAAACTTATGTAAAGCTATGTACACACGGTTGTCAGATGTTACAATATTGTAAGACATGCTGACAATGTAGTGACAATTAAAAATAGTCCCGCAGGAGTAAATTGTGTGTTCAGACGATCGTAAGAAAATCTTACAATTTCATTGTTAGACTCTGGTCTGACAAATAATTCATCTGACAACAAAAATTGTCAGTTCACACGGTTGTCAGATTGTTAGATGAAAAAGATTGCCAGACATGTTGTAAGGCATTGCCATTTATGCATATCAACAACGATCTGTTTGGCAGTGTTGCCCATCAAACTTTTTTCTGACAATGATGCCATTGTCAGGTGCATTAATTTTATACATCTGACAATTAAAACTGAGCTTACAAGCCAATTATCTGGCAATGCCGACGAAGAGTGTTCTCACGATTGTCAGATGCCTGACAACATTGTCGTCTTACAATTGATTGACAATGGTTTTTCTGACAACGTTGTAAGTTAAAAATTGGCAGTTCACACGATTGTAATACATTTTCAGACAATTTTACTGGCAATATTGTAATATCTGACAACCGTGTGTACGTAGCTTTACTCTTAAAAAACTCCTGTGACTTTAATTTTGTAAAAAAAAAATGGATTAAAAAGGGAACATCTTTTTTGGAACATACCTCATATTTACATACATAATTTCTACACAAGGACACATATTTAACTTTTAATTTCATACCTCTAACAAAATGAATTTTTTTAAATATGATTTTTTAATCACACGTATGTACGTACACACATTATGTACATACATACATATATGCTTACAAAGTGAAAATATCTTAGTTACGCTGTATTAATAAATTTTTTGGACATACATACATATATTATTTTAATTAAATAAAAAAGATGTCTTTATAATTGAGATTTATTTAAGTATGTATGTATAAAGGAAACAAATTTGGAATGAAACTCACAAAAATATATTTTTCACGAGAGTTTTATAAAAAATAATATACACATACATATATTTTTTGCGGCTTGAGAGAGCGATGAAATCGTTGGTTTTATTTTCGGTCGGTTGCTTGGCTGGCTGGCTGGCCTTTTTGGTTGAACGTACGCTCTGGTTTTATTTCACATTAATAACAATATTCGAACTAAAAACAATGAATAAAACAGCGGTCGTTAAAATGATGTCGAAGAAGAAGACTACTTGCACAACAAAACGAACGATGGGCGGGCGGTATTCATCATGCATTAAATATGTACATACAAATACATATAAGTATGTAGATATTTACAGTTCTTTGCACCCGCGTCATTTGTCATTTTATTTATTTAGTACAATAACCGCTAAAATGATTTTCTCATTTTTGCACAAAAGTTGTCTCCTGTTACGCTGACCCCAAAAGAGAAAATAAAATTAAAACAGAAATGAAAAATGTACGTGTTGAATAATTTGAATAAACGGCCTTATAAAACAATAAGATTATAATTTTTTTTTTAATTTTGCGTTACGCAAGTCAGTATCCTTAAAAAGTAAGATGAGTGAAGATTTTGTTGTTGTTATTGTTGTTTTATCATCTTTATTCTTATTGTGTAGATAATTTATTTGCTTTCAAGGCTGAAATGGTAAGAACGTTCAAGCGAATACATACATACATATGCTGCGTTTATCAGATTGTAGGAAAAAGTAGCAGATGTGAAGATGATAGTAAGGAAATGTGAAAGCCTTCACTAAAGCCAGTGTTGCCAGAAAAATGCTAATAATAATAATGGATCAATTAAGCATACAATTTGAAAAACGCTCAACGCATTTCAGCATGTTCTGAAACCTCCACGATTTCCTAGCGTTTTAATATTTTTCGAAGTTGTTGTTTGAACAATAATATCATGTTTTGTCATAAAGAAAAACCTAAACAAATAACTTAATTTCTAGTTAAAATGCGTTTTCTTTAATCTTTAAGCGAAATGCGTTTTTCAGAACATAAACGCCAACCACGTGGAAGATAACAGGTGATTTGATAATTGCCGAATCTGTTGCTTAATTGGATTATCCGACATAATTGTGTATATATGTATTTCATAAGCAGATTTATGCGATAATTTAAAGCCGTGCCTAAAAGTCATGTCTTTTTCTTTTCTACTGAAAAAAATGTGATAATAAATAAGTGGTATATTTTAATTTACATACATATTTATTCTAAATTCCATTTCACTCAATGGTTAATTTGTTAAAATGTATTATATTCTAGCAAGGTAGCTGCTACTCGTACATCGATAGTAATAAAAAGAAACATAAGATTTTTGTACATTTTTGTAACTATGAAGTGCTCTTTAACTATTTAACTCAACGTTATTGGCACGGGGTGGAAATTGCACCCCACAACTTATATTTATTACTTTAATTTTCTTTTTTTAATGGTCCTAAGCATTAAATTCCCTAGTAGCTCACGCTACGTATTAAATTACTATTGTAGAGCTTGTACATATTGTAGATTTAGAAAAACTTAATAACAAAATTCGTAGATTTTTTATTTATTAAACAACTTTTACAATACCAAAAACAGGTAGTAGATTTATTAAACGTAGTAAGTATGAAACAGCTGGCACATTTGACGCCATATTTATTATATTTTGCTATTTATAAAATAAATGTACATAAACTTTGTTTAAAATCGAAAACCTAAAAAAAAAAATAAATAAAATAAAACGTGAAAATGTTCAAATAAAAGACGGGATTAGATATTTTTTTACGTTTTATCTCTTTCATCGTTAAGAGGACACTCTTGGCTTCCTACACCACAAGGTCCTATTGAGTGATAACCAAAAATTTGCTCATATATTGGCGGATGGCCAATTTTCCACTAAGTTCAAATTTTAACATTTTTTTAAAAAACTCCCAAATACAATTGAGATTAGCGTTTAGAGGACACTCTTGGCCTCCTACTCCACAAGGTCTTGTTGAGTGACAATCAAAAATGTGCCCATATATTACCAAACTCTTTCGCCGATCATAAATTTTCAACTAAGTTCATATTTAAAATTTTTTTAAAAAAACTCCCAAATACAATTGAGATCAACCACTTATATTAGCGAATAGAGGACACTCTTGGCTTCCTACTCCATTAAAAATTGTTTTATATGTTCTATGTTAATATTTCAGCATGTTTTGCACGACTTTTTTTCGTTTTAAGGTATTGTGAATTTTTTTAAACAAAAATTATTTCAAACACATAAAAAACATGTTGGTTCATTGGGACGTTACGTCAAACATATTTATCTTCACACTTACATATGTCGTTACGTCATTCTATTACGTCAAACATATTTAACTCGGCATATTTATTTTCACACACATCGTTTTTCTTTCCTTTTTGAAGTTTTTGTTGATGTTGAAAAAAATTAGTTTACCTAAGCAAAAAAAGTTAGCTTGTAAGGCCTAAACAAAATATTATACCTAACTGAAGTAATTTTTTCTAGTTTACAAATGTATGTATTTATTTTTTTTGTTTACCTCAAATTGCTAGAAAAAAATTCTTTATTATTGCTTAAAGTTTAGTGTTAGTATTTATGTAACAAAATACTTTATTATAATTATATAATTGTTCATAGTTCCAAGGAAAATTTAAATTTTGGTTTGGGGTGTAATAAAACCCCGCAGGTAACAACGTATTAAAACAAATGCTGTGCGAGTATTGGCGGGTTAAAATGATAGGCACTTTTTTTATATGCTTTTTTTTATTGCTCATGCTGCGTAATTGTGATGGTTTTCTTTTAATTGTGCCACTGAATCAAAATAGGGCATTACGTAAATAAAATCGTGCATTTTTTGCAAATTCAATTAACTGGACATTACTTTATATAACAAATTACTCTTTCGGGCTTACTTACGTTTCGGAAGTCCAACTTTACTACCTAAGAAATAGAGGAGACTTTCGGCTAAATATGTGTAAAATTAATTATTATTATGATATATGTATATGTATATTATTTTTTTAATTTTATAATATAATAGCCTTAAGCTTCAATATAGTGAAATGTCTCAAGACTTAAAAAATTAAACTTTTCTACTATTATCCTTTACGCTGCTGAGTTTTCCCTTATTAAAAACTTTACTTATACCTACCTTAACAAATATATTTAAAAAAAAAAATTTCCGAATAAGGTCGAGTTATTCTCAAGTTTTGCGCTTAGCAACACGTTTGGCAATTCAGTTTTATTTGTATTCATTCGTAGATTAAAACCTTTCGCAGTGTTTTTAATTACTTTCTAAATTTTTTATTCGAATCTATAAATAAGTAGGTACCTACATATATCTAGATTTTATAAATCTAATTGTCTGTTTTATTTTTTCAAGGTTATTTTATTTTGCATACTAAATAGTTTGCCGTTACAACTTAATTAAGTCCCACTTGATCTAATATAATTTCCTTACCCTATTAAGTTTTGCCTGTTTTATTTATGGGTTCTAGTTCTCATACTTAATCAAACTCTTATCAGGAATTTGTTGTGAAATTAATATGCCACCAAACTCAGTTTCTTGTCTCCTTTGCTCTGTTTCTTAGTATCTTTATTTTCAAGTTTGTGTGTGGTGATATTTTTTGGGCAAAACTTTTCATTTTGTTTTAATTAGAACGTGAAATGGTGATGAATATTATTGTTGTTGTTGTTTTTTTGTCGGCCTTGCTAAAGTTCAAATACCCCACTGTGTTTATTTTTTATTTTTTTTGTATTTCATACAATTTCTGCGTTCTTTTTCTGTGGTAGTAGTTGTTAATGTTTGTAGGTTTTTGTAAACGCGCATGATTTTTTTGTTGTTGTTCTGTTGACGTTTTTACGAACACAGTATTCTGTATTCATTTGTTCTTGCTGTTTGTTTATTGACTGTTGTTAATGCTGCTAGTGTTTTCTTTTTTTATTGTTGGTGCTTAAATTTTGTTTTCCTTTGAAAAGTTTTTGTTTGACACAAAGAAATTGTTTTGTTTATTTTCTTTTCTATTGAATATTTAATTCTTTAAAAGTTTGCCTTATAGTTTTTGTTGTGGTAGCAGCAGAGACAAAGCAGCGTACTTACTACGTTTTGTTTGCTCCGGTAGGTTTGTTGTTGTTATTGTGGTTAAATAATAAGAGTATGCAAGTGTGTTTTCGTCTGTTTCTTTCTCTTGCTGTCCTTTTTTTCTTTGTAAAAGTTATTGTTTTTATGTATGTATTTTTATTTCATTTTCGGTAGCATTAAAATTTTATTGAAAGGGGTAGGTCAGGGTAGCTTTAGGCCATGCAGACAGACAGACAGACGAATAGTCAGATTTTCAGCCAGCCAGACGGCAAACAATAATTATCTTTCCCATTGAAAGTCATTGTACACATAATTTCATTATCGCATTTGTGGTGCTTTGTAGTATTCTTTTTATTTATTTTTATCAAATTATTTTAAGTTTGTAGATAGGTATGATGTTTATTAACATTTATGTGTTTATATACCTACATCTATACATACATATGTATGTATGTATCTGCTTACACATGCATATGTATTCGTAAATTAATATTTTTGAGTTCAAAAAACCTTTTAAGTTCTGCTATGTACATAAAACACATGCCAACATACGTATACATATGCATGCCTTTACGATACGAATGTGATTTTATTCGATTGTATAAAAGTTATTCGTGCTTAGAATTGTGTGGCATTTGCACGGTAGTCATATTATCGTCACTTTGGGTGCTGAATAAGACATGTTGACGATTTAGTGTTTGACTTTGACGATATTAACAGATCGTACTAAGCAAGCATTTTTATTCCTTTTTCTAACTTAAGAAGGGAAGAAAGAGAATAGCTATATTTTGCTCATGAGCTGATAAATTATGGACTTTTGGAATCCAGTATTTATCAGCTGTTACAAACGACCCAAGTCCAGATCTTTTTATTGCCAAATTAATTTTTCTTTTACTATTGTGGAACAATTCAGCAAGATTTTTGTAAATGGTTTAACTCAAAAGTTGCTGCTGCTGTATTTATGTATACCTATAACGAACTCAAAAACTTGGCCTTAAAAACTTTTTTGAAACACAGTACAACTTCTTCAGCCTTATCAATAAAACAGATCACATTTACATATATTTACAATAAATTACTGACTGTTTTGTTCTCAGATAGTATACATATGTATGTATAAACATACATACATAGTTTTCAATAATTTCATTATCAAATATATGTTAATAATAAAACCTTTATGTTAAAAATAAAACCTTATTTAAATATGAATGAGTACTGTTCGATCGTTCTCAACATAAATGATGAAACAGAACTAGGGCATGACGTTTTTCTCCATATAATATGGCATAAAATAACGCCAGAGAATGCGGTCGTAAAATAGAATCTATTTTATTTTGGCAGCGATTTTTCTTATGCTCTCACTTTGAAGCAGAAAAGCTTTCAACAATATTACCACACTTTTAGTAAATTTCATACATTTTGTGAACAAAACCAAAGCTTCAAAAGCTTTACTGTGAGGAAAAATTAAAATAAAAGAAAAAGCTTTTTTTACCTAACAAAAAAGAAGATTAAATGACAGTTTGTGAAGTTACAGCCGTCGTTTCAATTATGTGCCTGTTTTCTCTGAGAGTCGATTTTGCTTGAAGTTGCGGACGTATTCTGTTTCATCATTAAGGCTCCATGTTTGGAAAATAGTCAAAAGGGGTATTTTGAAAAAAGTATCATAAAAAGTCATACAGACCTCAAAACAGGGTCATATTGAACAATGTTATTCAAAAATCACTGTCTATGTCAGATTCTAAAGCGTACTGATGTAGACAACTAACAGACCTGCTCAGAGCGTAATCTATCATTTTTGATTCATGATTGTGTACACAGTCTGTCCAATAAACCTACATATGTACATATATACATATTTATTTTCAGTTCTGTTACAATTGTAATACTATGATTATGAATTGTTTTATGTTTTAGCTCAATAAAATATTAATATGATTTGTAACAACTATTTTAACGATTTAATTTCAATTTTATCTGACGTCTATAGGCAATTCGCTTACTCCCATGAATCTATAGTCGATGTATGTATGTATGTAGTGAGTATATGTAGAGACAGTGATTCAAGATGAACTCTCTCACCTGTGAAATAAAATATTATACTGCATTTAAATTATATATGTGAACAAAACTTTGCTGAACAGATAAATTTACATCTTGTGAAAGTAATGATTAAAAAAAAAAATTAGATGTATATATTTTTAGAAAAATATTTAATAATGTATAAAAATGGTTTATTGAAATAAATTCTAAAGAGAAATATTACTCATATTATGTTTACTATGTTGCCCCATAAAAAAAAAGTGAAAATCAGTGATGCCAGAAATGTTTGTCGAACAATCTTCAATCTGCCAAAAAATAATCTTAATTTGAGGAAAAAAGTCTTAAAATTTATGTTTTTTTTTCTATTGTTTTTTTTATGTCAAACGGAAAAATAATGCTTATTAATTATTTTATTATCCAAAGATGAATATTCTAAATAAGAAGATGAAAATGAAAGGGGTAAAATATTATTTTACATCTAATTTTTTGAAGTTCGTCCGATATTTAAAATTAGTTTACACATTTAATAGAATACCAATCATCACAAACCTTGGTTTGGAAAAAAGATATTCAAATCTTATTAAAATCTTCAAAATTAAAGTAATATCTGCATACTGGCAATGCTGGTGAATATCATAAATTAGATCTTCTTAATTAGATTTGATCTCAAGTTTAGTTTTTATTACAAAAATAAATTTGTTTTGGTAAATTTTCAAAAAATGTTAAGATACTTGTTGTGCCGTTTTAGTTAATTGAAAAATTTTAACTTATCTACATAATTCTGCGAATATTTTTCGAAAACATATGCACATAACGTATTCCAAAAAAGTCATCCAAATTGGATAGATAATTTAGTATTGTATTTTAGAAACGCCGTGTTGCTTCGAACAAGTACGAAATATAAATTTTTCTGCATAATTGATTATAAATTACGTGAGGTTGAGGTAATTTACTTATATAAAATTATATGACAAATTACGCATCAATTAGCATAATTAGGATAAATAACGCCACTGGATATGAACTTATTATTTATATTCTGTTTTATTAAACGTTTTCTTTTGTTGGAAATAAGATACAGCTACCATTTAATAATTTATCTATATTTAGACATTCAAAAGAAAAACTCCTCCAGGCAACCAAATAGAATGAGATAATGAAAATATTGTTGTATAGATATATCCTTATTTTTGTCTTTTTTTTCTTGTTTTCTTCAAAGTATTACAAGCAAAATTTCTGTTTAAAGTTGTCCATAATATGTATGTGCATTTGATAGACGTGGTAAAATGTATGTATGTATATGTATATCGTAATAAAAAAATGTTTTCTTCAATTCTGTAATAACCTCATTTGTTCGGAATAATAATTTGTTTTTTTTTCTTCTTAGTTTTATTTTAAACATTATTATTTATTTATTTTTTTTATAAATTCGGCCATGTTTTAAATTAAGTTTTTTTTTCATTATTGTTGAATTTAAGCCTGATATGTACATATATTCAATAGTTTTGAAATTTTTATAATCTCATATATTTAATTCAATTATTATCTTTATTTATGTCACTTACTTATTTAAAAAAAATTTTTGTTTGTTTATTTCAGTAGCTGTTTAGACTAATAATTATGGATCCTGGAAGACATCATGATTTTTTAGGCAACAGTGACGATCGTTCAAATAGAAATATATATTATGGACGCGAAATACCTGAAATAGCATCACATCATTATTATGGACCGGCAACAGCTACTTCAAGACCTGTTGCTAGTAGCAATCCGCGTAAACCGTGTGGTTGCCCAATCACCGGTAGCGGCTCCTCTGTCAGTAGTATTACGTGCAATAGTTGTCGAATTAATCCCACTGATGAGGTCGGTTGGACGCATACTATGGCAAGTGGTAATCAAATCGATAGTCATCAAAGAAGTGCAGGTGCTGCTGTCGCAAGTATGGCAATGGCTGGGGATTATCATCATCGTATGGCTCCCGAAAGCAATGCGCGTACAAATGTGCGACAGAATGCCATGTACGTGCAGCAATTACCACATCAACAACACACGCAACAAATGCAGCAGCAAACTCATGGGCCTAGTATGGTACAAATGCAACATCCTCCTCATGTGGGGACCATGGTTGGAAATCGGACTACAAGTTATTGGCCTCAAGGCAGTTCGGCAAGTAGTAGTAGTAGTAGTAGTGGTATGCCTTATGGTGTTGGCGGTAGTGGAGATGAGCTGTTATCAGGACTTCCAACACAAATGGACACTGTTGCTAGACGCAATAATCCTGTTTCCAATGATTATGCTCTATATAAATCAACATCAATGCCAACGAGTGTTACATACGCTAACCAGCATAGCAGTAGTAGTAGTAATAATAATAGTAGTGTAAGTGGCTACCAGTTACCTTCATCTTCACTCAATACTTCAAACTCTCTACACCAAAGGGTTAGTGCAATAGGTAGCAGTATAAGTGCTGCACCAGGCCCAGCGTCTACTAATGTTAGCGCTCCACCTTTTATATCAAAGGAACGCATTTATGAACAACAAAAATATTCCTCTTCTTCCTCAGCTTCAGCGGCAAAAATGTCTTATAATGCTGCAACAGCGTCCAATATCTACGAAAGTCATCACCATCATTTGAGTAACCAAGCAATTTCTAAAAATCTTCCTGTTGATCACCATGTTATTAATCCTAGCAATTTGCCTGCCTCAAAAGATCAACATCCAAGTCCAAATTATGCCCGCAAATGTCCCCAAATGTATGCACCTGAAGAACAAAGTACGGCACACCAACACTTGTACATGTCAACGCCGCAATTTAGTTCGGAAAAATTTTCTAGAGCATCCCCGCAACAGCCTCAACCTCCACCACCAAATGATTATACTAAATTGCGTGAAAGTCCTAGTGGCAGCTCTTATTTGGTGGCTCCACACAGTTCACCTCTCATGCATCCATCACATTTAAGAGAATCACCGCAATTTCCTTCACATACGACCTCATCGCCCCGTAATCCAAGCTCTTATTATGGTGCAAGTCAAACTCAAAATCCCTCCAAAATACACCCACCGGAAATGTCTCCCATTATAATGAAACAAAGTCATCAAACACATCATTATCAGTATTCAAAAAGTCCGCTACCACCACCATTGCCACCGTCCCATATTCAACAACAAACAATCCCTCCTATCTCATCACAAATGGCAGCTAAAAGTCAAACCAACCTGAATGTAGGACCACCGCCTCCGGCTCCGAATACGCACGGAGCACCACAGCATTCTCAACGCTATTTATTGGATAATGTGAAAAGAGAAGATCTCGAAATGTACGAAAATCCAAATCAACCGTCTTCACGCCACAGCGGTAGTGGCATTTACATAAATCCCTACAATACTCCCCCACCTACGGGTGACAATTGTTGTAAGGAAGTAACTTTATCAGCTTCTTCTTCACCGTATACCACGGGTTCGGCTACTCCCAATTATCGGGTAGAATCTCCCCAATTTTATCCAACCAAATACGCCAAATTGGCCATGAATGATAATCTAAGTTCCAGTAAACACTCGCTTATAAATCAAAATACTCCACCGCCCAGCAGGGCGCCCAGTCAACGTGGGCAACACCAAACCAACTATTATTATGAGGGTAATTCCCATAGTGCACCATCGCCAGCAGCAGCTACAGCAGCTTCTCCATCTCCCTCGGCTTTGTTGACGACAACATCACAAACACCTATGCACCATACAGAATATATGTCTTCGACATTGCAAACAGGTCCCACAATTGGTCCTCCACCATCTCAATTAGTTGGAGCGGCGAACATGCCACAGTCTTATGCAAACCAACCAAACTTAAACGCTCAGTCACATCATATGCAACATCATCAGCATCAACCGGCGACGGCATCTCTGAGGAATAACGATGCTATGATCACGGCTCAACCCACTTCATCTCATCCTTACGAACGTGCAATTCATCAACCAAATGTGCCCTCGGTGGGTGCACAGCCTGCTTTAACATCGCAACACTTAAAAATGAAACACGTAACACATCCCTCATCTTCTTCCTTAGGTGCTGGACCTGCGCCTTCTCTACAAATGCAACAGATCAGCTCAAATCCAGCGAAACCAACAGCAAAACATCAAAAACCAAACTATCGCGAACTTATAAATCAAAAACTAGCTATGCGAAATGCGACTTCAGAAGAAGAGCTAAATATGCAAATAATAAAAAAGACTCTAAATGTGGATACTCAAAATATTAGACAACCACCACCAACAAACACTAATCAGCTGCCCCTGACTGGCAACAACCGCGGAACAGCCGCAATGCCCACTCCACAATTACAAGCCACTGAAAGAATACAACCTGCAACAGTGAGAGAACCCTCAACAAATCTTAAACATACAGCAGCCTTAGGACCAGTTTTAATTAGTCACGGCAATGCAGCTGCATTAACAATGCCATCTAAGGCAAGAATGATAGATCTGCCCGAGGCGATACCTCAACGTATTTGCATCAAACAAGAGGATGATAAGCCGACGTCATCTTCTTCGTGTACAACTTCTTCCTCACCTTTAGATCTCTCAATGCGTACGGTTAAAACCAAGGCTGACTCAACTGATTATAAATACCAGCAGAGACCACGTTTACCTACAGCAGCTACATCAACGACATCTTCAGAAGGACGCTATACTTTGCCCAGAGTTGATTCTACGCCTGTATTTTCCATACATGCGTTTGAACCAGGAGCGGCAACTGTAGCTACCGGTTCCAATCCCAACAGACAGCCTATCTCGAGAAATACATCCCTGGAAAGACGAAATTATACACCTCCCACACAACAAGCTACTCATAACTCGTCTCCTCTGGCCGGTGTTACTTCATATCTTCATTCTTCTACTCAACACATTCCTGCCTCACCTACACATCACCATCAGCAGTATATAGGCGGTGGCACTTCTGCTTCAACGAAAAGAAATGACTTGCCATCTCATGCCAATAGTACAACATATGAAAATTCTTTGGTCATAAAGGCGGCTCCAAAACTTAGCAATCGCAATAATGATTTGGTGGCAGTACCATCACCCACTGCTGCTCCTCCTGTAACAGCACAACAAAACGCACAAATCCAGCGACCCAGTGTTTTGGAAACAAATCCTTTTGCCACGGTTATAAAAACAGAAAACAAACGTTTAAGTGAAACTCCACCACACTCTCCACATCCTACAATAGCTGCCGCTGAAAGACTACCACCGGATACCAGTATCATGGCTTTGCCGTCTAGAAACCCCTACGGAGTTGTCAGATCTGCCATACAAACAAATCATAACACAAATGCCAATATTTCAAGTTCAAATTCTACTACACCCTCTAATTATACGTTGGCCTGTGAAAAGAACCCCAACTTTTTAGGCCGAAAACGACATTTGCAGGAGTATTCTAATCAAATGGGTTTATATGAAACGCAAGCGAAGCACAAGCGTTACATGGACTCATCAGAAACTCCAACAAAGCCACAAATTCCAATGAGGCCAGCTGATATTTCTGTTATTGCTGTGAACGATTTGGTGCGTGAAAACGAAGAGGGAAAGTCCTTATTGACAAATAAATCAAAATTAGAAGAGTTTGCTAACAACGCAAGCGTAATAGCAAGTACTACCAGCAAAACCCCCAGTGCTAACAGTGCTAAAGTCATAGTCAATAATTCCAAAGCACCTGTTAGCAATTGTTCTCCTACATCGGTGGTAGTAGTATGTAAACAGGAACCTCTAACTCCAACGCAGGAAACTCCAAATCTTCCTGGTGTTAAACCCAACGAAATGCCTACAAATTCGTTTTCTTCACGCATAAGAACTAAAGCAGAATTGAAGGGATTTACATTTAATCCACCTTTACCGCCCACACAACCAACTCCTCCAGAACATAACGATTCGTCACCCACACCTACCAAACTGGTAGCAGTCAAACAGGAAGACGAAGCAGAAGTAGAAGCAGAAGCTGATTTGGAAGATCTTATACCAGCTGAAAAGATAAAAGAGGAAGTTGTTACAAAAATTGAGCTGCCCGCCATACCGGGCTTAGATGATGGATTCGAGGATAAAAATTTATTAGATTTTGGTTGGAGCAAAACATGCAATAATTTTGTAGAACAACTTTTGACTAGACCCATCATCAAAAAGAAACCTATTATTTCGCAGCTTTCAAGTGTTAGCAAGGCTCTTTTAAAAGACTCTGACATGATTGTCACTTCAAGTGAAGTAATAAACTCATCAACGACAACGAAAGTCCCATTAGAAAATCATAATCTCTCCAATATGGAATCGGCTGATAATACAACACGTAGTTCCTTTAATAGACTGGATGCTGGCGTAGACTCAAGCATTACGTTTAACAACCTCAACCAAGATTCAATAAATTCACCAGGCTCAGGTTTCATGCATAAAAAACTTTCGAAATCAGAACGGGAAAAGAAACGATTCCAACAGGAAAAGCGTTTGGCCGAACGCCTCAAAGCTAAAGAATCGTCATCGGAAACAGAAGATGAATTAGACAAACGTAAGACTGAACGTTTAAAAAAACCACCCATGAAAACAAAGCATAAGCTCAAATCTCCAAAATCTGGAAACAATACAAATTCAAATACATCCTCCTCTAATGGTTTAAAAGATAAAGGTCGTTTTTCTGATTGTGGCTCCGATTCGAGTACAACAGAAGATGAAGAAACTCCAGCAAATGCAGCTCTTAAATCCAGCATTAAATTCGAAAATAACCAGAAACAATCACACCAAGAGGATAAACGTTCCAGTGATAAAACCAAGCAGGAGAAAAATTTTAACGAAAAATGTGATATTACCGAAAAAGATACTGAAACAAAGGATGACGATAAAATTAAGAAAAAACCTGGCAATAACAATAAAAAACCTAAAGAAGAAAAACCCCCAATTAAAAAAGAATTGAGTATTATTAAAGAAAAGGAAACTAAACGCAATCACGAAACAAATAACTCCTCCAGCTCAAGTGATGATGAAGAGGAAAGTCAAGAGGAGGATTTGTCCTCGCCCTCCAAACAAACACAGAAGAAACAGGCACTCAATACCATGACCCGTTCAAAACGCAAGCAAGAGTTGGAACAACAATTGGCCAACAGTAAAGTTTTGCGTAACGATAAAATTATACGTAATTTTTCGAACTCAAATTCAACGAACAAAATCAAACGTAAATATACTCGAAAATATAACACCGTTAATAGCCTGCTAGAATCGGGAGGCTTAAGCCGCGAATCGGGTATTATGAAATCAACAAGATTAAGAGCCAAACTGGAAAAGAATGGCGGTAAATTAAATCTCATTAAGACCAATAAAAACAAAGCCAATAGCAAAAAAATGGAAAGTGGCAACAATCAAGAAAGTAAAACAAACCCCGAAAATGTTCACGATCGTAATGTCATAGATTTGTATCGTTTTAAACGAGCTTTAAAAGTGCCACCCAGTTTAATAAACATTAAGCATCCCGGAGCTCATAAAATAGCAGCTTCTCTACCCGATTTAGAGAGACATGCCGAAGCATTGGAAGCGTATGCCAAGAAACGTGAAAAGAAAAATTTGAAGACCCAAAACAAAATGAAAAGCTCAAAGGCAACTAATAACACAAAAGTTATTAAACCAGAGAAGACTGCTAATAAAAAATTAGAAAATGAGCCAAAATCGATTATAGATCTATTACATTCCCGGGTTACTAATGTTTCTGGAGTTAATGTGCGCAATAAAATCACCACCACCACAGCCAATTACAAGCCTATAAAATCCTGTTATTCCAGTGCAACGAATAGCGCTAAAATGTCTTTAACTAATACCAACAACAACAACTGTGGTATGTTTAGCGAAACTTCACAAACCACCGAATCCAGCGAACTGCAAATGTTGCCGGAATTGAAAAAAGATTCCGACATCGAAGACGATAATGAAGATAATGAATCTACCAGTGGCAAAAAAAGACATTTTAGTATTTTTGATACGAAAGTTTTGCCTGCCAAGACGCGCACCGAATCCAAATTGCAGCAGAAGAAAGAAAACATACGAGAAATTTTTGTGGGTGATGACCGCCCGGCCTCAGCACCACCTGAAATGACTCAAATACTAGACTCAAACGAAAAAATGACCTACGAGCAGAAATACGAACAATTTTTGCAACAAATGAATATTGTTGTAAGCGCCGATACCCTAGGTAGGCTGGGACGTTCATCACAAGCGAAAAAACTTCCCAACATCAACGGCAACCCAGATATGAAACAAGAAGAGGTCGACACTGAATCGACCAGTGTCATAGATGCTGATGATCTTAAGGAGGATCACAAGACCATACCCAATCATTTTCGCAAACGTCGTGGCAAGTATTTGCGTCGCAAAGGCAGTTCCGGCTTTGACTATATACGCAAAAAGAAAAAGCCCTCAACAGCAACAGCATCTACGCACCAAAACTCCCACCATCACAATCATCATAACATTGGTCCCTTTTCGCGTAATGAAATGTACGATATTGATGAGTACGAGCACAAAATTAAAACCGAGGATGATGTTAGTCGTGAAATACAAAAGTGGGTGCTTAACAAGGGCGTGGGACAAAGTGCAATGCATAAGGCTGCTCGACAGGGCTACATAGATGTGATTGTATATTGTTTGGATCGTATGGGCATGAACCCCGATCAAAAGGATAATGCTGGTTATACGCCGTTGCACGAGGCCTGCACAAATGGTTGGTTAAATATTGCCCGAGTTTTACTTCAATATGGAGCCAATCATTCGGAAGCCGCTCATTCGGGCATTCGGCCATTACATGAGGCAAGTGAAAATGATCATGAGGAAATTGTGCGTTTGCTGTTATCTTATGGCGCTGATCCGCTATTGGCTACGTACTCAGGTGAGTGAGATTTTTTTTTCGCAATCTTAAATTTCCTAAATAATATTACAAATCCTTAAAGTACTATTGTTTATAAATCAATGGATATCTCTTTGCAAAAGAAAATTGATGCCATAAATGTAAAGAATGTGCATTTTGACAGCCAAGATTTTAAACTAGTTCGAAAACTAGTGAGCGGGAGCCAAAGATCCCTTAACAATCCGGTGCTTGGGTTCCAAGCAACAAGACTGCAGATCAATTGGATTGGCCTAGCTCTGCGCTACGAGAATCAAAGATAAAAAGATCGTTGAAAGCACTCATTGGCTACTGTCGCAGGGCCATTTTTATTCAATTTTTTTAATATGAATAAGAGGATGGATGTTAAGGACTACATTAGGAGCAGCTACCGGTTAATGACAAAAAGGAAGATCGTATAACTAGGGATTAATAATATTATAAGAATAATATATGGCTCAAAACGACTCTTTCCACTATTACCACAGTTGATCAAAGGCGTTTCTCCTTTTACCCTAACAGGTTTAGTATATCTAGAAACAGTCCTAACTCCTTGAATGGGAGTGTTACTCAGTTCTGCTCAACCAAGGTATAGGCTTGTAGCAGTCTGTATCCCCATTGACTCCTCTTCCTCACTATTAATGTGTGTGATGGAAACGCCCAATATACATATACATATATGTATGTAGATGCTTACGGTAGGTATACTAGCCGGAGAGTTCATATATAAGTGTTCTTAGGCTTTCCGTATCAAAGTTAAGCCTTCTTAGCATAAAAAATTAGAAAGTTTTTGGAATATTCAAAACCGTTTGCACCCTTCCCCACGATTGACACAGTGTATTTCTTTATCCCCATCTTAAGGAGATCCTATTCGAAGGCAAAGGATGAACTGGGTCCAATGAAAATTCTTATAGTTCTCTCTTTGGTGCATATGTCTGTCATCTCATTACCACCATGCGCCTCATGACCCGTGGGTTTGTGTTAGGGTAGTGAAGAATTGAATACTATGGAACACTGTTTGTGTTATAACCCAAAGCGATAGATTGATGTGCTCTTGATACACTCTGCGTCATTTCGGATTCTACCCTAGAGAACATCATAGACTTCATCATCGAAATAAGGTAGTCCGTAGCAGAGGTCATCAAAATTAAGAGAGACAGTACTGGGATGAATCGTGATACTTCTTTCATATTACGTAAACTCAATTCCTTCAATATCATCCAAGTAAAACCTATTTGTTGAGTATGACAAGCAGACACCTCTTTGTTTCTTTATTGAGCTTGTGTTTTTCTATGACCTGAGTAACACCTTATTTCTCAAAAGGGACTCCTTTCGACTTCAGTTGAAAATTTGCGCACAATGAGCTACCAAATCCAGGGTATTCACTCTCTCGATTAATTCTGACTGCTATTATTTCCAGGTTTGAAGAAATAGCTGGATGCGGTAACTAGATTTCGGAGAATACTTTCGAAAATAAAACCCTTTATGTCTTATCTTATAACTTTTACACCTAGCAGTTTAAATAAAATTTCATTTCCTTGCAGGTCAAACCCCCTTAATGTTAGCTTCAAGCAAAACAATGCGTGATATTTTAAGTAATCATTTAGTAGATGTACAAAGTATGGGACCTGAACGTAAGCCATGGCGATTTAATGGACCTTGGGAGATATATGGTAATTACCTATCAATTGAATTGTTTGATTTTAACCAAACTATGTATATATATTTTCTCTATTTCTTGTCTGTTGCAGATCCTTCAGAATGTGGTTATAATGTGTTTGAAGGTGCACCCAATTCAGTATGTGATATGAGCCGAGCTCTTTTACGTAGAAGTTCATTAAACAATAATCAAATTTATCAAAACAATAAGAAACTACTCAATGTGCTCAATAATTCAGCAAACGCTATAAATGCAACTACAACAACAGCATTAGCAGTTACAACATCAGTAGCAACAGCAACTACTACACAGGCGTTAATAAATAACTTCTCCCTAACCTCAACTTCTTGCCAAAGTGCAAATAGCTATAATAATAAAAATTATAATACAACAATTAGTGCGGGTAGACCAAGTCTTAGCAGTAGCAGTAGTAACAGCATCAGTGGTATGATACAATCTGGTAGTGAAGCCCAGCAGCAGCAGCAACAACAACTTAATAAATTAAAAGGGGAGATTAACACAAAGACTGTTATGGAAAAATGTGCAGTTGTGCTCGACAATATAGATCGTTTCAATTCTGTATGTCTATACAATGATAATAAACCGGAAATTTTGGTAGAAAATTCCGATAGTGATGGTGAAATGTTTGAATTTGAAGAGGCTGATGTTTTATTGCCACCTCTGTATCTATTAAAAGATGAAGGTACTCAAGATAAATGGGTACTTTTAAATGATTTGTGCAATTTACTTAAAGTTAAATCAAAGGATACTTTATTAAATAAGGTAAGTTTTAATTATAATAAAAAAAGAAATGATACTTAAATACGAGTAATTACTTCATGTCGGATTTTGTTGGTGTTTCCTAACAGTTTTAGGATGACCTTGTGAGTTCATCGCTAATACTAAAAAGCTACTCGCCTCGCTAGTCCAATTTTTAAGTCAGCTGATTTTTAAAAATGTTTTTCAACATTATTTATTTGAAAAGAATATAGAGTTTTTCTTTTACGGCTGAACTCCAACATTTTTTGGGTGTCAGAACACGCCTAATGTCCTACGGCCTTATGCATAATTAAAATCCTTATGCTAACTAACTAGTTGCTAAGTTTTTTGTATGTAAATTCCCATAACCGAAAGGTAGAAGCAAGTTAGTTAGCACAAGGTTTTTTATTATACATAAGGCCGCTAGTATTTTATGACAGCATCAAAATCTTGTTGTGCTTCGAACAAAAAAGTCATAAAGTAATAGGAATTTTTAAGCTGTATTTTTTGATTTGTCATCACTAAACAGTAAACATCTCAGCTGACTTAAGTTTTAGCACAATAAATTATGACACAATGTTCACAGCAGCAATATATTTTTTATGCTGTTAATTTTAAGCCTTTTGACTTCGTGTTTAAATACAAAATTAGTTAATTTCCATTTAAAATTAAGTTTTATTTAAATACAAGTTTAGTTATTCAGTCTTAAGTAGTTCTTTATTACCTTCTACATTGTTCGTGAGCCTTCTAGTAATTGATAATGCTAGACTCAAATGTACAAACATAATTGCCATGCATATACACACAAACACATGCTTGCGAAACGCAGCAACAACAATAAAATCATTGGTGGTTGATTTACTTTTTTTTAACGAACACAAAGATTGCCAAGTTCTTTTGGAATTTTCTGTTCTTCAAATAATGTACGAGTATGTTTTTTTATTGTGTTCTCTAAATCATGTTTTTTTTTTTTGTATAATGTTTTTAGGTTTATGTTGTTTGTATGGATGTGCGTGTATATTTACATAGCAAGCAGATTAGCGGCTCGCACATTGGTTTAGATTTGATAAAAATTCGTAACAATGTTTATTAATTTTTTTTTTGTTGCTATTTTTTATATTTAGTTATTAATCTGTTTAAAAGTTGTTTAATAAAATATTTGTTAATTCTGATGTTTTCTTTCTTTGTAGATATATCCCTCAACAACGTCTTCATCATCATCAGCTTCCGCAGCATCTGCTCACAAAAGTCATATGCGTGAATTAAAAATGTCGGATTTCCTGGAAAAGGCGACATGTTTGCAACTTTTGTGCGCGGGTGAAAAACTGAATATATGCGCCTCAAAGGTTGTCCTTATAAAATACAACGAGAATGTTAGAAACTTATTAGGGGTCAAAACAATTTTAATGAAATTTTAGAAGTAAATCAAATAAACAAAAAAATAAATAAATAAATAAATAATAATAATAATAAAAGAAAGAAAACATTTTACATTTAAAATGAACTAAACAAACAACACAAACACAAACCAATAATAACAACAACAACAACATGTTTCAAAACACAAGTAATGAAGATAATTATTATAAAGTATAGATTAAAAAACAAATTATACAATATTTAATAATACGACTAGTTTTTAAAACTTAACAACAAAAATGATATCTATTTATATAAAAATAAAATATTAATTTAAACAATATAACATAAATATAAAATATTAACAATTTAGTTTTGAATTTGTATGAAGATGATTTAAAAAAAATAAATTATGCAATTAAAGTTTCATTTAATATTGTAGAAACAAAACAAAAAAAAAAAAAACTAAAACAAAATTTAGTAAAGAAATCTGTATTATTGTGTGTTAAATACGAAAAAAAACCAAACACACACTAAACAAACAAATATATATAGTTATAAACAAATTTTAAGCAAAAAATATTAAAATTAATAAACAACATGTGCATATATTATTTTTAAAATTAATATTTTTATGAAATTTTAATAAACTTATATGTGTAAATACATATGTATGTGTACATACTACATACCTACATTATAAGTTAATTTTTTTTTTAGTTTTAAATTAGTTTTGTTTTGTTTTTAAGCTAAATTGTAAAATAAAGTTTACTTTATATTTTATTAAGTTAAAGAGAAAATTATACTAAATAACCAACAACAACAACTTTGCAATAAAACTTTAAATGCTTTAAAAATATTCCAAGAAAACTTTGTTAGAAAAAAATTATATATTTTTTAGTTTTGCATAAAAATTTTTCTATGTTTATTTTGTTACAAATTTATGTATAAAAAAATTAATCTAATCACAAAAAAAAAAATCGAAAAATAAGCATAAATGAAAATTTCTAATTTTCGAACTGTGATTTTATAAAATTTTTCATCAGTTTATTTTTTCCATAAAATCTAAACTGATTTAAATAAACACATTATTTGTTTAACTTCAAAATTTTGCAAAAAAAAAAATCTAAATTTTTATTTATTTTCAAAATTAATATTCTGCGTGGGGTTTGAGTTACGAAACTCATTTTAATGTATCGAAAATTGACGGCATTCAATAAAAAGTAAACGTAAAAGTAGCAGACATGTTCCGTCAAACGCAAATAGGTTATCGTTTTGGATTTGAAAACGTGAAATAGGTGTTGTGACAAACATATAACGCAAGAAGTATCATTTTGAGATCATGAACTCATGTCGCTTAAAATTGGCGTCTTCAATTCGCATGTGTATATTAAAGTGTACTGATTGATTTCGCTTAAACTAATAAAAAGAAAATAAAAATAAAAGAGTATTATTCACAATTAAAATTTAATGTTTTTTTTTTCTCTTTTTCATAACGAATTAAAAGAATTTTACACCTCAATTAAAAATACCAAATCAAAAATTGCTTTATTGTCAATTTATTATCGCTTTGTAAAACTAACACATGCATGTTTAAATCACATTTTTCCAAATCGCTAACAAAACGCTGATTCCTTAGTACATCTAACAACTAATTTCAAATCGCGCGTTTCTCAGAACACGACTGTAGCTAAATTTAAATTAATGCTTTGTAAAAAGAAAATTCGACTTCGAAACTAACTCCGAAATTTAAAAAAAAAAAATTTACGTCGATGCTTTTTCCAAATTATATATTTTATTCTTCGAAACTAACTCCGAAATTAAAAAAAAAAAAAATTACATCGATGCTTTTTCCAAATTATATATTTTATACATAAGAATAAATAAAATTAATAATAGAAATTTTTTAATATATTTTTTTCGTTTAAATTAATTTTTTGTCATTAAAAGCCCAATTTTTATTATCAAGTAAGAAAAATAATTTTAGTATACGCCAAAAAGTTGAAAATTATGGAAAAATGTAGAATTACGAAATCGATTAAAAATATTTGCTTTATAAAATTTTCTTGTCGAACACTTTCAGAACTCAATTGTTGGGCAAAAAGCGCATTTCTACTAGGTGTAACTAAAAAATTCGATGTTCTACTTTTTTTCACTTTACTTGTTACTCAATTTCATGCTGATTTGCACGTATAGTGAGTATGTGAGTGTATACATTTAGATACTTTCTATATAGTTTTTTGACACCTAATCCCTTAAGCAACAATACATCAAGATGTTTTTGCATTATTGTACTTATTGTTGTTCCAGTTGATCAATCTTAAGGTAGCAAAAATCAGTAAAAAATAAAAAAGTGTGCAGAACAGCTTTTTTGTGGTTTCAAATCACTTTCACAAAAAGTGGTTTGCAGAACAGCCCCGTATATATATTTTTTAATTCCTTTTTGTGTTTATATTTTTACACTGACATTTTAAAAAGCTTATGTTTTGCTAAATTTAAAAAAAAAAAAGTTTAGCAAGCGATAAATAATACCATAAATTTATTTTTTCGAGCTAGTTAACGTGTTATTCAATGTACTTCCATTGAATTTTTAAACCATTTTATTTAAATTGTTTGTCGTGGAAAAATGATTATCATTTCGCATCAAATTAGAAAGAACCCCACATACCTGACATTTTGAAATACGGTTAAATAACGAAACAACACATTTGCCTATTTAAAAATCGTCTGTTCTTAATTTAACAAAATAATCAGCCCAATTACAAATAAAAACTCTGTGGTAGCTTTTTTCCCCTTTCCACCAATTATGAACAAAAATTAAATATAATGGGAGATCAAATCTTCAATTCCTTCAGCGAAGTTAATAAAAATTGTGATTTCCCTTGAATTTGAACTGCAAAAAGTATTTTACAGAAGGAATATTTATAATTGTGTCGAATACTTTCACATTCAAGTTACTTAACTAAGAACAAAATAACTTAACTAAATACATTTCTCTGTTTATTTTGGTCCTAGCCAAGGCGAATTTATACAGGTGAATGCAAGCGGGAAGGCGAATTCAGTAATTTTGTTAATGTAAACTTACTGAGAATGTCAAAATTTAAATTCGCCTAAGATTGTTCAGCTAAGAAAAAATGTTACATAAACGTTAAATACAAATTTTTATAATTGTTTGTAATTAAAATCACAGATTATAATGGTTTTTCACTTTTAAATTCACACAACTTTCTTGAAATTGCACTAAATCATGCAAAAAAAACTTCAGATTAAAATGTCGGGAAAATGTTTGTAAACAAAAAAAAAAAAATATTAGTCTTATTGGAAAAAACGCGGAAGGCAAAAAATAATCACCTAAACTATCAAATTCACCTAGTAATGAATTCGCCTTGGTCCCAGCTGTAGGTTTGTGACGGTATATCAAAACATACTGGTGCATTAAGAGTCAATGTTTTCTTTGCGCTCTTTATCAGCTGTGTGCTGAGAAACGAGCAAATTTTAAATCACTCGTTAGGTTGAAATCGCAAATCGCATTTTTCTGTATGCTGAAGATCGCGCGTTTTGTTTAAACAAGAATGTGTGTAAAATTTGGTAGCACTTGCTTTTTGTATGAGAAAAAACTAGTTGTGCCATCTTAAGCTGCAATTTTTAAAGTAAACAAATGCCACACAGCAATCATATAAAAAATGTGTATTTTTTAATTGTAAATATGTGAAGTTATAGGTGAAAATTATAAATTTTTTTAATGAAAATATATACAAACTAGTCAAACTTTATTTAGACGTTTCCAGTTCCTCGGTTTGAGTATTAGTTTTCATATTATACGCGAGTTCAATTCATTATTTGAAATAGCAAAATTTTTTCAGGCATGTGAGTTTCAGCATTTCACAAAAAAATGTGAGTACGATTTGAAGTCACAAAATTGGTGAGCTGAAAGTCGTAATCACAAAAAAATTTCGTTATTTCAAGTCGCAAGCAAATGATGAAGTGAACTTGCTTATAATATGCAAATTAATTATCAAACCGTGGAACTCAAAGCGTCTAAAGAAAATTTGACTTGTTTTTATATATTTTCATAAAAAAAAAGTTATAATTTTCACCTATTATATATAATATAATATGTAAATTATTCATCAAACCGTGGAACCGAAAGAGTCTAAATAAAATTTGATTTGTTTTTGTGTATTTTCATCAAAAACATTTAGGATTTTCATCTATTTTAATAAAAAAAAATTGTAATTAACAAGTACACCGTTTTTATACGATTGCTGTTTACTTTAAAAATGACATGGCGGGTTTTTCCCATACAAAAAGCAAGTGCTGCCAAATTTTACACATATTTTTGCTCAAAGGGCACTGCTACACGTTCAATATATATTGAATGCGATCCAGTATCGCGATCATCCATATCGCACAATAATAGCCTAATATTCTGAAATCCAGATCGCGATAATAGATCACGTGATAAATCTTGAATGTGTAGCATTCTTCGTGATATTAAATCGCGCTACGTTGGTAAAAAATGCCAAAAAAAATAAAATACGCAGAGCAAAAAATTAAACATATAAAAGGAAAAACATGTTAATAAATTTGTGTAAAGTTTTTTTTTTTCAATAAAGTTTAATGGCAGAAGATAGTGAAGGCAGGTATGTGTTGCGGGTGGAAACGATGCGGTTGGCTTTTAATAAACCATCAGCACATCACAAAAATAACGTAAATACTGACGCGATAAATATTGAACATGTAGCATACACTTGTGATCCATCAATCCATTAAAATAGTTTGTGATGCAAATATAGTTTATGATGCAAAATCAGCCGTGTTCTGAGAAGCGCGCAATCTGAAACCGCAAAGTGTTCTAAAAAGCGCTTAATTCACTTTTAGGTGTTCTAACGAACGCGCGTTTACTGGCGTTTCAAAGTTTTTTTTTTTTTGGTTTTTAATCGAAAATGTGTTAAATTTTTTCAACTTTGAAATAAAAATAAAACATTAAATTTTAATTATAAATAATTTTATTTCCTTTTGCAAGTTCATTTTTAGCAAATTCAATCAGTACACTTCAATATACACAAGCGAGTTGAAGTCGCCAATTTTAAGCCATATGAGTTTTCCAGAACACCTATTTCGCGATTCCAAATCGCGAAACCATACTTCTTGTGTTATACTCGTACGTTTGTCACAACACCTATTTAGCGTTTTCAAATCGAGTTTTTTTTTTTCAAAATAAATATTTAAATTCAAATTCATTTCAATGTTATTCGGTTGCTTCAAAAAGTTTTGTTTTTATTTATATTTAATTATAAACAAGTTCGTAAGGCCGATATTTATGTTGTAAATCTTAAAATCTTTTTGAAACACGTTTTATTACAATTTTGTTTGTTTGAAATTTGTCATTAAATGTGTTTTATTTATTACGACTTTAACAAAATTCTTTTTTTTTTTATAATTCTGTGATTCAAAATTTATATTTATATATTTTAGTTTTGTAATTTTTGATTAGTTAAATATAAGTTTGCCTTAAAAATATTTGTTTTTCTCTTTATGAAAGAAAAATGTAAATAATTCTAATTTATTTCTCAGCATATTCAAAGTTGTTGTTGCAATTTAAAAAAGTCAATTCAAGAAAATTAAACAAAACTAAATAAAAAAATAATAAAAAATAATTAAGGTGTGTATGACGCGGACCAACTATATTAATATTGGTAAAGGAAAGAAAACAGTGTGCATGTTTTTTTTTTATAAAAGAAAAAAGAAAAGTGATAATTGAGGTGCTATAAGAAAAATGTAATGAGAAGGTTTTTAAGCAAAAAAGTTTTGTTTAATATACAAAAATTAAGTAAAAACAAAAATAATCAGAGACAATTAGAAATAACTAGAAGTGAAACTTTTATATTAAAAAAAGCCAAATTCTGCATTAAAATTTTTAAAATAGCAAAAAAGAAACAAAAACACGACAGTGTCTAACAAATGTTTTCGTTTATTAATGAGGGGGGGAAATACACACACACATACAGGATTAGAATTAAAACATCATTCTTATTCAACCATATTCTGCTTGTCGGCGGCAATATTATGGCAACATCAATTTAAGACGACATCACTATTAATCTTGCATTCCCTAATACCATGTTCAGACGGTAATATGAAACACTTGGTTCGCCCTCTGAACCACTATTGCGAAACTAGATATTTAGACGGTTGTTTTTTGCTTCACACTGATGTTTACATATTTTATGCAAACGTTTCACTAATTCTTTTTTCAATTTTTATTCAAATCTTTATGTAAGTATCAAATTTTTTCATTTTCAATGTGTTTATTTTGATTTTACACGCATTAATTATCTGTTTTTACTTTGTTTGGATTTTTTTTGCAGCTAGTTCAGATAAACTAGCGATAATTTATTATCAAATTTGGAGATGACAGTAGGTTTTGCTTGGTTCGCAACAAGATTCAAAATGAACCAAGTTGGTTCGCTCATACAATTTTGTATGGCGAATCATGTTGGTTCAATCAAGATTGGGCCGCGAACCTCGAAAATAAGCCGTCGTGTGAACATGCTATAACAGTATCGATTATGTTAATAAAATCCAACACACATCTCTAATGTATGTGTCAGTTGCTTCGTTTTGTTTACATTTTGATTTAGAACAAAATTTTGTGCAAGATAAGAAAGCTTATAGAAAAAGAAAAATGAGGAAGTTTTTAAATACAAAATGTTTTTCCAGCCATATTTAGACTCCAGTGACCAAGAAAACAAAACAAACATAATAGTGGATAGAAGACGGTTTAGACAGTAGTCCTGCATTTTTAATTCCGGCTCTTTGCAGCTGCTCTACTAATTTTTGAAATTGGGCGGGATTCGTAATTTTAATTTTTCCCATTTTATTCCAATCTTTTAATTTTCTTTATTAACTTTTTTGATGTTTTGGTTTGCGCACGACGCTAAAAACTATGACTACAAAATAACCGGCAATTAATGACAATATTGCCGCCATTTTCTCTTGTAAAATATCAAATATGTTATCGATACATGCCAATATTGACAACAGAAATGCCGATTTGCCTCAAAATTTAAAAATCGCCGTTGTCTTGTATTGCCGTCGACAAGCAGAATATGGGATTCCTTTATGTTGACCCTTTGTTTCTTAATATTATATAATTTCTTGAGCTTAAGGTCTCTTCTTATTTAATAGTTTTTTGTTTTTTTATTACTTTATTATCTGGCAATATTTCGCTCTCCTTCGGATGGATAGCTTCTTTAGGGCAAATAAAATGTTTATTTACTTTTATTATTTGGCCTAAAGAAGCTATTCGAAGGATAGCGAAATATTGCCAGATAATAAAATAATAAAAAAAAAAAACTATTAAATAAGAAGAAATTACATAATATTAAAACATCATATTCAAAATTTATTTATATAAAAAATTTAATGCTTTCAATTTTGTTAAAAACTGCCGTTTCAATATTCATAACTTAAAATGTAGACGAAAACTTTTGTGAGTCACTGTATTTTTTTTTTTTTAGTTTTTAATCTGTTTTGTTTCCAATCTAGTTATTAGTCAACAAAAAAAAAAAAGGTTTAAAATTTTAAAATAGTTGAATAAAAAGGCATTAATTTGTTTTAAATTTAATTTTTTTGCCTTTTAATGTGTTCTTTATGTATTTTTTAAATCTAATGTAAATCAATTTTTTAAGTTTCTTTTTAATACGTTTAACAATTATTTCAAAAATAATTGCAAGAAATGCCTAATTTTCCTATTTGCTATTAAAAAAATACAAATAATTGAGTTTAAAAACACTTAAAGAAATCAATTTAAAATTGTTTTTCTATTTTGTGTTTATGTTAAAAAAATTAGTTTATTTTTTATAATTACATACTTTTTAATAAATAAATAAATTAAGTATATTTTGTATGCAATATGTATTCAGTTTTTTCTATTAAAACATTTTATTTAGTTTAAATGTAAAATTATAAGATAAAAATCTTTAAGAAGTTAAAAATTGTTTTATATGTGAAAAATAATTAAGATTAATTAATAAACAAAAAATATATTAAATAAATAATTTATATGTTTATGACCAGGTTTAAATTATAAAAACTAAAATGAAATCCAATTAATAAATATTATTAAATTAATATTAAACAGACGAAAATAAAAAACAACAAAAACAGAACAAAATAACAAATACAATAAAACTTATTTTCATAATTCAAAAATAAAAGAATATAACTAAAATTGTTTTAATTAAAAATATGGCTTGTTTATACATGCCTCTTCTTATAAGGAGAAGACTGCTTTATAGGATTTGAAGCTATGTATAATGTCTGAGAATGTACTTAAAATTAAACATGATAGTGCTCCTGTGTGGCTTTTCTTGAGTTCAGGAACTTGGCCTTTGTCTATGGAACTATTAAAAGCAACATCTCTATAACCATTCTGATTAAATGAACTTTTTCTGGCTCTACGAGAAAAATTAAAAAATTATTATTCCGAGGACTTACTATATTTTTCATAATAATTTTTTGCATCGCATTGCACACTACATGAATATTTTGCGGAATTTTTTGAAGATAGTTTCTCTGCCAAGAATTTTTTCATTATTATTATAGGGTGTAAGGCTGCGTTATATGTGCTTATGGGTGTTCATAAGACATCCAGGTTGGTTCATAGATGTCGAATATGTCTTATTGAGATAGCGCGAAGCTGGAGCTTCTGCGGGCACCGGTGCGCAGTGAAGTGGCCGGAAGTATTGTAGCGGACGAACTAGCAAAGGCCGAGGTGCACTTACATACAGCAGAGGATTATAGCAAGGGATTATATAATGGTAGGGGGTGTTGACGCTGCGGTGGATTCCACCGCAGCGTCAACATGTAGGGGCAGCACTGATCTGGTGACGTTACCTGTCGGATAACGTGGTTATTCTCCTAAGGAGGTCTTCCCGGCGATAAGAAAAAAGGTCAAACCTAATCATGCAATCCACGAATTCACTTGTAAGTTTTCAGACGTTTACTTTTATGCCAAAAAAATATTTGTCAAGCTAACTTTTCAACGCTCACAACAAAAATATGTTGTTACTAGAACTAAACTTTTATATAAATAAACTTTTTATTTTATTTTTTTTTTTCTTTAATTAAAGTATTCCATAACTATAAATAACTAAAGTCAAATTTCATTTGCAATCTGAGTTTCAAAAACGGGTTATAAACAATATCTTGTTGTACCAATTTTAGTAAGGGTGTAATCTTTGAGCAGTGTGCATCATAGATAAGGATGGTTGTGGTCCTGCTGCGGGTGGGGGTGGCGCTAAAGCGACGGCATGTGGAGGTGGTGGCCCCATAATATGCGCCATGGACATGCTTCCAGGCGTATTAACTTGTAACGTGGCTGTATTCAAACCCAAATGATGTGCCTGCGCATGCAAACCCTCGTGGTGGGTGTGCGGGCCTAAAGAAACCGCTGTCTGATGATGGTAATGATGAGCTGTTGTATGCATCGGAGGTGGTGGTGGTGGAGCCATTTGGGAATGGCCGCCCAAAGGTAAATTTAAAAGGTTACTGGAACCATGAGTACGAAAATGCACTGACAGACTGCCAGCCGATTCAAATTCTTTATCACACTCGGGACATTTAAATGCATCATCATTTACTACTGTATCAACTATTTCGTCCTCTTCATCATCACTGCGTTCGTTGAGGTTTGATAATGGATGTAGTTTTCTTTTGTGAGTCAGCATATCACGATTGCGACTAAATGCTTTGCCACAAACATCGCAATGATGATTTTTTATGCCCGTATGAGTAATCATGTGTTTGGAAAGATCACCAGCCGTATAAAAAGACTTTTGGCAAACCGGACAATGCTGATCTCGTATACCGCTATGAATTTTCAAATGGGCTTGAAAATTGCCCAGCGCTGAGAATTGTTTTGAGCAGATTTCACATTGAAATGGTTTGTCACCGGTATGCGTACGTTCGTGTATTTGCAAATTATATTTTTGCGCAAACCGACGTGGACAATAATGGCAAGGAAACGGTTTTTCGCCGGTATGTGTGCGTATATGTTGCTGTAGTTGTGCCGAACATTTGAAGGTTTTATGACACTCGTAGCAGGTTTGTGGTAACTTTGGTAAAGGCTTGGGTCCCCGCTTTTTATGTTCTTCCGGTGGCTTACGTTGATAACGAGAGCGTCTCTTACTATCGTAAAACATAATAAAACTGTTACGCACGTTGCCCAAATAACAAGTCCCTATATAATACTATACCTTTTTCTCTTGTTTGGGTTGTGATCTTCATAATCAGCCTCCTCAGAATCTGAAGAGATTCCAGTAACGTTGTAGTTTTGAGACTTGCTTAATAGGGATACATTGACGTCTGTATTTGTTTCTGCGTCACATATACTGCAAACGAAAAGTTCAATTTGTTTAAACAAAATTCCGTCCAACTCACACTTACGTACCCATATCCCCGGTCAGGTAAGCCCAAGTATTGCCTCAGTCTTATATCGGAATTTTCACATTCTTGTTTAAAATGATATGCGACACCCAATCTATAAATGCAATTGTTGCAAATGACTTCGGGAAGACCATCCTTTTTGTATACCCGAACTTTAGCACACAACATCAGCATAGTTGACGGCATCATACTAAACTCTGCACTATAGATGGATGTTAGAGCACCTTCTTTTAGGCATACGCGACAAATTTTGTGCAAATTATAGTCCACATCCATAGGATTTGAAGAATAATTTCGATTGGGAAGAAACATTCAAACGAGCTGCAGTTCTCTGATGTAGTATGTTTTTGGGTTAATTTGTTTACAATCAACAGCTGGGGGAAAAAAGGCTACCAGATGCTTACATTTCACGTTATCGAGTATGTTACCATTAAACAGAGATGGACTAAGTAATTGTACGTGCGTGATAGAACACTGGTACAAGATTATATATATTTAGTATAGTAAAACTCTGATTGCCTTTTGTCTTTTACTAGCGACAGTATTATCATAAAATTTCCATATGAATATTCATAATTGTTGTTTAATTACTGTTATAATATATACTTTTTATAATAATAAAAATAAGTTCAAAAATTAGTATCATGGCATACGTATGTATAATCTATATATAAAAATAATCACAGTTATCTAGAATAGAAAGTTCAGTTAAACTTATTCCTATTTCTGTCTTTGCTCAAGTTGCTCAAGACCAAGAAAGTCTGAAAATGTATACATTTTCTGTTCAGTTGAAGATTGCCGCAACAGAGTGGCAGCATTATAAGCCACATACAAGATATGTTTTCTAAAAAGGGAATCTAAATGACAAATATAATACTGCTAAGTTTTATACATACATATGTGTATCAGTATAAAAATTTTTATTTCCACAAGAATTTTGCCGAATTTTGTATTAAATCCTTCTTGGCTCTCAATTTTATATTCTACGTTTATCATCACACTGGCAACTCTGAGAATTCTGAGTGTTTCATTCCATTACGTATTGCCAATCATTTAACACAGTTGAAATTACGAATTTACAAAATAAAGTGTAACAAGGGAAAACTGAAAAAAATTTCTTATGACTTTCCTTTCGATAACAAAATTGAGTGGTTAAAATTTCTCAATTTCAATAAATAACGATAGCAATCCAAAGTGAAAATGTTAAATTACTAGTGCTGCAAAAATTTCATATATAAAGACAATAGTTTTACAGAAAAAATAAAGAATCATCAAATTTTTTACATATACAACAGTAAGACACAGTCAGTCTACCACCAACAAAATCTTGTTTGTGAGCAACGCATTAGTATTGACGAATAATTCGCCCACAATAACAAAAGAGCCCCCCTTTTGATTACAAAAGTTAAATCTATAGAAAACAAGAAAGAAATTGATAACAATATTCACTTTAATCACAAATAATAATTTTTCTCAAAAAGCCTTATAATAAAATATTAAAATAAAATTTTTAATAAATAGACTATTGTAAAAAGCCATGAGCAGTAGCGCTGATGGAGCTTCTATACGCTTTAGCGATCATACATTGGACAAGGCCACCAAGGCCAAGGTAACATTAGAAAATTACTACAGTAATTTAGTAACCCAATATGGTGAACGTAAACAACGTTTGGCCAAATTAGAGGCACAACTGAAAGATGAAAGTCTTACGGATTCGCAGCGTCAAGAAAAACGTCTACAACATGCCCAAAAGGAAACAGAATTTTTACGTCTCAAACGTTTACGTTTGGGCGTTGAAGACTTTGAAGCCCTTAAAGTGATTGGTCGTGGGGCCTTCGGCGAAGTGCGTTTAGTTCAAAAGAAGGACACAGGGCATGTGTATGCCATGAAAGTTTTGCGTAAGGCTGATATGTTAGAAAAGGAACAAGTGGCTCATGTAAGAGCGGAACGTGATGTGTTGGTCGAAGCTGATCATCAATGGGTCGTGAAAATGTATTACAGTTTTCAAGTAAGTTATATTATTTTCAATCCTTATTCAATAAAGAATAAATGATATAATGTAGTTAAAATATATGTAGTTATGTACATATTAAGTTTGTTTAGCCAAATGTATTGCTAGTGGGTAGGAGAATATAGATGCATATGTACATACATATATATATACATGCATATACATTTCACATCGATGTTATGTTTGAATGTATGTAGTGAAAAGATGTTTTCGCTTATCTGAAAATTTGTGTAAATTATTACTGAATTTTACTGGATTGCGTTTATTTTCAATTTGAAGCAACTGTATTGTTTATAACAGACTCGCAACAAACAAAGACCAATTTGTGAGAAAACTGGTGTAATAGAAATATAACTAATTGTATGAATGCTAAAATGTTTTCTGAGAGTTTCACTATGTATGATTAGTAATTTCCATTAATTATAGCATTTTCCATGCAAGCCGTTATGTAAGAAAAATATAATATCGTTCAAATGTCTGTCACTTCTTACGATGACTCTGATTAGAGTGGTCTAATGACTACCTCACAGATCTTTCTAATTCCAGTACTAGCCTTGGTTGTGTTGGCTTTGTGGTAATGGTTTCAAATACTCAATTTTCTAGACTCCTGACCATAGAACAAAAAAATTCAGCTGCTGTCTCTTATGTACATACAAAAAATCTTTGTGCCAACCAAGATGTTTTACTATCGGTTTACATTTCAACAAAGAGTTTCAAATTGGTGGCTCTACACATTTAACTGAAGCAAGATCTCACAAGCGCTTAATTATGAATGTATGTGATGATCCAACACTGCGCTTTACCCTCCTTGAAACAATTTGGACGCAAATTGCACGATCTTGGTGACAAATTCACGTTACTTCTGCGAGTCATAACCATACCAACTGATTTTTCATGCAAAATGGTTATTGTACCGTCTACTCTTCGGTATATAGAGCTATCCTTCTGAAATCACAAGTCGTCCACGTCTATATCACCAAATTCGATTCGGATAACAACTAAATTTTTACTAAAAACTGTTTGATTGCTTACAAATTTTAATAGAATTTATTTATTTAGTAACTATACAGTTGAAAAGTATAGGATGCACAGCATGGACGGGGTGACAAAGACCATATGCCCAAGATGGTATTAACAGTACACTTGTAGCGTCGCTGTGACTAACTATAACGACCTGTGCCTTCACATAGGAAGTTGCAGCGTGATTAACAAAGTAATTACTTCTAAAAAACTGTAGTACCATACAGTTAGTTGAGGCAAACCGTTAATCAGTGCGAGTGAGACGCAAAACTTTTGAAGACCGAACAGCAAAAACAACAAGCCTGACCGCACTTAAAAAATAATTACGATGACGCGAGAGCTGTTCCTCAGCCCTGAGCTGCTATACGACTGAATATTTTTAATTATTTTATAATTGTGTTTTGAAAACTATTATTTATTAATTTATATACATATTATTATTTGAATGGGATGTGGCCTTCTTCGGCCACTTGCACTGCGCCAATTGTTTATCTATCGTTTTTTCTACAAGTAATTGTTTCAAAACTGATTTCCATCTTAATCCTGAATATGTATGGCGTACCAGATTGCATTTGCTAAACAACTGTCTGTTTGACGAAAACGTTGAAAAATCTGATTCATTGAACTTATGTGTCGATGGTCTAATAAAAAAAAGACGTATCTCGATTTTTTATTACTTTACTTACAGAAGAAGGAAAACACTGAAAAAAAATTCAAAAAATTTAAAAAATAAAAACAAACTTATCACAATTTGAAATCAAAGCGAGCAATAAATTCAGTGCTGGTCTCTTTCATTTATTTTTTACAAGTTTTTATGAGCTAAGCTATCAAAACTTAGTAAAACGTAAATCTAGAAAAAAAAAACTGGATATGATGATTTTAAACTCAGCCGATATGCTTACTTTTCCAAAAAAAGATTGTAACTTTCTGAACTATTACGTTAAGCAACGCCGTAACGTAAAGTTTTCATGAATGGTTTGAATGGCGCTGCATGTTTATCATAATCGCGATCTCGAAAAGGATAGCTCTTTCCCAGTTAAAGCCTATGATTACTTTTCTTGTCTACTTTAATCAGAAGTTATTGGCCGCAGGAATTAGTTATAAAATATAAGTAAGGCAAAATGAACTTGAACCCGAAAACAAGCACACAGAATTACATAATTTTAAATTTCATCGCATCTTTTTGATTTTAAAATTATCTCAGAATTCGCTAGAAATTAGTTCTCGTTACTTATCACAATAATAATTTCAAATAAGATATCAAATCAAGCAGTTGTACTATTTGTATCTGTATCGAAACAAAAATATTGAACCGAAACTATAGGGTGTTTTTTTAAGCCCGATAGAACTTGAAATTGTAAAAAATAACACAAAAAATTAAATTGTAATCAAAATTTTTTTTTATTCGAAAGATCAATACGTGACATTAACATTTGAAAATGATTTCGGGCATATGGGCACCGCGGCTGTTCTTGACGAAGCGCATTCTGGACGTCCAATTTTGGGCCACTTTTTCGAGCACTGCTGGCCGTATGTCACGAACAACACGAACAATGCTGGCCTCCAAGGCGTCAATTGTTGCTGGTTTATCAGCATAAACCAGTGACTTCACGTAGCCCCACAGGAAATAATCGAGAGGTGTCAAATCGCACGACCTTGGAGGCCAATTGACAGGTCCATTTCTCGAAATCAACTTATCGCCAAATTTTGATTTCAGTAAGTCGATGGTTGCGTTCGCCGTATGGCACGTAGCGCCATCCTGTTGAAACCACATCTCCTCCGGATCAATGTCATCCATATTTTCAAACAAAAAATCATTGATCATGGTGCGGTAACGATCTCCATTGACCGTAACGCGAGCTCCGGCCTCATTTTTGAAGAAATAAGGTCCGATGATGCCACCAGCATGAAAACCGCACCAAACAGTGCATTTTTCTGGATGTAATGGAGTCTGTAGGGTCTCTTGTGGATTGGTCTCACTCCATATGCGGCAATTTTGCTTATTAACAAACCCGTTAAGCCAAAAATGCGCCTCATCGCTGAACACAATTTTGCGTCTATAAGTTGCGCGAATCGACGACTGATTTTCAAAGTAAATTTGGATAATTTTGTAGCGTTGTTCAAGCGTGAGTCATGATGATTTGTCAGAGTATACTGAAACAAATAAAAAAAATGTTTCATCAAAATTTAATTTTTTGTGTTACTTTTTACAATTTAAAGTTCTATCTAGCTTAAAAAAACACCCTTTATATTGTTGTCATCTTCTGTACAATCTATTCATTATTTTGACGATTACGTTGTGTTTTAATTATGCTTGTGTCAATTTAAATATTGACCTATAAAGAAATTTCATTCAGATATTCATTCAGCTGAGCTGTTGTTTTTTCCCTTTAATTTACTTCTATTTTTCATTGTATGATTGAAAGCCGACCGACCCTCTTTTGTCAGGCAACTGTTACACATTTGTTGGTTTTTTTCTTCAGCTCTCTAATGCAAATAATTGTGAAAAACTAACCAATGTTGTTGTTTTTATTTTTCATTTCTTAAAAAAATCTACAGCTCTTTAATAAGTTCAGCACCCAAATGAGTCATTTTATACATAGATACATATGTGCAAATGTATAGATTTGCTGCAGCAGCAAAACAAAATTTATGTTTGTCGAACTTTTCTTGAACTGGATATAAAAAAAGAGAACCAAGTCAAATTTACATACAAATAAATGTACAGTGATGATCAAATTAAAATATTTTTATATACATAAGTAAAAAAAAAAATTTGTTGTTGATATTGAGGCTTGTGCAAAAAATGCTGTTGAAAATTAGTAAACGGCGTTCCAGACTTTCATACAAGTCTTAAAGATTTTGTGAGAAAGATTTTTGTGAGACAGAAATCTAATGAGATTTGTTGCGACTGTCAAAAAATCTGACGTATCAATACATTGTTTCACAGCATCATACCTGAAGTAAAATGAAAAATATGAGTAGAAAATAAACGGGCAATTTGGTCAACTTCTGGCGAAAGCCGGGGCTCGTCTACAGCGAGGGGACATTGTACGATGTAAGAACCAAGTTCAGCGTCAACTTGTAGGGACTGCACAGGACAGATGGTCTGGTGTGGTCACCTGCCGAGTAGCAAGGCTAACATGGCCTGCGTATGATCGTAGAAGAACTGTGGTCCTCAAGGTGTTTCCCCGTCAAAGACTGCGTACCTTGGTGGCAGTTCTGACAGGACATGGTCTCATAGGGACGCATGCTAGGAGGTTAAATCTTCCATTTAATGATTTCTGTAGAGGTTGCGGGGATGAGGACGAGGAGGAAAGTGTTGAGCACTTCCTCTGTCGGTGCTCAGCTCTCTGTTCTATGAAAGCGCTGTATCTAGGCGGACCGATGCTGCACGGGTTGGCAGACATATCGGAATGCCGATTGAATGGTCTTTATCCGGCTTTCGGGTTGGTTTGGATCTGAACCGTCGGGGGAAGTGTAAGTCTCATGGGCTGCACTTCTCCCTCTGGCAACACAACGGGACCAAAATCACTCAAGTGGGCTGGTTTCATGAAACTGGCGGCCTATACAACCTAACCTAACCTAATTTCATTGTTAATTTTCCACATATTATTTCAATTTTTGCCAAGTCTTAAAACTGACAGACTGATAGTCTGAAGTGCCCTTCAGTAAGACGTAAAACTCAGTAGCGCACGATACACGTAAACTTCACATAAAAGGGAGTTTTGTTTACTTATATTCTGTATTAAAAAGTTGAAAGGAATGTATGAAAAAAATTTTAACTATTATTGTAAATACATTTGCATGTATCCCACTTTTAAAAAAGTATGTATATGTTTTAAGATTTTTTTCAGGTTGATTTTTCATTCATATGCAATAAGTTTATCATAATAGATGTTTAAGGATAGATTCTCAAAAACCACAAGGCTGCTTTAAACTTTGAAACCTTAAATAAATATATACCCACTTCTGCTTGTCACTGTATGTGCAGAAAATAAAGAAATCGTACAAAAACTGATCTTTGTTTTCAAACTGTTGTTATCGTTAATTATTTCATTGAGCTTTTTTTATGAAGTTCTTGCGAAGCCCTTTAGTTGGGTTGTCATTATTTTACATACAGTTGCAGTTGTTGTTTTCATTGCGGGCTTCCAGTGTCTAGATAGAATGCATAATTTATTAGCCTGATGACGTCTTTGCTGCTATTCTGCAAAATATTTCAACAAAAAGGGAAAGTACAACAACAATAACATTACGAATCAAAATATTTTTTTTATTGTAAAGCAAATAAGTGTTATTTAGAGAGAGATAATTAAATTAGTCCAGCTTTGGAAATTATGTAAAATATTTCTTTCTAGCTGATGAACGAAAGCGTTCGACTTTTTTTTAGTTTACTTTAGCATGAAAGAGTTTTATGGATGTAGGGCTAATTTAGCATGGAAAGTTAGAAAGTTAGCACAAAAAATTTATAGCTATGTATAGCATTGCCAGAATGAAGATTTTACCTTAATTATGAAAATTTCTCAAGTAAAATAAGATTTCTAGATTTTTTTTTTACAAAATTAAGATTTTTGAGGCTTTGTATTCTAACAAATGTATGAATTATTTTCTAATATGCAATAAAGTTTGACTTCTTTTATAAAGTGACGCTTGAAATAGATTTTTACATCTTGGAACTACATTGATACATATGTACAATTAAACTTACGCTTGCTCTCAAACGACGCAAACATAATTCATACAAACACAAATTAATAATTTTTTTTTCAATGAGAGTAAACGACAATTGTGTTTCGACAATTTTGCTTGCCATATGAATTTCGCAAAATATAAATTGTTTATATCGTCATTTCTTTGTTGGCCTCAAGATATTTCTCCTTTAACTTCGCTGGAAAATATTTTAGCCTTTATTTCTTGAGACTCTGTTGTTGGCTTTTAAAAAATTCTATAAATTTTAAGTCAAGTTGTTTTATTTTTTTTTTTTTTTTTGTGTTGTTCTCCTTTTACCACTTCACTCTATTTTCACGGAAATAAGAGAATTTAGCGCTAAGCAACACAAGCGGTTTGACTAAAGTCAACATGTTTGCGCTAAATATTTGTTCAAACATCCCTATAAACAACACAAAATGTTTGTACAAGCGTAAAATATTGGCTAGTTTGCAAGAAGCTTATGTAGTTTTTTCGCCCTTTACATATACTACTAATTTTAAGAACGGAAATTTGTTTAAATTGAATTTTTTGCTTTAAAATTTTTTAATAATTAAAAATTTTATTATTGCGAACATTTTAAGATTTTTGGCCTAAAATTATGATTTTATACTTGGGAAATAAAGATTTTTCGACAAAAATTTCTGGCGCCATACTGGCTCATGATAATGATAAGAATGAGACTAATTCTATGCATATATAGCACGAGCTTAGGGACTAGAATTCACGGTGTCATTATTAGGTGAGTCGATTTGGAAGGATCAACATTTTGCGATATTGTGCCATCGTTTTTCGATAGCTTTTGATACAAGGAAAAAAAGTTCAATTACGATATATCAAAAAAATCTTTTCAATGCGTCCAAATTTCTTGTGAAAAACTGAATTTTTTCTCTAATTTATTAGAAACTCTTACAAGATTTCGACAACGGCAACAATCATGAATATTTTTTAATAAAGTATTCTAAGTTAAGAAGTCTAACAACATTATTTAATACTCGTTTTATTTTCTTACAGGATCCTTCAAATTTATATTTAATTATGGAATTCTTGCCCGGCGGTGATATGATGACGTTGTTAATGAAAAAAGATACACTATCAGAGGAATGTACACAGTTTTATATTGTAGAAACAGCGTTGGCTATAGACTCAATACATAAATTAGGTTTCATACATAGAGATATTAAGCCCGATAACTTATTATTGGATGCACGCGGTCATCTGAAGGTAAACTGTTTAAATTTTATAACAAGAAAAAAAAACAAGAATGTTTAACGTCTACTCGGTTGTAGCTCTCTGATTTTGGTTTATGCACTGGTTTAAAAAAATCACATCGTACTGACTTTTATAGAGATTTATCGCAAGCTAAACCTTCTGATTTCATTGGAACATGTGCAAGGTGAGTGCATCCAAACATTTTATTTGCAATTGCCCTGTCAATGTTCACAGCATTCAAACTAAGCAGATATATATTATAGAACATGTATTGATGGCGAAATGTATAAAAACTTTAAATACATTTTTCTCTATTTTTATTTACTAGTCCCATGGACTCAAAACGTCGAGCTGAATCATGGAAGCGCAATCGACGAGCCTTAGCCTACAGTACTGTTGGTACACCCGATTACATTGCCCCCGAAGTATTCTTACAGACCGGTTATGGTCCCGCCTGCGACTGGTGGTCATTGGGTGTTATTATGTATGAAATGCTCATGGGTTATCCTCCATTTTGCTCAGATAATCCCCAAGATACGTATCGCAAAGTTATGAATTGGCGTGAAACACTAATATTCCCTCCCGAAATACCCATATCAGAAGAAGCAAAAGAAACAATAATTAAATTTTGCTGTGAAGCCGACCGTCGTTTAGGTTCACAACGGGGCTTAGAAGATTTGAAATCAGTACCATTTTTCCGCGGTGTCGATTGGGAGCATATACGTGAAAGACCAGCAGCTATACCCGTTGAAGTGCGTTCAATTGACGACACGTCCAACTTTGACGAGTTTCCCGATGTTTCATTAGAAATACGTAAGTTTAAAAACTACTTTTGTTATAATCTGTTTATTTCAGTTTTTAGCGATAATATTTTTCTTACGTAACGGAAAAAGAACCTTTTCAACCTATTAATGATGAGTGCAAATATATTATAGCTTGCCAACAGTGTTGGGTAAAGTTCTTCAACTTGACTTAAGTTATCATAAAAATAATAAACAATTTTAAAAAGAGCACAAAAGCGTTAAGTTTTGCAAAAATACGAGGTGTCCATTATTCACCTTCACTGTGATTGGAGAATGCAAAAAGTGCCTAGTACTTGATAAATACTATGGAAACTCTGCACCATCAGTTCTTATAGTTAAGTGGTCGTACCAGCACAAGTGACCCCGTATGTTAATGTCACCCTAAAAAAATATAATCACGCTAGAAATCGTTGATATAATTGACATAATAATTTTGGATTCTAGCGCAACTGTGTGTTTACTCCAAAGGCATTTCTGGCGATGTTCAACCGCAATCCGGACGAGTTTATATACCGTTATATTACTGTACACGAAACATGGATGCATCACCAGAGCCCAGAGACTAACAGAAATGTGCTGAGAAATTCAAAATGTTTAAATCACTTATAAGATCAAAATCGCAAATCCCATTTTTCTGTGTGCTGAAGATCGCGCGTTTTGTTTAATTAAAAGTATGTGTAAAATTTGATTTTTTGTAATTGCGACTTTCAGCACACGAATTTTGTGACTGCAAATCGTAATCACTTCTTTTTTTTTGCGAAATGTGAGTTCCAAAACATGGCTCTAAGTAGCAATAAAAACAGTTGATTCCACCGGATGAACTCGTGCTAAAGAAGGCCAAGATGGACTTATCAGCCAAAAAGGTTATGGCCTCACTTTTTTTGGTTCCATGCGGTGATATTCACATATATTTGCTAAAATAGTGTAGACAGATGTAGTTAAATCGTAATCACATCTTTTTCTTGCAAAATGTGAGTTCCAGCACATGGCTCTAAGTAGCAATAAAAACAGTTGATTTCACCGGATGAACGCATGCTAAAGAAGGCCAAGATGGACCTGTCAGCCAACAAGGTTATGGCCACACTTTTTTTCGTTCCAGGCGGTGATATTCACATATAGCTAAAATAGTATAGACAGATTTAGCCCCTGCGGCAATTTTCTTTCTCCAAACCTGAAGAAATAGCTGGGTTATAAGAGGTTTGGGCTAATGAAGAGGTTATTACCGATAGAAACGGCTATTTTGAGGACTTTGAGAAAACCTATTATTTAGGATTAAAAAAAATGGGAAAACGCTGGATCGGTGATTTTAAACCACGAACAGTTTTAATATCCCGACGAAGGTGATTTCTTGGTGTTCTGAAAGTCACAAAACTTTAACATTTTAGTAGTGCTCTTCTTCTGGCGAAATCATGGACAATCTCCGCGAATCTGGTAACCACAGATGTATTTTCATACAAAACAAAACAGCTGACTGCTAAAAAGCAAAATTTAAATCACGAAGATTGCCTAACAAAAGTATTTTTTATATTAATTTATTGATTTTTTTGTTGAACTTTATAATTTTTAAATTAGATTTTTGGTTTTTGTACATTGGGATTCAAGTTCAAGTTTTCTCTTTCTTAAGTTTCTTAAGAAGGATTTTCTTACAATACAAATTTGCTGTGATCAATAATTTTTGATAGAAGAAGACCAGAAAAAATAATCAAACATTTTTAGCAGGAGTACTAGCTGTTTCGTAGCCGCTATACTACTCATCAGCACCCATTTTCGGACTGGAACTCGGGTCATGACGCATCATGAACGGCTGCCTTGACCACTCAGCCACCGACCCATTGAATTATTCTCTATCTATCATTTCTTATTAAATCCCGTATGCATTTTGTTGTCCCCCAGCTAAGAAGGTTTGATTATTTTATAAGTGACACAAAGTTTTTTAAAAAGAGCATTGAACGTTAGAATGAAAATGCAGATTTTATTTTTTAAAGAGTATGTCATCCAAATGCTTTCCCCCGAGTTGAACACACTTTTTTAAACAGTGTGTGAAGCTTTGTGTTCTGAGAATTTTCGAAAAAAAAAAATGGTACAATTATCTCATGCTTGGATAATACACATCCAACAGTTACCCTGGGAGAATGCAATGGTTTTTGATGTTTCAATCGAGGATAGCGGGCTTTTAGAGACCAGTAACGGCAGTTTTGGCAACAAAACCTTTTAAGCGAAAGTAAGCCTCATCGCTTCAAAAAATGGGATTTACAGTGTGAAAACGATCCAACAAAAATATCCCCACATCGAACCCGCAATGCTCACTGGATCACTGGGACATCATGAGTGACAAATCCGCATAATCGAGAATTACAACGGCGCCACCATCCACCCGCAGCGTTTATTAATTTTTGAAATAATCGTATATAAAAATATAACTGCGAGCCGTGAAATCTGCCATTATTTATTAAAATTTCGTTTAAGTTTCTTTCTTTGTCTTCGTTAAATATTCATTATAATCTAAATACTTGACCTCTTTTTGGTTTTTTTTCTCTTTCATTTTTATGTGTGTTTTTAAATCAATCCATGCCAACTTCTTTTCTATATTGCAGCTTCTACTCCTATGCCTCAGGGCAGTGAAATATCAAAAGATTGGGTTTTCATCAATTATACTTTTAAACGTTTTGAAGTGCGAAATTTAGAGTGAGGCTGAGCTATCATTCGTTTTTTAAAAACAATATCATCATTGTCTTAAATTTAATTTCTATATTTATGTTTATTTTTCTTTTCTAAGTTGAACCTAATGCCGTAACAAAATAGAACGAGCAAAAATACCTAAAAAACATTTACAAAAAAAAGAACAAAAAAACACAATACAACATATTCATAATGCAGAAAAATAGAGAACAAAAAAAAGTTATAATCATGAACAAACTAAACTAAATTATTGAATTGAACAGCAAACAAAAATAATAAAATGATCTAAAACTATAAACTGGTTTATTTAGTTCTAGATCCTAAAAATATCACTATAAACCATAACAAAAAGAAAATTAAACAAATTATATATCAACTAAAAATTGCTTAAGTACAATAATTTTACTCTACGGCAAAATTTATAAATTTTTCATTGTTTTGTTAAAATAGAGAGAAGAAAAAAAACGATAAAAACAAATATCTTAAGAAATAACTTAGTTAACTTTTAACGGCAATTTTTTTTTATATTAGTTTTAGCATTAAAACTTAATAAATTTATAAGCAAAAACACCAAAATTTTCTTGCTTATACATACATGTGTATGTATATATACAGTGGTGGACAAAAGATGTCTATCGGCAATATTTTTGAAAAATTAGACTTACTGTTTGTTTTTCGAAAACGTACAAAAATTTCCTTTCTTAATTTTAATTTGTTACCAAAAATAAATTGTACTTTTCAATGTAAATTTAGCACGGAACATTTTTGTATATTTTCGAAAAATATCCAGGGTATCGATATCAAGTTAACTATCGTATCGAATAAGATTACGATACTTTTCGAATAAGCAGATTATGGCTAACGATGTGTATAGGATAGGAAAAAAAATGTAATAGATTTAAGACCATATGTTTTCTAAAAGCAAACAAATACATAAAAATTGATTAATGCATTTGTATTATTACGATATAGTTCATTCGATATCGTCTGTCATACCAAAATGAAAACATCTAAAAGCAAACAAATACATAAAAATGCGTTAATGAATGCATTTGTATTATTACGATATAATTCATTCGATATCGTGTGCCATACCAAAATGGAAAACTTCCATTAATTTTGCTCGATTTCATACGCGGCGATTTGGCCCCAGATTAATTAATGCAAATGTACCAGTCAGTTTCAACAAACGAATATCGAATTAATTTGTGTCTATACGCCCGTATTGCGAAGGACAACAAAGGGGCAATGAATGAAAAGGAGTCTCTCATCTAGTACAACGTGTTGTATTTTTCGCCAGTCGCAGTAAGAGGGACTATTATACTTTTCAACAAAATAAAGAATATTTTGAAAATCGGATGTTGAACAAGTTATTAGAAAAAATAGTGGGTGCTGACTAATTAAACATCATTAAGAATGTGAAAGTATCTCTCTGCAGGTCTTTTCACGCCCACACTGCTGCACCGACTTAAATTTAATTTCTATATAAATTTAAATTTAATATAATAAATTTAAACTTAAATTCTCTAAGCAGATATTTCAAAGCCTAAAAGTAAACATTGGATAGTTTTTATTCTGGAAGAAGAGGAGTAAAAATGTTCGAAAATTTGTTAGCAACTCCGCCATTTGTGAAGCAATTTTCCAAATTATTTCTTCAAGCCTAAACTGATTTATGTGTAATTCGTTATGTTGATTTTTCGAAGTCTGGGGGGAAAGCAAGTTCGATGCGAAAGGTAGATGCGATAAGAGTCTTCTGTGCTGTCTGCGCAAATTTAATAAAATTAAATGCGAAAACAAAATATGGAAACGCAATACAATTCTTCGATTTTTCTTTCGCATCGTAATACAGAGGGCTAACGGGTTCCATCACATACCGAACTCTGCATATCCTGCTAAAGTGCTACAATTATTCACAACGCCTGCTACTTGTGTAATACAAAAACACTTTTGTTTAAAGCAACTGAGTTTATTATTCATTATACTATCTTCTAAAATTGATACAAATCAAAAAATTTAAATAGCTAGCTTGTTTTTTTGTTTCCTAGCTGTCTATATGTCGTTATTTCATAGCTGCTACCCTAATCATCAGTAGACTTGAAAACCTTTCCAAGATATTGTCAAACATAACTTTATATCCCAACAATCTAAATAAATTATTGAGAATTTAAAAAGAAAAATGCCTTAACGATTACCGTCAAATTACAAAAAACTATTTAAATTTTTTTATGGTTGTTTGGTTTAAAACTAAAATTAAAACCTGTTTTCTTGTGTTTGATGAATTTCAAAAAAAAATTGTAATAGATTCTTGCAGAAATTAATTTGTTCTCTTTAATCTATTACAAAACTGTCGCAGAAGTTTTTTTTTAAGTCGTTAATCCCCGCGATTAATGCATTTTGACCACCACTGTTTAAATCCAAAAACATTTTTTGTGACTTTTGTTTTTGTTAAAGCCGCTATCTTCGTAAAATTTAATTATATTGTATTAACAATATTTTAATGAATTTAAAATTATTATACATAGTAGGTGAAATAAAGTAAAAAAATTTCCTAACAATTGTGATTCAAAAAAATCCTTTTATTAACCTTTTTTTATTTATGTAATAAAAAAAAATTATTTGCTTGCTTCCAATTTCTATAAATTTATTGCTCTGTTTTTGCCAAAATAAAGAAGAAGACAAATTGAAAACATATTTTTAAGAACAAAAATATATCATGCTCTTTACCCACGTTTTTACAAGTTCGAAACAGATAATATCACTACTAACAACTCTTGCTATCAAAAATACCAAACAAACACTCACTCTTACACACATAGACACATAAAACTATACAAAATTTTTGCTCTCTTGCTCTTTCTCTAACAAACACTGTCACTCTACCGCTTAGTTTTTTCTAACCTCAAAAACTCTCCTCGATCAATTTATATATTTCTGAGAAATAAGAAAAAAAAATTATATATTCTAACGAAATTAAATAAATAATTAAGTAAATATTTAATATGTATACACTTAAACAAAATTGACTTATTACAAACATATACAAATATGTATGTACTAAAAATAAACAAAAGCAACAACAATAATACTATTAACTAAAAACTTGTTTTTATTTAAAGGCACCTGCATAATGTCTTTTTTTTTCCTTTTTTAATTTTTATATTTAATTATATTTAAATATCGTAATATTTCCACTCACATTTGCTGCTTTCTGTGTTTGCCTTTAAATAAAACGAGTTCATGTTTTACAATTAAAAATTTTTAATTAAAATTAAAACGAACTAAAACAGAGTTTTAAAGACAACAAATTTAAAAGATGAAATCATATTTTTGGTAATCAATAGGAATACTAAAACAAACATAAATTTTAAGTAATGAAGACAAAAATAAAATAAAAAATAATACAAATAAAAAACGCAATAAATGGAAGTGTGCATAAAAAAAATCACGTCAAACTGTTTTGTTTTATTTTAAAATGATTTTCGCCTAAATAAGCTATAGGTCATGCCATATGGTAAAAAAAATTAGCTCAACTGTCGTGGATCCAATTACGAACACAAATTTCTTCTAAATATGACGTTTTCCAAATCGACATTAAAACAAATATATGTACGTGCATGTTTTGAAAAATGAACGGCCTTATGTATAATAAAAAACCTTGTGCTAACTAACTAGCTGCTATCTTTCCCTTATGGGAATTTACACACAAAAAACTTTGCTGCTAGTTAGTTAGCATAAGGATTTTGATTATACTAAGGGTGGTTAAATTTCAAGGGCCGATGTTGATTTTGAATAAAACACAAACTATTTAGGAAATTATTGTAATTTTATTTTATTATGATATATTGGTATTACTCAATTATGTATGGAACAAAATATCGGCCAAATGGGCGCCGCGACCACGGTGGCACACCTCCATCCGATGGTCCAAATTTTCGATGACCCTGAGGCATAATGGAGGTTCTATGCCGTTAATGTGCCGAATTATCTCATCCTTTAGCTGTTGAATTGTTGCTGGCTTATCGACGTACAGCTTTTCTTTTAAATAACCCCAAAGAAAAAAGTCCAACGGTGTCAAATCACATGATCTTGGCGGCCAATTGACATCGCCATTACGTGAGATAACACGGCCATTGAATTTGTTGCGCAAAAGAGCGTTTGTTTCGTTAGCTGTGTGGCAAGTGGCACCGTCCTGCTGAAACCACATATCGTCTACATCCATATCTTCCAATTCGGGCCATAAAAAGTTCGTTATCATCTCACGATAGCGAACACCATTCACAGTAACTGCTTGACCGGCCTCATTTTGGAAAAAATACGGCCCGATGATGCCGCCAGCACATAAACCGCACCAAACAGTCACTCTTTGTGGGTGCATTGGTTTTTCGACAGTTACTCTTGGATTCTCATTCGCCCAAATGCGGCAATTCTGTTTATTGTTGAATCCACTGAGGTGAAAATGTGCCTCATCACTGAAGATGATTTTCTTCGAAAATTGATCATCATTTTCATAATAAGTCTGGATAACTTTAACACGTTGTTGGATTGTGTATCTCTCCATGGTTCAAATTGAGTAAGTCTGAAATAGAGAAATGTCAAATAAAATTCGGAAAAAAAACTTGGCGTTTAGGTGTGGTTCACATTCAACATCGGCCCTTGAAATTTAACCACCCGATAATTAATTTTTTAGTAATACATTTGAAAAATAATACATTTTTATAAAAGTAATTCATGAAGTTTTGAAAACAAGTGAATCCAAATGGCATCCGCCCTCGTTGACACATGTGCCACATCTTATCAAAAAGTTATTCATTACTGCCTGGAGTGCTGCAGCAGAAATGGTCTCAATTACCGTTCGAATTGATTGCTTTAAATCATACAAATTTGTTGGTTTCTCTTGTAAACTTCTTGTTGGCAATAAACCCGCAAAAAAAATCAGGTGCAGTAAGGTCAGGAGACCTGGGAGGCCAACGAAGTGTGGAGTTTCTTGAAATCAATTTATTGGGAAACTGTTGCCTCAATTATGTCATAACAGGTGACGGAAACAACGGGCTCTAAAGCGTCAAAGCGTTGCACAATCCAAATTCTTGTTTCATTGTCCATTTTAGTTAAACTTAAAGATCAATCTATAAAATACAATAAAAGTCGAACAGGTTAGTTACACAGAAAACTTGTTGTTACGTTTTTTTCTTGTTTTTGGTAGCAGCTTTCATTAAACACCCTGTATTTTGGAAAACACATTTCAGCATGTACTGCAATCGCCTCAATTTACTATTTTTCGAAATTGTATTCGAACAATAAAAATATGTTTTATTATAAAAAAAACGAATAAGTTAAAATTTGAAAAGCCTACATTGCTCTTGTTTTCTATATAGGCTTTAAAAAAGCAAGACAGACAATTGTCGAACTAAAAGGAGTTTTGTTTTACTCTTCAGTCTATTTCACTTTCAAAAACCATACAGCAATTAAAATTTTGTGGCTGCCAAAATTACTTAAAATAGAAACTTTGTTTGCCAGATTTAGTTGCCATCTGTAGTGTCATTTTAGCAACTGGCAACGCAAACTAAAATTTAGTTGTTATCGATAATTGAGCCATTAATCACTGGGAAAAATAGTCTGTGGAAAGAAAGCTCATGAAAACCGAACATTTTCTAAGTGAATTTTATCGACAGTGAAAGTTTCTACAAAAACTATCGATAAGTTTTGCATAGAATTTTTTTTTTAGAAAAAGATTCCATAGCGAAAAAATTTTGCTATCGATATTTTTTCTATAGAAAATTGTTGCTATCAATAAATATTTATTAGCAAAATTTTTGTTAAAAGATATTTTTTTAAAAAAAAGTTTCTAATATAAAATTTATTAAAAAAAATTTTTTTATCGAGAGTAACATTTTTTACAAAAAGTCGATAAGTTTTCCATGGAAAATTCCCCCTACCTATTAATTTTCTATAGAAAAATTTTTTATAAAAAGTTTTCGCTTTCAATAAATTTTTAATGGGAAAATTTGGCTATCTATTCATTTTTTTTTCGAAGAGGAATCACTATTCAGTGAGTCATTCATATTTTGCCTCTTCGGGTAGACTGGGCCTGAGTACGAAAGAGTACGAATAACAAATGCTGCCATTGTCATTGCTAAAAAATTATGACAAAGAAAGTAAACCTTTCTAACAACAATTTTCTATAGAAAATATACCGATAACAAATGCATAAATCAGGGATGCCAAAAGTTTTATATGAAAGAGCAAACACGAATGTATTTAAGGAAAAACTAATTTTATTTAATAAGCAAAGCATACGAAAGTATGGTTGCTTTGCACCTTTCTATAGCGCACCAAGCGCATAGGGCTTGGGCACGTCTGGTTTAAATAATGAAAAAATCTGTATAAAGTATAGCGAAACATTTCTATAAAAAGTTATCAAAAAAAATTTATAACAAATTTATATACATGGTAGGTATCCCAGAACTCAACGTCAAGCCCAAACAGGGTGACAGGATTGATTGTAATCATCATGAGAAAAATGAGAAAAAAAACATTTTACTCAGTTCGAATGCTTTTTATTCACACAAGCCCTTGTATTTATTTTTTCGATTTTGTTTTATTATTTCTCTCATGATGATTACAATCAATCTTGTCACCCTGTTTCGACTTGACGTTGAGTTCTCGAACAGCCTATATAGCAACAAATTTGCAATGGATTTTTTTCAATAAAAGTATTTTGTAGAGAAATGTTTTTATACAAAATTTAGGGATAAATATATTCTTTGGAACATTCAAAAATAATGTTTATAGAAAATTTTGAGGTAAAAAAATTTTTATTTAAAATAATCCAACAACAAAAAAAGTTGTGAAAACGGGTTGTGGATGATCGTTTTTGTTTGAGAATAATTTAAAATTTCTGCTACGAGTCTAATTTGTAGGAATTGAAATCTTTATTTGTTTCGTTTTATGCTGGAAAAATGTAATTTTGTAATGGCAGTTGTTTGCATAAACGGCCAATTATCATCACTGTATATTTTTTTCTTTCTTTTTTTAAACATGTATAATTTCACAATAATTTTAATTGATTTTTGTTTTTGTTTCGTTTTTATTAATATTATCCATAAAATAATAATAAAATGTTAAAAGTTTAACTATGTGCTTAAAATCTAATGAAAAAAAAGATGTATACATAGAGAATATGTATGTATGTAAATTTTATGCAGGGGTTTTTTGTTTTTCTTATTTTTTTTATTTTTATTTTTTAATTTAATTTAATTTTTAAGTTTGAATTTTTTTTATTAAATCTTTTGCGGTCCTGTTTTCCTTAATATTGAATTTTTTTCTGTTTTTGTTTGTTTCTTGTTATTGATGTTGTTGGATGCTGACAATGTTGTGTTGGTTGCGGTTGTTCAATATTTAATTTAACTTTTCCTGGGTAGTAATAATTTATTTATTTTACTGTCGGTATGTATGCTGTAATGTTTGTTATTGGTTTTATTGTTTTGCCTGTAAAATTTTGGAATAATTTGTATTGGGGGCCATTCTTACTTATGTTTCTTTTCTTTTTATACAATAATAATAAGAAGAAGAAGTAAAAGAAAGCATCGAACAGTCAGATGATGAATTGATTTAAGTTTAAAAAGTTTTATGGTTCTGCTGCAGTGGTTGTGGGTATTTATTCTTTAATGTTCTTCTTTTTTTACGATTAATGCTAATTGTTGATTTTTGTTTTACTCAAACGTATAAAGTTATTTAAAATTTAATTTTTTTTTTTTTTTTTTTGTTTTGTTTTATTTTAATGTTTCTTTAAATTGTTTATCGGTTGCTGGATTTGTTTCTTTTGTTTTTTTTTTTATGTACAAATTTAATTCATTTAGGATTGCTCGTCTACAAGGAGCATAATTTGTTGGGTTGCAGCCGGTGCTGGATTTCTTGTACATTCAACTTGATGGGCATTCCAATCCTTTCGTTGACAAAATTCGGAACAATAGGGAGTCTTTCGGCATAATGAACATTCTGCCAATGCTTCACGATTACAGTTGGCGCACTAGAAAAAGAATAAATGAAAATTTCGTTTTTTTAAAAGCTAATCATGAGAAAGTTAACCAGATGCTGACATCTAATCACAATTTAAAAAAAAAAAAATAATGTCATTTTTTTTAAATAATAAAATAAAAATTTGAAATAAAAGAAAGGTATTCCAATCCGAATTCATAGCAGGCTAATAGCACAGCTAATAGCTTTCTTTTTACTTTGTACAACAATTAATAGTTTTGTTCCACAAGATGTCGGACTAATGAGAGTAAAAATCAAATTAATCTCTAAATTTACAAATTTTATCCAAAGCTGCTGGAACGCGAAAAACCAGAACTATACATCTTTCAATACTAGTGCTGATTACTTTTTAGATTAAATTATATTTTAGTGATTTTAGACGCTTAACACACATAACATCATATGAACAAAAGTATTGCATTATTAGCAACAGCTGTAAAATTAAAAGTAATGTACTTTTTTCAGTATTTTTTTTATAGCACATATTTATAAAATGAAAAGCAAAATAAGAATTGTGTTTATGTACGGGAAACCCTACGTGGGGGTTCAGTGCATTTGACGTTTTCCTTAGTATTACTTTCTATTCTTTGGCGACTTTTCCATTTGTAATTTTATCTGAAAGGTCTTTTATTATTACATTGTAAAAACCCGATTTCACACGTAAGTGCCCCGAATAAAAAATAAATTGTAATATTTTGCTTTTTAAAGCCACCCGTTTTTATTTCTATTTATTGGAGTAAAATATTCCACCCCAACATTTATTGGTCCTTCGAACCATAGGTCACTGGTTCAGATCCGGTTCGAAGGACCAAAAAATGTTGCGGTGGAATATTTTTCTTTAAGAAATAGAAATAAAAACGGGTGGTTTTAAAAATCAAAATATTACAATTTATTTTTTATTCGGGGCACTTACGTGTGCCCCAAGTGGGCTGGTTTCATGAAACTGGCGGCCTGTACAACTTTCCATTTTGTTGTTAACTAATTTTTAAACAAAAATTTGTTTTCAAGTTGCAAATTTTCATTTTATTATGTATGTAAACATAAAACAGCTGATTATTTAATTCTAGTCCGAACTTACTCAAAGAAAAAGTTCGGGCTAATTTGTACAGGGAATGAAAAATATGACTCTCTCATTTTCTCTCAAAATTGTACAAAAATTATTACGTGGAAAGCTTTTGAACTAGTTCGGCTGTTTCGTTATTCACGTGGAACACACCTAGAATCTTATAGTACATATTTATAAAATGAAAAGCCAAATAACAATTACATGTTCTGTTTACAACTTCACAACGTTATTTCTAGTTTAGGCAACCTTCCATTTGGCTTTTAAATAATTTTTAAACAAAAACTTTTTCCAATTTGCAAATTTTCTGATCACATTTTCAGTTTCACATGTATGTAAACATAAAACAGCTGATTATTCAATTCTAGTCCGAACTTACCCAAAGAAAAAGTTCGGGCTAATTTGTACAGGGAATGAAAAAGGACTCTCTCATTTTCCCTCAAAATTGTACAAAAATTATTACGTGGAACGCTTTTGAACTAGTTCGGACTGTTTCGTTATTCATATGCAACACACCTAAGGTCAACATTTCAGGAGTAGAGTTTGCAGATAATCACATTTTCTTCAAGTGATTTTAATTCACAAAAAAAGTACCGAAGTGAATGATTGAATACATGCAGGCTAAATTGACTGCGCTGTTAATGTTTTTTACGTTTTACTCACGAATTTCAAGAGTAAAATTTTTGTTTCTAACAGTTTATATTTATTTCTCAAAAGCAAAATAGGTTGCAGGATTTCAGGGAGGTAATACCGGCGAGTTTACTTATGATTTCACCTTGTGGTGCTCTAGGCACATAGCCCTTATGTACAATAAAACACCTCGTGCTAACTACTATCATTCGTTTAAAGGAATTTACAGGCAAAAAACTTAGCATCTAATTAGTTAGCATAAGGATTTTGACAGTACATAAGACCGATACTGTTTAAAGGTCAGGTGGATTTGAACCGGCCATTACTGAATTCAAATCATTTATCTATTTTTACAATCATTTTAAAGTGAATTTTATACAAAATTATATCAATAAATTATACCATAAATTAGTCGTATAAATACACATGTGATTTGAAATCGGTAGTTATTTTTGATGTGCAAAATTACATTTTTATAAAACATTATCCTTTCTTAATTTATTGAATTTTTGTTGAACTTTATAATTTTTTAAATTAAATTTTTTTGTTTGTACAAATGTACATCGGGTTGTAGTTCAAGTTTTTCCTCTTCCATTATCCTTACTGTTGCAAAAATGTTGTAATACATATATTTTTTTAATTTCTGTCTATTTTTTTCTTTTTTGCTTCTGAATGATTTGATAAAAAAAAAACAAATTACTTTTCTCATATAACGAAATAGACGGTTTCCTAACACCCTATAATACAAAATAGTGTGATTTAAAAAACAGAAAAAAATTCACGAGTGATTTTAAAATCACTTGTGGTTTGAAAACTGTTCAAATACATGATGTTATACAGGTATTATGTTTTTTTTCTATTTTTTCCATGAGTTGCTTTAGTAAAACTGTTATTTTAAGGCGGCTTAAAGTTTGATATATTTGTATTTATGTGATATGTAATCAATTTGGCCTTTTTCTTGGCTTAAAGATTATGAATAAAGTGAATTGAATTGAAATCATTTGATAACACAACATATCTGAATAAGTCCAAAATTTTATATATACATATATTTCTTTTTTGTAACTTAGGGCCTATTTCGCAATATCGAACGTTAATGTTCGTAAGTATTTTGAGATCCAATTTTAAGCTAATATGCAACATGATGGAAGAGCACAAACTAAAAGATATACCAACTTATCATAGAGAATTTAATTTTCGAGTTACAAATAAGTTTCTTTACAGTTTAGAATGTTGACGATCGTTAACGTTCGAGAAACAGGTCATTAAAGCTTCGTTATACACTTATGATATTTCATATATATCAATCGCTGCTTTCGCTCGTAATCAAATCTTAATTATTTCTAAATTTCGAAAACTTTTTTTCAATTCAGTTGAATTTTTCCGTATTATGTTTTCAACTTATACAGCACCAGTTGTTTGGGCCGATTCTAACTTACAACTTTTACCAGAGTTCCTTAAAAAAGAAAATTGCTAAAATAGCTCACCTTTTTAGCTGATATAACTTCGTTGCCATGTAATGCACCCGCTATATTCGGATCATCAATGTCTGTGTGAACCTGTACACGCATTGCTGCCACAGCGGCATCACGTTCCTTTTGCAATATTTCGATTTTACGATCGTACGTATTCTTTAAATCGGTTAGAATGCGTTTAAAATCATTAGTGGCTTTGACCATTGTGCAATAAACATTCTCTAGTGTTTTCATTGTCTGACTATTGTCTAGCAATGCAATTGGCCCAGGATCATTAATATTTACTACAAACGTTTCTCTATCGTATGCATTGCATATTTGTGTTTGATCTACTAGGTCTGTTGATGTATCGAGGCTGTCGTTAAGTGTTGGCCACGGTTCGTCCTTGGAGGTAATGTTATCTTCCGTTAAAAACATATTATTATCATCCACAACCGTTGTGGTGTGGTGTTGTGGTGGTTCCGTGTTATTGATAATATTATTATTGTTGCTATTATTAAGGTTGTTATTGTTAGTATTACGTTTACGCTTTGGACCACCAGTTTCACCATCGATATCAGTTTGATTTCGCTTTCGGCGTTTATATGGTGTAAATAGACGTACCGGACCCGATGCTGTGGAGTTTATTTAAAAAGAAAACAGAAATTAGAAGAAATCACAACAAAGGGGGGGAAAAAGATATTAGAAAATTAGACGCAATGACAAGAGTGTTTGTGAAGACCTGAAAAATACGTTGTTTTTTGGACAAAGTTTAATAAACTTATTCCTAAAGTACGAAATCTTAATTTTTGCTGGTTCAATGATGAAAGTATGGAATAGTGTGCCAACTGAATATTTCAATAGTTTATTGTTTACACAGGAAAAAATTTTATTATGATTGTTTTAGATCAAACAAAGATTTATTTAGAGAGCCCAAGTGTAGCTTGACTCTACAACCAAAAATCGCTCATTTGCTGTAATGTAATCATAATACAAAAATGTGGTTATTAGGTTATTGATTAGGTTATTGATGCGGTAGCTCACTGCTCGAAAACAATCAAGTAGAGTCGAAAAGAGCTCATTTTGACAGAACCACGCCAATCGTTGGATGTATTCACATCATAATGCTTTAGTTAAAATCTGTAGCCGAAATATATATTTGTGATTAAGTCTGGACGCGAATGGCTTGCTAAGATTGTAAATTATATAGTTTCCCAAAAAACTATTATTCTTAACAGCCAAAGCTGGGCGTTCACGAAGCAGCTGATAGGCCGTTTTTTCCTTCTTCCTATCTTTGTAACTACCACACAATTCAAAGAAGAGCACAGGATGTATAGTCCATGCCGATTTGCAAGTCTTCCTAGCACTCAGTGTTTAAGACCACTTCAGACTATCCTATTTTGTATTAAGACTTGTCAAAAATTCAAATAATACTTGCAAGTGTAATAGTGTGAATGTTAAGCGTTATTAAAATGAGAAATAATACGGTAAAAGATTTGACATCCCATAACACTTCACAATTTTTGGAAATTCGTTTAAATAATGAGATTTTTCATGGGATCACGAATAAATAAAATATTAAATCCAGACGTTGACCAAATTAGCCGTTTATTTTCTACACATATTTTTCATTTTACTTCAGGTGTAATGGTGTGAAAACAGAATGTAATAGTGCGTTAGATTTTTTGACAGTCGCAACAAATATCATTCGATTTCGGTCTCACAAAATCCAAACAAAATCTTATGTCTTGTGTCATAGTCTGAAACTCCCTTTAGTGTTTACTGCCGAAACCTTGATATATCCCTTCTGCTATGAACCCATATCTAGATTTCGCTATCTACTTTTAGACTTATGCAGTGAAAGCCTGAGGAAACCATTATTAATAAGCCCCACTGAAGATGTCCAAAGTAAATTCCGTTTCGGTTAGCTAGTCTACCCGTCATTACCGTAGAAGTTCCTATGCTCAGGGACTCAAGCTAAAGTGATATTAGTAGCACAGACAAGTAGAGATGTTGTGTGTAGAAATTTACTGAAGGAAGAATGCAGAGTTACTCTCTACTATTTTTTCCATACATCGATAAAAATTCATACCGTTGTCTTACAAAGTAACAAAGATGTTATAAAAGTGTAAACTTAAAACATGTATGAGTAGTTTTTGATTTATGACAACATTGAAGCAATATCAGTGAGTAGCTCACTCGAGCCAAACAATATAAAGACAAGATTCTGGTATGGAACATACACTATTAATTTTTTAACTTTGCTTTGCTTGCAGCTCTTAATATTGCAAAGATTACTAGACCATAAGACCTCTACAAAAAAACTTTCGAAAGAAATTCAATTTTACAAGAAGTATCAGCGCTGATAACAGGTACCTTCTAAGCGCAACAAACTAGAGTGCAACACCGGCACAAACATATTTCAGCTCGTGGTCTAAAACTATACAAACTTTAGAAGCTGACATAACAAACATACAAATAAGATTTAAAACATAACCTTGCTAAAAATTGCAACAATAACATTTTTATACTATTGCATAGAGTAGCCCATAATTTGGTAATGAAAAAGTAGCAACAATTTTGACACTTACCCGCCTCATCGTCACAACAGACGGTGCAACTGCAATTGGTAGCATGTGGTGTTAGCGTGCCCTCATCGATTAACGATTGCAGCGATTTACCACCATATTTAATGGAGCGTTTCCAATCCTTACTCGAGCCACGACCGCATGTCTGTTCAAATTCGCTTGGCGTAAGCCATTTGTCTTTATACTTTACGCACCGGCCCCGCCCTCCCGATCCCAATTTACTGCGATATAGCTCGGCACTTGTGGTCTTGCAGCGTATGGGAAATATTTCCATCTGCGAAGTTTCAGTCCAGCTTACACCGGAGGCTGAACCGCAACCTGAACCGGGGCCATGCATCATTTGGTCACCGGTAACCGTGCTATCATGACTGTTATTGCTGCCGGATCCATCGTGATTCATCCCACCCGCATCACTTTGCTGTTGCTGTTGTATAACAATGGTTTTTAGATCGCCACCAACACTGCCTACTACTGCACCGCTGGATATATAGCCATTGTTGTCCACACACAGCATCTGTTTGAAATGTGGTAAATGGTCGGGTGAGATGACATTAAAAGCGGTTCCTGCAATCATGGAACCAATTGGCAGGGAAACGGGTACGGAAACAACATTGCCACCGCTGCCACCACTATTTTCATTTGATGATGTTACCATATGCACTTTGGTTTCCAGCTATTAAGGTTTATTGCCAGCGGCAGTAATAGAACAAATTGTTGTAAAATCAGATAATAAACAATTCAATAGATTGCAACACGCACCAAACAGTTTTTTCACAATTTTTTTTATAATTTTTGATCGTTGTGCAGCAGAAGAAATGACATGAAAAACACACAAATTGAGTAAAATAATAACAACAAATAAGAGAAATTGCAAAATCAAAACAAAAGCAATTAGAAGTAGGAAAAAAGCACACAAATATTAATTAATAGAGAAATTTTGGAAATCACATAAAAAAAACAACATATAAAAAATATGTACACAATATTTTGTGTACAACACACACGTTCACTGTAGGACTTTCCTTTAAATTGTTCTAAGATCTCTTAGGCTTTAAAGGAAGTTTCAACTGTGACCGGAATTAACATATCAGATGCTGACCATTTGAGTGTTTCCAAACATGCATGTATTTATTGTATTATTTAAGGTTTCAAACAGCTATGGCGCACTTTGCACTAAAACACTTTCTACACTTAAACTACATATACTTTTTTATTTGACTTTGTGTATTTATTTAAAAAGTTTTATACATATATTTGAATGGTTGGTGTGTGTTTGTTCAAATTCTTTCCCACTTGATTGCTTGAAACTGCTTTGAGTTTATTTATTTACTGTTACGCACCTGATGGCCGGAACTTTCGAGTATGACTTCTTCCTTAACTACGTCACGCGCTTCATCACTTAGAACAGCCAATTCTTTGACATCACGTATTCTACTTAGATGCATTTCAGTGGAGTCCTGTTCCATAGCTTGTTTTGGAGTTTTGACACTGTCTGCTTTGCTCTGCTTTTTCTTTGCTTTGCAATTGCTAAACACACACACACAAAATCACAATTTTTTCTTATTTGCCGTGTTATAAAAAAATTATTTTAGGCGGTTTTCCAATAAAGTTTTTCTCTAAACAACGTTAATACACCACTTAAAAACTATTTTGCAAATTGTGTTTTACAACAGTTTGATTTTGAATAATTTCTTTTAACAAATAAATCACATTTTGCTTATAAATAAAATTTTTTTTGTAGAAAAAATATTAACTGGAGATGTATGACATTTGTGATAACAACTTTCAATTAACACATTAAAAAGTTCTGTTCGTTTTGCAACAAATGTCAAAAATAGACAGCAAAAGCTTTTTCCAATTGAAAATGAACAGCGTTGCATTTGTAAAAGATACCATTTCCTAATGAATGATAAAAACAGAGTTGTTAAGAGCAGATGTAGAAAGAAAACAAAAATACTGCTGATTTCTAAACACCAGATGAAACATAAAGGTCTTATCAAAAACTAACAAAGTTAGAGAAAGTAATTTTAATAATGTTAGCCGATGTTGATGTATTTATAACAAACTATACAATAGTGGATCCAGAAATATATCAATTATGGATAGAGGGGTTTTCCTGTGAGCTCTGTGTGAAGTTTATGAAAATAAAAAAATTATAATTTTTTTCCTTTGCAGCCACTGAAGCTGTTTGTTACTTGAAGCAAAAAGGATTTGGACATTCTATGGGAATACATTTGGACTTAATAACCTCTGATGTTTTAGACCACTATCGCACTTATTCTTTGATAGAGCGTCTAATGCATGCACCCACAAAACTGCTAGAACAATGTTGTTTTCAACTTGACCCAGAAACCAGGGACTTAATTATAGAAAAGTAATTTGTTACCAATGTTTCTATTTCTATTAGTTAATGATAATAATATATATTTTTTTAAGATATTACTCCATTGACGATAGTGTAGCGAGAGAAATTTTGGGGAAAAAGTTGTCTTCACGTTATCGCAAAGATTTGGATGAAGTGGCCGAAAAAACGGGAGTCAAATTAAAATCTTGCAGGTGTGTATTAAACAATAAAAATGTGTCTGGATATGTTTATTGTCACCCAATATAAATTTTCGAAGTGTTTTGAACATTTTAACTTTGATAAAAAGATGAAGTTCATGGTTTGAAATAACAAAATTGTATAAAAATTACAGAAATATTGAATTTCGAATTTTCGAAAATAACTGGTGAGTTAAAACAGGAAATTTGCGTTTAAAAAAAAATTTTTTCTAAAAAAATAGTATAATAAAATTATTGGGTCGTGATTTGGGAAAGGCAGTTTTTTTTATAAATACTAAAATACGTACTAAAATTTTAGATTATAAATTTTGATTGTTTCCAGTTTAATTTCATAATTCATGGCATTTTCATTTTATTTCATACATTAACTAAAAAAATGTTATCATTATATATGTATGCATAAAAATAGATTTGAAATTAGCATATCTTATGTAACTCCCAACTTTTTTGCAGAAGACAATTTGACAACGTCAAACGCATTTTCAAAGCCGTAGAAGAGCTGCCCGGTAATATAACACAAAATATTAAACAGCTCTTCAATATATCTGACGAATTGGCCAAGTAAATATAAAATTTATTTTATGATGTCCTAATTTACATTTTAAAATTTTTTAATCAAGAAAATATGCTTCTATTGTGTTTTTGGCCTGTCTGCGTTTCGAAACCTCTAAGAAAAAATTACAGTATTTAACTTTCAATGATTTATTTGCCTGCTCCCAGGCCGTTATGATATACTGGACTTACACTTATCAGCATTCGGGTCCCGAATACTATGATACTGAAATGGATAAAGAATTTTTATTGGATTTAAGGGAACTAAGATGTTTATTGGATAAGGAAAAGGAAATTAAGCAGTGGGTGATAAAAATAAATAAATATATATGTATATTATTAATGATTTATTTATATAACAGTTTAGTTTGTATACGTTTAAAACCAGTTTTATTGGAAAGATCATTTCATGAGTTGGACTCGAATTTTCGGTAACTAATTAATTATATATTACTTAACATTGGCTTAAAAAGATTTCGTTAAAATTTAGGTCTTATTGGCGTTCTTTAATAAGCATTGCTTGCAATTTGCATCGGACTCGTGAGCTGCGTGATTTATTTGTAGATCTTTGTGAGAAATTAATTGATCCATGGCGTCAAAATGTGTGGGCTCGCGATCATGTCAATAAATTTCTAGCTGCCACAACTCAAAGTGTTTTAGATTTGGAAATATCAAGGTAAATATTATTTTTTCTTTATCCTAATTTTTCGACCTTTTCCTTAAATTAACATGAAATTCTTCAGGAAGAAGTCTTCCGAAAGAAGACGAAATATTGAATTAAATAAAAAAAATTTTAAGAAATTTTTATAAAAAATACCTTAAGCTTGACGATCATTACATCTTAAGGTAAACATTATTCTAACACTTTAGAATACAATAAGCACGAAATCTTTACAATATATCAATGACAAATTTCGTTCTCAAATAATAATCGAAACATTCTTAAAGACATAAACCAATTTGTATTGAATAGTAATTCCAAACTTTCATATAAAATTTTCTTGAATTTAATTTGAAATACAAATTTTTAAGAATTAAAACAAAGTGAATTCATAACATAAGTGACGAAAACTCTTAGCATGCATATCGCTTTTGACAAAGGATTATCGTGAAATGTCAAAAAGTCATATTTGAAGTTTTGAAATAAACGCGGGAAGCAAAAAATTATCTCTGTCATTTAATTATCCCTGTCATTAGCTGTGCTGTCAATATCACCTGTTATGAATTCAACAGAAAATAAATTTGACATTTATTTATTTTTTAATTACTAATTTCAAATTTTCCTTTTTTCCAGAGATCAAGAAACCCGTTGCTTATGGGATCGTTATATGCAAGTAATCAGTATATGTTTGGATAAAATGTATCATGTGTAAATGCAGTTCTTTATCATACATACAATGTTAAACAAATTCTCTTTGCTAATTTACTATACAATAAAATTACACTTAAGTGTTTGTTTACACATGATGATGGCTCAAAACAGAAATAGCATATCTCTTATAAAATGGAAATAAGATGAAATAAATTTTCTAATGCATTACACTATTAATTTTTTTCTTAAACAATTAGTATTCGATAGATAAAACCCAAATTAAAAGAATTGCAAGCAAACGTCGTTAGAACTAACACAAATTTAAATATTTTGGTATATTTTTTCTTCATTTGTGTAAAGCAGGAGCGCCCAAAAGTTCTATATGGAAGAGCGAACACCAATACATTTAAGAACAAATTAATTTTATTTAATAAGCAAAGCATACGACACTGTTGTTGCTTTGCACTTGTGTGTGTACACACACATATGTCTTGTGTTTTATAGCCAAGTACTTGAAAAAAACGCATTTGAGCACCAAGCGCCTAGAGCTTGGGTCTGCTGGTGTAAAGTATATCAATATGGCAGATGACTCACAACAGGTTACTTGTGTCGAAGTTATTTTTACAAAATACAAATCGAAATAAAAGTATTGTCAATATGGACGCCATTTTGCAGGCCAGTGATTATATATTTATTTGCTCATTATTTTTGAACGCTGTGCAGAAATGAAAAAAAATTACAGTGGCTATCATAAAATAAATAAATAAAAGATAATTATATGACGTTACGAGGCTACCTGCTATATTATTGCACCATGTTTAAAGAAGTAGGTCAAGATAGAATCCAATCTAGATTACTAGAACCATAATTCAATGAACTAAATGACTCCAGGTTAAATTACTAGTCTGCGAAATTTTGCAAAAAAAAAAAAAAAAAAAAACGTAGAAATGATTGTTTTAAATACGCAAATACTGTCAAATATATTTGGGTTTGAAGTTGCGAATTAGAAAGAAGCAACACAGCGTTACCAGGTAGGGTCAGAGTTGGAATAAATACAACACCAAAACACATCATATATATTTTGCTGGGAAAGATTACAAACGTTCAAAATTTTGTATCTCTATTTTTGTTTGATAAAGCAACAAAATATATGTTTTTCAAGATTATGTAGCTTATAAACAAAATTTTGACAAACGGAACGGAAACAAAAAGACAGCTGTGCTTATACCTCTACTTGGTAAAGCTGCCTTGAAAAAAAGCAAAACATAATCTCAAGCAGTCAAAATCATTAGGTAATGTATTGAAATTGTTATTTTATTTATTAAAGAAAAATAAGTTATTTTATTTATTAAAGAAAAATATTAATACCAATAAAAATTATAAATAGCTTGTTTTCTATGTTTCCCAGCTATCGACATTTCATAGGATCACCCTAATCATCAGTAGACTTTGGAAATTTTTGAAAGATTCTCTCATATCCCAACAATATAAATAAATTGAGAATTTAAAAGAAAAATGCTCTAATAATACCTGTCAAAACACAAAAAACAAGCTTTTTCATTTATACACGTTTGAAAAATATTAATTTTGTCGTTAATTAATGAACGACTAAACAACTTTCGTTTTGCACATGTTCTGTTTCTATGAATGGATAAATAAATAGCAGATTTTGACGTTTACGAAATGGAACGTACTTGGTATAATATATCGAAGTTGATACTATTATACACGTAAAGAAATATATGTATGAATACTAGTTTCGATATTTTATAGCAAAATTATTAAAAAATATCACTTGCGATTAAAATAGCACCAGCTCATTTTGAGCTCAATCATCTGAAGAAGTCTGGTATTTTATAATCTGCGGCTGATTTAGAAATATTGAACTCTTCACACTGAGATGTTTTTGACACACACTCGCACGCTCTAAGAATTCAAAGGAAAAAATAAAAATAGCAACGAATTTTGCGCAAAACAAGAAGAAAGAAACGTAGGGAAGGACAAAAAGCAAAGAAGAAAATTATTTTTATTAATCTGCATAGAAATTTACATATATTTTTTTTATAAAACTGCAACAGTTTACTAATTGTTTTTGGAAACTCGTAAACAATATAGTATATTAAAAGAATTTATAAAAAATGGTAAGAAAAACTGAATTGATACTAATCACCAGGAATATCCAGAAAAATAGAAAGTTTAATAAATGCATTAAGAAAATCAGCTCGTAAGAAAAACTTTGAAAATGTGCAACAAAAATAATAGATTTTCCGCAAAATGTGGACAGAAAACTTAAAGTATTTATGCAATAAACTAATATCTGAAATCAGGATGCAGCAATTTTCTTTTACGCAAACAGCAAAAATAAAACAAGCGAAAGATGGAAGAATCTAATAAATGTGTTATCTATTTTATTACTTGCAGAATAAATTGAAATCCACGCAAAGGGATAAAGTAAAAAAATTCATCTCCTTAACCCAGACCGGCGAACAGACAGCCACTTACTGTCTGCAGCAAAATGACTGGAAATTAGATTTGGCTAGTGATAACTATTTTCAGAATCCCGAATACTATTACCGTGAATTAGATCGCAAACGTATCGAACAGTTATTTTTGCGCTACCGTGATCCGTCTGATAATCAGAAAATTACCTCGGAAGGTGTTATACGATTTTTGGATGATTTAGAATTAAGTCCCGATTCGAAATTGGTCTTAATCATAGCATGGAAATTTCATGCAGAAGTACAATGTGAATTTACCCGCGAGGAGTTCATCAATGGCATGAGTGAGTTGGGTACGGATAGCATAGATAAATTGAAAATTAAATTACCGCTGTTGGAAATGGAACTTAACGATTTGGCTAAGTTTAAAGATTTTTATCAATTCACTTTCAATTATGCCAAGGATCCCGGTCAGAAAGGCATTGACTTGGAGATGGCCATTGCCTATTGGACTATTGTGCTGAGTGGTCGTTTTAAGTTTTTGGACTTGTGGTGCAAGTTTTTAAAGGTTAGTTACTTCAAAAATTTAAAATTTTTTAATAACATATTTTCCTGACGATGATAACAAATTGTTATCGAAATATTGAAAATAAATACCTTTTTTTATCTCAATATTATTTTTGCAGCTTCAGATCTTTGTTTTTTGTTTTTTATAAAAAATTAACAATTCAAAATCTTTTATTTCTCGATATTTCGATAACAATTTGTTATCATCGTCTGGAGAAATTATAGCATGTTCACACGAAGGCTTATTTTCGAGGTTCGCTCTCTCATTCGTGGTTCGCGGCCCAATCTTGATTGAACCAACATGGTTCGCCATACAAACTTTTGAGAGCGAACCTACTTGGTTCATTTTGAATCTGGTTGCGAACCAAGCAAAAACTACTATCATAAATTATCGCTAGTTTATCTGAACTAGCTGCAAAATAATCTAAACAAAGAAAAAACATAATTAATGTGTTTAAAATCAAAATAAACACATTGGAAATGTAAAAATTTTATACTTACATAAAGATTTAAATAAAAATTGAAAAAGGAATTAGTGAAACATTAGCACATAATATGTAAACATCAGTGTGATGCAAAAAACAACCGTCTGAACACCTAGTTTCGCAATAGTGGTTCGGAGAGCGAACCAAATGTTTCATATTACCGTCTGAACATGGTATTAGATGTTATGAATTTAAATTTATAAATTTAAATTTATAACATCTAATTTCTCCAGACGATGATAACAAATTGTTATCGAAGTATCGAGAAATAAAAGATTTTGAATTGTTAATTTTTTTATAAAAAAACAAAGATCTGAAGCTGCAAAAATTAAATTTATATGAAAATAAATGCTGTTGAATTTTTTATAAAAAATTAAACGATCTTTAGCTGCAAAAATAAGAAATATTTGACTTAAAAAAAATTTTAGTATTTTCTCTTTAGTATATTGCGCACTTCCGACAATCGAAATATACCAAATTAAATTCTAGTGGTAAATTTTCATCAATGTGTTGTTTTTTTTTTTTTCTTCATAAAGCTTTTTAAAGGTACGCTTAAGAATTTTAGAAAGAAAACAATACAATATTTAGTAGTTCTCATTAGTTTCGAAAAAAATTTCTACTAGTATTATAGGGTTCTTTTTAGCTATTATTTTAAAAGTTATGTGCAGATAATTACATAATTATAAACTCTTAAACTAAGAAAGCATACTTATGAGCAGTTTAAATTAAGAAAATCTTCTTAAGTGACGACATTAGCATCAAAAAAATTCGGTCATGCTTATTACCATTCTAGTAATATTTAAGAGTTTGTAATGGACTAGAAGATAAATTGCTCGAATTTCATTTAATCTATTACAAATTCTCGAAATTTTTTTAAAAATTATTTAAAATCGCAATAAGAATGCTTGCTTTGCCCATAAAAAATTATAATCACTCGCAACTTTAAAAATTAAAAATAATTTTGCTGATTGAGTTTTTTTTTTTTTTTTTTTTTTAAGGAAAAACATAAACGTTCCATACCAAAAGATACTTGGAATTTGTTACTCGATTTTGCCATTCACATTGATGACAATATGAGCAACTATGACTCTGAGGGAGCATGGCCAGTTCTAATTGATGATTTTGTTGAATGGTGCCAAGAAAATCGTCAACTTTTACAAAACTACCTGCAAGTAAATCCATCACTTACTTCACAGCAAATTCAACAGCAGTCGGTAGCAGCCGCCGCTGCCAGCCAGCAAAAGAACATATCGAATAGTTTTCAATCATCAGCGCACAGTACAAATATGAACTACGGCTAACGTTTGTTTACAAATATGTCTTAAAAAAATAACTAAATTAAAACAAACAGAAAAAATTGAGAACATCAAATAAAAAATATTTTTTTTTGTTTTGCTTTAATCCCCATTTAAAAATTGAGAATAAAAAAAGATATACCTAAATATAAAAAATAAACATTTTTTCTTCTGCTCCAACTTCTTCTACATCAAAATGAATACCCAAACTAAAAAAACCATTATCTCCAAAACGAGTTACATCAGAGAAAACCAATAAATAATAATAAAACCACTTGTAATGTACTGTAATAAAATAAATAATTAAAATAATGTTACAAATTAAATTAACTTTTTAGTTAAAAACTATTAAAAATAACGTTGCCTTAGAAGGCATTCGTTATAAGAAATTCTATTGTAAACAAAAAAAAAAACTTAATGAAATTTTGAACAAACAACAAATTTAAGGAAATGTAATATTTAATTATGGACTTTAACGAAGGGACAGCATGAACATTTTTTAATTAAGCATTTAAACAAACTGCAGCACCAGCTCGGTGATTTTAGCAAACAAAAATCAACACAAAAACAAATGTGACGGAAATCGATCGATTTGAAAATGATTGTTGAATATGTAAATGTAATTTAGAAAAAAAAAGTTCTCCACTAAAAGAAACTACCAACCCTGTTTAAATACAAAATTTCCTAGAATACTTGTTTATGTAAATCGTTTCGTTTTTAAAATCGCCGTTTTCCGTCACATTTGTGTATGTGTTCGATTTTATACTACAACTAATTGCAATTAAAACTGCTTTTGCTGTCCTTTCGTTTTCATATTTTTGTGTTTAATTGTTTGAAATTTTTAATTATAAAATTTCTTTCTCTTACGTTTTTATTTATGTTCTTTAATAATTTTTAAAGTATGAACAAAATTAAGAAAAAATTGTTTCTTTGCTTTCCTGTATGTAAAAAATAAATAATATATACATAGTTTTTAAATAAATAATGCTAATTAAAAACAAAAGTTGTGTTGATATCATTTTTACTTAATACTTAATTTTTAAAAATTAACTCTTTTTGTCAAATTGTTTGGTCGTCTCCGGATAAAATAAAAATTCTATTCCAGCAAATTCTGCTGCTGAAAATAGAATGGAATCGTACAATTCTGTTCGAAAACTAAATTCAATGTGTGTTTGATTCTTCAGAAAACGAAAAATTATAACGTTTTTTGCAACGATTAATTTTTAATTCAAAACATTAGCCTGATTCACAATCTTGTGTAAATAGCCTTGCATCACTGCATTATTTTTATTTACTTATTTATTATTATCATCAATCGAGCCCATAGGGCCATATATGATTAAAAATAGGGTTTACAACTAATGAACCTATAATACTATATGATGTTTAATAATATAATGGAATGAATTAGTTTTAGACATCTTAAGATAATATGTATGTAATGGAAAATGTATTAAATAATAGTGCACATATCTCTTAAATTGAAACGACAAAAAATGATACATAGATATTTGGATGATATTACATATCACTGGCAGAGATCCTTAAAAGCAGCAAACGCTTAAATCGAGCCATAGAAAATTCAAAGTTTCTTGGCGCAATGGGAAGTCTACAAGACCTTACAACGAACGACTTCTCAAAAATAGAATTGTTTATTTTAGGCAAAATCAGTTGTGGATTGCGAATTGATTGAGAAAAACGAAACGAAGGTATCAGGTATGGGTTTGAGTTAAATTTTAACACTTGGTATAAATAACATAAAATTCTAACATTTAGAAAGTTCTGCATTAGCAAAAAAATGGAGTATATTTTTACTTTTTTAGAAGATTGTGAATAGGGCTATTATTTTAGTTATTTAAATTGAAAATGCTTTCATTTAGGAAAACTTTTTAGTTTTCTGAGGAACCATAAAATGGTTTGAATTCAGTGATTCAGCCCTATCTTAATCTGAAAAAAATTCGTTTTGTGTATTTTATAATCTGAAAGGGAGAAAAAAATATTACATTATTAAGTCCCATAGTGATTTTTGGTCCACCCTCTATAGTGATAAAAATCACCCTTATTGTGTTTGGCGTTTTTATGGCCAAAAACGGGCGTTTTTGAAAAATGGTACCGTGATTGGCGAAAAACGCCAGTGAATACGACAAGTTTCAAATCTATTACAAAACGCCATTAAAATGCTACCGTGTTTGGCGTATTTGTCTTTCAAAAGGGAGCAAATTTGTCGTCAACGTATGTATTTGCTCACGACAGATAACTAAAATTTGATCAAATAAAAAAATATCACAAATAAAAATATGACTTCTACTTTCTCCATTTTTTACATATGATTGCTGTTACATTTTCTCATTTGAAATAAGTCTTTATTTATTTATATATGTATATTTAAAAAAAGTAAATAGTATATCGGCGCGACACACCGTTTGTGAAAATTTAATTTATATTTGTCCACCATCCCGTTCCGTATAGGGTTGTACGAAGGCCTGAACTGATTTTAAACATATGTGAACAAACATTTATAATAAAATATTTTCTAACATATTTCTTGTTAGAAAGCAAAAATATTTTCACATGCAGCTACTTTTTATAGAATTCTTTAACAGGATGCTTCATAATCATTTAGATTAGCATAATCTTTTACATTATGATTCATTTACAAAATTTTGCTTGTCGAAAATTTTAGACGGTAAGATAACAGTGTAAATGCGACAGCTACTACGAGAGCTGTCGTTTTACGACTACGCCAAGCACAATAAGGGTGAATATTTTTGAAATCAATTTCGTCTGTTCGGCGATATCGAATGAAAACGTATGCGAACGAAAGCTAGCCACTCACACTCGAATCAATTTGGGTCTGTCTATCAGGCCTGTTTTAAAAATCACATGATTTGTGCCTGTTCTGCAAATCACAATTTTTTGTGACTTTCCATGTGATTTCTACTCTTCTGAAACACAAAAAACAGCTGTTTTTGGCTTCAATTTATTGATATTCTTATTTTCAGGTTGAATTTTTTTATTCGCGGTATTATTTGCAATATAAGGTTAATTTCTTCTAACGAATATAGAAGTTAATAAACCAATAGATAAGAAAATAACCCAATAAACCAAATCACAAAATAATACAACAAATCTTGCAGCCAAATAAGCGTTTCCAATTTTTTCTTAATTTAGTGAATTATTTCGCATAAAATAAATGAGTTTACTTAAATAATCAATAGAAAACACATACTGTTATTTATTAATGTAATAAATTATAAAATTCATAATAAAGTACGTGCAAAAATTGGGATGTGATTTCAAATTGATTGCAAGTTATCTAACCGATTTAAAATCACGCAAATCACAAAAAGTGATTTGCAGAACAGCCCTGCATGTCATTATTATGCGTTCGCATGCACTTATGTATTTTAATAGACTTTTGACACATCGTTCGCATAGAATAAAGTTAGAAAAACCCAAAGCAATTTTTTTCGCCTAGAATGCGAATGAACTTATCCTATCGACATCGGCGAACCGGCTGTATATATTTGTACAGCAAGTAGGTTAGGTAGGCAGGCCGAAGTGGAATGCAGGCAAGTAATGAAGGCAGTTTACAAAAACGCTTTAAAAGTATCGGTAAAATCGCCTATTTAACGCTCCGAAGGTGGCAAAGTTTTGGGGAATGTTTTTTTTAAATCCATGTGGATTTAAAAAATTTTTATTTTCATTTCATTTATTTTTTAAATAAATTTTTTTTTAATAATTTTAGAAAATTATTCAGGTGTGTGATAGAAATCGATTGTTTTGAAAATTATCGTTTTCTAAAGTTGTGATGGAAAGCAATCACTTTCGAAAAAGAGTTTTGTACAATATTTTTCTGACTGCCTTTTGAAATCCACTTAAATATAAAAAGTGTGATTACAATTAAATACATAATCAGAAATATCATTAAAAAAGTGAAGAAAATTGATTTCTGAGTTTTTAAACATTTTCAAAACGGATAAATATTGTTCATCACATCTTTTGTCTTTTTTAAACGGAATCATTTTGAGTATCACACACCTGATTATTTTGCAATAAAATTTAAAAGCTGTATAGTGCAAATAACTCGAAGTGATTAAAGTTGGCAAATATTTTTATATCAATTTAAGCGCAACCCCTTAAATATCTCAACATATGAAAAAATGAACTTTACCACTTTCAAAAAGAACAGTTCATATTTCGTTTAAATTACGATCTGATACGCATCGCGGCCGAATAGGCTTTTGGTATTGCAAACAAAATAAATAAAAATAATCGACACGTATCGTAATATTATTCGATACGATAATTAATACGATGTCGTGTGCTGTGATTATCGCGGATTCGAGTTCTGCGACATGGCTGATTATTTAAATTTTGGGAATCCTCGACTTGCAATTACTTTTCAAACTGGTTTCGACATGACCGTCATACAACACATTTGACTTCATCTTGGTTGTCAAAGTTAAAAATTAATTTGAGTTTTTTTAAACTCATTTAATTCCAATTTTTTAAATGCTGTGATAACGTTTGTTTTGGTTTTTCCGTGTTGTTATTGAATAGCCACAAACACTACTCCTTCTTTCCTCCTTCTAATTTTTCCTCGCATATGTAGGGTTCATCCCCTGCATACTGGTCCAAGATAAAAAAAAATAGACAAATGAATAATTACAATCTCTTTATTCTATTACAAAACGCTCGTAGGCGTTTTCAAATTCGTCACCCGTAATAAGGATAGTTGTTTGTTTAAAAAATATCAGTACAAGTAAAAGCATTCAAGCTTTTACCATTCTTGACACTTTTGAGAATTCTAAATAGACTAAAAAGGAAATACTAAAGTTTCCTCCCTTAATCTCTATTACAAACTCTTTTTCTTAAAAATGTTTAAAAAGCAATACAAAACACTTTTATTACCACTAAAAATTTATTTTGTTTAAAAAGTAAAACGTAAGAGTACTCTTTAATTGTATATTTATATAGAAAAATATGTAAGAGGGAATGGCAGAAAAATAATGAATGTAAAATTTTAATTTAAATAAGTTTTTCTTTTTAATGTGACGATATTAATGCGTAAGAGATGAGACAACTGCAAAATAATACGTATGACATTTTGTAAATTTAAAGGTAATTAAAAAATACACTAAAACAACAAAAATTATATTATTATTTTAAAAATAGGCATCCTTCTTCTGGTGTATTTTTCATTCAGCTCATAAGTATATATATGTTTAAAAAAGAACTCAGAATAAATCTAAAGCAAATTAACATTAAAAGGAAATATATGTAGAAATTTAAAACAGCAAACATGAAAAAGAACTGAATTTATCATCCTTTAGTTGAAACATTTAACAAGACATAAAACTTAATTTTGTGGTTTTAGAAGGCCAGCCAATTGAATAAATATAAAAAATATGTATTTTTTCTTGTCTTCTTTCTAACTATAAATGAGCAGTGTACAATGATTAAAAATATTTAAAAAGTCTTAATGTATATTTCCGGTGAATTCAAATTCCTTAGCAACAAACTAAGGGTTAGAAAAACATTTTCTCCAGCATTTTACTTAGTTTTTCATGGGCATAACGAATCTTTTGATACAAATCCTTAGAACAGCCATGTTGGATTATAGTAGAGAATCGATATGTGCGGAAGTTCTTCTCATGATCCATATAAGTAATGGCACTCATGCGGGGACACAATATTATTTTCATGTGATCCGAGAAATTAAGCTTAAATTGAAACGAAAGAAAACAGTATAAATGAGGCAGGAGATGAAATGTAAAAAGAAGAAAATCTTACCTGCACAGTGCCATTAGTCAAGTGCATGACTACGGCACAAGTGGTTCTAAACCAAGAATGTAAATGCGGCATACGAGATATTTGATCAGACTCAATATTGACATTATTGGCGCCGGCCTTAACTAAATGCTCAGTCATATAACGTTTAAAATATGAAAGTAATTTCATCTTCTTATCCAAAGATTTGGAATATTCGCGAGTGGTCATGTAAGTTTCTTTACCATCTTTATCAATGAAATGGACATTACTGGAAAAAGATACGTGTGCAAATATATATTAACCAATTTATTTTAAAAGGTTCATTAATAATTTCGTTAAAAAAAGATACGTATGCAAATATATATTAACCAATTTATTTTAAAAGGTTCATTAATAATTTCATTAAAAGTGTAGCCTTAAAAGATATTATTTTTATTTATTTCCTTATTTTTTTTTTTACTTATTTATTATTTAGTGTATTTTAACGATATTGTTTTTATATTATTTTTAATTTTTTTTCTCCAAATTTTATTTTTTTTTATTTATAAAAATTTTTTTTAACAATTAAGTTTTTTATTCGCTATTTAAGCTTCTAACATTTATACCAGTAAATGTTAGAATGTCGACATATAAATAGCTGGGAAACATAGAAAACAAGCTATTTATAATTTTTTACTGGTAATTTTTTTTAACTTTATTTTATATTTTATTTTACATATATGTATATATATATACATATATATTTTTTATTTTATTTATTTATTTTAATTTATTTAATTACACCCATAAAAAAAGAAAAAAATTAAGTAACACATAATTTTATTTTTTATTTATTTATTTATTTTTTTTTTTTACTTTTATTTCATTACTTATTTATGTATTTATTTATTTAATTTCAATGCACAGAAAACCTTCATGGCCAATTATGCATGTAATGTCAGCAAACTTTCTATGTTTCTGTATAAAGCAATAATTATTATTTTATATTTATAATTATTATTTTTTATTCATATTTATATTTTTTTATTTTTTTCTGATTTTTACTTCTTATTTTCTTGATTATTATTTTTAATATTTCCTACTCCTTTTTATTTTAGTTTTTTATTTCAATCTTTTGTTTTATTATTTTATTATTTATAATTTTTTTTTATTTTTTATTTATAGTTTTATTTTTATTTTATTTTTCATTTTTTTATATTTTTTATACATTTTTTATATATTTTTTATATTTCTTTTTAAATTTTTTTTATAATAGTTTTTTTAGTTTTCTTATTTTTTGTATAATTTATGATTGGGTGTTAAATAATTTTTTTATTTTTTTTATTTTCGTATTAAATTATTTTTTTTTATAATTATTATTACTATTTGTTTTTTTTTTTTTTTGTTTGTTTTTTTTATTTAATTTTTTATTTGTTTTATTGTTATTATTTTATTTTCTATTTCATTTGTTTTACTTATTTTTAATTTGTATTTCTTTTTTATGTTTATTTTATTTATTTTTTATTTTATTATTATTATTATTTTTATCTTTTATGTTTTATTTTCTTGACCATTATTCCAAAGCAAGTTTATAACAGCAAAAGAAAACTTTTAATTATTTCTAGAAACTTTTATTTCGTAAAAAATAAAATCTATATGATCTGAGCTCGAAAAGATGAAAATGGCCAGCCGGCTTGGGTATAGTTCTGGGGCCAAATTACAGCATACGATAGCAATATTATCGAAAATTTTTGATTTTGGTATCATGGCAAACGATATCGAATGAATATTATTCCATTGACACAAAACAAGTTATCAACTGCGCTCTAAATTTCACCTATTATGAACTCGCCTTGTGCTTGCTCATTATGCTATATTCGGCTTTTACTTTAATTTTTTAAATCTTTTTTTTTTAAATAATTTTATTTTTATGCCTTCATATTAAACAAAATGAATTGAAATTGCACTAAAAATACAGCATCGTTTTTTTCCATTTTCGAAATTAAAAAATCAATTTTTGACACACACACCAGCGTTACAATTACAAATCAATATTTTATGGTAAATTTGTTCGGGTTGTATTTATACGTCTGCGTTAACATTCTTTACTTACATTTGATTTGGCAACAGGATAAGCTTTGTGGTATCATTAAACATAACGCCGATACCTTCATCACACAATTGATATCCAAAACCGTATTTATCACTATAGTCCACCCATTTAGAAATCCAAAACAAAGGCTGTGCAGCTGGATCAGTATTTTCATCGCCCAAATTGTCTGGCAATAAAAGAGGCTTGAAAAACAAACAAAAAAATATATTATTAATGGACCGTATTACGAGTCTCGAATTCTTCGGAGTTTGTAAGAGATAAAAGGAAATTCTAATACTTCTTTAGTCTATTAATGAATACTTTTTCTTCCAAAACTACCTTGGCGTTTAACAAATTTGTAATTTGTTGCTGCAAATTCTGTATATCGCTGCGATAGTCCACGCTGTGTCGGCAGGCTTGTGCAGAAGCTGTAATGGCATCATGAAGATTATTTTTAAGAAATGTTGATTCCAAACGTGTATCGTCCTTGAGACCATTTAGTTCACTCAAGGGTTTACGATACACTGTATCGTTATCAACGTTTTCATTCATTTCTAGACGTGGTGCCATTGTTAAGCATGAGCTGGGCAAGAATGTTGGAACTGGTGAACAAGTCAAGAATTCAAATTGTAATAAATAATTTATTGTGGGCCGATTGTCGGGATTGGATTGCAACATAGCAATAACCATGTCTGCGGCAGACTTGCGTAAATAACTGGGCACACGATAATCACATTTTTTTATTTTTGAATAAGTATCCTTAAGTGTTTTAGTCTCAAATGGTGGTTGGCCCACCAGTAACGTATACATAACACAACCAATAGACCAAATGTCCACCTCGTAAGAATGGCCTTTCTTTGTTAATATTTCTGGCGCAATATAATTCGGTGTACCACAAAGAGTTTTCTTACGTTCACCCTCGTATTCAATGCGTGTTGCTAATCCAAAGTCCCCTATTTTAACATGCAACATGTCGTTTAAAAACAAATTTCCTAGTTTCAAATCTCGATGTATAATGCGATTGTCGTGTAGATATTTGACACCTTGTATTATTTGATAAATATAGTAACGACATTCATATTCGGTTATTGTTTTTCTGCGCTTATGTAATTCCATCATTGACTACACAATAAGAAAAGATTTTACATTTTTGTACACCTGGTGGCAATTTTAAAGGTACTTACTCTTTTCTTACATAATTCCAACACAATATAAATATTAGCACTATCCTCAAAGAAACTATGAAATTTTACAATATTCGGATGATTAAGACTGCGGTGGATGGTAATTTCTTGGGTCATTTTTTCCTTTTGATTGTGTTTCATCATTAGCTTTTTGGAAACAATTTTACCGGCGTATACATCATTCGTGACAATATCAATGATTTCGTAGCATTTAGCGAAACCACCCTGAAAACAAGTTATACAAATTTAATTACAATATCTTTTTTTTAATAACAAATAAAAGTTATATACATATGTAAATATGTACGTAAGTATGTATATGCATATAAAGATTCTCTTTAAAACTTTTCAAATATTTACAAAATTAACGGATAATTTAACAACATACGAGTGAATGCATAAAGTATGCAACCCTGGATAATTTTTTTTGTAACAACTCAGTTTATAAACCTCAACTTGAAATTTACATTCACACAAACGGATGCATACTCGTATATACATACATATAAGCATGTGTGGAGCATAGAAAGGCAACGACAAACAAAATTAAGATTTTATGTGCTATAATTATCTTTTTTACAATAGATTTAGTCCTTTCGTAAAAGAAAACTCTACTTACCTTCCCAAAGAAGCGCATACGTTTATAGGTTTTGTTGTTGGTCGAGTCATACAGCCTCTCCGGTATCTCGGAGGTTTTATCATCGAGTTTTGTGGCCATTATGAATAAACAAGTTTGACTTGCAAGGACTAATGAAACTTTTTACTGATCGTGGCAACACAAAAGCAATAGACAAATTAATTACACTAAATTTTATTTTTTCTTCTAATTTTATTTTGGTTTATGACATAAATTTTTGAAAAACTTTTTCAATTTTTATCAACACAAAAAAAGTTTAAACACGTGAAAAGAAATTAAAAAATATTCTTCTTTATTTGTATATAAATAAATATGTGTACAGCACGGGTAAGAAACAAATAGAACTAATATAAAGTTAAATATTTAAATGCTGGTTTTTATTCAATCTTTCTTTTACTTCTTTATTAAGTTTTTAAACGACTGCAGCGCGCGGTTAAAAGAAGTATAAACCAAAAGAGAACCAGCGGCTCTCACTTCTTCAGCGAATAAACTACTCGGTACGTCATATGTTTGCATAAACACCAAATACCAAAGCATAATGTTAAAACAGCATAGAAAAACAACCGTTTGCAAAGAAATTCAAAATGTCCAACAACAACAAGTAAGCTTGCATCGAACAACGAATAAGTATTTCACTAAAAGAAGGCTACCAGATAGTTTGAATTGTTGACCTGTTTACTCGCTACTGCAGTCACCGCAGTAGCTATCTCTTTTGTTCCCGTAGGTGAGAAACGCATAGTTTGAAAAATTGTATTGTTAGTTGAGTAAACAAAACAATAAATGTTACCAGATGAACATTTTTAGATAGGAAACTACCCAAGCAGTTTTAAAAAACTCCTTAATACATGTATAAAACAATTGTAAACTTAAGAGCCAAATAAACTATAAACCGCTTGTCAAACATGCCAAATCTTTAAGTTTATACGAATGCCTATTAGCTTTATTCACAAAAAATAATAGGAGTAAGGAAAAATTTAACTAAAACACATTCCAAATGTAAATTAATTTTTTTGTATAAGGGCATTTCTGTTAATACAAAAAATGATATAGGTATATTCCGTTTGTTTTTTACGATAATCGATTATAAATTCTTGAATTTTGTATATGTATATGTTATGAAGCTCTCAAAACAAATGCCATTGCCCTTCACAAAATTACAATATTTTGGAAGCAGAAACTAAATATTTTTATCGCCATTACAATATCTAATTTCTGCTTTCTTATTCTTGTCCTCAGTCAGTGAATAAATAAATAAAATAATTTTTCAAACAATGGAGTTTTTATTCGCTATATTAGCTTCTAACATTGATGTCGGCATATAGATAGCTGGAAAGCATAGAAAACAAGCTATTTATAATTTTTTATTGGTTAAAATAATTTTTCTTTTGTACCAAAACTAGTAAACGGCTATATACAAATTATTAGTTCTGTTTGAAAAGAATCATGTATTCACACTGAACTGTCAAAAGGAGATGATAAGAAACTTGTGGGCTGTTTTGTTTTTGTCGCGCGACAGTAGAGATGTATAAAATGTGGCTAACTGATGTAATCACCTTGATCATTTTGAAATAAAAACCAGCGAAGTTAAACTGGGGAGGAATTTCTAAGAGGTGAAACCGACGGCACAGCTGACTTTTGTTATGTATTATTCACGGTTGTGTCAAGCCTTCAAAATTGAATTTTGACATATCAAAATGATTTAACGAAAACACGTGCTGTAAAAACAAGTTTCATTGTGATGTCTCGCTTGGATTTTAATTCGGGAGCGCACAGAGGCAAAAACAGAACATTCAAATGAAATAGTGACGTAATTTTTTTATTTTAAATTTTTATAAACTTTATAGGTTTTATCACAATTTTTTGTTTCTATTTACGAACAGAAGACAAAATTGGGAAAACTAGAACTTTTCTATTTCTGTTCACCTCTGCCTACACTGTGACACATTAGGGGCATATATTCTCTATCCCTGTTGCCGAATATAAAGAACGACAGTTTTGTAATAAATTAAAGAAAGTAAGTTTATTTACTTATTGATCTGCTGTCATATGTCGTTTTTTAATGATTCTAGTGTTATATACATAAATCTCTATTTTGCACTGTGGAGGTGTTGGACCAAATTTGGTTAGTCTGAGCAGTATCGGGGGTATATTGATCAGTTCCAACTCTTAAAACGCTGTGATCACTTTTGCCTTGGTGTTTACATGTTGTTATTGACTCAAACATCCAAAAACGCTCTCTTTCCTTCTCTTCGTAATTCTATTTTTCTAGCTCCAATACAATGCACTGCATATGTAGGGGTCATCCCCTGAGTACTGGTCCAAGATAAAAAAATATATATAAAACAAACACAGTGTTGATCCCTACAAAGTTACATAATTTAAATATATAAAATAATATAAATTTTCTTATGAAGTTTAAAACTTTTTAATACATTCTTTGCTTTTTTATTTAAATAATTATTATTATTTCCACACATCATATCATTTCACTTAATCGATATTAAGTTTATCACTACAATAGTATTTTTTTCTTTTTTTATTAAGGTAACTTAACCCAAATAACTTTGATACTTATCAAATCCGTACAAATATTTTATTTCTGACTGACTAACTGATTGAACGAAAAGAAGGACTTCAATTTATCAACCAGGTGTTTTATATTTCAGAATAGTGTTAAGGCTTTTAATAAATTTTAGTTAAAGCCCCTGATATTTTATTCGATAAATGTATATTTTTATTATTTTGCAATACATATAAATGGAGTTATTGAAGGAGATTTTTTATGATAATTTTTATTTTGTTACAAACGTTTTTTTTTTTTCTTTAAAGAAAGTCGTTATTGAAGATAATTTTGCTGGTACCATTTTGGTTTTTAATATGGATTCCCTTTTTTTCTAACTCTGAATATGAATTAATGGAAGAAGGGAAATTAAAGGGGAGAAATATAAAAAATAAGCTGCTGCTAATTTTAATATGGTGGTGGTTGTTGTGGTTGGTATTGATGGTGATGAGGATTATACCAAAAATTTCAGCTTGATGTTGTACTTGTGCATTGACGTTGCTGTCGTAACCATTCAACAAATTCATCTAACATCACGGGCCCTTAAAAATATTTTTTAGTTTCAATTAGAGTTTTTGATAACTATGTATGTGCATAACGGGTGTTCTTTTTTGGAGGTTTACAGGTTTGAGTTGACAGCACTATTTTATTAAAAAAAAAAACATTTAACTGCCGCTAGTTGCTTTTTGTTTGGTTTGGTTTTTCGAAGTGAATAGAATTACACCAGAGCAACGGTTGTAAACTGTTGAAAAAATAAAAATTTCGTTCTCCGATGAAGGTCATATGTGCTGTTCCTAGACGAGCGAACTGTCTATGGAAATCACTCCAAAAATTGAGTAACTTTCATACAAATTTCCTAGACGTGTTGCTCGTCTGTGTTCTATGAACAGCACATTAAATGATGATAGAATCGGAATTGTAGCTCTTGTAGCAACTCCATTATATTCACAGAAAATTACTGTTTGAAGCTTTTTATGGTCTAACAGATATGTCGTCAAAAACTTATTGAAATAATAATTTCAAGTAAATGCCGAATTATTTGGCCGCCAAGATCGAGTGATTTAACCACATTGGATTATTTTCTTTAGGGTTGTGTAAATTCACTTGTCTACATCGATAAACCAGATACAATTGAACACTTAGAAATATTAACATTCGAAGAGTTATTGTCCAAAAAATGAACGCAAAGGCTGCGAAAACTTTGTGAAAATTAGTGTTCCAGATTGCGCCTTTTACGCGCCAGCCGTTATAGCCACATTACCAAAAACATATTTAAACAACATTACTGTCATAAAATTTCCAATCCAATAAATAAATCCTAAAAAAACACCCTGTACTTGTAAAGCGTTTCTACTTACAAGCTCCATCGATATCGTAATTTAATAAATCATTGTTAATGGTGCGTGAAAATTCCAATATATTACACCATTGATCCTTATTTATGACTTTGTACTTTGATTGATCTAGGAATTGTGCAAATTGTGGATACAAAGGCCAATGCTTGCCAAGCAATAATTGCAGCATTGCCTTTGCAGTATTTATATCCATACTACGTTGATCGGAGTCCTATAAAATAAAAAATTATATTAAAGTAATTAATATTAAAAGATGCCCACGACAAAAGCAATACGTTTGTCGTGGTCATGTTATTATATAAGGAAACTTGTTTAAATAAAAAGAAGTTCACACAGTTTTTTTTTAATTTTGGTGTATTTAAATAGAAATTTATAAAATTAATTTCAAATTTTATTGCAACCAAAAAAAATATATATATATATATATAATTATATAAAATTTAATAAAATTTTATTTAAATAAATTCAACCAATTCACTACAATATACACTAGCGGATTGAAATCGAGAATTGTAAGCGATATGCGACTTCAAATCGCAAAACCAAACTTATTGCGATATTTGTTGTTTAGAACAGTTCTTAAGCGATTTGCGTTGTGAACAAACACTTACACCGCTTTCACTCACGAGAAATTTGCATGGCACAGTCTTTATTTTCCCTTGCCATCACCAAACTCAAGACTTTTCAAAGTAAACTTTCTGTTTGTGAAAGCTGTGTTGCATGTGCGTGATATATATTATTTAATTCGCAAATACATTTAGATCACTAAACAATATTCATTGGCTCAAATTTTCTTCTATTTTTTTTTTTAACTTACCTTTGCAAAATCATATGCATAACGATATATACTTTTAAATACATTGGGGTCATTTAATATGCTCCTTAAATAATCCAATTTTGATTGCATTTTAAGTGCAGAATCACATTCTAATTCGGTTAAACCTTTTAACCATTCATACACACTGAAAAAACCCATTTGTGTGGCTCCCATTTTGTAGGCTAACACCAACATTACAACATTTTCGGGTTCAACACCAATATCTTCACAAAATTTTTCCATACCATCGGGACCTAAACAAACAAATATGGTAAAAAAAATTAAGCAAGTACATAAAACTACAAAAAAAATTGTACATATTAATAAAATTAATTTTGTATGTATTACAATAATGAATAAATAAAATAAGAAATAAAAATACTCACCCAGCGTTTCTGGTTCATCGGGATTTGTATATTCTCTAAACCACGCTAAGCATCTTTTATGGCTAAAAGCATCTTCGGCTTTTATATGACGTCTGTAGGCCAGAAAGTAATAAAAGAAAGTAAATAATTTATTGCTTTTTTTATATTGTGTAAAAAATTATTTACTTGGACATTTTTTTTTTTTTTTTTAATATTTCAACTTTTTTAAGGGTTTGTTTTTCTTTTATTTTCTTTCTGTTTATGAGCTAAAAATAGTTATTAGATTTTGAGCAGCTAAAATTTTCTAAACAAATGCCAACAAATTATTATTTAAATAACACAAGGTGTCTTTTAATTCAAAATCATGTTCATGTTCATTAAGAGACATTGACAGTATAAGAGGAAAATACTGACTACAAAAAAATTTAGGAAGAGAATGAGATGTTTTTGTTTTCTTTCCAAATAAATGAAAAAGAAAATTATCTAAGTTTGTATGAAATCTTTTCAAATGTAAACAATTTGTTTTATTTAATAAATTAGGTAGGTGACCAGCTTCTTTTTTTCATAATTTTCAATTTCAAAGAAAGCATAATATTATGAGATTTTGTTGTTGCAATTTTTATAAGAGTCTCCCAAGAAGAAATTGCACTACATATACAGTGCAAATTAGAGCTCGCGTAAATTCGAATCCTTTTGCAATTAAAAGTAGTTATTAAATTCATGACATGCTCTGAAGTTTGCATTGCCGCGTCTAATTTCAGAGCGTTTTTAATTCTCGCTTAATTTTAACGTTGAAAATTTGTCTTTCTAACGTGGCAAAAAAGGAAAATTTCCTTGTTCATAAAAAATATCTTATGCGCAGTAAACGCTTGAAAAATTTCTATAATACAATATATTTTAATATATAATATTTTTTATGTATAAGTCATTTAAATAATATTTTTTTTTTCCTATTTTTCGACATTTCATAGGAGCTATCCTAATCATCAGTAGACTTGGAAACCTTTGAAAGGTATTCTATATGAAATGTCAACATATAGACATCTAGGAAACGTAGAAAACAAGCTATTTATAATTTTTTTACTAATATGTTAGAAGCTGAAATAGCGAATAAAAAACTTAATTGTTTGAATTTTTGTTCTGTGCTTTTCGATACTTTCAAAAAGCAAAAAAAAAGCAACCAACGGTTGTTCATTTGTTTGAAAGGTGTAAAGAAATGTTAGAGACGTTTATAAATAGAAAAGCTTGTGTTTTGTGTTTTGATTAGAGCATTTTTCTTTTTAAATTCTCAGCAATTTTTTTGTATTGTTGGGATATAAAGTTGAATGTTTGAGAATATCTTTCAAAAATTTCCAAAGTCTGCTGAAGATTAGGGTAGTTCCTATGAAATGTCGACATATAGATAGCTGGGAAACATAGAAAACAAGCTATTTATAATTTTTTTCGATAAATTATAATTTTTTATATATTTACGTTTGCAATACAAGATAGCCTTCAATGTCAATGATGTGTTTAGTAAAATAATGTTCCTTTTATATGAACAAAACTAAAATATATATGCAGGTGTTTTTTGATTATGTAGGTATTTTCTAATTTTAAGTGCAAAGTGGTTCTAATTTACGAGTCTCTACTACTTACAAGTGGCGAATTGACACATTTCGTAGCTTAATTTTATTCTTAAAAATTGCGTACGATTAAAAAACTAATGCGTATAAAATACATACATGCATATAGCATAAGCAATAAATTATGAAATTAATTCATATATGCAAATGCATCCTGAAAGTATGCTGCGTTACTGTTTTCTATGTTTATGTTGCTACTAGTTTGTCTTATTATAAATTTCTATTTTGAAACACTAGAGTTATAAAATATAACATACAATTGCAATGGCATAACTACACAGTTTGGATTATTTTTATTGTTTCAGTGCATTACGTACGTTATTTAAGTTTTTACTTAAGAAAGATTTTAGCTATTTTTAGTTACCCAACTAAGGAAGTTAATTTACATTTTATACCTATAAGTTTAACGCAGTAATTTGGAAAGTGCCGTGCAGACCTGAAAAGCGGAAAATTACACATAAATTACCTGCTGGTATTTTGTGCTGTGGCTGTCGCATATGTACTACGTTGTCTTTTCGAAGTCTGACGATCATCTTCACCCATATCATGATTGGAACGACGTTTACCGCGGGGCATGGCTGTAATTTGCTGTTGTCTGCTTACTTATAAATCTAATTTGATGTGAAATTTGATATTTTTTGCAACACAAATCAAAATCAAGCAAATTGTTAAAATACTTATTTATCAAAATTTCTAAAAAGATATGCTAAAAAGAGAAAAATATATTAAAAAATTTCAAACATACTTTAAGGCTGCTAAAAAGCACTTGTTTACCTAATACCAAAACTAATTACTTTCCAATTAAAACCTTTGGGAATTATAGGGATGTGAGGAAAAACAGCTGGAAAATACAATTGAGAATTACCAATTAAAAACCTTAATTCCATACGTAGTAGAAAAAATAATTCACGTTTTTCAACGTTTTTTTTTATGTATTCACAAGTATTTCTCTTTAATTATATGGCTTTACAATATTTTTGCTAAAAATTGTATACTTTTTCTTAGCAACCGGCAAGAAAATCTTTATAGATAGACTTCAAACTTAAACACAATTAAAGGGATTAAATTTTTTTTTATTTCACAATGTAAAAATTTGTTTTCTCTGGCGGTTTCATCTATTAACAATATCTTCTTCTAATTTAAATATCAAATATCCCTTTTCGATAATTTTTTATAATAAAACCTCACTTTTCTATTTGTTAAGGTGCGTAATGATTTTTTTCATTTTCTTTTCGTTCTTCCTTTTTCTCAACCAGCTGAGTGGCAACTTTTCTTTAAAGACCCTTTGCAGAATTTATTTTTGTTTTCACCAGACATGCACTTCTATATTTTTTAAATTTTTTGTTTTATTTCACACATATTTTGTATTTTTTTGTTTTTGCAAATGAAAAGCTTTATTCTTTTTACCACTACATTTACAACATCACTTTACACTGTAGGAAGAAAAAACAATAGTGTTTTGTCAGAATGTTCTTTCTTCACGTGTTGCCTTGTCCATATCTATATTATTGTAAATTATTTCGGGTTTTTCCAAAATTCGTTCATTTAAGATTTAATTATATTTTAAGCTTTAAAATGAGTTTACCCTTTTTCAAGTTAATTTTTATTAATTAAATGGCAATAAGAAAATTTTTCTGTTGTTTTCTTTCGTTCTTTTCGTATTGGAGATGGCTTTTGAAAGAAAATGTTGTCAATATATAATTTTCGACACTAAAATTTATTTCGTTGACTCTTAACTGAATTTATCATACACAAACTTTTTAACATGAAATTGATTTTTATTTTTGTAAACTAGTGATTTGATTTATAGAATTTTACGATGTTTCAATTAAAAAATTATTTCCATTTGCAGAACATAACTGTTCTGTAATCGGACAATAAACTCAAATATACTACATTTACTCAATAAACTGTGTTGTAAAGTGTAATTAAAATGTGCGAAAAGCCTATGAAAGGGCTTCCCAGACAAATTAATCAAAACTAATGTGCTGTTCAAAGAACACAGACGAGCAACTTGTCTAAAAATTTTGTATGGAATTCAGTCAAGAAATTGAGTAACTTTCATACAAATTTTCTTGACGAGTTGCTCGCCTGGGTTCTATGAACAGCACATAAGTGAAACAATTTGTGTGATACCTACGTAGAAAAATCACTAAAAACTCAAATTTCAGAAATATGCTAGTTGGGGCTATTCTACTCGATGCATAATATATAGATGTTGATTTTTATGAGTGTGTCGTTGTAAAACATATAAAATGTATATACTTACATACACCATATATTTCAATATCTCCAATAACAAAATTTTTTATAGCCAACAACAATAATTATTCTATAGACAATTTTTTTGTAGACATTTTTTTCGTAACAAACTGTTTTAAATTATATTTTTCTAGAATATAGTTTCTTATTATTAATGTGATGTTTATAGAACACAGACGAGTAATCGTCTAAAAAATTTTATATGGAAATCACTCAAAAAATTGAGTAACTTTCATGCAAATTTTCTAGACGAGTTGCTCGTCTGTATTCTATGAACAGCACGTAAATTTTTTTCACAAAATTTGTCGATAAAACAGCTTAAAATAGATTTCTTTATAATAAAACTTCTGCGTAAAATTTTTTGATTGCAAAATTTTACAACAGGACATTTCTTTTTAACAAAAAATTTCTACTAAAAATTTTTCTATAGAAAATTTTTTATTAATAAAATTATTCGGCAATAAAGTTTTTGATATATAAACTTTTTAAAATTTTTTATACCAAAATTTTTCGATAGCAATAGTTTCTGACAAAAAAATTTTTTATAACAAAATATTTGTAACAAACAGAAAAATTTTCGCTAATTATATATTTCATTAAAATACATATTTTGTTAACGAAATTATTAAAAGAAAATTTTTGGGTAATACAATTTTCTTATGGAAAATTTTTCAACAAAAAATTTAAATTTTTTTTTCGTTTTTCTATAAAAAACTATTGGACTGCAAAATTTTTTTAATAGAAAATTTTTTGATAAGAGAATTCTGCAACAAACTTTTTTTCTAGCCAAAAATTTTTTATACAAATTTTATTGTTAGTATTGCGAAAGTATGGACGTAATCGCAGCTTGGCAAAGAAAAACAGATAGAAAAGTTTCACAGGGTTTCACTTCACGCAAGAAGAGTTGACAACTTTAGAAATAGTTTGGAAACTTTATAAAAATTAACATCATGTCTCTAGGTGTAAGATATTCTTATTCATGAAGTAGAGAACTAAGTACTAGTAATAAAATAAAATCGTATTAAGGTGCTGAACTTTTGTTGAAAGTGGCTTTACTGAAGTAAGAAGATTTGTTTATTATTACAGAAATAACAACTTTTTTCAATTTTTTTTCAATGAATTTACGAACTTAAATATGTATATATTTCTCTGTTTTTATACTACGAAATATACAACATAAAAAGTTTTTCTCCCCTCCGTTGTTAAACTTAGCTTATAAAGTTTTTATAAAGGTATAAAAGTTTGGAATGAAATAAAACAAAGATGAATTTTGCAAATTGATCACTCGAAGCGTCTATTCATGTTAAAAAAAAACTGTTTTCAAATTTTAATTTTATACTTCTATAGAAACCACATCTGCATATAGTATTGTTCAAATACTTTCGTTTATGGGGATGAAGTATAATTGCATGGAATAATTAAGATTAGCAGTTATTTCATTCCTTTAAAACCTTTCATTTTTACGTATAACAGTTTGTTGTATTGTTTTCCATTTGGTACTTTTCAAAGCAACTCTGTACTGCCACCTTCCCATATGTATAACATTTTTATTGTTTTTCTATTAGATATTGTAAAAAGCTGTGTGTGTGAAAACTGAGCTAGACAAAATCACGAATTATTTTCATAATCTATAATAGTGAAAGAAAAATGTTGTATTTTGGCTAAAAATCTGATTTAATTCTGTAAAAAACTTTACGGAATTTACAAATTTCAAGATGAAAATGTAAGACCCTTGTGATATAAAGAAATATTAAAAATATAAAAAAAAACTGCGATGAAAAAAAGTGGTTATGAGAAGAAAAATGCAATCAAGAAATTGGAAAAAAGCAGTTGTACATTGGTGAAAAAGTAAAGTAAAGTTTTTTCTACTCAAAACATAAAATATTGTGCAAAGATTTTAGTAAAATAAAACACAAAGCGACTAAATTATTAAAAACATAATATGTATGTATGTTTTTATACTTATATATATGTATATGTGAGTACAAAATTACAATTTTCTTTAGGACTCGTTGTGCAGATATTTTTGTAAGATAACAGGCTGGTAAACCAACTTTTCAATTTTGTATTGAAACGGGAAAACATATTTTTTTTATTTAAAATATAAAAGTATTCAAAAGAAGTAAAAATCAAGGTGCGGCAGGACTTCAATTAATTAGGAAAATACTTTTTTAGCACTTAGTCTTTTGTTGTTGCCATATTTGATGGATAATAGAGTAGATGATTATGATTGACATTTGTATCATATGTGTGTGTATGAAACCATATGTGAGCATGTGTGTTGGGTTGCTGTTTAAAATTTGTTGTTATTGTCCAAGGTGTTGTGGATTGATATTTTTTGTTGTTATTTATTGTTTTGCTTTTGCTATTTGTCATGTTACTAGTGTTGCTTGTTTCGCTACTGCTTTTGCCAGTGTTTAAAGGAATTGTTACTTCTATATGAAAAAAACAACTGTATAACAACTAAAAGCCAAATCCAGTTTTAAAATGAGGCAAAATTACATAAATGTCTTGTAGGAGCACTTTAAATGCATGTACGTAGTTTTATAACTTTTAGGATAAGAATAAAGTTAAAGATTATTTACATATATGACTAGCTTCAGTTAATATCGTAAAAAATGATTATGCGTGTGGTATGTTTTGTATGCTAGATTGTCTCTTGCACTTTCCCTTAAACCGCTATTGCTAATGTTTTTTATTTTTCCAACTCTCCTTAAATTTTAATACGGTAGCAACGGAAAAGAAAAATTGCAAGCAGAGCAAAATGTATCAATAATAGTAATAAAATATGTGTGTATGTCGCCACACATACAGTGATGTTCAAAAGTATATATTATCTTTTGCCAATATTATTCATCATAGAATATGCATTGCTTCAAAGATTTAAAAATGTTTATATCATCTATTAGACAATCCGGATTCCGTGTAAATTTCAAGCTATGTGAGCGCCTTTTGTAATCTATATTGTAAGCATAAAAGATTGAAATTCAAATGAAAAATTTATTTTCATTGTGTTCAGCGGCATTTAAATCATTTTTCGCTTTTTACGCCGTATTTCGTTTGCTAATGAGACACGTTTAAGATTACTAAACAATTTTATTGGAAATAGGTGCTTTCCACGTGAATAACGGAAAAGTTCGAACTTGTACAAAATTACCCAAAATCGTTCTACGTAACAGCTTTGTACAATTTGGAAGGGGAAAAAACTACTGAAGAGTAATGTTTTTCATTTCCTGTAGTAAATCTTACGAACTTTTTCTTTGTGTAAGCTCGAACTATTTTCAATAATCAGCTGTTTACATATATATGTAATTAAACAAGTAAACAGAAAATTTGCAAATAAGTTTAAAAATCAGTAAAACGGCGTTGAAAAGGAAAAAAAACGTTAAAAAATATTTTAATTTTGAAGTTTTAAGAAGAACTTTAGAGTATAATAAAGCACAAGACATCGTAGTATTGTCAACTATTATCACATTTCAAAGCAAACAAAAGTTCATTTATTTTATTTTGTACAGTAATATAAACCAATTCGACACTTTATTTAGCACATAGACCAGCATCGTTTAGAAACAAGAGAACAACCAACAAAAATCAACTGAAACAGAATAAAATTGAAGTGGAATCAGAACCATTGAAGTTGTGTTCTACTTCAGTTTCGTTTATAAAATTTGTTATTATACCAGTGCTGCATACGCTATATATGCCAATGCGATAGTACTATGAATGCTATGATTAACTGTTTATTTGCTGCATTCTAACGTGTTTGTTTTGATTTTGCTATAAAACAGAATTCAATTAATGTCAAGTATTGTTGCGAAGGGGTTATAGAACTATGAAGTGTTTGTTTGAACTATCAAGTGTTGGTTCTCTTTCTATAGCTTGTTCGCTTTGTTTTAAAGATTGTTCTAAAATAGCGTGCTTGAAAGTAGTGCTAAATAGAGAGTTGTGTTCTTCAGAAAATTTTGTGCAGGTTTTTAGAATTTAAGCAAATTTATTTAATATAGTTTAAAGGTTTTATAGATAGAAATTACAGATTTTCTTTTTTATCTGCGTTAAGCAAACTTTTTACCAACATTGTTTATACAATGTTTTTTTTTTTATTTATAAGTATGTATATTCATGTGTTTATGCACTCTTCATAAACATTGACCTTTATCAAGTATAAATGGCTAGCATTGATCTCCAAAAACACTTTCAGTCACAATTTAGATTACTGTCTTTGCCGCAAAATTCTTAAATATTTACAAACTACATGCATATCTATACACCACACATTTAATTACATAGATACATACTTATGCATACATATTGTATATGTGTAATAATAAAATTGTTTAATATACAAATTTTTCGATTATAGTGTCCGTGGGAGGGTCATGTTTTGTGTGTCAGTTTTTTTGGTTTGGGTTGTCATTTGCAATTTTAAAATACATATAAAAATTTTTTTCTGTATGCTCGTGAAATGGCCGATTATTAATGGTTTGTCATTAATTATTGACGAGAAAAAACAGAAACAAAATAGCACTTTCCATGTTTTAAAATTTTGCGAAAAATCTATTAATATTTACTTACTAAAAAACAAAAATCAGCAAAAATTGCCTAAGACTGCAAAAGAACAATAATAAATATGTTTAAATCATAGCTTCTCTGTTTAAAATAATAATATTCTGCACATTATGGGAAAAACACTATCAAGAATGATTTCACTGAGAGAAGAACATTTGACGTGATATCGCTCCTTTATTGCAACGTAGTCATATCTCGAAAAAGCTTGTTTCAAGAAAAACGCACTTAAAGTTTTTAGTTTCCATACAAGACTTAGCAAATTTTTTGAGAAAATATCTCCTAAAGGAAACAGTTTAAAAGCAATTTGAATAAATTTTTGGCACAATATAAATAGTAGTATTGTTACCAATTCTGCATTGTTAACTCGGAAAGCTCATTTTTTGAGATATGACTATGTTGCAATAAAGGAGCGATATGTATTTTTATGCTTGATTAGTAAGTGTTTGGTGTGATTAGAGTATAAGACCGTTAATATTATCGAATTACATACTTAGATAAAGTTGTCAAAAAATATTGTATGTTTTCATTAATCTTCTATTTGACTAATTTCTAACCAAAATTTGTCGATAAAGTGTTTAATAAACAGACAATGTTTTTTTATGAATACGGCCGTAATAATATAAATAAAAAAATTAGTGGTTTTTTTATGTCGTTATACTGTCTCACTTATAGTTCATAACGGTATAGGCCATGGATTGCGTGACTGTGTATTACAGCATTCCTTGTGTTGAGATATTCAGCTTCTTGATCTCAGAGGTGAAAACTGACACCGATGACTTTGAAATTGAAAGATAGCCCAAGAAACTGAATAATACATCGTTAATGTTTTCTTTTAATCAAAGGCTTACGTCATCTAAGCAACATTTGGGGAAGATAAAATACCAGAAATATACTTCTTGTAATGTTCCCATTTTTTTTTTTTATTAGGTACTCGTATACTCGACATTAAGTTTATCTGTTACTTCAATTTTTTCAAAGGGTTAAGTTTTGGATCAATGAACGCTGAAAAAAAAATTTTATTTGGTTCATAAATAAGTTAGAGTATTTTTCCGGTATCTAACAACTACGCAATATTTTTTATATATCATAAATAGGATTTGAAAGTTGGATAAGCACCTAACAACTAATTTTAGACTACAGGCCGTTAATACAGTTGTTCGAGTTTTTACTGACAACCGAACTGGTGAACAGATTTCTTAATAGAAGTGAACGTTCATGGGATACTTTTTTCACCAATTTAGTAAATTTTGTAATATAGTCATGTATTCCCAGATAATTAAGAGTGAATGTCTTTTATAATTACGTAGGTAGTTCAAATTTTTTTCACGGTCGCTCAGAAGTAAACAGTTTATTTTCCCAAAGATCAAATGCTCTGTATTCGAAAGGTCATTGATAGTTAGAATTCGGTATGAGAATTGCTTATCGTATGAACTGCGTGTCTTTTTTCTCACAGCAATAATGTTTTTCGCCGAAAAATCATGATCTCTTTTTGCATTAAGAAAGATGAGCATTACTCTTATATAATAGTCTTACATATGTTTATAAATCTAATTTTATATATTTATATATTTTTTTATATTAATGTATGCATATATAAATATGTATTTTTTAAATGAAATATTGTTAAATTTATATAAATTATGCAACTTAGTGCATGTATTTTGACCTGTATGACTTTGTATTGCAATATGGAGAGAATAAATAAATAAATATGTATGTATAAGTTTAAAAAAGTCTATAAACATAAGAATGAAACGGGTCTGCTGTTAAAATGTTCACGCAGATGCATACTATTCCTTTCTGAGTCTGTAATAATATCATAGTTGAACGATTCATTAGTCTTTTACATACTGGCTTCAATCTCAAGCCTGAACCAATTGCTATAAAAGTCAACGAGAAAGTACGAGTAACATACACTTTTAATTTAATTTCCATTTAAAATTTAAGTTTTAAAATTATATTCACCCTTATTCCGTACATCGTCATCAATATGAAACGATGTCGTTTTTATCGTTTGTTGCAAATCGGTATGCCCATTATCAATATCAAGTGTTATCGATAAGCGTCGATATATTTTTGGTATGCCGTACGCAACGTTAACGACGGCATCGATTTAAATTGGCTCTGATTTTATCGTCGGTCTGGCTTATGTCGAAGCAGCTTGTGTTTTTGTTTTTTTTTTTTTTGAAATAGCACAATTTTAATTTAAAAAAATGGAAAAAGGAAGAAAAATAACAAACAGTGTGCAGTTCAATAAATTAGTGGAGGAGATGGAAAAAAATCCACCACTTGCCAAGGGGTTCCAAAAAGGCAATCTTCCCACTGACTTCAAAGAGCAGTGGGAAAGAATTGCGGCGATATTAAATGCTTTTGGTCCACCAAAAAGACCAGGAGATGGTTGGCAAAAGGTAAGATAAATAGTTATAAAAAGATTATTGCATAATAAAATTGATTTTAAAGGTTTGGCGGGATTTAAAATTCAAAGTGAAGAAAAAATTAGTGGCAAATAAAGCAGAGTGTACATCTACTGGGGGCGGAATTTATAAACAACAGCTACTTAGCCCGCTGGAAGAAACCGTGGCTAACCTGCTTCAATTTCAGAAGCAGCTGAACCAAAAAGGATCTGTTCAGGGAGTGGAATTTATTGAACATGAGGATGTGGAATTAGAAGTTTTGGAAAGCAACGAATGAAATACCCCTTGCGATTTAAGTACATATGCTGATTTTCTTTATTTGGAGCCAATATTTTTATGTGGGTACCATCCACACACCCAATGACACCAGGAAAATCAGATTTCTGGAAGAAATGCAATTTTGCTTCAGCTTTTTCTTCGTCTGTCATAGCAAATTTTATCCACAGTGGACAAATTTTCCTTTCTAAAACATCCACAATCTCAGAAATTATCTTAGACACCACTGGCTGAGATAATCCTAAGTTAAAATCATTAGCGACACTAAGCTGGTAGGATGCTTGCGCTAAAAACCTCAACGTTGCAGCCAATTTAATGGTATTGGAAATATGTGTTGACCTGACTCGAGATTTTAAATGTGGTGTTATAGTCTCCAGCACATAGTTGAATGCATCCTTATTTAGGCGAAAAAAGCTTTCGAACCTTTCAAAGAAATTAACTCATAGCAAATAGAAAGAACACTTAATTTATTACTTACTTTTCATCGGGTAATTGAAATATATTTGATTTCTGTCTTATAAATCGTCTTTGTAACACCAATAGTCTTTTCTTTTCCACATCACTCGGGTTAGAATGAGGAACAAAAAACATTTTAGTTATTTATTTTATTTTATTTTTTATATATTTGTGAATATTTTTATAAAAACTGAAAATAAAAAACCAGCTGTCTAAATTGTTGGAGATGTGCTTTAAAAATCGATTAACCATCGACATCGTTACACTGCTCTTATGGCATACTAATTTTGTATTGAATTGATGACAATGTCGATAAAATTTGAGATTGATATTAAATTGATGACGATGACGACGACGATAAATGGAATAAGGGTGATTATACTTTTATTAGTTGTGGTAAATAGTAATAATTTCGCCTGATAAGAAAAGCTTTAACCGCAGAAAAATAATATAAAAGAATCACAAGTGTTGTTTAATTTTCTCGTTATTATGAGTTATTTTTGCTTTCGTACCTTTTAAACTGGTTTATTCTCTTTTTCTACAATAATTTTAAGTAATTATCTCTTTTTTGTATTTACATACATATTTTTATTTATAGAATTATTTTACTAAACAAAAAATGAAAAAATAATAAGAAAGTATTACCGATTCGTACGTTCTATCACAGATAATACAAGTAGATCTTTTAGAATTTATTTATTATACATATATGTATATGCTTATATATCTAAGGCGGAATTTGGTGACATTTAAAAATAATTCAAATTGTTAGAGTAGAACATCGAAATGAAGAATTTTTTGTATAAAAAGAAAAACACCTTTGATGTGCTTCGGTGTTCAATTTAGATTTGTTCATTAAAATTCTTAATAAAAAAAAAACTTACATACCTACTTGTGTGTGAAATGCTAAAGATACACACTGCGCTCTACATTTATCTGCTGTTTGCTGTTGCTTCCTCTATTTGCACTTCATTCCACTCGGTCAGCCTAAATAAATTCATGCGATAATTACAACTGCAAATTATTTGTATTTGTTGAATTTATCAGAGTATGTATCATACGAGTAAAAACAGAAATAATAATTACTATGAAGAATTGAAAAAAAGTTATAACATTTATGTTGTACTTTCACAGTAGTTTGATATTTGTATAGCAAACTGCTTATAATGCCGACAAATATTTTGTGTTTTCCTAAGCGCCGAAACTGAAATTTCTAAACAAGGTGCTTACATTGCTATTTCGATTAATATTTCAGACTTTTAAAATTCATCATTTTAGGTGTGGAAATACATCGTATGTATTATATAGTACCTAAACTTTAAATTGCCTAAAAATATTCCCACGATTCTTTTGGGGTGAATTTTGTGACTTCAGTTTGCATTAATTGAATTCCTGACGAAGAAGATGGATTTGAGAACCACATACAATAGCCATTAGTTCATAGCACTGAAAATAGCTCAAAAGTAGTAGTATGTTAGGCTAGGAGGGTTTGTATTGGACGAGTTAACAACGCACATTTATTAGGAGATACATAATACTTCATACAGAGAAAAAAAAAAGCAAGAAAAAAAAAGAGTTAAGAAATCGTGCTCCGATTTATACCCCAAAAAACTTATCCTACCCCTGCCTCAACTAACTTGATGTTTGGGATAGCTCTGAGTTTAGGTTAGATAATATCACAGCCTTCATCATGGGTGCAAGACCTGAGCCAGCAGACAGTTCGAAAATCGAAATTCTCTTTTTTTCACGGGTGGATTTTTAATGAGTCTCTGTTTGCAAGTGTTTAGTTTATCTTCATCCAGTATATTTTATTTGAATCGAAATTTAATTATACTTTACGTTTACCTTGAACCTACCAATAACAATAAGCACACACACACCATTTCAAGTGCTCGAATTAAATTAATTACAACTGAGCAGTGCCCGGAACAGATACCTTCGACACTGCTCAAACTAACAAAAATTAGTGCAACAGCTCTCACATTGTAAGGCAATGAATAAGATGGCCGACAGTGAAAATCACACATGTACACAAGATGGAAGACAAAAAACTGTTTATTCCGGCTGGCTACTTGTTCCAGAGCTAACTACCATTATATTGAACCATAACGTAAGTGCAGAATGCCCCTCTTGACTTTTACATTCTTTGTCCCTCCCTCTTTTTCAATTACAGAAATAGGTGCAAGAGTTTTAAAGTAAAATGTTGTTCCTTTAAAAAGTTGCTGTATTAACTAAACCCAAAAATTTAGCAGAGCAAAAATATTGAAAACCACTGTTTACAAACCTAATCCGCTAACACAGGTAAACATGATTTATGTGCCAGCACTTGCTTTTTTCGCTCTGAATGTGATTTATTAAAGTTAAAAATTTTTTAATTCACACATATACACATGCACAAACGCATGCTCATGCTTTGACAACGTAAACCTACAATAAGAACAACACCAACAACAACAATTCAATTAAGTAGTGACAGCATCAGCATGTTGTTGTCGTTGACACATATATAATAAACATTTATTTGTTTATATTATTTTATTATTATACCCATCGCCGTATCTTTTGTTATTTTAAATAATAAATTTTAAAAATTGTAGGAAATATTATACCAGGTTTTTTCTCTTAGTCCCTTTTGTTTCTCTTGTTAAGTCTCATTTGTACAGTTTCTTTCTGTATCATTTGAACTGCAGATAAAACACATTTAAGATTTTCCCAACACAAAGAAACGTTAAAAGTCGCAAAAAATTATTATAAAGCGAAAAGAAAAGAAAAAATTTTATAACGGAAAATAAAATAATAATTATTAAATGGAATTCCTTTAGTGATCAATGAGTAATTCACGCCAGCGATGCCGTCCAATAATAAACAAAAAAATTAATTATTTTCGTATGTTTAAAAAATTAGTGCGCCATTCATTTTCTCTGCCCACTCTTAAAAAGTATCAACAAAATATGAATGCCACCAATAAAAACAAAATTAAAAATGTTTGAGTTCAAATAATATTTCAGACACTTGGCAGATTTAAAATTAAAAGGAACTTATTAAGTTCAAAAACGAATAAATCAAAAACAACACAAAAAAATAATAAAAAAAAATAATAATAAATAAATAATAATATTATTTGGTGAAAAGCCGTTGAATCTTTCCGGTTCAAAAATAGCTGTATTTTTCCCCGGTGCGTTTGTCTGGTTAAAGTTGTTTTATGATATGGAAATTTTTTGATGTGAAAGCTATACATACATACAAACATATCGCTCCTTTATTGCAACATAGTCATATCTCAAAAAATGAGTTTTTCGAGTTAACAATGCAGAATTATTAACAGTACTATCATTTATATTGTGCCAAAAATTTATTCAAATTGCTTTTAAACTGTTTCCTTTAAAAGATATTTTCTAAAAAATTTTGCTAAGAATTGCATGGAAACTAAAAACTTTAAATGCGTTTTTCTCGAAACGAGCTTTTTTGAGATATGACCATGTTGTAATAAAGGAGCGATATGTATACGTATAGTAAAAACTTATTATTTTCAAATCAGTTTAGTATAACGTGTTTTGATTTACAAATTTACAAAATTTTCAAAGACATTTCGCTCCTTTATTGCAACATAGTCATATCTCAAAAAATGAGCTTTTCGAGTTAACAATGCACAATTGTTAACAGTACTACCTTTTATATTGTGCCAAAAAATAATTCAAATTACTTTTAAACTGTTTCCTTTAGGAGATATTTTCTAAAAAAAATTTCTAAGATTTGTATGGAAACTAAAAATTTGAAATGTGTTTTTCTCGAAACAAGCTTTTTTGAGTTATGACTGTGTTGCAATTAAGGAGCGATTTGCATAACAATTTTATAATCAGGTATGTGAAGAAAATATATTGGATTTGAAAAATAGATGTGATGAGTTTTGATTGATTTCACTTTCAACTTTTGTTTTATTTCAAATTATTATTTTTGGATAATACAAAAAAAAGCAAAACTTCCTTGCAAATTTTTTAACCGAAATAAGGGCACTTATAGATGGTTCGAATGCGTTAAGATTACCAGTTAATATGTAAGTTAATTTTTGTTTTTCCTATTTACATAATTATATCATTTTATTCTACGCAAATATATTCAAAGTTTCAGATTAAATAAAGAGTAAGAATTTTATGATAACAGTATAAGTACAAACACCTCAATGCATAATACCAGAGTTAAAAAATAAATAAAGCGATTACTGTCCATTTGCGAATAAATTTTTTTTAGTCTCATAATTTAAGTGAAGAAGATTTAAAAATATCAAAGCATACTTTTTTCAAAATATGGTCTTCCGGGTAGAAAGTTTAGTTTAAGTTAATGAAGAGACCGACTGATGAGGAAATATTTTTTATTTTTGTTTCTTTTTTGTTTGTTGACCTTTTTTGCAAGAAGTCCATACCCTAAAAAAACTCACTAGTTTTCGTTCTATCGATACTTAAAATTTTGTAAAGAAAATAGGTTTATTCGTTTACTTTACAGTAAAATGCAGTAAATGAGTAAGTTTTCAGCAAATTTTAAAAAAATCATCTTTGAAAATCCTCTTGTCTAAAAAAGTACTCGAACAGAAAAATAGCAAAAATTCGTAAACTTTAGTAAACAGCTGATAAAACTGCAGCCATATGTAACAGCGCACACAGGGGTAATTGCAGATCTGACTAGCCAAAAGTTAAGTTTGTTAAATACATTTTAATCAGCTCCCCGTAATCAGCCATGCTTATAGTAACCAGTCAAAATTGTGCATACTTCGATTATTGTGATCGTTAAGTTTGTGATCAAATAAAATTTTTCAAAAAACTCTATTGTCTATAATTACGGAAAAATAATAAAAATACGCAAACACAAATTCAATTTTTGAATAAAGACTTTTATGTGATATTTCGACAATACAGACTAGTATTTAACATTTGTATAGAATTCACACAAAATTTGAGTGCAATTCATATCAAATTTCTTGACAAGTTACTTGCTTGTGATGTGGAAACATCATATTAAACTTTATAAATATTCATTTATAATTTGTTGATACCATAAATTTGTTTAAAAATTTTACGAGATCCGGAATACACACTTCAACTTTTGCAGATGACAAAGCATTCTGCACCGTTCGTGAAAATCATCAATTAAATTCACGAATTAAATTTTTTTTTTTTTTTTTTTTTTTTTTATATTGGACCAGTACTCAGGGGATAACCCCTACATATGCAGTGCATTGTACCAGAACTAGGAAAATAGGTTGTGAGGAGGGGGAAAGAGGGAGTAGTGTTTGTGAACGTTTGACTTGAACCTTCCAACGTTATAACAGACAGGAAACACGTCTGCAGGCAACTTATTCCACAGACGAAGCGTACGGCTGAAAAACGAATTCTCTCTGTAATGCGTAGTGCGATTTCCCGGGCAATCGACCACAAATGGATGAGCTCTAGACGATGAGCGCGTGCTCATTTGTGCTCCATTGTAGTAACGATAGAACAGAGTAACGCACCCCACACTGCGTCGATGCTCCAGTGAGTCAATAGAGTTGGATACCCTACTGTCACCGATAAGCTTCTTCGCCCTCTCCTGCACACGGTCGAGTAATTAATCAATTAAATTCACGAAATTTGCAAGAATACATTTCAATATTAGAGAAATGGCTAAACTTTGGAAAATCAAAGTTAATGAACAAAAATTTACATATTTTACATAATTCACAAACATGTTCGTCTATCGAAATTAACAACTCACCTATTCCGCAGCACACTGAAGGCTTTTTGTCTAGCATTGGCTGTACTTAGTTAATTTTTTGTGATTAGTATTTTGATTTGAATACTTTTTGTTAGTTCACATTGTAAAGATACAATAAATAAATAAAAGCTTAAAAAAATTTTCTATATTTTATTATATTCTATATTTTATTATATTTGTTTTGTTTATTTTTAAAAAAATTCTTCATTAAGCAGAAAATACTAAAGAAAATGCTACGTTAGCTAAGCTTAATTTGTTTTAAGAGTTTTTCGTGTATTTTTTTACGAAAATGTTGGGTTTATTATAATTTTACATTTAAAAGTTTTTAAAGTTTTCCGTTGTGTTTTTCAATATATGAAGCAATTTTCTGTATTTAATAATTTTTCTGCATCATTTTCGTTTATCTTTAAAATTAGTTTCACTAGCTCTAAAAAAAATTTCACTAAGATAATTTATCTAACATATTCGTTTAGTTTTTCTTACAAATAAATTTTACTTTTATTTTTACTAAAAGTTTTCATTAGATTTCACTTTCTACAGACAAGCAGAATTTTTTTAAAGATATTTTTCGTTGATTTAATTATTTATAGAATATTTTCCTTACTTTTTTGTTGTTTATCATTTTGTACGAAAAGCATAAACAAATTTAAAGGTAGTTTTAACAAAAAAATAATTGGTCATTTCACAAACTCATATTAACGTCCTATACGTTTTCTCATCAAACTGTATAGTATTGTATTATTGTTGTTAGTAATTTTCATATAAAAGTGTATTCGTATTATACGATTGAATTTTATATGTTTTGATGTTGTATTTAGATCAGAACTGAAAATTATGGCGCCATATTATATAAACAGCGAAATTAAAAAAAAAAAAAAATTATGTCATCTGAGGCCTTTCTTTACCTCGAGAGTAATGGATTTTCACAAAATGAAACCGGTATTCCAATATTTTAGCACATTTATAGAAGAGCCAATAATGAAGCTGTGTACTGCAACAAAATTACAAATGAAAATATCTGGTTTGATACAAGCTGCAGTCCTCAAATTCTACATAAGAATTCGGGAAAATACTGGTGGCTCTCAAATAGCTGAGCATCTTTCTCCATGTTTTTATGACCACACCTTGATAACGCGCCCTTTTTGTAAAATTTTTTTTTCGTAAATCATAGTTAATATCCGAGATTAAATTTCTTTAACTGAGTTTTTAAAATATTTTACCAAAAAAACAGAAAGTTATTAGAGTTTCACGTCAAATTAAAACTCACATACCTGGTTTAACTTCCATTTTTGGCATTTTAAAATACGATTTACTTTTTTGGACAAGAGAGTTGGAAGAGAGTAGTTTTTACAATTTGCTGAAAAATTCCTCATTTACTGCATTTTACTGTAAAGTAAATGAATAAACCTAACGTTGCAGCAGATTTGTCTGTTCACAAGTGCATAAACATAAATTGTGTTTTCTTTACTGATAAACCATACTATTTAGCTTCTGAATTGAACAAATGTTTTAAGAAAATCGATATAGTAAATGATAAAATAAAACCTTTTATTGTATTGTATTAAAAATACTATAAAAAACGTGTTCAATGAAAGTGACACAAACCCAAAAGAAAACAAAAAAAAAAAACTCTTTGTTAATCTTTAATGAAATAACCCCCTTTGACAAAATGTTTTCATTGAATTAAAAATGCATCATTTACATGAGTAAAATAAAGCACAATGAATTGTTGAAACAGCCCTATAAAAAGTATGCCAAGCCATACTCAATTCCATTTAAATAAAATTGTAGAAACAATGGAAATGAAATGGTCTCATCGATCTCAATCAACACCGGCGAACGAATGACCAATCACTCTGAATGTCCATAAAAATGATATTGAAACATTTGTTATGTTTCCCAATGCATACAAATTATTTATTTAAATTAATTCGTTTCTTAATAACAAAAACACAATATAGCCTGGACAAAAAGAGATGATAATTAAATTTACAATATTAAGTCTCTGTACACGAGCGAAAAGTTATTTGCTGATTTTCTTTGCAGGTTAAATTTATGCTTGATGGAAAAGTTAAACATCATAGTGGACAACCATAATAAGTTTTCAATGTTAGAGAAAATCTCACAGTCCGCTGTTGTTTAGCCTCAACCAAAAGTACAATAACATCAACAACAACAACAACAGCAACGGCGAAAACTCCAATACGTTAAATATAAAATAAGCAAAGCAACCATACGTCTGGAATATTTACACCACAAATTTGTTAAACAAACAATAAATTTGGTTAAAACTAAATTTAACAAATTAATTTAAACCATATATAAATTTAATCATAATAATAAATTATTGATATTTATAAAAGGAATTGCTATTTATAACGAACAACAGTTTAAGAACAAACTTTAAGTAAAAAATGGAAACAGTTTTAAAGAATGCGACGTTGTTGTCTTATCTTAACATCAGAGCGTAAGTTATTTTAAACAGACAGAATATGTCTAAGGCACCAAGTTCAAAAACCTCCACCGGTTCGTTTCCGTCACCACCAACCGGGAGTATGAGTAAAATTTCTACATCAACACCCCAGAAACCTGTACCAGATTCTGGTGCCTCAGAAGAGGCTTTGGGAGATATAAGTGGTTTAGCTGATACTGATACATCTAACGTTTTACTCGATGACACGATTAGCACAAGTCTTAGTCCACATCATACTAGCCATAATAAACTAAGTAGATCCAGTTCGGCTACAAATAGTCCAGTAGCTAAAAGGCATATAAATTCCGGTTCTATTACACGTTCACGACCCCAGTCCAGCTATTCGGCCAGAGTATTAATTTTCGATGATTCCGATCAGGAACTGGGCTGTAGTGGTAGTATTAATAGCAACGCTAGCGGTAGTGGTAATATTACACATGAAATTGCTACAAAATCATCGACTGCATTGGAAATGTTGGCTTCATCGCCTAAAAACGATTCTTCAATATCTTCATCTCAATCGTTATTGCGTAATTTAAATTTGACGAAATCCTCTTCGGGTGGCTTATCGGGTAGTACAGTTTCCTTGCCAGCTAGAGGCTATGGTGCACTTTTGCGTAAAATTTCATATCAACAGCATGCCTATTCCATGAGATCTTCAAGTAATGGTAAGTGATTAGCAATCCAAACAAATTATATTTACGAATATGAACCAAATTTCATAGACATTTTTTCAATAAAATTTCTACAAAATTTTTTCAACTGCACACAGTAACACCAAAATACTGTTACTGTCAGGTGTAGACTGCAAATGTTACTGTTTTCTTGACGTCTTGAGACGGATGTTAAGACGTCTATTTTGAAAGCTCTGTCTTAACAAAAAATTACATTTTAATATGAAAAAATTAAAAATAGTTTCTAATTAAAAGAAATTGTAAAAAAAATTCTTATTTTAGATTGCAAATTTTGCAATAAAAATTTAGTTACAAACTATAAAAAAGGGCATAAATAAATGAAAATAATGAAAAAATGAAGACATATGTATGTGTACTCCACCATGTAGCAATTAGAGTTTCAAAGGTATGTTTTAACAGCTTTTCCTGTTTAATGTAGACGGGCTGTAATGAAACAAAAATTTCCGATATTACAAACTTACTGCAGGAATCTTAACAATCACACAAATTTAAAAACACATACTTATTTATTTATTTTTATTAAAAAAAAAAAAAAAAAAAAAAAAAAAAAAATGGAAAATGTTTAATTTTTTATAAAAGATTCTTTCCTTATAAATTTTCTACCTAAAAATTTTATAAAAAAAGTTTTCCACTACAAACAATTTCCATACAAATATTTTCAATTTTCTTAGAAAATTTTTTGAATACGAAAATTTAGTATAGGAAACTTTTTTCATTTTATGGGATATTTTATAATTTTCAAAAAAAAATTACACAATTTTTCTATATAGATTTTTCAATGCCACAATTCTTCTATATAAAGTTTTTCTATCATGTAGATTTTCTACGGAAAAATTTTGGAGTCTGCTGTATAGCAATTTTTCGAGTAAATAAATTGTATTGAATATTAGAAATAAAAAAATTTTTCTGCAGTTCTGCTTTTTTTTCGATCCGAAAAATATGTTCGAAATTTATGTACATATGTATGTATATAAAAATGTACATTTTTACGGTATTCAAAATCATAATTCTTAAAATAATAGCATGGAAAAAATATATCTGCTGTGAGCCTACTGCCATAATAGGTGTGTTTCTTTACTTTCTGGGTAAGTTTCGTGCAAATGAATAAAAAGAAAAAAAAAATTTTTTTTACCAAAAGTACGGGAACGCAGAAAGCCAAATTTTTAGCCCAAAAAGAAGCATATGCTGTGTTTTGATGCGGTAACAAAAATTCTCATTCAGTTTTGCGGAAAAATAGAATGATTTTTTACTCTTTTAAGGTATTTAAAGTCTTTTGCACATATTTTTTTTAATATTAATAAAATAATATTGATATCATTTGTAATATGGGCTGATTCAAATTAAGTTTCTTTCTTTGTTATTGTTTATTTTTCAAACAGCTGATAGTTTAACTACTTGCCCAAACTAGCTTGAAGAAAAAGTACGGGCTGTTTCGTGCAAGAAGAGGAGGCATATTGTTCTCGCAAAAGTTCTCTTATTTGCCCAATTTTAAAGTACGGGAACGCTTTTCGTGCAAATTGTAGAGTAAAGAAACACACCTAATTTAGTGTGCTATTTGAAAATTTGTGTCAGCTGATGTTTTTAAATACAATTTAAAAATGTCTATTATTTTTTGAATTTTTGGTTCGAAGTACAACAGTAGTTTTATGCTGCCATATTCGTTTGAATCCCCCCAAATATGTATGTAAGTTGTACATACATAATTGGACTAAATGTTTATGTTAAAATTTTTTTTTATAATTTGGATTTCTTTTTTTTTTTTCTTATTTTAGACTCTTCGAACTTGGTGCGAATGCGAAACACTTCGCTAGGTAAATCGGCACCCTGTTTGACAGGTAGTTCGATGCGTGAACGTGACACAAGTTTCTGTAAAACAACCACAGCTGTAAATGCACTTACACAATCGCCATCATCGTCATCTTGCAACAATGCTTATGCATCATCTTCTACGGCTAACGCAAATATTACTGCACCAACGGCCGGAACAATAAATATATCACGTTCTGGCAGTTGTGCCGGTCTCGGCATTGGCAAACATCACTTGCATGGTGTAGTAATGCGCGGTAGTGGTGCCTCCAGTGGTGTAGCTCATCATCGTTTAAGTTTGGTGACAGGCGGTATAGGTGCAGCTGCTGCAGCAGCGGCGGCCAATTCAAGATCTCATTCTCCGTATTCGGCCAGTCCTGTTGACAGTCCGCGCATCAATTCGCCCATGCAATTTGCTTTTGCGCCAATTAAACGTATCGCTACATGCCGTGGAGATGGTAGAAGATGGTCGGTAGCTTCATTGCCATCATCCGGTTATGGTACAACACCGGGTAGTTCAAATTTATCGGTAATTTTGAACATGCAGTGCTATATGATTTGTGTCGTTACTTAACTAAGTTTTTTTTTTGCTTGTAGAGTCAATGTTCTAGCCAAGAGGCCTTGCATCAACTGCATAATGTAGCGGCTCATGAGGATTTACATGTTTTGTTAGGCGAATCGGGTAATGCAAATCTCATCGTTAATTGCTGCTCCGAGCACATGCAACTGCAACAACAGGCCATAGCAGCAGCACACACAAATCGTCCCCATTGCATTAAACATTGTGCTTTAATCAATAACTCATTAACAGCGATTTTAACAACGAATAAATCTACCGTCCTTGGACCGAATAGTCCTAAACAATTTCAAAAACAACAACATGTGCCAACACCACAGCCTCATCAGCCTTCAAGTGTTTTTATAAATAAGGGGTGCCACAATTGTTGTGCTGACCACAGCATAGTTTGTAGTGGCAATGGACCGAATATCCAACAACAACAGCAGTTGCAGCTGCAACAACAAAGTAACAACTCTGTTAGTTCAACAGGGCCTCAAAGCAATAATACAAGCAATAATAGTGGCAGAATATCACCTTTCCGTAGACCCAGATCAAGATCTTTGTCAAGCCCGTCTCGTAGTCCTGCTTTAGATAATGAAATTGCCATGATGAACACCTTATATAAGGAACGTTTTCCCAAAGCCACCCAGCAAATGGAAGAACGCTTAAAACATTTTATAAATGAAAATAAATCAGCGGCCTGCAATAGTTTTCGTGATTCCCAGCCAATTGTAAGATTCGTCCATCATCAAGTATTGGAAATGGCTCGTGATTGCTTGAACAAGTCTGAGGCAAAACTAATAACTTCCAGATATTTTTATGAAATGAGTGAAAACTTGGAACGGTTATTATTAGAAACAAAAGAAAAAAGCCCTGAAGCTGCAGTAGAACTAGCTGGGGTTATAAAAAAGTTATTGTTAATAATATCCAGGCCGGCTCGTTTGCTGGAGTGTTTAGAGTTCGATCCCGAAGAGTTCTATCATCTTTTAGAGGCCGCAGAAGGCCAGGCTAAGGCTATACAGGGTATTAAAGCCGATATACCACAGTATATAATACATAAATTGGGTTTAAATCGTGATCCTATTGAAGAAATGCAACAGGAGGCTAAAGAAACAAGAGAAGTTTGTGATTCGAAGGGAGGCACAGCCTCTATAAATACTAGTTTACTTAATGACTCAGGCACTCCCTGCTCGCTTTTATTAAGTTCCCCTTTAACTTGTGTTTCGGCTACATTGAATCCAAATGCTGAATTGAGTTTACTAGCCAATAGTGGTACAAGTACGCCGCATGCTCCTTTACCCCAACAACCACCACAAACACCAGTAGCAACCGCAGATATGCCTTCATTTGCTGCGGCCATAAATAATCAAAATAAAACACATTTAGCCACATGTCAAGAACAAAACACTGTACAAACTCCCACTGCGTTGCAACAGCAATATCAACAGCAACAGCAGCAACAAGTTACAACCGCTGCTGCTGCTTCAACTGGGCAACCTCCTCTGCTTCCTACTAATCAGCCTATACCAAATGAACAAGATTTTGATATTGTTAAATTGATCTCGAATGGTGCTTATGGTGCTGTGTATTTGGTTAAACATAAAACAACACGTCAACGTTTTGCCATGAAAAAAATCAATAAAAATAATCTCATTTTACGTAATCAAGTTGAACAAGTTTTTGCCGAACGTGATATTCTGTCATTTGCTGACAACCCCTTTGTCGTCAGCATGTATTGTTCATTTGAAACGAAAAAACATTTATGTCTGGTCATGGAATATGTGGAGGGTGGCGATTGTGCTACATTGCTAAAAAATATTGGACCTTTGCCAGCGGATATGGCGCGGTTTTATTTTGCCGAAACCGTTTTGGCTGTAGAATATCTGCACAGTTATGGTATAGTGCATCGTGATTTGAAACCGGATAATTTGCTAATAACGGCCTTGGGTCATATTAAATTAACGGACTTTGGTCTTTCGAAAATGGGTCTTATGTCTCTGGCTACCAACTTATACGAGGGCTATATAGATTCAGAAACACGCCAATTTTCCGATAAACAAGTACATGGCAAATACATGATTTTTAAAGATAGTTTTTTAAAATATTTTTTTACTTTTTATTTTAAAGGTATACGGTACTCCTGAGTATATAGCGCCTGAAGTGATATTACGCCAAGGTTATGGCAAACCTGTAGACTGGTGGTCCATGGGCATAATTCTGTACGAGTTTCTAATTGGTTGTGTACCATTTTTTGGTGAAACGGCGGAAGAACTTTTTGCCCATACTGTAAACGATGATATTGAATGGCCGGACAATGACGATTGGCCGGTACAACCAGAGGCAAAAGATATTATTACGCAATTGTTACAACAAAATCCTCGAGATCGTTTGGGTACTCAGGGTGGAGCTTTAGAAGTAAAAGAACATTTTTATTTTGATGGTTTAGATTGGAACTCATTGCTGAGACAGAAAGCTGAATTTGTGCCGCAGTTGTCTAATGAAGATGATACCAGCTATTTTGATAGTAAGTTTTTTCTAATATTCCTTACAATCCTTTTTTGTAACGATTTTCTGTCGAACAGTTTGGTTAACAAGATTTTTTTGATAACTTAAATTTTCTATACAACATATTCGATAACAAACGTTTTCGTTAGAAGATATCTCACTAACAAAAAGGAATTTTTTCGGTAGCAAATCGTTTCTGTAGCAAAAAATCGTTATTTTTCTATTGAAATTTTATGTAAAAAATTTTTCGATAACAATAATATTCTATAGAAAAAATTTCATCAAAATGTTTTCTATAGAAGACTTTTGAGCGAAAATGTTCTATAGAAAAATTTTCGATAACTCGGATAACTTTTCTAGCACCCTGAATTGATAAATAAATAAAGAATCACACACGAGAACAATTGTGCTGACAGCTTGTTGGTGAACGGGATGAAGGGAGTGATATTTTGTCGGCATAATTTTTTCAACCAGCTTTAGAGCCGCACAAGCAACAAATACAAACACAAGCCAAGCAATCAAATGAACCGGGAGCAAAAATTTTTTCACAATAAGTTTTTCTGTAGAAAATTTTTCGACAACAAAAATTTTCTATAGAAAAATGTTCCTATAATTTTTTATGCAAAGTTATTCTATGACGAAAATACCTTTGAAATGTTTTAAATGTGATTGCGCTTATTTGAATTTTATGCAATTTTTTATAGTAAATATATTTTATTTTACCTCCTATCCTATTTGCTATTATTTTTTCTAAACTTTTTTTAATAATATTAATTATAATAAGCTCGCATGGATCGCTATAATCATGACTTGGCGGGGGAAGATACCGATGACACTGATGATACTCCAGTAATCGGTTCGTTTTCTTCATATACACCTCAGTATCGTAAACAGCACTATTCTTGGTCCCGTGTATCATCGACCACAAGTGTTACCTCTTCAACTACAAATACCACTATAACAACGTCTAGTACTACCATCACAGGAGTTGTTACGTCTACCACCAGCTCGTTAACTGACACTAAATTGCATGTCACTGAAAGCTCATCATCGTACACAAATTTAGTTGATGCGGAAGCTACTAAAGATCGCAAGATAGCTGCTACTCTGCCTTCGCCACAAAATATTGCAACACAACAGCTGGTTAATAAAGTTTTGAATACACCGAAATTGAGAAAAATAGAGGTAAGTAAACTTTTAATAAGAATACTAATATTTTGCCGTTATGGAATATATTTCCTTTTTAAACTCTTTTAAAAAATTAATATTGTGGTTTTGCATAGAATTCTCTTGTTTTTTAAGTTTATGGGAAGGCTTGGAAATATAGTATATATGTAGTATTTAATTTTGCTCTTTAGGTTTCCACAAGTTGTTTGAAAGTTCCTTCAACACCTGATGCTGATTATTTACCGGAGTTAATACACAATGTAACAATAGGCAGTGATAAAGATATGCGTATGATACAGCAGTTTTTGATACAGCGAGCTACTGCTGCTGGTGTAGACATTAACTTGCTAAATAGTAGTTCGGAATCTTTAAAACCGGAAAGGCAAAATAGGCATAGTATGCCGCCCAATACGACAACAATTATAACAACCCCAGCTTCACCGCCAGCAGCAATTGTCAATGCTCCTGTAGAGGTTGCAACAAATACCACGAAATCTTTGACAACAGGCACAACTACTCCCTCAGTTACTAACACCACAACTACAACTAATACAGCCACCTCAAGTACAACTTCAACTGTAACCACCGATCGTAGACTTGCCGACATTCATCGTAAATTAGCAACACTTGCTACAGCATGCAGTACCCCGGAATCATCTCAAACAGATAGTGATGATTTTTCACCTCAAACCGCACGCAAACGTAAGGGTGTTTGTGCTCGTGATATTTTACCCAGATTTTCAATATCTATTGAAGATGAAACCATTAGTGGTGGTTCTTCTTCGGCTGAAAATACCAGAGAGCAATCACCGTTGGCGTTGCCCCATCAGAAGTCCATGGACAGTCATATTGGGGTTAAAAATCATCGTTCACGGTCGTCGATTGTAAAATCAGCTTCAGCCTTGGGATTATCACTGATGTCCTCTGCGAGTAAGTTTGCATTAAATATAGTGGCTTGACATTTTTTTTATGTATAATATAAATATATTTTGCTTGTAGTTGATAATACGCAGTTGGCTCAGCAATTGTGCAATATTACTGCTGGCCTTCAATCACCTAGTGGGGTTGCTGGCAGCGGCGGTGGAGGTGGTGGGTCCAGCACTGCTTCTTCTCGTGACACGTCACCTTGTCGTGAATTGTCACCTTTAGTAACCAATCTCAAACCACCCATTATTATACGACGTGGACCCAGAGGCTTTGGTTTTACAGTGCACACTATACGCGTTTATTATGGAGACACTGATTTCTATACCATGCATCACTTAGTAATGGCTGTCGATGAGGGAAGCCCAGCTTTCGAGGCAGGTCTTAGACCTGCTGATTTAATTACTCATGTTAACGGTGAGACTGTTCAAGGACTATTTCATACCCAAGTATTACAATTGCTACTAAGTGGAGGTGAACATGTAACATTAAGAGCAACACCCTTGGAACACACCAGTATACAAAGTGGTGGCCGCAAACGAGATTTAATGCAAAGTAAATTGGCCAAGAAAGGGGTTAATCGCCAAAAGAAACAAACGAAAAAAGAACACGATAAGAAGCGTAAAACTTCATTATTTCGACGCATTAGTAGTAAAAGAGCTTCGGCCGAAATTCAACAGGTAAGTCTGATATCACGATGAAAAAATTAATAGAAAATTTTTTACTCGTGTTTTGTCAATGCATTTTAAAAATGTTTTTAAGCAAATTCGAAACCTCCATTGACATTCTTTAAACAATTGAGAACATTTGAGAATTTGCTTAACAAATTATATTTAAAACGTTATTAATCAATAAAACAATTTAAACAAATTCGATGATGAAGATTGCTGCCGGCATAAGTTCGCCAACCACACCATCTGCTTTGGCTAGCGCTGTAACTATTGGTAGAAACTTGTCTCCCTTGGACTCTTCTTATCACAGTGGTAGTTGTTATCAATCGGCTAACAATTCATCGCAATCTACATCACCTTCTTCTTCGTCACCTAACACACCAACCGGCGCAGGTGGAGGTGGTGGTGGTGGTAATAGCAACCCAAATAACAATGTTGTTTCTACAGCTGGCAATAATACTGGAATCGGTTTTGTTAGCACTTCAAATACGGTGCTTTTGCCCATAGCTGGCTCTGTTTCAGGTGCTGCCACTGCTGGCGCTCCAGTGGGCGTAATGGGAGCTATACCAGGTTAATTGGGATAAAGAACGAATAAAATTTCTCTTTGCAATTGATATTTTTAAATTTCAGTATCTCCCACTGCAGTCCCGCAACTTTATCAAAGGCCCTCAACATTGCATGGCTTAAAACATAAGTTGCATACAGGCTGCGCTGGTAATGCAACAGTTTGTGCCGGCGGTGCTGGAGTGAAAACCTTGCATACCAATTCAGCTGCATCTATACCCAACAGGCGTAAATCGGTAGGTCACATACCATTGTCACCTTTGGCTAGGACACCTTCACCCTCCCCTTTGCCGTCATCACCAACACGCTCTCCTTCGCCTTTGGCTTTTCCAATTATTGGCCATCAACCGGGCTCTTCGAATACTACACAGTCGTACAGCCCTGGCGGTTCATTGCCAGTAGTACAAACTGTTGCAACTGGTTCTAAAAAGGCCGGTTTTGTACGCACAAAATCTTCTGAACCTAGTTCACCTCTGTTGCGGCGAGCACTCTCGCCCGATCGTTTGCATCCACGCAGTGCTGAGTCTAAATGCACTCTAATTTCACCACTTTGTTGCTCGCCACCCATTAAACAACCTCAAAGGGTTATTAGTGGAGTATGGCGTCCCTCAAGTACTACAACAAATTCGAATTCCACGGCACATGCCATCAACAATCAGCCAGCTTTGCCGCCAATTAGTACCCATCCACAATATCAACAACAAACGGTACAGCAACAACAACAGCAGGCAAACTTGAATACCAGCAACACACCGTCTAGCAGTCGCTTTTTAGATCAATCCTCTTCATCACAATCGCAATCGCAACATCATCATCATCACCATCATCAACTCCAGCATCAGCAAAACTGTGATTTTTCAGGCAATTTGGAGGATTCTAATGCATTTACATATGATAGTTCCTCCACATCTTCGACAACACAACCATCTGCAACTGCTGCAGCCTTAGTTAGTACTCCGTCCGGTATTGCTCTACCAGCACCGGGTGAAATGTTACCTCGCATTGCCGAAGAGAAAGATTCTCCCACCAGCACTTCGGAATCGACACCCGGTTTTATGCAAACTATAAATGAACATGAAGGTGAAACAAGTTACAACCAACAACTGAAAGAAGATAATGACAAAACTTTGGAGAAAGTTGAAAACGAACAACCGAAACAACAACAGCAGGCAAACACAAATAAGAATGAAAGTGGGGAAAGTGTTAAGGAATTGAGGAATATAAATGTGATGATACAATCCAAAAATAACGAAAGCAGTAAGTAAATTTATATTTTTGTATACTTTTCAAAAGATTATCATCAACTATAACATAGAAGCGGATTTAGAAACAGACAATAAATCAATAAATATTACATTCAATTTCTAAGACATACATATTTATTATTCAAAGGTACTCTTATAAATCTTTAAGTTGTGTAGCTTAAAAATAAAAAAAGAGAGATTAATTTATTTGAAAAAAAAACGACACAATGTTGGGAAAGAATAAAAAAAAAAAAATCAGAAAGATGAAGGTTAGATTAGGTTTAACAGGCTGCCAGCCTGGAAAGGCTCAAACACACCTACACCACGTTCCGATATTTCTGCCAAATCGTGCGCAGCATCGGTTTGCCTAGATGCAAAGCCCTTTTTTAACAAATTGCTGACCACCGACACAGGAGGTGGTCAGAACTCTCTTCTTTCTCCTCGTCTCTACAATTTCTACAGAAATCATTGAATGGGAGATTTAATCTTCTCGCATGCGTCCATATGTGGCAGTGTCGCGTCAGAACAGCCACTGTAGAACTTAACCTCCGTTGGGACAGGCCCCTATTACTTATTATTACCTGAGCCATTTCAACCTTGATATTTGCCAGCTAACTTCACTAGACCTTCCGCCCCTAAAATCTGACGCTGTACTTGTTTCTTACAGCTCTTGAGCGGGGTTCCAACCATCCCATCTATACCCTCCTGTTGTAATCGGTAGACTTTGCCAGTTCGTCCGTTTCAATATTTCCCGGCACTTCACAGTGCCCCCGTACCCAGAAAAGCTCTAGGCTCGAATGTCGCGCTATCTCGCTTAGAGATATTTAGCATTTAGGAACCAACCTGAATGTAGATCCTCGCTAGTGCATTCAATGCAGCCTTACTATTAGTACCTCAACGCTGTATTACCTCAACCAGTTAGCTGCCCTCATTGTAGCCGTGATTTCCGTCTGCGTTACGCTACATTCATTTTGAAGCTTAAAACAGAAAGGCATAACTTTGTTTTCATTTTCAAAAAGATTTTATTATTTTAATACACATATACAATGGATGAATTGTTATATTCTTGCAACGTTTTGAAAATATTTTCTTTAGCAACACAAGAAGCTGATGCAAAGACTTCTGCAAGCAACAAAACCGTTACGCAACAAATCAATACAAATAACAGCAGTTCTAGCAGTAAAAAGCCATCATCATCAACCGATTTAAAAACTAATAATAAAATTACCACCACTACTGTAACCGCAACTACAACCACCAACACCAATACAATAATAACAACTACAACTACTACTACAATCACAACAATAACTCAAGGAAAATCTCCAAAACCTACAACAACAGGACGACGTGAACAAGGCGCAACAGCCACTGGAAATAATAATAGTGGTAACGGAGGAGCCAATAAGATTGCAGCAAGCAAACAAAAGAAATGAACTAAAATATAATAAAGTTATTTGTGTGAGTGAAAGTTGTTTTGATACTGAAAGTATAAAGAAGTTCAGAGTTGTTTCTACATACTCGTAGTTATAATACTGAGAAATTTTTTGCAGTGTATGGTAAGCTTGTTTATTGTATTCCCTTTCTTAATACGTACATAAACATACATATATAATTCTTAAATAATTATGAAACTTAAGTAAACGCTTTAAAATCTCTTAAAAGTCTATTGAAAAAAAAATGTCTAAATGTTTGTTTACTATTTTGTTTGTATTTTATTTGTTATGTTTTTTTAAGTGTATTTTTCTCTTCTTAAAAAAACTATCAATGTAATAAAATTAAATCTTTAAACTACGACGACGTATATAATACATTCATATTCGGCATACATACATGCATATTATCTATATACTTATATAAAGTAATAATAAAAACAAATTATTAATATACATATAACTTTAGATCTTAGCATAAATTAAACAAAACCTCCTTATTTTTATTTTTGATTGCCATATTCTTGAACCATACTATAAATGTAATGTATTTTTTCTTTCTAAACTATAGCTACTTGTATGTGTGTGTATGTCTTTGTCTATTTGTTCTTAACATAAAACCTACTTAAATAATAATGAGTTAATTAATTATAAATAGAAAACATAATTTTTAAATAAATTATATATATTTTTGAGAAGCTTTTTCTGCAAAAGAAGAAAACAAACACGAATTAAAAGTTGATTTCTATTTTAAACTAAAAAAAAAAATTAAATAGAAAAATAGTTTGAAGATGTTGCAGGATAATATAAAACTATACCAATAGAAAGAAATCGTTAATTTCATTAAAGACCATTTCTACTGCAGGCCAATATGGACATACAGGGCTGTTCTGTTCTGAAAAAGGACTATTTGATACGTCTTTTATAAATTATTTAATTTGTCAAACTTTCAAATAAAGTTTGAACAAAAACCTTGAACGGCAAAGTCAGCTGCTGGTAAAACAGGGTGGTCCAAAGTTACCGAATGTGTGGGTCTTAAAAATTTTAAGACTTTTTTTCAGATTATTAAATATATAAAACGGATGTTTTGTACAGTGAGTATGAAAAAGAATGTGCCTTCGTTTTAGTTTCAAAAGCGCCCTGTGCTAGAACATTTTCCACATATTTTCCAAAATTTGTAGCTCCGCTGCTCGAAGTTCTGCAACAATTTAGATGTACTGCCACGAGCTTGCTCACATTTACTCTCTCCTTCAAACAAATATTTGTTTGTTAAAAACTCTGGCAGGCGGGTTGGCCAATTAGTTTGCGGAGTTCTCCCGTCTGAAAACGAAGCTAATTTAAATACCATTATTTTCCATATTTATGGTGTTTTCGCTTCTACAAATAACATGTGATATTTTTTTAAACCTGTAATTTAGTACCCGTTTCTACAAAATGGTTACCAGACAAAGTTGGAAAAGAAAGTAGCTTCGAATTAGAACTGTAAAAATGTAAAATTTCTTGTAATTTTTGGTTTATCAAAACATTTTTTATAAACAAATTTTAATAAGGCATTTTTTTTTTTTATGTAGAAACGAAAACACTATTAGTGTAAACAAATATCTATTTTGTATATTTTATAATCTAAAATACAAAGAAATAAAAAATATATAAACGAAAATACAATTTTATTTTTAAGGCCAATGGTGACGTTTAGTCATTTGAAAACCTTGGTAATTACTCCAGTCTAAAATTCTAATTCAATAGTTTTTAAACCAATTTTTTGTCCATTCCGAAGTTTCTTTTGCTGAGGCCTCATTATAAAGACGTTTGAAAGATTTGTATACAAAATGCATCTATTCTGTCCTCAATAAGAAGAATACAACCAGCTTCATTGAAAGCAAGGCACCTCCACAAAATAATTTTATTATATTGATTTTTCAGAAATTTTTAACATAAAGTATTATTTTTTAACAATCATATTTTTTTTATTAACAATCGAGCCTAATTATTTGCTCGATGTTTAATTGAGTAGAATTCTTTCAAATCTGCTTTAAAAACATTTGATAATTAGTACAAGTTATGAAAACGAAAAATATGATAGACTTCGGATTTCTGAACAGCAGAAAGGTAGAGATAAACAAAAATTTCTCGGCTATTCAAGCCCAGCTGTTGTAACAACTGTTAAGTTGTCTTATGATTTATGTTAATTAAAAAAATACTCGTTGAGTTGGCTTCAATTTCTCATTATTTCGTTCATTTTTTATTCCATATTCCAACTTTAGACGATCAAACTTGGCCCTACTACCTGACGAGAGAGAAATAGTGTTTTGCTATTAAGCGATCAAGCCAAGTTTGTCAAACATTATAATAAAAGCACACATGAAAGTTCGTATTTATGACGACACGTGAACTAGTTACTTCTTTGGAAATTTATAAAATACCATATTATTACTGATGTTCAAAAAATCTTTGTTTTACATATCTGTTATGGTAAATTCCCTATTTTTTGTGGCATAAATTTGGTAAATTTTCGTACACTTCAATAAATTCTTTAATCAATAAAATCTAGTGCTCCAGCCAATAAAATGTTACTTTTCGCTTACGAAAACACAAATGAAATTTATACGGTGTTACACAGAATTGCTATTACGAAAAAATCTCAAAAATTTTTGAATTCCCTCAGGCCAAGTTTGACAAACATGTAGTTTATCTATTAACAGATTTTGATTAATAGATTTTGTCTAATACCCGCTTTAAGCACCATGGCCACGTATAAATAAAACTATTGAATCAAATTAATGTTTGTGTCAGTAAAATTTGATTTGACTTGACACAGCAACACATTCAATTCATTCTATCAAACTTCATTTTAAAGTTGTTTTGAGAAGGAAAGCACGTGTAATTTTTCAAGTTCATAAAAAATATTTTATGTTTATTATAAGTGACTTCTAGCTCAACAAACAAACAATAATTTAAATATAAAGGTATAAATATAAAGATATAAAAAAATTAGCAGCAAGAAAATTAAAGGTTTATTTGACAAGCTGTGAATAAAAATTTGTGAAATAACCCTATAATAAACAAAAAATATTTTTTATGACTAGGGCCGTAAATTATTATGATTTTCATCAGACTCATATCAAACCATCTGTGTGAATTTTTATTTACTAATACAATTGACAAAAACCTAGTTTGAAGCAGCAGTTTGATGTGTGGCCATGTTACTTTAAGAGTTTTTGGCAGGCAAACATATTAAAATATGAAAAAAAGCTTATAAACAAAATTTGTTTATACCTTGATTTTTTATCAAGGATTTTTTTTTTTTTTGTCATATAAAATATTTCTTTACAAAGATGTTTTCCATTTTTATCTGTGTCTTTCTAGTTTGAAATTTAAATATTAAGTGAAACTTGTCTTAAGCTTTTTAATTTGCAAATTTTGTTATCTTTTTCTATTTGTCTTAGAAAAATATTTTTGTTTTATAAAAGCTTTAAATGATAGCAATAAGCCATTTTCATTTATAATGCTTTACTTAAACCTTTTATAAACCAGAAATATTATCTTAAGATTAGAGAAAAACAGTTTTATTAAAATAAAACTGATTTTGTTTTTTTTTTATTATGTAATTAATTATTAAAAGTCTATAAATTATTTTATAACATAAATAAAAAAAATCTATTTTTTCTAAAACATATGAAATATGTATATTATTACTATTTGTAGAATCTCTTAAAAGCATTACATGAAGAAAGAAAAACTAAAATAAATTTAAAAAAAACAGATACATTCGAAATTGTTCAACAATAATGAAACAAATTGAGAATTGATTAAAATATATTAAAATACATGTTTCTGCGTTAATTTTAAACGAAAATGTAATAAATTAAAAATAATATATTGCAGTATAAAATACATAAAAAAATTTTAAAAATATGCCCTTAAATTTAATTTAAATGTTTTATTAAAAAGGATTATGCGAAGTGGTAAAAATGAATATTTGAAAAGAAAACTTTTCATTGTAATGAAGTAAGTAAAGATCAAGTCACATAGAATCCATCGTACTTTACCTCTTGCCTTTTTCAACTGAGAACTAAGTTAAAATATATGAAGTCTTATGAGCTTTGCCACATTCCGTACTTCCTTGTCAACGCAAAGTATTAAAGTTGAGCAACTTTTAACATACGTTGAGAACTATCACTATCTACATTTTTTGTATATTTTTAATTAGCACTTCGTTCAAAAACTAGCAAAACTATTAAAAACAAAGTTTGTTTGATTTTTTGTGCTGTGTCTAAAAAATTAATCAAAAGATTTTAATCAAATTAAAATAATAAACAGCATTTTAATTTTCCTGACGATGATAACAAATTAAACAAAATAAACAGTGTTGAGCTTTTATACAAAACTAAAACGATCTTTAGCTGCAAAAATGGGCAAATGAATTATTTTACGTAATGACCCCCCACCAAGTTTGTGTGATTTAACTCAATTATATTATTTTCTTTGGGCTTCCTTCCGCAAAGTCACTTGTCTATATTGATAAATCGGAGACAATTGAAAGAATTCAAATCAATGCTCGAAGAGTTATTGGCAAAATACGCCGCGAATGTTGCGGTATGTTTGGGAAAATATATTGTTCCAGATAGCCAGACTTGTAAGCGCCAGCCATGAACTGCCTGACACATGAATGAAATTCCATTCGAATATTCGCGGCCAAAAGGTCATCGTCCGTTCCAGTTGTGTTCCTAGTATAAGACTTAAATGGTAGTAAAAACGGCCTTAACCAAACGCTTTCCGTATTTTTTTTTTGTATTCCGCCATACACACTCAGCACATGTTTATGCTAGATAAGAAAAAGAAATTAAAAAAGTTAAACTTGCAAACAAGGCAGCTTTATAATAGATACTGGCAGAATTACAATAAATACAGTACCAAAAAATATCAACATGTATTTTGTTGGTAAAATTTACGAACAGTTGTCAAAATTTGTTTGAAAAAGCAAGGAAGTCTATGTGTTTTTGACAAATTTACGCAAAGGAAATAAAAGACTGCTGCGCTTATACCACTACCGTATTAAAGCTGCCTTGCTTCCAAACCTTGAAGTTTCTAAAATTTCCTTTTATATAAAATTGAATGTAAAAAATTATAAATAGCTTGTCTTCTATGTTTCCCAGTTATCTATATGTCGACATTTCATAGGAACTACCCTAATCATCAGTAGTTCCTATGAAATGTCCACATATAGATAGCTGGGAAACATAGAAGACAAGCTATTTATAATTTTTTAATGGTATAAATGTTAGAAGCTTAAATAGCGAATAAAAAACTTAATTGTTTAAAATTGAATGTGTGAATAAAATAACAGGGTTTTGTCCGGCATCACAAAAACAAAAATGTTGTAAAATAACGTTAACGTTCGCAAAGATTTGAAACAGCATTGCAGCAGTTTTATTTCCTGCAAATACATTTTTATTAAGAGTTGATGTTTTCTATGCCACGTATTCTTACCTTATTTAATGGTAGAGCCTAAAAGTGCGTGGAAAGCAGAAACGCTAACGTTCGAGATCATGTAACAGCCCATAAATAGATTATTTTACTACATTTTTTTTTGTTGTGATGTCGAACAACCCTGTTATTTTATTCAGACATTCAATTTTATTTAAAATGAAATTTTTGAAACTTAGATATTTGGAAGTTAACGAAATTTTATATAGTGTAAAAGAAAATTTTATAGATTTTTTGCTGCATAGAACAAATTATAAACATTTTAATACTTATGGGTTTAAGCTATCAGAAACTGAAAAATATAAAAAGTAAGTGATGCAAAACGCAAAATAATTTAATCTAAAATCGTATTCTTAAAAAATTTTTTTTTTTCTAAAAAAAAAACTCAATTTCAGAAAATAGCATAATTTTGGAGAAGCGAGAAAATATTGAAACTATACAAAATTCTTCAGGACTTTCCCAAACAAAGAAATCTTTTATACGAGAAAGATTTTTATGTCAGCCTCACAACACAATTAAATCTAATAGCGAGCAAAAGAATAGCACTAATAAAGATTTTTCTAAAGAAGCCACCGCTCAAAAGCAGAGCTGGCGTCAGCAACAACCTAAAGAAAGTTGCAATTTAAGCAAAAATTTCCAGCATGAAATTGAAAAGTTGCAGCAGCAGGAATATTTTTTAAATGAGCTGAGAACAGACAAAAAAAGGCATAAAAATAATACGGAGCAGCATAAGAATAAATCAAAAGAGCCTGAAGCAACCTGGGCTGAACATTTGGCCGGCAATTGCTGTAAAGAAATAGCCAAAGAGAGATTTTCTTTAAAATATCAATGCGTAAGCACTTCTCCGTGTTATAGTGATGATCCAGAATTATTAGCTAGACCCAGAAAACGTAGTGTGGCCTCGCAAATGTCGGCAAGGAGAGAGATTTGGCAGCAAGGAGCAAAAGGTGACTACAAAACTTATTTGCAAATAAAATCAAAAAGTTATGACAAAGACAAAACTTCAGGGGATATAATAGAAACATGTATTAAAGCCCATCCTTCAAATAACACAACCCGTCAACAGGCTATTAACTGCCACAATTATCAACAAATGCCTGCTTTCGCTAATCGGGAATACACTTGTCATTCCTTACGTACCAATAGCATGTGTAAAGCAGCGACCGCTAAACGTCATTGCAGACATCAAAACACAGAACTTGATGCTCGTGATGCTTCCCGCCATCCTGAGGAAAGTTTGTGTTCCCCCAAAAACCGTAGCGCAGATGCACAGTCCCAAAGAAAATGTAAAGATATTATGAACAAAATTAACAACCCTTCTGAATTCAATGGGTTTATAGAAAACATAAAGAGAGAATGTGAAAAGCAAATGAAGACTACTAGAAGGCAATTGAAAAAACTTGAATTTAACAAAATGAAAGAAGCGATTGGAAGGAGACTATTTGAAAAAGAAATGTTTAGTAAATTTCTTAGCGCAAGTGAAGCCGCAGAGCTGGTAAGATTTTTCGATTGTTATATTGATGAACGTGAAAACGAATTAAGTCCCGAAAACAAAAGAAATTTCATTGATTTATCCTCGGCTACAACCGAAAAATTGAATAGCAAAAAGCAACAGCAGCAGCCTTCGGATGTTTTTAAATGTTTTCCCGTAAACTCAGATGAGTATTCGTTAAAAACTTTACATATGCTAAAGAGAATGAAAATCCGGGATTACAAGCCTCAAAAGACGACCAACAAAAAGCTACAAGAAAATGAACCAAAATTAGACAAAACAAATGACAATAAACAGGCGGACAAACTTAAGAATTACCAACAATATTTACAAAAATTTTCTAAAGAAGAAGAAGAGGAAATGGAAAAGTCTAGAATTAAAGAGACAGTAGAAAGTACAAGTAACCGTGAAAGTAAAAACATCGATGAAGCAGAAAAAGCAAGAAGTTCAGAAAAATTGTGTAAAAAAACTAGTACAGAAGAAACTATTCAAGAATTACATCCAAAAGGCAACGGAGAAACGGCGAATTTTCAAACTCAAACAGACGACAATTCACAAATGAGAAAATTTCCTTTTAATAAAGACTTTCCCAAAACTCCTAAATCCAGCGGAAGCTTGGCAGGCGAAAGAATAAATCCAGAACAAGAAGATTTAAGTAATCATGGTTATCACCAGAAAAAAGTAAAAGATTTTAACAATGAAACGACAGCAGAATCGACGTCCAAAAGTTTCCAAAAGTCTGGAAACATAAATACAACCAAACCGAATGATATAATTGACTATTATACTACAAGTACAGAAACAAAAATACGAGTAGAGACGGCTGCATATCAAAAATATGATTCCGATAAAATAAGAGATTCTTATTCAAGCAGCGGCTATGCAGATAAATTTTATAAACCTGAAGAACTTGAAAGTGAATCCAGAGAACATAAAGCAGAAACTATAACTTTGAGAGGATCAATAAAACAGGCCCAAAATTCAGCAAAAGACAAGAACGATCAACATGAGCCTGACGACCTGAAGAGTCTCAAGGAACTTGAACAAGGCAAAAATCTGATGTTTGAGATTTCAAGAGACAGAATATTTAGAGCGGTCCACGAACATGGCTCATATGTCATGGAGACTCACAGACCAAAAGAATTCAATGAGTCTCAGAAGCCGAATGGTAGTAAAAGAAATGCAACTGCCAAATTTCCGGACACGGAAACTTTAAGAGTACAAAGCTGTAATATGGCTTCCAATACGCATGATCAAATGCGGCATAATGAGCTTAAACAGGCACAATATAAAATATCAAAGAGCTTAAATGAGATAAAATCAAGTAAAGCTCATGCAAAAGAGCAATTTTCGATAGAGAGTCAAAGGGAAAAAATATTTAGTAAAGAAAAGAATTACCAGTATTTTGTTAACGCCGCAGATGGTAATCAAAGTATCAATGAACTCAGCCCAAGTCACGATCACGGCGTGTCCTATATATCTTCTTTCGAAAAATCAAGACCAGAAAGCAAAGCTTACAAATACCGGCATAGTTTAAGAGAAAAAGAATTTCATGAACATAAGAATGACAACGATTTTAAAAAACTAAAACCTGACCATCAGATTTGCAAGGAATTCGATCTGAACACCGATCGCTTGAGGCAGGGGACATTGAGTGAACTTCAGGATTGCAATCATAGACCCATTAGTGAATTCAAACAAAGACCATTTGAGATAACCGTAAGTATAAAAGAACCAGGACAATTTGAAATAGCCGAAAATATAAAAGAAAGTCAAAGAAAAAGAATATGTGCTGAACATCAAGATAACGAAAGCCCTAAGGAACCCAAAGATGACAGACGCAGGGAGCTAAACCAAAAACAATACCCAGGTTTTGATTTACTACGAGGAAAAAGTTTGAGTGATCCTCGGAATCGTAACGATTATCAGAGACCAAGTATATATAATGAATCCCACCGTAATAATAATCCAAGGAATTCCCGAAGTAGACCTCAACAGTTTGATCAAATTAAATATCTGGACATTGAGAATATAGGAGAAACAGAATTTTTGAAGTCTCTTGGTCATTACGAAAATCCAAGAGAAACTGTAGTTGAAAATGCAAATGGAAGACTTCGTCAATCGCTTATAGCTGACAAAAGTAAAGCGCTAGATTATTGTGGAGCAGAAAGAAATATCAGCAGTCTTTGTGATATGAAAGGGCTTTCAAAAGTTAAAGATCAAAAATCAAAAGAAATGTTATGTCACAAATATGGGGAAACGAAACAAGAAGAACACAAAGCCGAAGCTAAAGAATCGTTTAGCAGATGTAAAGATATGTCTGCTGGAAGACCGGAACAAGCCATTGAAGGTCATAGGTACGAAAAGTATGCTACAGAACTTATAAACAGCACAGAAGAATGGAAGCGCAGTGATGGAATTGAAAAAGGTGATGCAGAATTATTTCGTGTACGTAAAAAAGAAGCATTAAAAGCTTTCCAATCATATAGCAGACTAAAATCAACGACTATTGAAAGTCCAAAGTACACCGTATTACGTGAAACAAGAAATCGTAATGATCATAGAAGCAGTCCCAGAGAATTCGAAGCTGAAAAAGAAGAGCATGTGCTACAGTATATTAATATCAAAAACAATACTCCAGAATTTATACAGTCAGCAGAAAAAGGTGAAAAAGAAGAGCATATGCTACAGTATATTGATACCGAAAACAATACTCCAGAATTTATACAACAGTCAGCAGAAAAAGGTATAGATCGAGATAAATCCTATAACCGAAAAAAATTGTTGATTGTTCAGAGTCCAAAAGAAACAAAATCAAGTATCTATATCTCAGATTTAAAACTATTGGATGAACCAGAAACACCACAAAAGCACACTACACAAAAATGTTCTGCGGAGCATAATTCAAAGAGAACACAGTTTAACGAAGATGAGGATCGAAGTGGATACAAGAGCACCCCTACAGCAGGACAAGCCAAAATTGATACTGTTTTAGATTTGGACAGTGGATTTGAAGTGCATAGAAATGCTCAAAATCAAGAACAACTACATGGAAAAATGTTTGCTAAAATATTTCTACAAGAACTCTCACAATCTGTTTTATTTCAAAAATTAAACAAAGAAACTTTTGATTGCCCAGATTCTCACAGAAGGCAAAATCTTATATTCCTTGAAAGCCTTAAGCCACCGGATGACGGAACTGAAACAATATCAAGGCCCTCAGATCAAAACCCTATTGATAATATAATAAAACAAGAAGACCAACAAACTTATAATTCTAAACAAGCTAGTGAAAGTAGCTTGAAAGAAGAGGCATCTGGAGAGCATAATGAAACCTTGGCTGTATCTTATACATCAAATTACAATGATTTTAAAAACGTAATGGCCGGTAATTTAAGAACTTTCACCCATTGTTCCAGCCAAACTGATAATAATTTTTCAAACGATTTAAAAGAGCAAATTTCTAAAGGAACTAATACAAAAAATATTGGAAACGAAGAAGAATTTTTGCCTTTGGCACATAAAGTCCAAAATGTTTTAAACAACAACTTGAAACCCTGGCTAAAAACCACTGAACAAACTGATGAGGAGGAGGAAGATAAAAGTTTCAATTTAGCCGCTAAAGCAGCTCAAGATTTAATCAATAAAATGAGTTCGTATAAAAGTTTACTTTCAAAACATAATCTAGTAAATGAAGAAAACTTGCCAGAATATATTAAACCCAAGGAGAAACAACCTATTGGCACTCTAGACACGCTAACAGAGCATAAAGACCAATATAAAGATCTAGAAACTTCGCCAGACTCTAGTGATTCTCATTTGAAGCCAGCAACAAAAAGTAGGGAAAACTTTTTGAATTTGAGGCAAAATGATGAAAATGAACATCAAGGTATAACTCGAAAAGATTCTCTTTCCTTAAAACAAAATGAGATACTAGAAATACCAACGTTAAACTCAGCACAGAACTTCGAAATGGAAGGTTTAAATGGAGAATTGTCTACAAAAAATTACTTTGAAGAGGAATGGTATCATTTGGGAGCACAACAAGATGCAAAACGGTGGCAAACTGTCAAAGAGACCTTCAAAAAGTATCAAGACGAGAAGGAAAACAATGATACAAAAGATTCTCTAGCCTTAAATCAAAAATATGCGCCAGGAATACCAATGTTACATTTACCAGAAAACTTAGTAGATATGGAATGCTTAAATGAAAAATTGCCTGCAAATGCCTACCTTGCACACGAATCGCACGAATTGCAAACACGAGAATATGCAAAGCAGTCGCAAGCCGCCAAGGGGACTTGTGAAACATATCAAGGCTGGAAAGGAAATAATGATACAAAAGATTCTCTGCTCTTAAATGAAAAAAATGCACCAGAAATAAAAACAATAAACTTAACAGAAGGCTTAGAAATGGAAGGCTCAAATGAAGAATTGCGTGCAAATATTAACCTTGAACAGGAATCGTACGAATTGGAAACACGAGAAGATGTAAAACAGTCGCAAGCTGCCAGGTTGGCATGCGAAAGATATCAAGATAACAAAGAAAATAATGATATAAAAGATTCTCTGCTCTTATATCAAAAAGATGCACCAACTATAAACTTAACAGAAGGCTCAGGCATGGAAGGTTCAAATCAAGAATTGGCAAATACTTACTTTGAACAGAAATCGTACAAATTGGGAACACAAGATGATGTAAAACAGCCACAAGCTGCCAGGATGGCATACGAAAGATATCAAGATAACACAAGAGATTCTCTGCTCTTAAAACAAAAAGATGCACCAGAAATACCAACATTAAACTTAACAGAAGACGTAGAAATCGAAAGTTCAAATCAAGAATTGGCAAATACTCCCTTTGAACAGCAATCGTACGAATTGGGAACACGAGAAGATGCAGAGCAGTTGCCAGCCGCCAAGCGGACCTATCATAGATATCAAGAAAGCCAAACAAATTCCAGCACTTGGTCAGTCAAAACCAGTGGCCATAATGCAGAGGAAAGATGCAAACCTGAGTCTTATACTGATTTGATAGCTACAGCTGGCCCACAATTAAGTTTTGATCCTGATCTAATGCCCATAAAAGGTATTTTGAAACCTATCTACTTATTAGAAAAAACTGCGGCAAATTCGTGCGACTTAGCAACTTATAAAACCAATTTAGTCGTTAGTGGTAGTGGAAAGTGTTCTATTGGCAAACAACAAGAATGTCCAAAGATTTCCAATTTAGGACAAAAAGTGGAAGGTAAGTAACAACTAGTTTTTATAATGGCCGATTAGGTATCACAAGCGAACTCCCAAGGACACTGTAAAATCCATCATTTCGAAGAAAGTAAAATGGTGGCTTTTGGTGTCGGTGACGATTTTTATCGGTTTATAATTATTAAGGTTTCTCAGGGACCGCAATATACGAGTTGTTACAGATGGGGTACATCAAACAAGCTCAAGATTAATTTAGGGGTACCGCAAGGCTTGGTTCTTATTTTTCTTAATGACATACATATATCAAACTTCCAACTCTATCCACTCTTTCGCGGATGACAGTAGCATTTGACATTGGTAATCATTCAGTTATAGACCCGGTCTATCCTAGATCAGTGGAACAAGTTGCCTGCAGATGTGTTTCCTGTCTGTTACAACGTTAGAAAATTCAGTTCAACTCTCCCAAACACTACTCTTTCCCTCTCCCGGTCCTAAACTGGTGCTAAATAAAAACTTCTATATAAAAAACGTTTTTGTTTGCCTTGTTGCGTAAAGTGCGTGAGAGACATAAAGAGAATGTTACCAGTAGCCTGGCTTTCGAAGGTTCAGCTGCAACTGTTGGCAAATGGCACATACTCGTATCTTGTTGTTAGAAGAAAACATCGATTTAGCATAAAACTAAGCTTACGCAATCTCTGGCTTCGAAGTTACGCTTACAACGCGTGATTGTTTTATGTCCCTAATCCTACAATTTTTCTACGGGAACTGCAAAGTATTCTACTATTTCTGATGGCGAACAAACCAAAATGACACCATTCAGACAAGGAATGATGTATTTCGGTTTCGGAACTACTTTCAATGGTGTCTGTCGAGATGACGATAAGGAAGAATGGGTGTGCAAAACTGGTATATGCATATAATAGACTTATGAGCTCACAACCCAGAAGTATACGCTCTCTCTCAATTCAATTTGTCCATGAATACGTATAATCAGTTTAAATTCAAACGGACGTGACTAAACACAAATTCAAAATCGAAGTTTTTGATTGATTATAGTTTTTTTTTATGTTTTTTATTTAACTGCATGCTCCCGCAATTTTAAGAAAGAATTTTATTAAAGACAATATGTACACAAAAAATATAAAGTGAGAAATATTAGTGGGGGGTTCGGCCTTATATTTTACCCCCTAAGAGCGACTCAGCGATAGTTATGAAGCTTTTTGTGTATTTTCTGCTGTTTTGCCTCACCTTTGACACTGATGCGAAGTCATTTTCTTCCATCCTACCGTCCTAATTTGCTGGCTCATGCCAACAATATAAGAAGTTCTAGCGTATCCAAATCTCACTCCTAAGATTTTTCATATAACATTAATTCACCCCTAGTACTACATTTGTAGGGGCCATCCCCTGGGTGCTGGGTCCAAGATAAAAAAACCAAAAATACACAAAATTATTAAAATCAATCGTTTTTCCTTAGAGTTTTTGAAAGCGATTGGTTTTCATTACATATCTGGTTTTCTTCAATATTTACTTATAAACAACATATCTTTTTAAAAATTTTAAACTCACCGGGAATTATTCAACAAAATTTCAGCCCAACCGAAATGTAAGGAGAACCAGGAGATCAATATGACTATAGATAGTTCTCAGCGCCCAATTACCAGACAATATAGTTTCAAAACAAAAGAAGACAATGCCATCAACCAGCATCCGTCAATTTGTCAAGACTGTCAGTTGGAAACTGAAGCAGAACTGGAAAATTGTTATAACTCTACTTCTTATACTGTGCAAATGCCTGCCTTTAAACAATGTCCTTGTATGTGGGACACTTATGTGGAAATGATGATTAATTACTATAAAGGAAAAAAGCTTCGAAATGAACTTTAATTTATTTTGTATATCTTTTAAAAGTTTTTAGTTTGTACGTCGTTTGTTTGTATGTTTTATTTTATAAATGGAATGTTTTATTTTTTAACAATATTATAAAACTAAAACCAATTTTGTAGTGAAAAGTCAAAAATATGTGTTTGAAATTGTCTATAAAGTGTGTGTTGGAAAACGTGGACTCTGTTCTCTAGAGCGAGCTTGACGAAAACGATCATCGGTCAGATTGTGACGCAACTCCTGATTTTGTACTTGATATTCATGGGCTAAAATTTGCTGTTGTTCTCGTCTTTGCTTTTCTTGCGCCAAATCATTCTGTAAAGCAAACAATGTGAGTGTATTTTTTTATCAAAAACATTTATTGCGTTTTAAACTCACCAATAACTCTTCATTTCTTTGTCTTAAACGTACCAGCTCTTGACTTAATTTACTATCAACTTTGATTTGTTCCTCCAAATCATGACGAGTTTTACTTAACAGCTCTTCTAAAGTTTCCGAAGACATCTTTTTGCCCTTTTCAGTTTTATCGATTTCCAAACGTAATTTTTCATTTTCGAACTCCAACTAAAAAACAAAAAGAACAAAACTTGAAAAGTTTTCATTACTTTTCTTGTATTCCACTTGCCTTTCGTTTAATATCATTTAATTCATAAAGTTCAGCATTTAATTTGTCCTTTTCTATATCTAATTTATCGCATAATTCCTTACGGGCTGTTAAATCTGTTTTTAATAAGTGCTGTTCGTCCAAACTTTCTTCCAGTTTATGTTCCAAACATGTGAGTTGGGCAGTGAGTGTTGCAATTTTATCTTCTAACTCCGAATTCAAAGAATTGCGATAGCAAAGTTCCTTTTTAAGGGCAACAATTTCCGACTCCAATTCCACGACTTGACGTCTTCATTTTTTTTTTTTTTTTGGTCAAAAAATTTTTCATTTAATAATAATAATTAGTATTTCATATACATATGTAAATGTAACTTAAAATAAAAGCGGTTAGTTTTACAACAATATTATTTAATTATTTTCTACTTTCAACAATTGTTTTATTCTAAGACAGCAACAACAATCGCAACAACTTCAACCAGTAAGAAATGCAGATAAAATGAAGAAAGAGAAAAGAAAAATAGGAAAGAAAATTGAAAAGACAAAGAACGTTTTACTAAAAATTTTTAAAATAAAAGAATTGTGTACTTAAATATCCTTGAGTTGTTTTATAAAAATTAAAGTTCTAAATTTTTTTATAAACAAATTTCAACAATTGAGTTTATCCACTTTATTAGCTTCTAATATTGATACCACTGAATTGATAGGGTAGCTCCTATGAAATGTCGACATATAAGCTCTAAACACTTAGACGACAGCACACTTCACGGCTACAAATGAAGTTAGCTTCAAATGCTGCCGTTTCGTCAGCAACATAATTATTTTAGACAGCAGCAGCAAATTTCAGGGGTGCCACATATATATTTTACATGAATAAAATTAAAATTACTGACTGAAAACGTAATAATATCACGCAAAACTCTAAAAACTCATCAATTTATTTGTTTATTTTATTTATGTGATGTTTATTTCTATTAAATATTTCAAATAAATTTTAGTTTTATTGCTGCCAATTTATTTCATTTACTTTCTGCTGCTTACGAAAATATAAATTAGTCTAAGTTGGCAGCAGCAGCAAATGCTGTTGTGAAGTCGTGCTGCTATGATGTCGTTAAAATAATCGTGTGCCTCTAAACACATGTATTTTATTTTTGACAGATTGCTGCTTGCTGTCGCCTATGTGTTTAAAGCTATAGACAGCTAGGAAACATAAAAAACAATTTTTTATAAACAAACTCCTTTATGTACAAAATTTTGAGACACCAAATATAATCTATAGAAATTTAGGAAAATTTGGTTAATGTTCAACATTTTGTTGGACAAAATCTAAGGCACTTAATAATCGACACCTAAACTCAAAGGCATTGGAACACAAACTCCATATAAAGACAATTTGGGACATCAGTTTTTGTAATAATTTTTTTTTTTTGGATATTTACTCAATTCAATTGTCCCATCAGTTGTCTTAAGTAAATTAAATAAGCATCCCAAAATTTTCAATTTATTACAAAAATCGATTTGCCAAATTGCCTTTAAATAAAAAATGTTCGATAATACAGGGATCTAATCACTGCATTCGATATCGAATTAACTATTGTATCGAATAACATTACGATACATTTAGATTATGGCAAACAATGAATATTGGATCGTAATTTAAACAAAATGTAATAGATTGAAGGTCATATGCTTCCTATAAGTACGAATACAAAAAAAAAATCTTCAACTTTTTTATATTATCGCAATACAATTTATCCGGTATCGTAAGCCATGATGCCAACATGAAAAATTTCGATAATTTTGCTCGATATCGTATGCGGTGATTTGGCCCCAGATACAGATTTTGTTTTCGAAAGTTGACCGGCAATTTAACTTGCAATCAATTTGAAATCAAATCCTAATTTTTGTAGGTACTTAGTAATAAATAACTTAATGTGTTTTCGATTGCTTACATAAGTAAAATTATTTATTTTACACGAAATAATTCACTGAATTAAGCAAAAACTAGATACGCTTTTTTTTGCAAGATTTGTATTATTATTTTGTGATTTGATTTATTTTTACTTTAACTTTTATATTTATTAGAAGAAATTAAACTTATTTTGCAAAAATATTGAAGCAAAAAACAGCTGTTTTTAGAGCTTCAAAAGGGCATAAATCATATCGAAAATCACAAAAAATTGTGATTTGCGGAACAGGCACAAATCACATTTGTGCTTTTGAAACGGCATGTGCTTTGAAATCATGTGAGTTTTAGAACAGGCCTGCATATTGGAAAAAATATCAAATTCCAAGAAATAAGAAAAAAAAGTTCAACATGTTAAAATCTTAAAACAAAACCTATTGTTTTATAATTAAGCATGCTCCGTTTAATAGTGAAAGGCCAATGTAAGCGGCTTGCGGCAACGAGCGGCAACCACCTGTTCTATTTGCCGCTTGAGTTTATTTGTCGTAGGCAAATGAACGCGGCTAATTGAAGAAAAATTTGTGCTTCAAAGATTAAACAAAAAAAAAAAACATTTTGATTTTTTTTAAGCCAAAATAAATAAATAAATTCAATTTGAAAATCGAAAATTAATTTCTGTCTTCTATTTTTTATACCCTTCACAAAAATGTTAAGGGTATATATAAGTTTGTGATTCCGTTTGTAATTTCTACAGTTTTTTTTTGCGACCCTATAAAGTATATATATTCTGAATCAGAATTAATGGAAAAGTCGATTAAGCGATGTCCGTCTGTCCGTCTGTCCGTCTGTCCGCTGTTGAAATACCGTTTCTGAGAAAACCATAAGACTTAGAAACTTTTTTCTTTCACCATTCTTTTACCCCATCGATTCATGGGTTTGCTATTGAAATTCAGTAATATCGGTCCACGTATAGCTGAGATATATTCAAAATTCCGAAAAAAGCCATTTTTTTTTGCAGTTTTGTATGAAAATTTTTGAAAACAAAAGTTGTTCGTTTTGCTTCAAACTTCACACACTTATTAAGCATGGTGACTAAAAGGCAAAAAATTTTTTTTTCAGATATCGGTCCATATATACCCGAGATATAGCCCAAATCGGATTTTTAATGAAAATGTCGCATAGGCGAAGCTAAATAACTTTTTTTTTGCTCAAAAGCAGTTCTGGTAACAAAATTAGGTTACATAAATATGGAAAATGAAAATTTCCGACATCGGTCCATATATACCCGAGATATAGCCCAATCCGGGTTTTTCATGAAAATGTCGCGTAAGCGAACTTAAACAACTTTTTTGTGCTCAAAAGCAGTTCTGGTAATAAAATAGGGTCATATAAATATGAAAAATGAACATTTTCGATATCGGTCCATATATACCCGAGATATAGCCTAGACCGGGGTTTTCATGAAAATGCCGCGTAAGCGAACTTAAACAATTTTTTTGTGCTCAAAAGCAGTTCTGGTGATGAAATTAGGTTACATAAATATGGAAAATGAAAATTTCCGATATCGGTCCATATATACCCGAGATATAGCCTAGACCGGGGTTTTCATGAAAATGCCGCGTAAGCGAACTTAAACAACTTTTTTGTGCTCAAAAACAGTTCTGGTAATGAAATAAGGTTACATAAATATGGAAAATGAAAATTTCCGATATCGGTCCATATATACCCGAGATATAGCCTAAACCGCGGTTTTAATGAAAATGTCGCGTAAGTGAACTTAAAAATCTTTTTTTTGCTTAAAAACAGTTCTGGTAATGAAATAAAGTTATGTAAATACGGAAAATGAAAATTTCCGATATCGGTCCATATATACCCGAGATATAGCCTAGAACGGGTTTTTCATGAAAATGCCGCGTCCGCGAAACTAAACAACTTTTTTTGCCTAAAAGCGGTTCTGGTAATAAAATAAGGTTATATAAGTATGGAAAATGAAAATTTTCGATATCGGTCCATATATACCCGAGATATAGCCCAACCCGGGTTTTTCATGAAAATGTCGCGTAAGCGAACTTAAACAACTCTTTTTTGCTCAAAAGCAGTTCTTGTAATGAAATTAGGTTACATAAATATGAAAAATGAAAATTTCCGATATCGGTCCATATATACCCGAGATATAGCCCAAATCGGGTTTTTCATGAAAATGTCGCGTAAGCGAACTTAAACAACTTTTTTTTGCTCAAAAACAGTTCTGGTAATGAAATAAAGTTATATAAATATGAAAAATGAATATTTCCGATATCGGTCCATATATACCCAATATATAGCCTAACCGGTTTTTTGATGAAAATGCGGAGTAAGCGAATTTAAACAACTTTTTTGTGCTCAAAAGCAGTTCTGGTAATGAAATAAGGTTGTAAAATGTGGAAAAAGAAAATATCCGATATCGGTCCACATATACTCGAGATATAGCCTGAACCGATTTTTCCAATAACATTTTTTTTTTGCTGAAAAGCAAATCTTGTTATAAAAGAAGTTAACGAAAATAGAGAAAATTAAAATTTCTGATATCGGTCCATATATACCCGAGATATAGCCTAAATCGGGTTTTTCATGAAAATATCGCGTAAGCGAACTTAAACAATTTGTTGTGCTCAAAAGCAGTTCTGGTAATGATATAAGGTTATATAAATATGGAAAATTAAAATTTTCGATATCGCTCCATATATAGCCGAGATATAGCCTGAACCGATTTTTCCATTAAAAAAAAAAATTTTTTTTTTTTTTTGCTGGAAAGCAATTTTCGTTATAAAAGAAGGTTACTAAAATACAGAAAATAGAAAATTCCGATATCGGTTCATATATAACCGAGCATATTTAGGTCACATTTTTAATATACTATACATATTCGTGACTATCGTGAAGGGTATTTTAGATTCGGCCCAGCCGAATATACTACACTCTTACTTGTTTCCTTTATTTTTGGTTTGACAAATTGAAGCGGCAAAACAAAAAGTTAAACTGAATTCAACATTGCCGCTCGGTCGCCTTTAACGGCATTGCCAAATTAAATTAAATTCAATTTGTTGAAATTTATGTACGAATATTTTTATAAAAAATATAGTTTTTTGTAAATGGGTCACATTGTTGCCGCCTGCTGCCGCATGCCGCTTACATTGGCCTTTCACTATAAGTGTTTTTTTGATAAAAATTGTGTTTATATAATTATCATTAGTTTATTCACCTGCATTCAGCGGCTTCAGTTTCCAAACTTTGATTATTTCCCTCCAGCATAACAGCATCATGCGACAAACTTCTGTAATGATCCAACATTTCTTCACGTTCTTTTTCCTTCAAAAAATAAAAAATTATATAAGTTGTTTTTTTTTTCTTTTTTTTTTTTTGGCTCAAAAATAAATTTAGTGATTTTACTTTTTGCATTAACAAATCTTCAGCTTTTTTCACTTCCTCAACATATTTTTTAAGCTGTTGCTTTAGACGCTCGATTTCCTTTTCAGAATCTTTAAGTTGCTTTTTTAAAGTCATAATTTCAGCCTGGCTTTCAGCCAAATCGTTCGTCAAACGTCTGAAATTGAAAGTAGAGGTTAACAATTTAAGTGCAGTTGTCAAGTAAACGGGCTTAAAATTCATATTATGCACAACGAGTTTTCATTTATTTCCTATTTATTTTTTGTTTAAAGAAATAAAAATCAGTGCTGTATGCAAATAGCAAAAAACTTACACATTTTCTTGTATGGCCTGATCTCGACTTGTTTTTAAGGCAGTCAGTTGTTGTTTTAAACTTTTGCTTTCTGTTGAGGTCTCGTGTAGTTCAGAATCACGTTCACGTGTTTGGCTTTTAAGTTTACTGGAAAAAAAAGAAGTATATTCTATTTAAATTACATTTAACAAACAAAAACAAAAGAGTTAAGACAAAAACTTGTTTTCTTAGATTTTTTTTCTTTTAAAGCGATTGTAGCACAATTTGAAATTATTCCATAACGAGCAAGTTTTTAAAAAGTGGTTAATAAATTACTTAATAATTTTCTTTTATATACTAAATAACATTCCACTGACATAATGATACATTTTGGCTGAAAATCTGTATGTCTTTGAAACAAACAAAACACAAATACGAGTACAACATACCAGTTATTAATTTGTAATTAATTTCATTGTAAAGCCCATTTTATTGTTGTAGTTTTAAATTTCTGATATTGTTTAAAAATAATTTATAATTGACAGGCTTAAAAATCTATTTTTTGTTATCAGACCAAACCCACAACTGCTGTGACAAATTAAATGCTGTTAAAAGTAAATCCAACCAAATCTTTGAAACCTAAGGCGCCAGATTTACGAATATTGCTATAAATACGTAATACATACGAGAAAAAAAGTACATGAAACTCTCTAAAAAAAATATATATATAATTTATTTTTAAAAATTGTAGGAAATTCGAAAGGAAAGCATAAAAAAAAATAAATTCGAAAAAATCGATCAAGGCGAATTCATACCAGGTATATGCAAGCAAGGCGAATTAAGTACTAGGTGGCCTTATTAAAACAACAATACAACAACACAAAAAATCAACATGTAGTTCGCCCTTTCGAACATTACCCATGTGTCAAAAACATACTTAATTCGCCTTAAAATCTATTGAACAAATCAGTATTGCCGGAAACGTAAATTAATTTTCAAAATCAAAAACTCGCTATTGCACAAAATTCGAAGAATTAAAAATTTTTTTTTTTGAGAGTATAAAAATGAAGGAAGAAAAAAATATTTAAAATGTAATAATAATCAAATGTATAGGGTGTTTTTTTAAGCTAGATAGAACTTTAAATTGTAAAAAGTAACACAAAAAATTAAATTTTGATGAAACATTTTTTTTATTTGTTTCAGTATACTCTGACAAATCATCATGAGAGACCATTGTATGCGTCGTTCTTTCGCCGATTGGGCTCTAGAGCAGTTGGCAACTGACCCGTTGTTTTATCGCAAAATTGTGTTCAGCGATGAGGCGCATTTTTGGCTTAACGGGTTTGTTAATAAGCAAAATTGCCGCATATGGAGTGAGACCAATCCACAAGAGACCCTACAGACTCCATTACATCCAGAAAAATGCACTGTTTGGTGCGGTTTTCATGCTGGTGGCATCATCGGACCTTATTTCTTCAAAAATGAGGCCGGAGCTCGCGTTACGGTCAATGGAGATCGTTACCGCACCATGATCAATGATTTTTTGTTTGAAAATATGGATGACATTGATCCGGAGGAGATGTGGTTTCAACAGGATGGCGCTACGTGCCATACGGCGAACGCAACCATCGACTTACTGAAATCAAAATTTGGCGATAAGTTGATTTCGAGAAATGGACCTGTCAATTGGCCTCCAAGGTCGTGCGATTTGACACCTCTCGATTATTTCCTGTGGGGCTACGTGAAGTCACTGGTTTATGCTGATAAACCAGCAACAATTGACGCCTTGGAGGCCAGCATTGTTCGTGTTGTTCGTGACATACGGCCAGCAGTGCTCGAAAAAGTGGCCCAAAATTGGACGTCCAGAATGCGCTTCGTCAAGAACAGCCGCGGTGCCCATATGCCCGAAATCATTTTCAAATGTTAATGTCACGTATTGATCTTTCGAATAAAAAAAAATTTTGATTACAATTTAATTTTTTGTGTTATTTTTTACAATTTCAAGTTCTATCGGGCTTAAAAAAACACCCTATACTTAGATGTTCCTACTTTTGAATATATTAAGGAGAAAAAAATCTTTAGCAAACTTAAATTATTAAAAACTGGAAATTAGAAATATATTAACTCTCTTGTACGATTTCTTCATGGTTTTTTGCTAGAGAAGGTATAAGAAATTGTCCGTAATTATTTGGACTAATCAATGAAACAAAATATTAAAATTGGGAACTTTACTCTCGTTAATTTGATATATTAACGAGAGTAAGGCTAATAATTGATTTTGTTTTTAATGTACATATGAATGTGCATATACGTGTAGAAAGTTATTTTTGTTTAGATTTTTTTCAAAGATTCTTTTTAATATTTGATATTTAATTACTTGATCTTGTTTAAGTAAATATTTCTTATTTTTGCAGCTAAAGATCGTTTTATCTTATAAAAAAAAATTTAACAGTATTTATTTTCAATATTTCGATAACAATTTGTTATCATCATCATAATAATTTTCCTAACGATACAAAAAGGAATTAAAAAAAATATATAATAAAAAAAATTTAAAAAAAAAAAAAAAAAAAAAAAAAACAAACAGTTAAGTATATCGTGGAATTTTTAATAATTTCTTGAAAATTAATGTCTCAGATCATAGAGGTTGAAAAGGTGAAAATGGCCAGCCAGATTGGGGAGGATTCTGGATGATATCTGGCGCTCAAGATACAATATATAATTTAAAAAACTGTTACAAATTTGTTTCCCCCAATTTTGTTTTAATTATGCCATTGACATCTGAAACAGATTAAAATTAAAAAAAGTTATCAATTTCACCTGTTATGGATTCGCCTTGAAATCGATTTATAAAACTCTAAATAAAATTAAGCTCTGAAACAACAAAAAAGAAAGCATAAAAAAATAATTTGCGTAAGAAAAAATTCTTTTATAACACACAAAATATTTGAGAAAACTTGCACATGTTTTCTCTATTGAAAAATATTTGCGAAGAAAATTATTTTTGACAAAATTTTTTTCTTTCTTCCAAATTTTCCTGCTAAAGATCTTGATTGATACAATGGAGTTTTTATTCGCTATTTTAGCTTCTAACATTGATACCAATAAAAAATAATAAGGAGCATTTTTCTTTTTAAATTCTCAGCAATTTTTTTAAGATTGTTGGGATATAAAGTTGAATGTTTGAGAATATTTTTAAAAAATTTCCAAAGTCTACTGATGATTAGGGTAGCTCCTATGAAATGTCGACATATAGATAGCTGGGAAACATGGAAAACAAGCTATTTATAATATTTTGATCTTAATTGATTTTTGTTTTTTGTAAAAAAAAGGTTTAACGGTGATTTATTTTCAATATTTCGATAACAATTTTTTTATCATCCTCAGAAAAATTAAAATGTTATAAAAAATTAATTGAAAAAAATGTCGAAAAATTTTACATACAAAAAATTCATACACATGAAAAAATTCTTAACAATAATAACAAATTGAAAAATTAAAAAACAAAATAATTCAAATTAAACTTATTCTGCAAACAATATATGATCTGTTAACGATTTTAAAAAAACAAAATTATTTTCTATAGTAAATTATTTTTCTATACAAAATAGTATTTGTGACAAAACGTATTCTACACAAAAATATTTGTGATGATGTTTTTACAGAAAAATGTCTCTGACGATTTTTTTTTTATTGAAAAACATTTTTAAGAAAAATTTTTTAAATAAAAATGTCAGGAATTTTTCGTCAACAACCGATGAAAACATTGAGGCAGCGAAGAAAATGGTTTTGGATAATCGTCGAATCACTATCAGAGAGGCTGCGGATGATGTTGGCAAACCGTTCGGCTCATGCCAAGCAATTTTTACGGATGTTTTAGACATGAAACGTGCGGCAGCGAATATTGTTCCAAAATTGGTAAATTTTTTGAGCAAAAACAACGTCGCATGGACATCGCTTAGGAGCTGTTGAACATCGTCAACGACGATCCAAATTTCCTCAAAATGGTAATAACTGGGGCCAAATCACCGCATACGATATCGAGCAAAATTATCGAAATTTTTCATTTTGGTATCACGGCATACGATATCGAATAAACTGTATTGCAATAATATAAAAAAGTTAAAGGATTTATTTTTTGTATTCCTACTTTTAGGAAACGTATGGTCTTCAATCTATTACATTTTGTTTAAATTACGATCCAATATGCATCGGTTGCCATAATTTAGATGTATCGTAATGTTATTCGATACGATAGTTAATTCGATATCGTATGCGGTGATTAGACCCCTGATGTTGAATTATGGGTGTATGGCTATGATATATAAAACCAAAGCCCAATCATCCCAATGGAAGCGTCCATAAGAGCCAAGACCGAAAAAAGCACGTCAAGTTCAGTCAAATGTGAAGGGGGATTACTTTGAAGGGGACAAGATAGTTAGTGATGAATAAATAATTACAATTGAGTTTTTTACTCGCTATATTAGCTTCTAACATTGATACCAATAAAAAATTATAAATAGCTTGTTTTCTATGTTTTCCAGCTGATCTATATGAAAGGTGTAAAAAAGAAATGTTAGAGACGTGTATAAATTAAAAAGCTTGTTTTTTGTGTTCTGACAGATATTATTAGAGCATTTTTCTTTCTAATTTCTCAACAATTTATTAGGTTGTTGGGATATAAAGTTGAATGTTTGAGAATATCTTTTAAAAATTTCCAAAGTCTACTGATGATTAGGGTAGCTCCTATGAAATGTCGACATATAGATAGCTGGGAAACATAGAAAACAAGCTTAAACAGCAATTTTTTATTGGTTATAGCGGTTATTTTTTGATCAGACCTCGTATTCTTACAAATTTCTACAAACCACTCTTACTTCTATATACTTCTTCTTCATTTGTTCTTTTTTTTAAGTCAAGTTTAACCACCTTTTTAGATGCCACAACAGTACGAGTACGTTTAAGACGAATTGTGTTTGATTGAAAGGAAAATCAACAGACACATAAAAATTGTTAAGAACCCGCTGTGGTTTGAGTTCTGTACAATTTCATTGACGGATATTGTTAAATGTTTGTTTGTACGTGATTTGCATACAACCAGCATTATTATGGCAAAACTTAATTTTGGTTTCTCAAGTGCTTTATGCTTAAAGCTTTTTTTTTTGCTTCGTTTTCGCTATGATTCATGGTTGCGTTTCAAAAGTTTACATACATAAGACTGGCTTGAAGAACACTAGAACAACTACAACAAATTAAGAAATCCAAGTACATACTTCTGTACTCGTACATATATATTTGTAAACTTATTATTTAGATTTAATAACAAAATGTTTATTCAACTGACATTTTCAGCAATTATAGATAGTAAAGGTGTGTGCTGGAACAAAAGTTGACGCGAGTTGATTCGCACAAATACAAGTATACATTCTGAGTCTGATACTTGGTAAATGGTTTCTTTAATGAGCTTTAAATCATAAAAGGTTATTGGGGTTTAGGTTTTAGAAAATGTCAAATTTATAGAAACCTTAAATAATTGAAATAAAAGTATGTCTTTGAATGTTATCTAAAAAAATATATATAAGAAATGGAAAATATAAAGTGCTAGATTTTGAGGATTATAACTTTAAAGAACCAACAAATTTCTCAGAATAAAAGTTGCTAATCAGTAAAACTATATATATATATATATATATATATATATATATATATATATATATATATATATATATATATATATATATATATATATATATATATATATATATATATATATATATATATATATATATATATATATATATATATATATATATATATATATATATATATATACATATATATATAACAAATTTTAATTGAAACAAAGAAAATTTAATTTGAAATAAAAATAGTTTAATTTGAAATAGAAAAAATTTAATTTGATTATAAAAATTGTTAATTTGAAAGTAAAAACCTATAACCATGAGTTTGTCATTAGCTGCATCTGGAGAACGGTTGCAATAGGAACCGTCCAAATTTGGTTTAGAAAATTATATTAAGGAAAAATTACGAGTAATGACTTGAACAGCAAGTTTATTTTAATTTCATTTTGTAAATTTTTAGCTAAATAAATAAAAACTTGAATTCGAAGTTAAACAAATTTAAATTGAAACAAAAAAAATTTTATTTTAAATAAAAATATTTTAATTTGAAATAGAAAAAATTTAATATGAAATGCAAAGAATTTAATTTGAAGTGCAAGAAATTGAAGTTGTGTTGTAAAACATTGTGTTTGACTTGTATAAAATTGAATTTGATTACAAAAATCGTCAATTTGAAAGTAAAAACCTATATATCTCTGAAAAAGTCGTCAACCAATCGATGTCGGATTAAACATGGTGCTAAAAAAATTTTAATAATTTTTTTTTCTAAATTAAAGAAATTTAGGTACAATAATTGAGAAATTGTCTACTAATAGCTGAATCATTCCTTGTAACGTTTTTTTTTTTTTACTTATTTCTTAATATTTTCTTAAGAAACAATCTTTTTCATTTAAGGGTTTGTTGTTTAAGTTTTTCGTTTACATTTGAAAGCATATTTACAAAGTACTTTTGTGTCTTAAGTCTTTTGTTTTTTTAACGACTTCAAAATATACAACTACAAAAAAAAATCCTTTAAAACCAACAACAAACACCTACTCACACAAAACTCTCAATATGTTTTAAGTGTTGAGTAAATTGTTAAAAAAAACATAAAAAACAATAAACAAACAAGTTAAGTCCTGAAAAAAAAGAAAAAAAACTGGGAGACAACCGGCATTTAGAAATAAAAAGTGCTGAGTGTGATTTTTGTTGTTATTTATATATGTATATATTTTCTTGTTTTCTATTTTAAAGTATAAATTTATTTCATTATACCCGCCTCAAGTTGTCAGCAGGTAAAATACAAACAGATACAATTTTAACGTGAACGCAGACGGTTGATTTGATTGAACGTTAAAAAAAAATTAAAATTTTTTAACAAGACAAAAAATACGAATAAAAAAAAGAAGAAAATAATAAAACGAAACGGCAGTAATTATTTTGTTAAGAAAACATTAAGAAGCAAAAAAATACAAAGAAATGTAAGACACGTTCCAATAAAGGTTTATTTTAGAAATGTATGTGTTTTAAGAAAAAATAAAAAGATATTAAAATTGTTTGGCTTAAAGTGAAGCGAACATAAAGAAATCTTCAAAAAATCACATTCAAGGTTTTTTAAATATGAAAACTAAGAAAAAAAAAACAAACTAAAAGAATTAATGAAATAAATATAAAAACATAAAATTTGTTTTCATTTAATTTCGAAAGTAAATTATTGTGATGTGTTTAATACTACGAAAAAATAATAGTTTTTTTTTTGCATATAACTAAGACCTTGAAAAATGTTTTTTACAGTTGATTAAACTTGTAATCAGCTAAAAATGTTTTTAATCAATTTTTCGATAGATTTCAAAAATAAATAAAATTAATCAATAGTAAGAAATAAATAGATATTTATGATATGTTTGTTGAGGAATAAATATTGATATCCAATACACCGGAATACATTGTACGATTTTCTGAAGTAATATTATAGGAAGTTCTTAACGTTTTCGTTTTTATTCAATTTATTTTATACTCGGGTGTGATACTAACATGCGGCTATCCGGTCTGCGCTGCTACATTAAACTCAAAAAGCTCTATTGTAATTTGACGCCGTTGGCCTTCTTTCTATGGAATTTTTTGAAAGAAAAGTTGTACGTTAATAAGCCAGCAACAATTCAAGAGCTAAAGAATGAAATAATTCGTCATATTAACGGTATAGAATCTCAATTATGCCTCAGTGTCATCGAAAATTTGAACCATCGGCGGATGGAGATATGCCGCCGAGGTCGATATTTTGATTCATACATTATTGAGACATACCAATATATTTTTTTTTTTATATTGAACCAGTACTCAGGGGATGACCCCTACATATGCAGTGCATTGTGCCAGAACTAGGAAAATAGGTTGTGAGGAGGGGGGAAGAGGGAGTAGTGTTTGTGAACACTTGACTTGAACTTGCCAACAGACGTCTGCAGGCAACTTATTCCAGAGACGAAGCGTACGGCTGAAAAACGAATTCTCTCTGTAATGCGTAGTGCGATTCCCCGGGCAATCGACCACAAATGGGAGTTGTAATAATATTTTGTAAAGAGAGCAACTTAAAAATTATAATGAATTTTTGGCACAAAACAGCTATTAACAATTCTGCATTACCAACCCCAACACCTTATTTTTGAGTTATGATATTATTGTAACAAACGATAAATATTTTTTTTAAGTGCTATACTTCACGTAAGTGAGCCTTTTTGGTACATTCTTAAAATGACTCCAAATTACCTTAAAATATACAAAATAGACAGATCAGTTTGATTACTTCCTTACAGTTTCAAATTCCCCGAAAGGGCCGGAACTCTTTTAAAAAAGTTTTTTTTTTTTAAAGTCTTACATAATTTAAATTTTGTTATTTTTAAATACGAATGTTAATAAAAAAAAAGTACTAAAACACGATTTTATGCCCTAAAATTGGCAAAAAATTAAAAGTTCGAAACACGTACCCCACCTTGTTTTGCATAATTTCAGGTGGATATGGATTTATGATACTTGCTGCATTAGTTCAGTTCCGGAGACTCTATACCAAATTTGCCCTTTTTTGTCCCTTAAATTTCGTATTTCCAAAAATTCGGAAATACGAAACTTGTGTTTGTTTACTTAATTGAGTACGGTGAACTCGAACGGTTTTTAAATCACGAAGGTGACTTCGTGGTGTTCTGGAAATCAGCAAATTTTAACACTTCGGAGTGCTCTTTTGCCGAAATCACGGACAACTTTTGTCAATCTGGTAACAACAGATGTATTTTCATACAAAACAAAACAGCAAACTGATAAAAAAAACATTGAAATCACGAAAATTGCTGAACAAAATCATTTTTTTTTTAGAAAAAAAGCGATGCCTTCGATATTTAGTAAATTTTTATATTTATTTTGTATAAGGAATATAATATTATTGCTTAAATAAGCAAAAAACACATTATATTAAGTAATCAATCAGTTTTTCATTAGGTTCATAGCAAAATACAGGGTGTTCACCGGGAAGGTATACTAATCGCAGTAATGCCATTGTAATCCTGGCTGTATGCGATGTCGCACCGTTTTGTTGATACATGCAGTTGTGACGTTAAAAAGTTTTCAATCACATCAGGATATCGCTCCCCATTCACAGTTACCGTTACGCCGTTTTCATTTTCAAAGAAGTAAGATCCAGTGATTCTTCCTTACCAAATTGCACACCAGACTGTTACTTTTAATGGATGCAAAGGTGACTGATGAACAATTTGAGGGTTTTCCGTTGCCCAGAACCAACTATTCTGTTGTCACGGGCGAGCTGTAGTATCCTTTTGGGTTATGTACGGCGGCTTAAATGGTATAGTGGAAGAAGCTCTTGTGGAAACAGAGGCTAATCGTTGTGCAAAATCGTAAAGTTGTTCATTGAATACCAAGCGCCTGAGCACGACATCGAATTGAGGTTGATGAATAGTTTTGAACACATTCTTGAGCAACAGTAATGTTTTCATTCGATCTTGCAGTACGTTGTGATGCACGCTGGGGCCTATCACCTTTTTCATCGAAATCATTAACTACACGATAAATAATGCGTTTTGTTGGCATGTTGTTTCTCCCAAATATGTCACGTAATTTTCACATCTTTGCAGTAATCAATGATTGATTTTGATAAAATGTTTTAACAATTAAAACATGAATATTTTTCTATAATAAATTTGCCATGTGTCTACTTCGCGACTGCCAAATATGAACTGTCAAGACTAACGTTTACCAAAATGGCAGCAAAACAAAGTAGTATATCTTCCCGACGGACACCCTATAAGCGAGTGATTTAAAATCTGCAGACTCTTCGCTGGCCGGTTTCAAACCATAAGATTACTAAAATTTTTGTGAGCAGAACACCATTTCAGTGATTTCAAATCACTTTCGTGAACAGTGATTTACAAAACATGCCTGTATATTCTATTTTTCTTTTAAAGATAGTGAGAATTAAAAAAAATAGTACAAAAAATATTGTTAGAACATTTTACTTTTAAAATTTCTTATCTTGATCCTAGTTGTGCGACCTTTTTTTTAAATATAATCGTTGTTTACTTGAGCTTGAGGTCACTTGTTTTATTAATTTTTCGTTTATTAATTTTTCGATATTTCGACACCCCCTTGTGTGTCTTCTTCAGGAAAATTTCTACATTTTTTTGTTTACAAATTTTTATAAAATTTAAAATTAAAATTTCATTATACTTTTTAAGGAAAATTGTAAGTTTGAACATTGATTATTAGGTTAGCACCTATAAAATGTAGACCTATAAACCAGCTGAAACACACACACACAAACTAGCTACATATCTTTGGCCTCATCCAGAAAGGCCTTAACAAACATAACTTTACAGGAGAAGGAAAAACCACAATGGAAACAGTATACCTAGGTTCATCTACAAGTAATTTTTTTGTTCAACTGTTTGTAAAAGCACTTGAACAAAACGTAGTAGAATCCCTAAAAAAATTCGATTCAGGGGGAAAGTGCGAGTTAGGGGCTTTCTACATGAGACTAACGATATATGTTTTTTTTTTTATTATTTATTTAATTTTCATCTTATTTGATTTACGAGTATATTCCCATCTTTTTCAAATTTTTTCCACTTTGCTTAAGCTTTTTAACGTTTACTTAGTTTATTTTTTTCATTAAGTTAAGCCGTGAAGCACATCTAAAACCTTGATTTATTGAACCATTCTTTGTAACCATAAAATTGTTTTTAAATCAAATTAGTTTTGAAATTTGTAATTAATTAACCTTGATTTTGTGCCATTAAATAGTAATGCCAGACTTGAGAAACTTATACAAAACAACCAGAATTATTATGAAATTTCACACACAAAAAAATGTTTCAATTTAAGTGGAATTTTCCTTTTTGAAAATTATTTAAGCGGAAGAAATTTTCTTGTTATAAAATTTATAAAATGTGTCGTTACATAAGAGCAAGATGATAAAGCAACAAGTGCCACCAAATTAGAAACTCCAAAGAAATCGTTTAATGGCAAACGGCAAATAAATAGAGCTTGTGTTGGTTGTTGGTTGCTTGTGCGCTTCCCTCCAGCAATAGAAGCCATGAATGAAACCTAAATATGGTTAAGAAAACCAGCTTAAAACTGTCTATGCAATATTTAACACAGTCAACAGATACGAGTAGTTTGTAGCATCAATTACTGTGTTTAAGTAGCTGGGTTTTGTGATTGTGTTGATTCATGCCACCAAAAACAGAAAAAAAATAATTATTTGAGATTTGGAAATATCTTTCTTGCATTGAAAACCTCAAACCTCAAAGATATTTTCATTACTTTAAAGCCATATCCAATGTAATGATACATAGCAAACATGTTGTCAAATGTTGTTTTACTATCATATATATGTTGTTTTAACAGCGTGTACGAGTATGGTGAGCACAAGCAAAAAGTTGTTAGAAAAAGTTGTTCATCTCCATTAACACATTTCATTACATATTTATTTAGTATTTCAGTGTGTTACTAATGGCAATTTTTTGCTGGTGGCCATTCAACAATATGATATAATTGATACTACTGATACATATTTTGAAAACGGTTATTTAAAAGCGATAAACTGAACACAATTTAAGCGTTAAGCGAAAAAACAAACAAACAAAACACAAAGTATTTTATAATGAAAACACTTTGTTGATATAAAAATTATTGAACCGAAATTAATCTGATGTTTCCGCAATACAAAGAAGAGACATGTCAAAAAATTTTATATGAAAATCACTAAATTTTTTGTGTGATTTCTTTACAAATATTTCAGACAAGTCGCTTGTTTGTGTTGTGGAAATATCACACAAATTGGTGAGGAATATGAAAAATTTATTTATTTTACTACTTAATTAAGCAAAACTTCAGCTTGTTCCCAATAATTGATCATACCATGCCAAAAACAAGAAGTAAAATTAGGTCATTGCTAACTAAAACAAAAGAAAATTTAAAGCTCAATAAAATTGTAAATGACATTGAACGCCTGTAAAAATAAGAAACAAGAAATGAAATAAGATTTTAAACCCTTTTATAAATCATAGCAATTAGTTTATGCGAATTTTACGCTCAAGAAGAAAAAAAATTGAAACAAGTTTAAGGGTTTTTTTTTATTTTTTGTTTCAAAGCCCCAAGTATACTCGTATGGTTCATTGAAAATATTTTCGCCCATGCATGATGCGTTATTTACATATTGAGAGCAACATACAGTAAGTTCAGCTTAAAAATAAGAGAGATGCAACACGATTCAAGAAGTGTAGCGTTTAACAGAAGTTAGTTGGTTTTTTTTTAGTTTGATATTTTATTATGGATAGACTTACACCAGAGAGAGCCTCGCTTGCAGAAAAAAGCTAGAGCTTGAATTAATATTGATATAGAACTACCGTGACCCTAATTTTTGTACGTTTTTTTTTTTTATTAACAGCCTATTCGACGATATCGAATGAAAATGTATGCGAAAGAAAGCTAGTCACTCACATTCGAATCAATTTGGGTTTGTCGATGTCACTATTGTTCGTTCGCATGAACTTATGTATTTTAATTGAACTTTGACACATCGTTCGCATAGAATAAAGTTGGAAAAAACCCAAATCAATTTTTTTCGCCCTGAATGCGATTGAACTTATCCTTTCGACATCGGCAAACTGGCTGTAAATGTAATTGAAATGTTGTTTGAGCTTAACGTCCTGTTTTATATAAAAACAATTTTAAAAAAATTTACGGCCGTATCCAAAAAAAAAACTTAACAAAGCTTGGTAAGCAATAGGATAGGGATATAGACCCCTTTTGCGGACAACCCTTATCAGCGTGTTGGAAACGAATAAAACTCCACACGCTAGAATATGCCCAAGAAAGGTGGCACACAGAGCCCACATGCCTTATATCAAGAAACCTGTGGCCGCACATTAACTTTAAAAGAACAGGGAAGCTACTAAAACTTCCTAGATCTCTCCTAAGAATGACGGTAGCAGTCATCACTGGACATTGCCCGTTCGGAAACCATGCCAGGAGACTGGGTCTACCATATAATGACTTCTGTAGAAGTTGCCAAGACGAGGAGGAGGAGGAGACAATCCTTCACCTCCTCGGTATATGCCCGGCATCATCGTCTAAGATACTTAGGCGAGCGGAGCTTCAATAGCCTTTCATGTCTGGTCTCGGTCAAACCGACTGCGTTAGCTTCTTTCATTAGAAGCAGCGGATGGCTAGTAAATCAGCAAGTAATGCCACACTAATAGTTTCCCACCTCCTTTCCCTCTTCCTCACTCCTTCTATATCCCTATAACCTTTTATTTTCTTTTTCCTTTATTAACTTTTTCAGGCAATCACAAAGGGAACGACCTACAGGACCCAAGTGAGCTAGAGTTTCCGGGTACTTGCTGGAAATCCAGCGGCTGCTTACCTAAACTACCTAACCTTGGTAAGCAATATAGTCTACTCAGAAAAGACACAAGTATTACGAAGTTGTGCAACAATGGGTTTAAAATCATTAAGTTCATATAAGTACATTATGGCCAACTAAAAGTCGGTTTAGATTCACATATGCATTTGACAGTCTTTTCGTTTAATTTTGGCAAAAGCTTAAGCAATCTATGCACATTATTGTTAGGCCTTTAATGTGTTTGGTAACTAACGTATGCGTTAACACTCAAGAAAGAGTTTTTGTTTGCATATGACCCTTATTATTCAATAAATAATTATTTTACATATTTTTTATATAAAACAAGACCTCAAGCTCAAACAAAATTAAATTGATATAGAATATCAATTCAAAAGTTTTGTTCTCCATTGAAGCAAATTGTCGCATTTGGGGCGAAGGTAATCTACGAGTATAAGTTTTTGTCGAAACACCAAGATCGTGTGATTTAACCCTATTGGACTATTTGCTTTGAGGTTATGTAAATTCACTTATCTATGTGGATGAACCAGAGGCAATTGAATAATGGGATATCCTGTTTAGGAGAGTTAATGGTAAAATACGGTCACAAATTCTGCAAAAAGTTGTGATAAAATACTAATATTTAGTACCAGCTTTTTCTTTCTGTATATTCGAGCAAATATTTGTTCAATGTGAACGTACCTTTAGAAATATAATCTATCAAGCATTAAAAAAAATGTTGCTTCTTTCTTAATAAAAAGAAAAATCAATTACAACTCGCTTTAAAATAATATTAAATCTGCTAAGAAAAATATTTTTGGCGCCAGTTTTTTATTTTTATTTATTTTTATTGTATTACAAGTTTTGTGCCCGAAACAGATAACTGGCATTCCCCCTTCAAAATGCTAGGAAAGATTTGCAACTGTTATTCAAAAAATAATATATAGTCAAACAAGAATTTATAACCATATTAAAACAAGTGTTTTTTGACATTCTATCTCTTGTGTCTTGGTAAAACATCTTTTCATTATTTCAGCTTTTACAGTCTTTCTTATACATACATATACATACATATATACAATACATATATATTGTTTTTATAATTTATGATGCCAAAAACGAAAGAAATGATGGTGTTAATGGCCTTGACTTTTGATGTTGGTCAGCGTATGTGGATGTGTGTGTCTGTTAATACGAGAGAAGAGAAACCAATAAAGACTCACTTATATGTTAAACTATCCCATCAACATCATTATCGAGTTTTAAATATCAAACCGTTTGCTGTTGTTGTTGCTTTAAACACTTAATAAAAATTATTTTTGGTTTTGCCATCTTCACTATGAGACTCTTTCTTGTGGTATTTTTTAAATTGGACGAGTTTTTTCTTTGATTTTATTATTATTCTTATTTTTAATTAACCTAAATCAAGGTACAGTGGGACTGAAAGCAAAAGAGTATTTTATAGAAATATTTATTATATATTTTATAAAAAAAATATTGTAATAAATTCTTCCCAAAAATTTTGATGAACATACATTTACTTTTTCAGATATTCATGAAACGACGAAAACTTTTGATTTACTGGTCAGCTTTGCAGGCTGGCATAAGTTTAATTTCATTTCTAGCCCTGCTACTAGTACAACAGGCGGAAACCGCTATTATACCACCACCTTGGAGTGATCCAGAGAAAAATCCCTGCGCCTCAATGCCAGGCGGTTGGCAGCTGTTGTATTGGCCACCCTTAAAGAAATGTTTTAAAATCTTTACCGTCGGCTATCCCTGTCCAGAGACCATGGAATTGGGTCCCACCGCCTCAATTGGTTCCAGCAAAAAACGCACCATGGCCAATGCTCCCATATCTGAATGTAGATGTCCACCCGGTACAGTATTAAGTGCTAAATTTAATAAATGTTACAAGATATTTGAGAGAGGACCCTGCAATAAGGGCCAATATTTTAGTCCCATCGGAGAGTCTCAACTGGGCAATAAAAGGTGTTTGATGAATCAAGTCATGGTTAATGCAAAAAGTTGTTTCAAATGATTTTAATTTTAGAACTACAAATCGTTGGGGCGTATGCAAAACGCCTAGAGCATGTCCTGATAATATGCTCTTTTGGCCTCAGGACGGCAAATGTTATACAAAATTAACCAAAGGACCCTGTACCAAAGGAAAGTTAATAGCATTAAATGACGAAAATTTAGCAGAATGTCAGGTGAGTAATGGCAAAGTATAAAATTATTATAATTACATATTTCTATATAAATTTGCAAAGAATATAGTAAGGTTGAGCACTGTCTGCCTTCTGGGACCTTTGTTTCCAGCAAACCAGTAAAAATATTTAAAGTGCAGGCAGGCAGTTTTAATAAATTATAAAAGAAATTTTATATAAATAGTGCGAAACTTATTTGCGACTTGAAATAATCATAAGTTACAAATGTGGTCGTTTTTGCTGTAAATAGATATTAAATTTGTCTGAAAGCTCCGAATAATATACGCCGGTGTTCAAACTTTTTCTACGTAAACTCTATTGGAATAACACGGGGTGCATTCCAAAAAATTGTGGTCATGACCTTGTTGCCTGTCAGATTCATTTTGGCTTTCTTTAGTGTATGTTCACCCAGTGAAACCCACTATTTTGATTCTTTTTGGCCTCTGAGGTATAGTGATAGATCCATATTTTGTCTACGTTTATATAATGCCATGTAATCGTCCGGATTGCGGTTGAACATTGTCAAACATTCCTTTCAAGTGTTCACACCGTTACGCTTGCGGTCAAATGTAAGCAATCGTTGCACCCATTTTGCGGATAGCTTTCTCATGTACAAATATCTATGTAAAATATGATGTACTTGCTCAGTATAGATGCATACAGCTTCAGCCGCCATTCATACTTTCATTTTCTAATTGTCCAATATAATTCCATGAATTTTACCTACGAATTTTGGAGTAACAAGCTTTTTTGAGCAACCTGAACAGACGGCGTCGCATGTGCTGGCACGACTACAACGAAACTCAGCAAACCACTTCTTAACCATTAAAATTGATGGTGCAGAGTTCCCGTAGTATTTATCAAGTCTTTCCTTGGTTTTTGTGATAGTTCTTTTACGGGGGAAAAAAATACCGAATCACCACGCGAAATTCGCTTTTTCCATTTTTGTTAAAATTCACGAGGTTGTCTGCTTTTAATGGCTATCAAACACAAACTAAATGACACAGCTTGCTCAAATTAAATTTGACAGCAATTTATTTTAAAAAAATGATGGTTGACGGTAACACTTAAAGTTACTGTATAAGAAATTTAAAAAGTGGTGGAGTTATCTAACAACCCTCGTAAATAGCACAAGCTAAAAAGTTCGAAACATTTGCAAGCTGGTTCCTATTCCAGATATGCTTATTTTTCTTTTTCAGATAACCACTAGGAAGGCATGTCCTAACATCTCTCTTTCTCTCCCTATCTCTCTCTCTCCTTTTTTTAATTTCAGTGTCATAATTCGGGAGAATTGGAACGCTACTTTTATTACTTAGAAGAAAGCTGCCACGAACATTTCACCAAAGGACCTTGTTCAACACCCGGTCATTTATTTTTGCCAGGTGGTCGTTGTGATTGTCATCGGTTTTTGCCGCATTATCACGAAGAACAACAAATGTGTTATGAATTAAGTATAAATTTTGAATTCTTCTCCTTAAAAAAATACAAAAGAGACTTGAGTAACTGATTTCAATATATTTTTCAGATACCTTGGGACCCTGTCGGCCTGGTCATGTATTTACAGTGCCTGAAAATATTAGTGCTATGGAAAACGATAATAACGGTCTAATGTTCGCCAGAGCCAAATGCCAATGTAAAGATGGCTATGTGCCTTGGTCGGATGGCGTTTGTTATCGCCTCTATACACGTGGTCCCTGTGAAGCAGATGAATTTTTGCTGAATGCCACCACATGTATACGAAATTTTTGTGGCAAAAATCGTTTATATTTTCCCGATCAAAACGAATGCTATCGCATAGGTTCTCAGGGTCCTTGTGATCTCTATCAAGTAGTGGTATTTGATTTTACCGCACGACCTTCAGTGGATGGTATTTCCTATAATGGTATGTGTGGCTGTGCGGGAGTTATCATGAATTTAGATCAACAGTGTTCAGCGCCTGAAGAAACAGTAACGAATACATGTGAATCGACTCCGGGTATGGTGGAACTAGAGGGTAATTGTTATAAATTGTATAGCCGAGGTCCCTGTGGGCCGGGTCAATGGTTAGAACCTATAAAATCTCCAGCAATGGATACGGCTAGATCTATACAAACGAAAGCGAAATGTGTTTGCCGTCCAGGTTATACACCTGCTGAAAAGACTAATAATATGACAACGGTCGGCGTACAACACTGTAATGCACCCACCGTGGGTTTAGCCAGGTATTTAACGCAACATTCTCTTAGCCAAAGACAAAATTCCAAGTTTTCTCCCAGCTTTACCATGACTAATTTTCAATTTTAAACAACATACATATGTGTGTACAGATTTCCGACTAAAAAGATCTCTATGTATTGTAAATAAAAGAAAAATTGCATGTTCAGGGTCTAAGCTGTTAAATGAACACTATTTTTTCAATACGCCTTTAATGCATGTTGTTCAATGTTACCTTCTTTACATTCTTAGTTCCTTAATACTACCAATATCTTTAGCTATGGCTGATTTTCTTTATATGTACGTAAGATGTTTTTGCATAAAAAATAATAATTCAAATTGCATAATCAACAGTAGAAAAGTTATCAAAAAGGGAAATTTTATTGTTTCCAACAACATTTTCATGTTACTTCATATATAAAAACTTTTCTGTTTTAGTTTTTTTCGCCGAAAATTCTTAATTTAAAAGCTTTTATGGTATATATTTACAATTTTCGAGCGTTATCTGAAAGATAAAGTTGTTTCAGTAAATTTTTTTTTTATAAAATCTCAGTTTACATACATCAGGTGTTATGTATCAGTTCTGCTTCAGTTTCCTTTTGAACTTCGATTTACGTTCACATACAAAAGCGTTTTTTTTTTTTTTTATCTTGGGTTAGTACTCAGGGGATGACCCCTACATATGCAGTGCATTGTACCAAAACTAGGAAAATAGGTTGTGAGGAGGGGGAAATAGGGAGTAGTGTTTGTGAACATTTGACTTGAACCTTCCAACGTTATAACAGACAGGAAACACGTCTGCAGTTTAAGTATTTTTACCTTCAAGTTTTCATATTTATTGACTTTTTATTTTTAACTATTACGCTATACTAATAAAAAATTATTTGGTGCAAAAACTTCTTACAAATGGAAAAGGCTTTCCTACATTGCATTAGTTTTAAAATTTGTGACTAAGATCTATAGCGGTGTTTCAGGACTTTGTCAAAAAATATACTGTATTAATTTCCTTAAATCTGATAATGTTGTTAAGAAATCATTTTTGTACATATTTCTTCACTTTTTTAAGCCTGTTTCTCGTTTTGCGCAACTATTCTTATTCATATTTTCATCTTAATATTATATTTTATTTTAAATTTTTAGATGGTTTTTAGAAATATTCGGTTAAAACTTGAATCAACGGCAAATAATTAAACTGAAAACTATTTTAGAAAGCTACTTTAATTTTAGTTAAGCTAACACATAAAAGTTTGTTATAAATTTAAGATTTTAAGTGAAAAAGAAAACAACTGTTCTAAATTTAAGTTTGTGCCATTAATGTATAAAGAAAATGTATTATTAAAAATACTGTTAACTACGAATTTAAAACAAATAAATAAAATTTATCAGCAACCAAAACAAAAAAAAAATGAATTCAAGTGGTTTTCATTACACTTACCTTAATTGTTGTTCAAGTTCAGTTACTTGTTTTTCTAAACAATTTCGTTTTTCTTTGCTGGCTTTTAGTTCATATTCCAATTGAAAAACTTTTTCAGTTTTAGTATCAAGTTGAGTCTGAAAAATTGAAAAAACATACATATCTACATACGAAAGATGAAATTTAGTTTTCATTGTATTTTTACCAAAATTTTATCTTTTTCATTTTCTAAAGTAACATAAGTCTGTTTTAAAGCGTCTACTTCACCACGCAATCTAGCAGCTTCTTGGGCGGAAGACTCTCGATTTGAGTCAGCAGTATTAAGACGTTTATTTGATGAATCTATTTGTCGTTCGGCCAGTAAAAGTTTATTTTGGTAATCTGTTAACGTCCGCTCAGTTTGTTCATGAAGCATTCTAAAATAATAACGAATCATATTGTAAGTCAATTTTAAATTACTTCAAAATTAAAAAAAAAAAAATTACTTTAATTGATTGTAAACCGTTTGCAGTTTATTATTGTCTTCTTTGATTTGAAAGAGCTGTTGCCTATAACATTCCAGTTCGTCTTTAAGCATCATTGTTTGTGTTTCAGCTGGCAAACGTGCCGATAACAGCTCCCGATTTTCTCTTTCCAATTGCCTTAAACGTTCATTGAGACTCTCGCAACGCTGTAAAGCATTATGCATTTGCTCATCATACATTTTTGAGGTACAAAGAAGTTTCTCTTTCAAAGTATCTCTTTCACATTTAACTCGTTCCACTTCAGCCCTAGCACAATCACGTTCCCTTTCAACCCTTAAAACTACAGCCTGAACACAATCACTGTTGGAGCTCGAAGCAGATGAACGGGCAGTGGAAGGCATAGAATTACCCGGACTTTGGTAGTCTTTGAGACAAGGCACTAGAGCGTGACTTTGTTTCAAACATAATTCTGAACGCAACGTACGAAGTTCTTCGTCTTTTGATTTGATTTGTGTTTGTAGAAATTCAATTTCTTTGTCCGAACCAGCTTTGCTGAGCAAGCGCAAATACTCCTTTTGAAAGAAGTCTCTTTCAGATTTCAAACGTATTTTCTCCTCATCCAAATGTTTGGTATGTTGGGTTTCAATATCTTTGAGTTCTATAATGAGATAATATTAATTGCAAACCAAATAAAAATAACTGGTAAAAATTTTCAAAATATTTGATAAGTAAATTTATCGACGTTTAATATTTTCCATAAACAACTCTAGCAAAATTTTAAATTTTTTTAAGAAATGCTATCGATTTTTAAAACTTTCTATAAGAAAATTTATCTATACCAATTATGTTGAAAGGTTATCGATATATAAAATGTGTTATAAGCAAATCTGTCTATATTTCATTTTGTGAAAAATGTAGCGATACTTAAAATTTTGTATAGAAAAATTTTAAAAATTTATCTACTAGCATATACATATATAGTCGTATTATTTTTTCCGAAATGTAAAATTTTCTGTGAAAAAGTTATCGACAATGAAAATTTATATAAAACAATTACTCTATATCATTTATTTACGAGGGGTCTCCCTCCATTAGCCATGAACTTGGTATGAGCATCATATCGAACATCGCAAATGGCTAATGTGGACCGCTCATGTCCATGTTTCGTACATGCTCTAACATCCATGCTCGAGCATATAGCTGAGCATCGATGTTGGCCATGAAGTTGTCCATCACGAACGAAAATACACAAAAAAGCGCCGAACCGAACACTTTGATAAGGTAAATTATATGATTAATCAGAAAATACGTATTCTCCACACACAATAACATAAACTTATTTTTACCTTCGTTCTGCCGACGTCGATGGCACGTGAAGACGAGGAGTTAAAAAATTTATTTATATTTTCAATTTTCTGTAGAAAATTTATCAATATTTACTTATCGATATAAAACATAACCTATAGAATATTCCGGAAGGTCTAGATACTCAAAATTAATTATTTTTTGTGTATTTTGAAATTTTTCTATACAAATTTTGTATAAAAAATGTTCAATATATGTATATATGAACATGCAAGGCGAATTCATACAAAGAATATTCATATGAATTCGCCTTGTGTATATACATTTTATACAAAAAATATTTCAATATTGAAACTTCATTTCAATTACTTACAAAACTATACAATACTGTTTAATTTATAACAACCTCTAACCTTTTTGTAGGGAGTGTAGTTTTGCCTTCAGCTTTGCTGCCTTTCGTTGCAGATGTTCGTTTTGAAGTTTTAATTCAGATTCTATGAGAGGGAAAAATAATGGAGTTTATTACTTTTATTAGCTTTTAATATTGAGAAAAAACAAATATTGCAAAATAATGTCATTTTTAAATGTTTTTCACGTTTTCACCTTTTTGAGTTAACTCGTTAATTTTCTCATTGATCTTGTGCTTATCCATATTTGTTATAGAATATTCGTGTCCGGATTTTCCTTTTTTCATATCCTTTTTATGTTTTTCAATTAGAGATTTATCATTATTTATCATTTCTTTTAGCTGCAGTTTAAGCTTTTCCACTTCTAGCTCTCGTTGAGCGATTTCATTATTTGCCTGAGTTTCCACTGAAAGTGCCGCTTCTTTCAATTCATTTAATTGCTTTTGTAAAGAACGATTTGCTTTTTCTAAATCCAAAGCTCTCTGCTTTGCTTCGTGCATTTGTTCCTGATAATCACGTATACGCGTAAGGCTGTCCATTTTTTCGCGTTGTAACAAATCAATATTTTCGTTTAGAGCGTTTAAGTTTTTATAGCAACACTCTTTTGCTAAGGCCGCAGGTGGACGGCCACCCGTTAGTAAATTATTTAGTCTCATTATTTCACGATCTCGAGAGTCAATCTAAAGAAATCCAAAATATATAACAGTTTTGTTAATTACCAAATACATACGCTAAAATTAAACCTTTTTTTCATAAAATTTAATATGTGATATTAAATCTTTATTTTCATTTTCCAATTTCTCGAAATCTTTATCAACGTTTTTAATAAGTCCTGCACCTGGCTCCAAACGCTGATAATAACCCATATGGCATTTAGTACATTTCAAGTTGATATTATTTTCTTGCAAAGGCTGTAAGGGAGGCAATTCATTACCAGAACGCACTGTCGTGATAAAAGGTTTTTTGCCTGCAATTGTTTATTATATTTTATTACACAAAATAACAATAAAATACTCATCAAAGCACACAACCTTTCATACCCTTTGTACATTTTATATTTCCAGTGGTTATTTTAGTTTGCATTAAAGTCAACTGATGTTGCAATTGTTCACATTGTTGTTGTAAATGTAATTTATCTGTGCGTAGGTCTCTGATTTTAATATCAAGTTCTAAAAGAATGTAACATACAAATTTAATTTTAACACCTTGATTTGCTAGTTAAACTAACCTTGTATTTTCTGTTCATACTCCTCCTGTTGTTTAATTATTTGTATGTGCAATCCATTACATTCTTGTAGCAATCGTGAATTATCACACTTGTATGGTTCGACGCCCAATTCCCAACATGATTTTTCCTTCAAAACACGCAATAGCATAATAAATAAAAATATTATTACAAAATAAGTTATCACGTATGAAGTGATAGTTTCTTGAAGAAGTCAACCCAACTTAAGCATTTTGGCAACTATGGGGTGGGGGGCGATGTATAAGCAAAAAGTAACATGCATGTAATAGCTGGCATAAAAACTTAGCCTTCTTATTAAACTAAGCAGATATTTTTCCATTCCTTCTTTTCAAATTTTGTTAAAGAAAATGTCAGTGTATATATTTTGTTACAGATATATAATAAAAAACCTTAAAATATAAAAAAAAACGTTTCCATCAATTTAGTTGCAGATAAATGTAACTGATGAATTCACAAATCTTTTTTGTTTATATCCTTTATAATTTCGAAGCCTTACTGATATTATATATCATCAAAAAATTCCAAGAGTATATATCCCTGTCTTATTGTGTGGCAACGCTTTTTTGTTTCTCTCGAAAAACAAACTTTAAAAATCTTACTACTAAGCAGATATTTTTCCATTCCTTCTGTTCAAATTGTGTTAAAGAAAATGTCAGTGTATATATTTTGTTACAGATATATAATAAAAAACCTTAAAATATAAAAAAAACGTTTCCATCAATTTAGTTGCAGATAAATGTAACTGATGAATTCACAAATCTTTTTTGTTTATATCCTTTATAATTTCGAAGCCTTACTGATATTATATATCATCAAAAAATTCCAAGAGTATATATCCCTGTCTTATTGTGTGGTAACGCTTTTTTGTTTCTCTCGAAAAACAAACTTTAAAAATTTTTATAAAATGGATTTTATTATAATGCTACCGAGTTTATCATGTCTTGTTAGTGTAAAAATTTTAAAAATTAAGGACAAACTTATTAGTTTCAGTAAACATTTATTGAGAACAAAAATAAATTACTTAAAAAAAAACATGGTTGCATCTGTATCTCCGTCTGCTCTTAAGCGATTATTTGTCACGCCTTCGGAAATTTAGACTATTGAGCAATTAAAATTCGAATTGATGTTTATTCCTATATGTGCATAATATTCTTTCAAAACATGATCAGCATTTTTTTCAACATTTCGTCTCGTCCGCATCCAATAATGGAATTTCCTACAACATTTTTGTTTTCTGTATTTCTTTAAAAATGGAGATCTGCAAAATTTTCATTTCAACATTTCAAATATTTTTACTTATGGTAATGGTCTTATAATTTTTTCCAGCACTGTTACCGCCAACAAGAAAAAACTGACCAATAGCCACTATGACAACCCAAAGCAGGACAACACAAAAACTTACCAAAACAATAACTACTATGCCAACTATTTCAAAATAAGTATAATTACCTCTAATAGTTCCATTATTTTCTTCTTAGAATCCCTTAAGCTCTCTGTAGTTTTAACAAAATCTGCAAACAAATTACCAACAAGTGGTATGGCCGCTAGTGGCAGTGTCTGACTGTAGCCCATAATATCTAATTTCTGGCGTAAATTATTAAAAACACTATCACTTAAACTCATTATGAGTTAAAATTTTATTTAATTATTAACTTTAATTAAAAAATATTCAAACACAATAAAAACAATTAATGCCGCTACAAATGTCAACAAAGTGAAATGAAAATATTTCTTCTTCTTAACACCTGCAGCATGCAAAAGTTAAGTTAAGTTTGTCTGCATTAGCGTTGCCAACTAAATGAATGAAGTATTCAAACAATTTAGATTGATTAACATTGTCCAAGAATAGTTTGTCTTTCTCGATCAGTTTTCACTAATAAGTTTGTGCTTAATGTTGTTATTCATGTTTAGTTGTGTCCATTTAATATTTTAGTTTCCTTATGAGTGATACAAAATCTTCACGTTCCTCTACATCACAAATAACTCTGTTGACAACCAAGCCGGCCAATCTACAATGCAAAGACTTTCAGGAATATTTAAGGACTCGTTCAGCCGAGACTTTGGAGAAGCTATACAATTATCCTACAATATGTTTGGCTGTTTATAGAGAATTACCTGAAATTGCGCGGCAGTTTATAATACGAATATTATTTGCTGAGCAACCTGTACCACAGGCTGTTGTGGCTTCATGGGGATCCCAACATTATGCCAAGTAATATTGCAATAATTTCACAGTATTTTATATTTGATACAAACAAAATTTGCAGAGAACAGCAGGCTTCCACCAACACTTTATCAGAGCTTAATGTTTGGCGTACAACGGCCATACCCGGCGGCTTGCCAGCGTGGGAATTGTGTCCAACATTTAAAAAAAATCTGAAGATAGCATTGTTGGGAGGTGGAAAACCTTGGTCGATGTCTCATACTTTGGAAAAGGATTCAAAGCCGCGTGATATTGCCTTCTTGGATCAATATGCCATGTCCCGTTGGCGTTGCGTACTACACTATATGGTGGGAACTGGTGGATCGGGCAAAAGCCAAGAAAGTGAAATTATAAGCCCCGATGCTGTAAGAATTTTATTACATGCTAATCTTATGAAACGTGAAGATTCTGTTATAACGATTACAAGACAAGGTTTTCAATTTCTTTTACTCGACACACAGTCTCAAGTATGGCATTTTATGCTACAATATTTAGACACTTGTGAGGATAGAGGCCTGTCATTGCCGGAATGTTTAAGCATGTTATTTCAATTGAGTTTTTCGACATTGGGTAGAGATTATAGCTCCGAAGGCATGAGTGGAAAAATGTTAACTTTCCTACAACATTTAAGAGAGTTTGGTCTAGTATTTCAGCGTAAGCGTAAAGAAGGAAGATTTTATCCTACACGCCTGGCATTAAATGTTACCAACAAAGCCTCCACCGTACCAGCTATTGTGCTTGAAGAAGAAAAATCCCAAGAAAGTGGCTACATAGTCGTAGAGACAAATTATCGTGTTTATGCCTACACAGATTCTCCACTTCAAGTGGCTGTGTTAGGCCTATTTACGGAGTTGCTCTACCGTTTTCCCAATTTAGTAGTGGGCGTTTTAACTCGTGATTCAGTACGTCAAGCCCTAAGAGGTGGCATAACAGCAGACCAAATTATTAGCTATTTGGAACAATATTCTCATCCGAACATGAAACTAACTGAATCAGCGATTAAATCTAAATCTCCGTTACCACCAACTGTGGTGGATCAAATCAAATTATGGGAATTGGAACGCAACCGGTTCACGTACACCGAAGGTGTCGTATACAATCAATTTCTTTCGCAGGCAGATTTTGTCACTCTACGCGACTATGCCCAATCTATTAATGTGTTAGTCTGGCAGAATGAAAGAACACGCACAATGGTGGTTACTAAAAATGGTCACGATGATGTAAAGAAATTCTGGAAACGTTATTCAAAAAGTGGTGGATAATAAAGTTTATTAAAATTAAATAAGGGTTTTATTTAGCATGGATATTATAGTTAGTCATATCGCTCCTTTATTGCAACATAGTCATATCTCAAAAAATGAGCTTTCCGAGCTAACAATGCAGAATTGTTAACAGTGTCACCTTTTATGTTGTTCCAAAAATTTATTCAAATTACTTTTAAACTGTTTCCTTTAAGAAATATTTTCTAAGATTTGTCTGGAAGCTAAAAATGTTAAATTTGTTTTTCTCAAAACAAGCTTTTTTTTTTTAGTTATGACAATGTTGCAATAAAGGAGCGATATAAGTAATTTGTATTATTAAAAAAGATGTCCAATAACACAAGACATACATATAATGTACATGTATGAAAAGGAAGACGATAATGTATAACCGCTCTTAAAATTGCATTTCTTCAGATTCATTGATTGATTAAAAAGTTTAGTGTGGTTCTAAAAATTGCTTTTAAATTCCAAAATATGTATATCTAGGTATTGTCCTACGTTGCGCTGCTTTATAATAACGACGGAATCAGTCTTTGTTTTGTCTATATGTAAGTCGTTTTCTGAAATCAGTAACAACTTCTCTTTTGATAAACTCATTTTATTTTGATATGAAATATTTTTTATAAAAATTATAAAAAAGGACCTTGTTGTAAAGTTTCTAAGTCACACGTTATTCAAATAGTACAAGAACACTACTTAATATTCAAATTGCAAAACTTTGCACATACCGTGGAATATACATTTGAAAATAAATAAAAACTAATCTTAAAAAATTATAAAAATTTACACGAGTTTTTAGTGATGAAAAGTCGTATACAAAATTTTAAACTAAAACATTACGGGTCTTTGTGGCATGCACAAATTGTAGTAGCTTTTCTTGTCCCAGAAATCCATGCCCTTCCAACCGCACCAACCTTTAGCTTGTATAGTCTGTAAATCATCTTCACCCGTATAGTGAGGGTCTAAAATAAGGAATTTAACTTGACCGGTTTGCACACAATAATCAATGCCAATAATCGTATGAGCCAATACACCACCACCAATCATTATGGGTGTGCCTTGAATTTGGAAATGCATAGCTAAATCGGATGCTATAGTTAAAATTTCAGCACCCGAAGCACAATGTTGGATTTTGGAATCAACGTTAAGAAACCCCTGCAAGCACATGCTAACTTCTGTGGAACCTAATAGATGAGCTAATGTTTAAGAAGCCTAATATAATTACAAAATTATTTCATTTTACCTATCCATTGGGAAGAACCTTTAAAATTTTGAGGTTTGTCGCCTATTTTAACCAGATATTGTTGTATTTCTAAATGCGTGGGTACAGCTCTTTCGGTATAACCTTGCAGCAAAAACCAAGAGCATATTGTTTGTAGAGATCTGTATGCACAGCCCCAGCCCTTGTCATGCATTTCTTGTTGCAAGTAATGATAATAATGGTAGTTGCCTTGTACCAAATATAATCTTCCATCTTTCACACCACTTGATTTAAGCCCAATGTGCGTATTGAGTAGAGGATAATCGGCGGTAATATCATTGCGAAATATACAAGCATTGGCTCGCCTAAAGTAGGGTCTAGTAACTGGCAAACCAAAGTGGCGATGTAATCGTTTGCGTTTATCTTGCATTATAGAATTGTCATCAGCCAAACCATCCAAATAACAACAAGATATAAAGTGACCGAATTCCTATAAACAATTATGAAAACTTTGATAATATATTAAATTTTTTCTTATAGATAACTTACTGCCGGAAAGAAGTTATACATTTTGGGAGCCATTAACTGCTTAGATTCACTCTCTTCTAAATGTTCAGTAATACTTTGTTCGCATAAACGCAAAGCACGGCATATGCTTTCAATAAGCACATCATATAATCTACCAACTTTGGTGGCTTTACTTAAAATTGCCATAGATTCTATATCTACAGGTATGCCAAAACGTTTCTCGGACGGCTTCAAGCACATACTCATTGCTGGCAGAGTTTTGTTTATTCCATATGCTTCAGAAAACTCTTTAGTTTTACTGCGCAATACATCTATATTTAAAATATCGAAATCACAACCAACAGCACCAAAAATGCAATTCAGCTGTATATCTGCTGAAGACGATTTCTTATTTTTCCTTTCTGCCATATTTTCTTTGTTTTCTTGCTGATAATGAATTGCTTCTTGTAGTGCACTCAATATATCCCTGATAAAAGAGTCATTGTTTATGGATGTTTTTGACTCCGAATGACCCAAGCCTTGTGCACCACCGTTAGTTATAAATATTTTTGTAGTTGCCAAGTTAAACGCTAAGCTACCGCCTGATATAGCTTTTCGCAAGGCGTGTATTTCCTTACGCACTGCCAGAGGATTATTTTCCGTATAAATGGTCCAACTGCATTTGAGCCTAGTGAAGCAAAAGTCTCGATAAATTTCTTCTGATTGCAAAACTTCATACGGCACTTGCTCCAGTTTGCCATGCATCAAAAATGAAGCTTTTAAATCCACCAAAGTTCCTAGTTCACAATTGAGCAAAATGGGATTGTCGGTTATATCCACATCTTTAAAAATCTCTGTTAAATGAGCCTCAGAATCTGTACAGTGGCCAAATTTCACTAAGCCACATAAATCCAATTCGGCCGGAAACTTGTATTGTATTTGCTCATAGTTTAATTGACCTATGGTGGACTCCACATTAAAACCCATTAACAGCAGAGTACCCTCGCCATAGAAAACTCCAAACAAACAACCACTACATTGTTGTTTGACTTGTTCCAAGCGCTGATTATAGAAAATAAATATAGTTAGGGATTTTCTTATAACAAAAACAATTTTACCTTTAATAATAGTGATGAAATCTTTAACTTAGGCAACATTTTTTTATTTTTGTAAGAAACAACTGAATGCGTTGGCAAAATATTTAATAGTTTTCGACTCAGAAAACCGTCAAAGCTGACAATAATAATAAATGCTTCTTTTTCTCGATGTGTGAAAATCACTTTGAATTGCAGTCCCCATGATACTCGATAAATTACAATGAGGCGAAAACAGTCGTTGCGATTTTTCAACTTGGTGTATTGAGCAATTTTTTTTTATCTTCGACATAGTAATATCGGGATGCTTCCAATTAAATAGTTTGTTTTCTTCCAGCACCTCACTCTGCAAAAATTTCATTGAAATGACAAAATTTACACACACATTCACAATATTTGCACGATAATCAAAATTTTTTGATTTTCGTGCAAACATGCTTCAAATATTTGTACAAACTAGCAAACACCCCCACAAACTAACAAAAATGTTTGCACGAACTTAAAATTTTGACATGTTTGGCAAGCAGTTTGTGTGGTTTATTTGGCCCTTAAGTGTCAGATCAGACGCAGCAACTTTATTTTCCTAACTTTGTGAAAAAGTTGGGAAAATAAAATCGCTTGTCTAATCTTACTCTATTAAACAATATTGTACTATTGGCAGCCCTACCTAAGAAAATAGAGAGAAATCATTCGCCTCTGTTTTATATTAATTTTCTTATCAAATACGTTTTGACCAACAAAATATATCGGCAAAATACAGTATAGAATTAAATTTTTACACAAAATTTTGCAAATTTAATAATATAAGCTCTTAAATTATTGCAGTTGTTATAAAATATTATAGAATTTTTTCCAAATAATATCAAAATTAAAAGTGAGTAAAGTATGGAATATAAATTTGCAAGAAAAAAATTGTCGCAGCCATGAAAGCGTTCTTGGAAAAATGTATTACAATAAAAGAATCAGAATTAATAAAAAAAAAAATTGTGAAAGAAAATTTTGAAAAAATATACATATGTATGTATAGAAACAATATTAAGGAATAATTTAGAATAAATAATTAAATAATGAATAAGGTTTTTTGCAATATTTTTTTGGATACCTGTTTTTTTTTTCTTGTTTCTCTGTCAAAAATGTTGCACATACAAACATATGTACGTATGTATGCATGAAAAAAATATTGCTAACTTTTCTAGCAACTGGCTGACTGGTTCACCTTGGCTAAGATGTTGCCGCTGACCTGACATCCTAATTTATTGTTGTTAATTTGATTTACGTTTTAGCAGAGTAAACTAATTTAAAAAATATATATAAACTTTTTTTTTATCAAAAATAATGGCAGTGTGTAATTCTTTTGTTTTCTATTGTGTGTACAGAAGTTGTGATTATAAACAAAAAACAAAGCAATCACGAAGTAAATTATAATTTGCATCCTAAATGTCACATTCATTGGCTTCAACTTCCTCAACAAATACTTCATCTTTGGCCACACCCAGTAGCTCAGCGGTAAGAGCTTTGGCCTTGGAATATAAATCTCTACAGGAGGAACCTGTCGAAGGTTTCCGCGTAAAGTTAGTCAATGAAGACAATCTCTTTGAATGGGAGGTAGCAATATTTGGCCCACCGGATACACTTTATCAGGGTGGTTATTTTAAGGCTCATATGAAATTTCCCCATGATTATCCATATTCACCACCATCAATACGTTTTCTAACCAAAGTTTGGCATCCAAATGTATATGAAAATGGCGATCTATGTATTTCCATATTACATCCGCCGGTTGATGATCCCCAAAGTGGTGAACTGCCATGTGAACGTTGGAATCCTACTCAAAACGTGCGAACAATATTGCTATCGGTGATTTCTTTGCTCAATGAACCGAATACATATTCGCCTGCAAATGTTGATGCCTCCGTAATGTATCGAAGATGGAGGGATTCTCAGGTAAGAAGTTTTGTGCAACTTATATTAGATATATCGTACCAGAGACAATTCGAAGGAAACTTTTTTTAAATTTAGTTTTCTACTATTAGATGTCGAAAATCATAAATAAAACTAACAATACGTTAAAAAAAAACACATTTCAAAAATTATAGAGCGAAAGTTAAAGTTTTCAATTTTGTGGTACTAGCAACACAATGGAAAATTTACACTTTTGCACTAAAGATGGCTAAAGCAAAACGAAAAAAGATGTAAAAAATTACCGTTGTAATAATTATTTATTTAACCTCCTCTTTATAAAATATTTTAAGCATTAGAATCTCAAATACGTCATTAATGAAAGTGGTTAGGTTTGACATAAACGAAGATTAAAAAACAAAAATAATAAGTGACTTTATTGTTGGATTAAAACAAAAAACTATTTGTAATAAATATCCAATGAATAAAACGGCATTTTCAAATATAATCAAAAAATTTCGTAAATTAGGTATTGTTCAAACTCTGCATTCAAGAGGAAGACCACGCAAAACTACTAAACTAATAGAGAGAGAGAGAGAGAGTTAAAAAATTACCCTACAAGAGTTGTTAAAATTTACTCGAATAAAATATTAGCTTATGAACAGTTAGTTGAGCTCTCGAGGCAGGCTTCAGACGCTTCCGCCTCGGTAAGAAAATTCTGGTATATGAGAAAAACGGCACGGCTTGGTAAAATTTGCCAGATAACACATCTACAGGGAAATGGCACACTATCCTTTTTCAGACGAGTCCAAATATAATATAATGAGCTGTAACGGAAGATTCTTCGTATGGTGGCCAAAGGGAAAGAAGATAGACCCAAAGTATACATGCAAGACGGTCAAGTTTGGTAGTGGCAATATTATTATGACCTGGGGATGTTTTTCTGGACAAGCGACGCGTACAATTCATCCTATAAAGAATATTTTAACTGTAGAACATGTCATTACTTTTGAAGCTTCATCATGACAACGATCCAAAACACATCTAGGATAGTAACTGATTGGTTAGAATCCAATGAGGTGCATTGCTGGCTGGACATAGTGTCGCATGTCCAGTCAGCAGATCTCAAACCCATAGAAAACCTATGGGAAAGTGTAGATCACAAAATAAGATACTGGTATTACATAAAAATGGAAGATTTGTCTAACGCAAATGTATTCATAGGCAACAGTTGGCAACTTGACTGGGATAATGGAACGTTAATCGAATGCAGTAATTAATAAAAATAAAAGATACCCGAGAAAATATTAAGTTTTGATAACTATGGTCAGTAGCTTTTATTGGAGAAAAATGTTTGTTTCCATTGTTTTGCCAATACACCAAAATTGAACTTTTGCTCTATAATCTATAGAGTAAAATTCTATAATATTAGTAAGTACTATTAATTTATTTTATTTCCTTCTAACAGTAGAAAAAACTAACATTTCTTTACACCTATCAAACAATTTCTCTAGTAATTTTTTATTAGTAGAGAAATCATTTTAAAAAATTTCCATTGAGTTGTCCAGCACTGTATATTCCTACTAGGCTGATACAGTTGAAATATTTCGAAAACATTAAATTATTGAGACATCGGTCAACGTTATATATGTAATAAAAATAATATTTATCGTTGTATCTAGAATTTCATTGAAGTTATAAGGCAATTTTCCGCTGTTTTAATTTTTGTGTTTAAAATTATTTTCCTTCTGGAAAAAACTTGTGTGGCCTTTTTTGCTTTTATCAAATTTAGTTTAAATTTAATTACAATTTTTTTTTTTTTTTTTTTTTTTTTTGATAATTTGTTGTAACGAAAGATTTTGGAAAACTTTTCATAAATGTAAAAAAAAAAATCTGTGAAAATATTTCTTATTTACAAGTTTTTCTTACAACTTTTTGCTGAAATTATTCGTTATCAACATTTTTCTATAGAAAACTATTCGTTAATACAAATTGTGAATAGAAAATTGTTGATTGTTAAAATTTTTTATTAAAAATTTTCATTAGTTTCTTAATAAAAATCTTCTTAAAATATTTTTTCTTTCAAAATCTGTACAGAAAACTTTTCGTTTTACAAATTTTATGCCGAAAATATTTGTGATTACCCCTTCTACTGAAATTATTCATTCGTTTCTAGTTTTTCGTTGTTAAAAATTTTCTACAAATTATTGTTCGTTATTAAAAATTTTCTCAAAAAAAAATTGTTTCAAGTTTTTTCATTACAATAAATTTGTCTACAGAAAAGTGATTGAAATTTTAAATAATTAAAATTATGAAAATGTTTTCGTTGTTAAAAATTTTCTACGAACTATTTTTAGTTATTAGAAATTTTCTAAAAAAAATTTATTACAAGTTTTTTCATTACAATAAATTTGTCTACAGAAAAGTGTTTCTAATTTTAAATAACTAAAACTATGGAAATGTTTTCGTTGTTACGAGTATAAATTTTCTACAGAAAATATTTCTTATTATACTTTCTGCTCAAATTATTCGTTCGTTTTTATAGATTTTCGTTATAAAAATTTTTCTCTAGATTTTTTTATTTTGTTTTTCTACTTTTTTTAAAGAAAACTTGTTATTATTATAATTTTTCTATCAATATATTTTCGTTGTTGCAAATTTTCTATAGATATTTTTATTACAAATGTCTCTGTAGGGCAAAGATAATGAATATCCCAATATTATACGCAAACAAGCCTTAGCTGCCAACGCTGAGGCTAAGAAAGAAGGTATTGTTGTACCCATGACCCTCGAAGATTATTGCATTAAGCCAAAACGAAAAGAAACAAATGAGCCCACTCTGGACTCAAACTTTTTTGATGATGTTTTCGATTTGGAAACTGAAGATGATTTACCAACAGACGACGATGATGATGATGACGAAGACGACGATGAGGACGATGATGATAATGCGGATGACAGTGGTAAAGGCGAAACAACATAAAATGAAAGAAATAAAGGTAAATTCGTTTAAATAAAAGGTTAATTCGTTAATATGCATACATACCTATATCTTTGTGTCTCCTCTAGATTATAAAATTTAAGAGATGATTTACATATATTTTTTAACTAAGACAGCGTCTGTTAGCAATATCAGGAATTTCTTCATAAATTTTTTCATATATAAATATGTTTTGTTTTCTTTTCAAATATAATTTATAAAATATAAATTAATTTTCATAGAAGATATGAAAAAATAAGAATAAATCCATTCAACAACTCTCAACTAAATATAACATTTCAATAAATAATTATGTACAACAATTAAAAACTTGATATCTAATTTGTTAAATTATATAAATAAAAAACAAAAATAGTAAACAACCAACTTTTGCAAAGATTTAAAGCCAAATAGTTAAACAACAACAACAACAATAATAATAATACACTCTCAAACCAATCTAATGAAAGTAAACTTTGCCATACACACATTCACATTCACACACATACACATAGGCATAAACATATTTAAACTACAATACATAACTAAAAATATCCTACATTTAATGAATGCTTTGTACTCATGTTTCAGTTGCTGTTCTTAAGGCCAGCTTAATTATATAAATTAAAAAAATGAAAATGAACTTAAAAACATTTTATTTTGTTTCATTTTGGTCTAGCTTTATTGAAATATATTGTTTTATTATTGTTTTTTTAACGTAAAATATATATATTTATTTTTTTTGCAATTCAATATTTTGTAATAAGTATTTATTTAGTAAACTTTTGCTTGCTCAGAAAATGTATGCTTTTATAAATACATATAACAATTCTCAATGGCAATTTGGATTAATTGGCAAAACAAATCTATTTTTATATTTTCGTTGCAAAAACAATTTGATAAACTGTGTAAAATATTAATATTTTTAAGGCGAGTGTAGCAACATTAATAAAACGAAAAGGATAAGTTTTATTTTATTTTGAAAATACTTTTTATTTGTTGATTTTAGAAAAAGAAAAAATATTTACTTTTAATCTCGCACTCATATAACTTTAATATTTAAATCTATGTATACAATAAACATTAAAATATGTAATTTAAAAGAAATAAAAATATTGTCCTTTTAAACTCATTTAATAAAACATAAATGAAAAAAGTCAAATACTTTGTATAATAAATAATTCAGTTTCAGAAATAATTTTGAAACCTCTCAATTTTTATTCAAAACAACACATCTAATTAATTATATACATATAGTAATAGAGTTTAAAAATTTAATTTTCAATAAAAAATAAAATAAATAAAAAATAAATTTCTTTGGGTCATAAATTTTTATAGCTAGGCTAGTTTTGGAATCCCCGTCAGAATTGTTATTTATCTGAATCAAAAATCGTTGCTGATTTTGTCTTGATTCGAATAAAAACAAAATCTAAAGGGGTTTCCCAAGGCGAATTCATACTGGATAAATGCAACATTACAAAAAATGAGTTTTCAAATGTCTGGGAAAAAATATAAACACACAGAAAGGAATTAAATAAAAATATATATAATATACATATGTATATGCATATATATATGAGCGATCTGAAACCCCAAAGCGTTCTGAAAAAAGCTTAATTGACAATGGTGTTCTACGGCACGCGCGTTTTAGTGTTGTTTCGGAGTTTCTTTACGAAAAAATACATGTTTTACATATGTACGTGGTAGTTATATAAAATGAAAAAAATTTACAACAAAGGATGTGTGTGAAACGCTAGAAAAGTACTCTTGCAAGGCAGCTTTATAAAGCTGCCTTGTACTCTTGTAAGTAAAATTTTGATATTTCTGAGGTGAATAAAATTTTACTAGCTCTAGGGGCTAATATAAATTTTGACAATAGGACAGAAATATTTGAAATGTAGGAATTTTATTTTAATTGAAAATTTTATGATTAAAAGTGTAAAAATCAAATAATACTAAATTGAAAAATGGCTCTATTATAACTATTTCCTAATTTATTAATTTTTTGTATTAGTTTTGTTAATTTTTTTTTTCTGTTTTGTCAAAATTTTATGTTGTCAAATATAATATTTTTTCACACAGCAAAAACATGAAATTTCTTTACCATAGACAAATTATTTTTCACCATAGAACTTTGCTACCGTTTCGCACACGTCCAAATATAGACTTTTTTAAATTGAAGATGTGTAAAATTTTTAAAACTTTTTGTTTAAATGAAAAGAAAAGATTAGTTTTAATAAATATTTTTTATTTTTGCAGCTAAAGATCGTTTTATTTTTTATAAAAAGTTCAACAGTATTTATTTTCAATATTTTGATAACAATTTGTTATCATCGTCAGGAAAATTAATGATAACAAATTGTTATCGAAATATTGAAAATAAATACTGTTGAACTTTTTATAACAAATAAAATGATCTGTAGCTGCAAAAATAAGAAATACTTACTTAAACAAGATCAAACAATTAAATATCAAAAATTAATTTTAATTGTAAATAATTCCATATCATTTTGCAAGTTCCATTTTAGCAAATTCAATTAGTTCGCTTCAACAGACGCATGTGAGCTGAAGATGCCAATTTTAAGTGATATGCATATATTTGGCGACTTAAAATCGCAAAACGCGGTTTGCGTTGTCAGAACAGTTGCGCTCTCAATTTCACCAGTTATGAACTCGCCTTGGGTTTTCCAATAGGCACTTGACAACTTTGAATTTAATTTGTGAACACACTTTTACTAATCATCCAACTGTTACTTTAATTTTTTCAGTAAACTCAACATTTTCATCATGGCAAAGTACACGAACGAACAACGTATGCAAATTATAAAAATGTACTACCGACATGTGGAGTCGGTGACCGCAAATTCAACCGCGTTAACTCTAATTTACAGTCGCTATTCTCGCCCTAGCAGACAAACAACAAGTTCAGTGCAAAAACTTGAGTCTACATATTCATTGTGTTATGATGCCGTGCCAGTGAGACAACGGGTTGGTCGAAGTGACGAAAATATCGCTGCCGTTCAGGCCTCCCTAGTAAACAGCATTTTCAACAACTGGGCATCACCAAGACCACTTAATTGCAATTTGTTATCATCAGGAAAATTAAAAAAAAAAAAATTAATTTTCCTGATGATGATAACAAATTGTTATCGAAATATTGAAAATAAAATACCGTTAAACCTTTTTTATAAAAAACAAAAATCAATCAAGATTTTTAACTGGAAAATTTAGAAGAAATCTATATAAACAAGATCAAATAATGCGAATATTTAAATAAACAAAAATTTGTATGAAAATGATTTCCTCAGAAAATATTTAGATAAAACCAACTGCAAACATATATGACAATATGTATGTATATACTTTTCTGTTTATAATAAATAACACGAAATAAAATGAAATTCTCACTAGGAAACATTTTATAAATAATAGATATTGCCGCTTATTTTTCATAATAAGTTTGCACATTTTTATTAAGTGAACTTCCTCTTTGTTACAGAAAAACAGCATTATAGTTTAGTTTTGTATTAACTTAAATTATGTATTATTATAAGATATCCAGAGAAATAATTCTAAAATACTAAAAGACAATTTTGCGTTCAATTTAATGTTAATAATTAAATAATAAAAAAAAAAAAACTAAAATATCACTCTTCATACAATTTGGAAAAATTGCAAAATGTTTTCGTATTGCAACTTAAAAATATGCCTACATAGCATCAAAATGGAAACGATGAGCTTCTTGTAATTTTTCTTGTTTATCCTCACGTTTCTCCTTAATGTAGAGTACCAATATGATGAGAATTATAACTAAACAAGTGCCACCCAAGGCAACTACACTCATAAGAATAAGTTTGCTGGGCGTTACAAACAATTGGGCCTTCCAACGTTGTGGGTCTTCAATTGGCTTGGGAACAACTAAAATTTGAGAGTTCGGTATTAGTTGAGTCCAAGTGCGAGACATGTGACCTAATCCCATAGTCAAAGATTCGACAAAATTAGGTGTACGGCCTAAACCGAAAATTGTGTATGGCAATTGCAGGGCAAAATAAGATGATTGTGGTAATTGAACCGAAGAGCCACGTTGCAGATCTCCATCTTGTGTTGTAGTCGTATAAGTTATACGTGGACCGGGTAAGTTGGTGCCATAAGTACGCCTTTTGCGTCCTAAAGCAGTCTGCGAAGTAGGATTCTTTTTGTTGATTAGGCCTGTTAAAACAATGACCTTAACAAAATTTGCATCATAGTCTAAGGAATTACGGAACGCTAAAGGTTTGTACTGGCCGGTTTTAGTTTTCTGAATTAATATGACATCCAACACTCCTAAAAATAATTTTGAAAAGAATACAGTGAGCTCAAAGTGAATATACATATAGTTTTAAAACTTAAAACTTGCCATCTTGATAGAAATCATAAAAGGCGCCAGCGACTGTGTCATTCCCCAAAGGACTCAGAGCATTCCATTTCACTTCAAAGGTTCTTTTTAAAGGCGGGTTACACATTTTGCAACGTACATTTTCTAAAAGGAACGTCTGCATACGCTTGGGACCAGTCAAGGTTTGCAAGGTCATTATAAGATCAGGATAACCATCCATGTTAAAATCGCCGCTCCGAGCTGTTATAGTCTTCAAATAAACATCGTCCTGAACAGGAGGGACAAACCCCCAAGAAACAGCCTGTGGATCTTTGAAATTGACGTGTATATCTCTAAAATTGAAGCCATCATGTACCAATATTGTGGAATTTGTACAGTCTTTGTGGAAACAAACTGGCAAAATTATATTTTCCACGCCCTCCAGCTCAAAATCGGCAAATACTGCTTGGCCTAAATTGTAATCAGATCCTATTATATTTATATCTATGGTGTGGTTGAATGTAAAATCTTGTTTTTCTTCACCATTGCGACCATACCAAACTTCATAATATTTATCGGTTTGTACAAACAAATCCGCTGTGAAATCACCATTTAAGTCCAAATAGGCATTAGCGTTAGGTGTTTTTATTGTTGCACTAAACGTAGTGCTGCTAGTAGGCGGAGCTTGTGTTTCACGTTTAGGAGCGTCTCGCGATTTTTGGAATATCCAAAACGTTCGTTCATTATTCTCGCTAAGGCCATATAAATCAATTATCATATCCCGATTAAAATCAATAGCCAAAGGCTCCCCTTTAGTTTTGAGCAATGGTGGGTCAGTCTCTTTTGTACAGTTAAGCAATCCATCTTCACCACCCCAATGCACGTAGACGCTATAAATATCATCTTTGCTACCTACAGGTTTAAGTGTTACCATAACATCCATTAAAGCATCACCGTCAAAGTCTCCAGGCACCACACTGGTAATTTGAAAATTTGTATAACTACAGTAGTGTTTACTTCTCAACAAGGGTTCCGTTTCAGCACCTGTAACAAATTTATTTTCATTTCTCTTCCAAAATGTGCAAAAATATGTGTTAAACTTGCCATATAATAGCTCCAATATTTGCATATTGGCTCTTATGAGAAACACATCTGTCAGTTCATCCGAGTTAAAGTCTCCAAAAGCAGCTACAATTCCTTCCTTTACCATGCCAAATACTTGATTTGTTATATCACTGGCTTGGGAAACATTAACAGAAAATAAAAAGAATGTGGCCAATAGCCACTTGATACTTAAACATTGACCAGTCATGTTTGATTTTTTTTTAAAACATTTTATGCAAATTTTAACACGGTGAAAAAAATCAATTGTTTGAAGGCTGTTACAAGGCTTCAGTTTTCGTGTTCCTTAAATGCAATAGAAATAGGTTATAGAATTATTAATTACAAATAAAACTATTTTAATTACAATTGTTAGACGCAATTTTTTTTACAAAAGTTTTCACAAAATATGAGTCGATTTTATTGTTGATGGATTGGAGAGAGAGAGAGATTGAAAAATAACAATGAGAAAACAGCTGTACCAAAGTTGCATTTTGGTGTGTTTCTTGAGAGGAGCCAACTCTTTGATATTTAAAACAAAGTTGGCAATTTTTTTCAAAATTACCTAATTACCTTGATTGCAGATGAATTTGAAAGCGCAAAACTCAGAATAGCAATTATTTTATATATACATATATGCATGTCCTCCAAAAACTATACGTATTTTTTAAAACTTACTAAATAATATACAGCAATGCCTTCAATTATTTGAATGATAACGCAAATAAAATGGCCATAATGAAAGGGTCTCTGAAACTATTCCTGTTTTTGGTTGTAGTTTCCGTAAAGTACTAAATAAACTACACAATCATGTCAAAATTTTAGGTTCGTACAAACATTTTTGTTTGTTTATGGGGGTGTTTGCTAGTTTGTACAAATATTTGAAGCATGTTTCCAGGAAAACCAAAAATGTTCGATTTTCGTGCCAACATTGTGTGTGTATAAATTTTGTCATTTACTTGAAATTTTTGCAGAGAAGCACACAAAGTGAATCAAGAAAATGTTTTCTGGTAATAATGCTTAGAATTGTATAAAAGTTTACCTTCGTTGTAAAAAAAATAAAATAAAAAAAAAACAGGTTATCAAGATATAGGTGGTATAACTTTTTATAAAACAATTTGTATCTTGCGAACTTGATATGGCTAGCAAATTGGCGTCTACTCTCAACTACTACAATTGGCGTCTACTCTCAACTACTACAAAAAAGTGATTAATTTGTGTTAAAATGTGTGATTAAATTGCGTTTGCATGTTTGAATTTGTATGGATTAGGTGCAAGTGGAAAGCGTGTGTTTGTCAAACGGTGTAGGTAGTTTATTTGGCCCTTTAACTGCTTCTCTCAGACTACCTTCATATTCCATATATAGAATCAAGAAATTCCTTTTATGATGGTTCAATTTTGATGAGTAATATCTCTGGTTACATTTATGATATGAGATTTATGTTTTCATTTAGCAATGTTTTTGTTTTTTTTTTTCTTGCATATATACAAATTTAAGCCACTATTTTTTAAGTAACACTAATACTTTATAAACACATGCATAAAAGGTCTTATAAGGCTCCAATTTATTGAATTAAATAAATTAATATTTTTTACAATAAAGTTAATAAATAACAGATTAAAAAAAAAGTCATCTATTACACGTTGTGTGATTAATTTTGCAAACCTTTGTGTGCATATTCATAAAAAATTAAAATGTGTTTAAAATGAACTTTAGTAAAATTTTTTACTAAAAAATTAAAATATATTTAAAAAATAAAATATATTTAACATTCATATAAATTTTTATGAATATGCTCATTGTGAATATTCTCCATTACGACAAAAATCTCTTAAATTTATGCCCGAGTCTATCGAATTTAGCAATACTGTTCTAAAATTCCATTTACCATTCCTGGCTGCTAATTGTCAAATTAAAAATCAACAAACGTGCTTTAAAAGAACTTTAATTTATTTGTGTGTATTATTTATTGCATAAATTGTTATTAATATATAAAAGCTGTTTTTACCCTTCAGAACCAATTCAACAGGTAAACAAAAAGTTTGGAAAAATTAATTAAGGCCAAAATGTTTTGCCAAAGAATTGAGAAGTTTATGTGTTTAATGTAACGTGTTTGAACATTTTGGTGTACGTGACTAACGGAACTGAATTAATGGTAGCCGTTTATATGTTTGTATGAGCAGTGGTCTAAACCATAATAAGAACAACAACATACAGTACATATGTATATACGTAAAGTGCAAGAAGTTCAGTCTGAAGTAAATTCACTATTAAATGTGTAATCAGATGAAAAGGATGTTTTAAGAGTTTAAATAGTGAAAAATCAGAATGAGTTTGGAAATGTTAATTGACATCGTCTGCTGAAAATTATCTATTAAAATAAGTATATAAAAGTGACGATTTGATTAGTTGTAAAAGTCGCTTTAAAGTGCAAATTAAAAAAAAAAACTTTAAAATTAGTTGCATATAGCTCAGCTTTATTTTAATTTTTGCATAAGCAATGCATATTATGTATTTCAATAATTATTCAAATAATCCGGAAATCAATCTCAAGTAAAAACAAAAACGCATTTGTTCATTAATCTCTTTGTCTGCGTTATTTTATTATTTCTAAGAAAAAAAAAAAAAAACAAAAGGTGAGTATGTTAACAAACTTTTACAAGGTAATCTCATTTTTTAATACTGTTAAAAAGTATTGAAATATGAATTTATGCAAAAAAAAAAAAATCTCCCAGTTTTGAATTTATTACTCAGAATTTTATGGCATTAAGTTTATGGTATGGCCTTTTACATTGAACAATATGTTGTATGTTTGATGGTTTTAGAAGTTTGATTGCTTTCCATCAAACAAAATGTTGCAATCATTGCCCTTTTTGTAATGCTTGCAATATATTGTCTTAATAGCATATTTTGAACTCCGCAATAATAATAAAATACTTATGTATATTTCCAATTTCTCTGATATTTTTAGTTGACAGGATGTTGGATACAATCCAACCTAATGCTGATATTACCAATGCTAAAATACAAAAAGCTCCAATGAATGATGTCACAACCTCAACTGAAGTGGTGGTAGTTCGTGCTAAACCCAAAAAAGTATTTAAGCCCAAAACACGTTTAAATCGTATACCTCAAAGTTTGCTTGATGATCCTCAGCTGCAGAAAGCAATTGAACGTTTACCCTCCAACTATAATTTTGAAATACACAAAACGATATGGCGCATAAAGGAAATGAAAGCCAAACGTGTGGCCTTACAGTTGCCCGAAGGCTTACTTATGTTTGCTATGGTCATCAGTGATATAATAGAACGTTTCACCGATGCCGATACCGTGATTATGGGCGATGTCACATATGGAGCGTGTTGTGTAGACGACTATACAGCTAAAGCTTTAGGCGCCGAACTTTTGGTGCATTACGGTCATAGTTGTTTAATTCCGCTCGACCAAACAGAGGGAATTAAGGTGTTATATATCTTTGTGGATATAAAAATTGATCCTTTACATTTTTTGGACTCCGTTAAACTGAATTTCAAACCTGAGGATGGGCAAATGGCTTTAGTTAGTACCATACAATTTGTTACTACTTTACAAGCGGCGTCGTCAGAGCTGAAGGCTGCCGGTTACGATGTGATAGTGCCACAAGCCAAACCTTTAAGCCCAGGAGAAATATTAGGCTGCACTTCTCCTATACTGCCAGACACAACAAAAATGATTATCTATTTGGGAGATGGTCGTTTTCACTTGGAATCCGCCATGATTGCCAATCCTAAATTAAAGGTCTGTATAATAAAAGTTTTACATAAAAACATGCTGTTTATTTATTTTACTTGCAGGCTTATAGATACGATCCCTATGAAAAGAAGTTTACCATTGAAGAATATGATCACAAGGAAATGCAGTCTATGCGCTATGGCGAAATTGAAAAGGCCATGAAAGCCAAGAAAATTGGCATAATCTTGGGCACCTTGGGACGTCAGGGTAGCTCAAGAGTTCATAAATTCTTAGAAAAGCGCATAAAAGCTAAAGGGTTTGACTCAACAACTATACTACTTTCAGAAATCTTTCCTCAGAAATTAGCTTTATTTGAAGATATAGACGCTTTTGTTCAAATAGCCTGCCCACGCTTATCCATTGACTGGGGTTCAGCATTTGCCAAACCTCTGTTAAATCCCTACGAACTTTCTGTTGTTTTAGGTGATGTCGAATATACGCCACATAATATGTCCCCGAAACAAAACTCTTATCCAATGGACTTCTACGCAACTGGCAGCTTGGGACCCTGGACACCAAATTTTAAACCTCCCGCATTAGGTGAATGTGAAAATAGACCCTCAGCGGATTGTTGCGGTCGTTGTGCTCGCGCCGAATTAGAAAAAGATGACGATGGTAAAATTATTGCAAAAGTTCTGGAAATAGATGATTTTAAGAAGGGCTAATTTGATAAAAGAAATAATTTTTTACTACTTGCTATCACTTCCTCGAAAGAACAAATATGTAGGGTTTTGCAAAATTGTTGTATTTTGTGATGGTTTATCTCGATATATAATATACATAAGTGATAATAATCATGTACATACATATTCATATACATATATATACACATATATAATTACAAAAATTTACTTAAATCTGTTTTTATTTTTAGTTTAATTTTTTCATAATTTTTTTTATTGTTTTTATAACTTTAAAAGTTTGCGTTAAAATTTAGCTTTAAATATAATTTTCGTACAATAAAGAAAATATAATAAAATTATTTAAACGCAACTAAACATATGTCATCTCTTGAAAAATTCATGGAACATCAATCAAATGTTTTTAATTAGGTCAACGATTCACAAGCAGCTCGTAGCTTATTAGATACAAATCATGTTAAAAATGGTTTATAATATCTGGAATGTCTCGGAAGGTTTCTTTCCAAATCCTGATAACACTTTTTTTATAACGTCTGTTGACTTCCAACAATGATAATTCTTTTATTTAGTAAAAATGCCATTATGCCATTTAAAATTATAGTTTACTGCATGGTCTCTTAGGCCCAATTGACTCACTTTAGACGGTTAAGAGTCGACACTTCCTTTCAAATATAAACCGAAGAATGTATGCTTCATCATGGGAATAACATGATTTGTAACAGTGAACGGGATGTAGCCAGAGAAACGAATGTGCCGAATAAATAAAAGCATACATTCTTATATTTTCATAAAGGTTGCAGCCTGTACAACCTAACCTTTTCGCAATTTTTACCATTGGAATGATACCGAGCCCAATACCATCTTTCCGAACTAAAAACATCTTATATCACTCCTGTACATATACAGGATGGCACAGAACTGCCTTTATGGTTTGAATGTTTAATAACTTTAATTGTTAATTATTATTTTCTTCACAGTACATTAGTGGGAAATATTTTTGCTTAGGTGTGAAAAATCCCTCAAGTGGTGGGCATTATCAACTTCGCACATTCTTGCTCTGAACGGGCTTCCGCGGTAGCCCCAATTACAACACAACGGGACCTGACTGGACCCAAGTGGGCTGGCTTTATAATAGCTGGCAGCCTGTTAAACCTAGCCCCAATTATGCCAAACGTCTTCTTGTTGATGTTTCTTGACTATCACGTTGGGTGTTATCTTCCGCGTCGAACGTACGTGGTCTTCCGCCGACCGTACGTGGTAGGTATCTTTCTGTACCATGACGATAAGCATATAAAATTCAAAAATTTTTGATCGCCGTTCTGTTGTGTAGTGCTGCATGTTAAATTCCCTAAGTCTTTTTCACAAAGTTCTGAAATAAAAAAATATAGATAAACTGATAAAGTTAATGAACATTCAAGCTATAAAAGTAGTTCTGCGCCATCCTGTATTAATAAATATGCTAGCTACTATATTTAACTCAAAACAAAATTTTTTAAATATATAAAGAAAACTTTGAAATATTGGGTACAAAACTTGGGAAATAACTAGCGGTATACCCAAATTTTTTTAGTAAAAAAAATATTCTGTTTCCAGGTTAGCGAATTTAAAAACGTTTGAGCCAGTTTTGTAAAAGAAGAATAAACTTGGCCTCTTTTTTTTCAAAGTTCAGCCAGATTGGTTTAGTCGTGATTTTCTCACAAACAGATTTAAAGTATGTATAAAGGGAAAAATTTTACGTATATATGTAAATAGCTTTTTTTTTTGTTTTTAAACGAGTATTTTAGCTTGGCATCTCTAATGCTTCATGTGTGTGCTTCCAAATAATTTGATTTAAAAAGCAGCAAGTATATACATATGTATATCAACATTGTAATGAATATAAACATAATGCGTCTTGAATATAAACGTTTGCTTCTACTCATGTATACAAACGTGATAAAGGTGAGTTTATTGTGCGCTCTTTGCTGTTTTCTTGGATATGTCAAAAACAGCTGTGCACGTTTGTTTTTGCTTTTTGCTATTTTATTTGTTTTTGTTAATTTCTTTATAAAGTATTTGTTAAAAGTTTTATAATTTGTTAGTTTTTTATACAGTTTTTGTTATTTTAATAAACCAAATATGCTTAAAAGTAATAATTTCAACAGGTAAAATAATAAAATTATGTTAAACAAATAAAAAAGAACAAATTAAAATGTGTACATTAGGGGGTCGCTTTAAATATTATTATATATTTTTTTTAAATAATATCGAAATGTGTGGTTCAGATTATTGTAACACTAGATCTAAAATATCAGTGCTAAGGATTTGAAGCAAATAACGCAACTTTTTCGGCACGATCATAGATTTCAACAGAATTATATTATTAAAAAAAACATATGTGATTCTGTAAACTTACATACCTACATATGTATACAGATTTGAATCCAAAATTAAAATAATTTTTTTTTTCTCTTGGAAACTAAACCTGATATTTCCTTTAGGTCACCGTCAGCCACTAAATAAATTCGTTAAATTCTGTAATATTATTCATTATTTGGTTGAAATTTATTTAAATTGAAGACTGTTTTACTTAACTCGTGTCATCTATGGCGCAAATTTTCAAAATTTAAATGTGGTACCTATACACTTTTAAATTAATGTGGAGTTTATGGGAAGCGAGTAAGTGATACGTCTAGAAAATTTGTATGGAATACAAAATATTGAGCACATTTCATACAAATTTTCTAGGCGTATTACTGATTCGCGTCCCATAAACACCACGTTAATGTCTGCGAAGTACAAGGGACACACTTTTAATAGGCTATACAAAACGTCATATATTTGGTTGCCAGTTTGCTGCAAAGAGAGACTGACAGGATTTTTTCTACTGAAGGTAAAACGTAATCGCAGAGCTAGCTGCTGTTTTCGCAAAACTCAAAGTATTGTACAGTTTACAGAACGCGACATAGTGTCTAGTCTAGAAAATATGCATGTTTTTACTGAAGGTAATACGTAATCGCAGAGCTAGCTGCTGTTTTCGCAAAACTCTAATGTACAGTTTACAGAGCGCGAACTAGTGTCTAGTCTAGAAAATTTGTATGGGCTGTACTCAACACAAATGGAATGTACTCAAAACAAATAATATTTTGTAGACAATAAACAGAAAAGATGGCTTGAGTCGGAATTGCTGCTGCTGGCTTCAAGCAAATAATAAAAATAGCTATTATTTCTTGTGGGATTGGAACAAAAATTTCTCGCGATACATTCGAAGATAACAATGATAAGAAAAAAACAGAAGCAAACAAAAGATTTGGCCCGAAGTAGATACCAGATTTAACTTCCAACAAAATTGTTTCAGTCCTTTTTTTATTAAAATAAAAAATATTTTCGTAAAACAATATAAAAATTTAACAAGTTTCACAAATTGTGGCATATGAATGATCAAATTAGCAGATATTTGACCTTTGACCGTGATAAACGTCTCGAAAACGCAGTTCGATTTGACTTAAGTCTTAAACACTGAACTTTTAGAACTCCCTAATGTAGATGTATACATATAAGAACAATAATAAAGATAAACGTACATATTTAACAAGCAATAATTTGTATTGACTTTTATTACGCTATACATTTGAAATTAATAATTTGTTTTTTTTTTAAGTGTTGTAGGCGATTTATCAGCATTTAGTTTAGCAGCAAACGCAGAACCTTTAAGACCTGAAAATTTACCTCCTGGCACTACTACTGTCTTGCCAGGATTAAATGAAGTGCAGACACCAAATAATAATAGCAAATTTTATAAAAATGTTGAAGAGGAGAGTATGGCTACAACCTCCTTAGCAGCTCAACAGCTAACAGCTGGTATTTTGCAATCTTATGCTCCTCCCATAGTCAAGGTTAAAGGGCAACTTAAAGAGTTGATGTAAGTTTTATTTTTTTTTATTACAAGTTTTAGATTTATTTTCATGTTCGCTTTTTAACTGCAGACAAAAGCAAAATAAAATCTATATTGATTTATCGGAGGAGAAGTTTAAATTAGATAATGCAGACATCGCTAAATTACAGGAGATGGTAAGTATTTTTTACTTTAGAAGAAATTAGAATAGAAAAATGTATTTAAAAAGGTTTCCAACGCTTTAGAATAGACTACGGAAACATTAGATATTATAACTATATAATAATTGCAAGGAAAATATTTTGCAATTCTTAAATTAAAATATGCACAATATTGTGTTATACTTTTTGTTAATATTACATATACATGTACATACATACATACATACATACATATATATTGTTTTTCCTTTTTCTCCAAAAATTTCCCATATTCAAACAATTTTCGATAATTGTTAGTAGCGATAGCCCTAAGTAAGGCAGCTTTAAATAGGTAGTGGCAGAATTGCAATAAATACAGCACCAAAAAACATCACATTATTTTTTTGGTAGAAATTACGAAAATTTGTGAGAGTTTTGTTTTCCTTTTGTTTGAAAAAGCAAGGAAGTCTATGTGTTTTTTCAGAATTATGTATTTTGTATACAAAATTTACGCAAAGGAAACGAAAGACAGCTGTGCTTATACCACTACTCTGGTAAAGCTGTCTTGGCCCAATACAAAGTCTCATATCAAACTAAACAGGGGGGTTACTCTCTATATATGTAATTTCGATGCGAAAGGTAGATGCGATAAGAGTATAATTTGGTATTCTGTGCTGTTTGCGCAAATTTTTTTCGCGAAATAGTTTAAAAATGAAGCAACAGAAAATCACTATTAAAAATGGTACGACAAAATAAACAATAGTGAAGAATGATAAAATGAAATGTGCGAAAGGGAAAATTGAATGCGAAAAGAAAATACGAAAACGCAACACAGGGTACAAACTCTTCGATTTTTCTTTCGCATCGCAATCGAAACGCACCAAGATGAAGAAAAACGTGCTTATGTCAACAAAAACGCACAAAATTTAGAATATTTCTTTTTTGAACTCCATTTTGTATTATAAAAACTATATTTTCATATTAAAAACACAACGATGAAACAAACTTTTAAGCATCTATCAGAGACGGTCAAACTAGACCTGATAGCACCACATACCATCAAATTCATTCAATAGCTAAAATTCGTTAGATGAAAACAAAAATACAGCTGTTTACTGTCGTTAAAATTAAATTGCAGAACCACACAATCGTTACTGCAAGGGATGAAAATTGTTAAAAGTTAGAGTCACACTACAGGCCATCAAACACGTTTAATACTAGTTTTGTTAAACACAGTGTAAATTCAATTTGTGCTTTCGTAAGAGATCAGTGAAAATCAATTGGCTAGAGTAAATGTCTTTAAAAAAAATATTCACGAAGCCGATTTTAAGACATCAAAAAACAAAAAAAAAAATAAAAATAAAAAAAAAATAAAATAAATCTTCGGAACTACTTCGCTAACTTGTTTTTCATATTCGGAGTAAATTTTTGTCGTGGAACATGCATGTAAACTATGAATGGTCATTCGGCCGTATTGCTTCTGAGAGGGGGGACTTTGACATTTCCTGAAGCCGACTTTAGGAGTTCCCTAAAAACCCAGAATCGGAACCCGGTTTGCAAATTCGGTGCGCGTTTTGGCCATGAACATGCATCTGAACTATTAACGGTCATTGGTTTTAGCACGAATATTGAAGTTGCTATGTTGTTTCCGGGAAAGTGGGAGATTTTGGCGATTCCTGAAGCCGATTTTGAGAATTCCGAAAAAAGTCGGAATGCGTTATGCGTATAATTATCTGGTTATATGGATAATTAGTTTTTTTGCAGTTTTTTAAACTGTATTATTTGGTGATCTTGATGATTAGCGTCATCTTATGTCAATCATTAACAACACTACTCTCTCTTTCCTCCTCATCATAACCTATTTTCCTAGTTCCAGTGCAATGCGCTGCATATGTAGGGATCATCCCCTGAGTACTGGTCCCAGATAAAAAAAAAAAACATATAATTAAACTCCATACCAAAATGGAATTTGTGCGATTTAATCTTCGGAATCTTTCATGGTTATATATCTTCTTTTTTCGAAAGTCATAATTTTAAAAATTCAGTATTGTTTTTTATTAGTTATAAATATTTAAAGTCATAAAAATATTAATTCGTGATATTTTTTTTTCAGTAATTGCAATTAATATACAATGTGTTTGTTATCTAATTTCAATTTAGTGGTCATAAAATAATAATTTTTTAATAACTTTATACTGTGTTTAATGCCAATTCGAAGATATCAAATTTTTTAATTTAAAATACTAAAATAATCATAACAATGTTTTAAAAATTTATTATTTTATAGCCTTAAGAATACATTGTTTTCAATGTTATCACAAAAAATTATATTTTATAGTATTTCTATCAAGACGAATTCAAGGTAGGAATTCGCCTTGATTTGTATATTGTGTAAAAAAAATTGTATTAACTAGAGTCTGCCAGTATTCTCAATTTTTTTATTATTATTTAAACGTGACGCCCATTCGATGAAACCTATTTTTTATATGAAATATTATTAAAAGTGTTTTACATATTTTGTTTGTCTTATTACAAAATATTGTGTATTGTAAAAAAGGCATATTTTGCAAGCAAAATTATCTAAACTAAAATCCGTTTAGAATCTAAAAATTATTTAATACTTTTGTAACAATAAAATAAATATCATACCAGTCCACGCGGCGGTTAAATTTGTCATTACAAACGCAACGCCCATTCCATAAAACTTATATATTTTTTTTAATTTAAATAAAAATTAAAAAGATTGTTTGTTATTTCCTTATCTAATCACAAAAACGTGTATATTGTAATAACAGCATATTTTGTTATCGAAATTATCTTAACTAGAATCTGTAGGGATTGTGATATCTATTTAATATTTCTTTAAAAAGCAAGATAAATATCTTTTACAACATTCGTAGTCATCATCAACGTTTATACTAAATATTTTTCTCTATTCTGCAATTCATTTTTATATTATATTACTTAAAACACTGATTCCTAATTCTACGTTAATTTAGTTCTCAACTACAAGAGAGACGACATTTTAGAGTAAAATTCTACCAGCCCCCTTACAGTATTAATTATTAATCAACATGCTATGCCCTCAAGCATACATTGTTCTTAATGTGGGTATCACGGCTCTAAATAAAAATTCAAAATCTTAAAAAATAATAATTTATATTGACTCGAGATTCTCTTTTACAAATCATCAATTTGATGAGCCAATATTACAGCCTGTGCAGAAAAGTTCGTTTCGGAACTTGCCGAAAATTTATTCATCGAATATTTATCTGCTTCTTCATAATATTATAAGGAATAATTTTTCGAGCTTAAGGTCTTTTCAGATTTTGGAGTTGTTGTGTTTTTATTATTATCTGGCAATATTTCGCTCTTCTTCGGATAGCTTCTGAAAAAGTTTCGTCAACCGGTAGAAGCTTTATTATCTCGAGAAATTATATATTAAAATAAAAACTTAAATTTTATATTCGAAATTAGCTAAATTGGTATTTGATTTCCTTCCTTTATTTACAGATGAATAACGTTAAAGTGTATAGAGAAAAATTGCTGAAGATAAAAAAACAAATGCAAAATATTTATCAAAGAACAAAAACCTTAAAGGTAGGTGATTTAAAAGAAGTACACATTAATTATTTATTTGCTATAAAAAAAAGAAGAAAACATTTCAAGGCTAAATATAATTTAAAACTGCAGGTATTTATTACGAGTACTTTCTCAGTTCAAGTTGGGCATTGAGTAAAAAATAGCTCTAAAATGTTTAGGTCGAATGAAATAACAATTGAGTTGTATTCACTATATTAGCTTCTAACATTGATATCAATCAAAAAGTTATAAACAGCTTGTTGTCAACATTTCATAGGAGCTACCCTAATCATCAGTAGACTTTGGATATTTTTGAAAGATGTTCTTAAACATTCAACTTATATCCCAACAATCTAAATAAATTGCTGAGAATTTAAAAAGAAAAATGCTCTAATAATACCTGTCAAAAGACATATAGACAGCTGGGAAACATAGAAAACAAGCTGTTTATAAATTTTTGTTTAGTGTCAAATGAAATATTTAACGGCCGTACGCATAAAATATATTGTATGTTTATTAAGCAATTATTTGACAAATTTCCTATAGACATTTGTCATATACATATGTATATATACCTATGTCCAAATTGACTTGGATTGCCCTATATGTACATATATATCGCTTCTTTATTGCAACATAGTCATAACTAAAAAAAGCTCGTTCCGAGAAAAACACATTTCAAATTTTTAGTTTCCATAAAAGTCTTAGATTTTTTTTAGAAAATATCTCCTAGAGCAAACAGTTTAAAAGTAATTTGAATAATTTTTTGGCACAATATAAAAGGTAGTACTGTTAACAATTCTGCATTGTTAACCCGAAAAGCTCATTTTTGAGATATGACTATGTTGTAATAAATGAGCGATATGATGTCCATTACTTACCACGCATATACATATATATATATATATATATATATATATATATATATATATATATATATATATATATATATATATATATATATATATATATATATATATATATATATATATATATATATATATATATATATATATATATATATATATATATATATATATATATATATATATATATATATATATATATATATATGTATATATATATATATGTATGCTTAATGCAATGTATTAATATGACTTACCTGCGTTTGTATAATAAAATTTAATTTTTCTTTTACCATTTCCAAAACGCAAGTCGCTTTCTTATGTAAACAAGCCGTTAGCGTTGCCATATTTTTATACATTTTTTTGTTAAACTCTAGATCACAGCGGATTTTGACTTAGTGGAATTTGGTTGTGAACATAAATCTAGGTTCAAAACAAAATAAAAAATAATAAAGAAAATGTTGGACAATTAAAATTATTTTGTGTGATCTACACTAATAGAATTATAATGAAAGGCGAATCGGTAACCATTACTCACATAGTAGCCGTTAGTCAAACTAATAATTTGTGTTTTTTTTTTATAAAAACCATTTTATCAAAGATCGTGAAAACGAGCGTTAATATAATCTTATCTTAATACATATGCCTCGAACATTTCAAAATCTTTTTACGTATGTATGCCATTTTTTTTCGGCCAGCAGCTGACTTTCGCGTTCATAAAAATCTTCGATTTTAATTTCGAATTATAACCAAACGAATGTCCTGCATTATTTAGTTTCAACATTTTCTCGTTTTTGAAAAAAATTCGGATTTCAGACCAAAGCAAGAATGACAAAACTAGAGATTACGGCATGCGCATGATTTCCCGTTAAACGACGTAGTTTAATCTATGCAAGAGTATGTATTTACAAATCATCTAGGGTTGTGTTCATATTGTTTCGTGACGTCATTTGACCAACATGCGCAGAAGATTCTATTCTACCATTTTTGGTAGTAATTGTGTATGCAATGATTGTTGGAACAAAGTTAGTTATTTATATGAGTATTCCTACTCTGATTTTTGCTGTAAGACACATTTTATTTAGTAACTATATATACAGTTGCAAAGTATAGGATGCACAGCATGGGCGGGGTGAGAAAGACCATAATGCCCAAGATGGTATTAACAGTACTTCTGTAGCGTCGCTGTGACTAAATATAACGACCTATACCTTCACATAGGAAGTTTCCACGTGGCTAACAATGAATAACTTCTAAAAAAACTGTAAACCAATACAAGGTGTGTTCCACGAGATCTCGGGCTAGTTTAGGCTAATGAGAGTATAAAGCAAATTACTCTCTAAATTAGCAAATTTTTCGCAAAGCTGCTGGAACGCAAAAAACCACAATTGTACATCTTGCAATACTAGTGCTACTTACTTTTTAGATTAAATTATATTTTAGTGATTTTAGACGCTTAAAACGCATAATAAAATATTTGCATTATTGGCAACAGCTGTAAAATTAAAAGCAATGTAAAATTTTCAGTACATTTTTATAGCACATATTTATTAAATGAACAGCCAAATAACTATTGCATGTTCTCCTTACAACTTCACAAGGTTATTTTTAGTTTAGGCAACCTTCCATTTTGCTTTTTAACTAATTTTTAAACAAAAACTTTTTTCCAATTTGCAAATTTTCTGATTACATTTTCAGTTTCATATGCATGTAAACATAAAACAGCTGATTATTAAATTCTAGTCCGAAGTTACTCAAAGAAAAAGTTTGGGGCTAATTTGTACAGGAAATGAAAAATATTACTCTCTCATTTTCTCTCAAAATTGCACAAAAATTGTTACGTGGAACGCTTTTGGACTAGTTCGGACTGTTTCGTTATGTACGTGGAACTCACCTACAGTTAGTTGAGGCAAACCGTTAACCAGTGCGAGTGAGACGCAAAACTCTCGAAGACCGAAAAACAAACACAAGCCTGATCGCACTTAAGAAATAATTACGATGACGCAAGAGCTGTTCTTCAGCCCAGAGCTGCTTTACGACTGAAGACACATTTTAATTGCAGGAAACTTGCGAAAACCTCCGTTTATTACTAGCTAGAAAAAAGTTTATGTACACCAAAATCGAATATAAATTTTCAGTTTTTTTTTTCTTATAGCCTAAACATGTTTGAAGTTATTTTAAAATCATTAAGTTGCTAAAGTTTTGATTATCAAACGTTTTTATTGAACATGCTTATTAAGGAAAAATTGTATTAATAAAATTTATATTATTTGATATTCTTATTTTAGAAAAAGGCCATTAACATACAAACATGCAAAGAAAAAGAATTGCAGCGTAAATTACAAAAACAACAGCAAGAAGAAGCTTTAATTGGTAAACAACCGCAATAATACATGACAGTATACATATGTATGTACATATATTTAATTAATTAAGACAAAGACTTGTTTTTTTGTTTACCAATTTTTATACTATTTATATAATAATAAATTTAAATAAATTCTTATAGCATGTTTTTATAAAAAAAAAATACACTTACATACACATCGTTGAAAATTCGAAAGCACGTAACATCCCCCTTGTTCTAATTTTCCAGGACAAACAATAAACGGTTTAAAGTACAAAGTGCATTGAAATTTAAAGTAAAAAAGTATATGAAATTTGGTATTGATTTATTTGATCGTAAAAATTCGTAATTTAACGTAACGAATCATGATCAGTTAAAAACTTAATATTGGTTTTTTTTGATGATACATACGTACTTTAGGCTTTTCGACGATGTACGAGTATCTACTTTAAATTGACTTTTTAAACATCTATTTTATATTTTGGATTTTTCATCTTAAAGGTTGTCTGCTTGTTATGCTTTGAATTTCGTAATTATATGTTTCAGGTAAGAGAGCTTTCAAATAAGGCCAGGGGGGCTACTCTCTATTGCAATGCGAAAGAAAAATCGAAGAATTGGTACTCTGTATTGCGTTTTTGTATTTTCCTTTCGCATTTAATTTTTCCCTTTCGCACATTTTATTTTATCATTCTTCGTTATTGTTTATTTTGTGGTACCTGTGTTAAGTCATTTTCAAAAAAAGTTTGCGCAAACGGCTTAGAGTACCAAATTATACTCTTATCGCATTAACCTTTCGCATCGCAATAGAGAGTAACCCCCCAGTTTATTCTATTATTAAGACTTGTCAAAAAACTAAGATCATAGATCCAGAAAATGTTAAATGAAAAGTAATCACCCCTATCGTAAACAGTCATTCCCATGGAAAAATGTTCCCTTTTTAAAACTTAAATCGTTAATACGTTCCCCCTTGAAATAAATTCACATTTTGTAAGTGTAATTCAGTTTGGAATAATAACACTAAAAAAATTCAGATTCGGCCAGAATTCTCCTAATCGTAAACATTAATTTCCCTGGTACTATTTTTGTTTTTCCCTTTCATTTTTGCTGGCGGACTGTATTCATAATGTAAGAAATTTATTTTAATTAAAATGTAAAAGATTGTATTCAGCTATTTTAGGACTAGATTTGTTAACAAGGTGAAAAATGATATTTTGCTCAATAGAATGCAAAATAACAGGTCCTTCGCTTGCAATTTTGTAAAAATCCCTGAATTTTGGAATTCTCTTACGGAAGAGTTAAATAGTGCAGGCTCCTGGGTGTGAGGCATCAACAAATCTTATCCTCTGGCTACACCTTTCTGGTAACCACTTTCTACAGTGTGCAGACAGGCACACAATGTTATTTTATTATATGTGTTATTAAAAATTATGTTTTTGTTGTTGGAATATTATATTCATCTCGTAAAAGTCTACGAGCAATTCGGTGTTGACGAGATTCTTCCTCCGCCGATAGTTCAATAAATGCTTCGATTCTAAACATTTTATTTTAATTTCAATTAACCAAATTTTCACTCTTTCATATTTTACATTCACTATGTATTGATAGCACGTAGAGTTCCCATGAAATTAGCGATAGCAATTTTCCCTTCCCATCCTGTTCACGATAGGGGGGTATGTTTTTAAAATTGAGTTTGAGCACGTTAAATGCAATACACGCCTTAATCGCTTGAGCTTTTAACACATAGACGATAGCAGGCTACACAGCTATACGACTGTAAATTATATGTGGCTGGAATTTTGCCATAATTAATTTGATGTATATATTTATTAACGACCATTGCAAAAATATCGCGTATAACAGCTTCAGCTTATGAAATAAATAATTTTCATAATACAAAATTACTGAAGAAAGAGTTGGGGTGTAAAAAGTTAACAATTTTTTTTGGATTATAAAGTATATAAAAGGGAAGTTTTTGTACAAAGTATGGAAAATAATCAGTCTAATTACAAATAAAAATTCCGAAAGACCAAGACAGCTTTATAATAGGTAGTGGCAGAATTACAATAAATACAACACCAAGAAACATCAACATGTATTTTGTTGGTAGAAGTTACGGTTCAGTTATAAAAATTTTGTTTGAAAATGCAAGGAAGTCTATGTGCTATTGACAAATTTACGCAAAGCAAACGAAAGACAGCTGTGCTTATGCCACTACCGTATTAAAGCTGCCTTGAAATAGACGACTTTCATGAAAATTTCTTGTTCGTGCCTTTACACAGGAAAGTACTTTCATGAAATTTCTGTACTCGTAAACGTATTATAAATAAAAACCTCAATGAAATAGACGACTTTCATGAAAATTTCTTGTTCGTCTACACAGGAAAGTGAAAGTTCATTTTAAAAATGTTGTCGAAGCAAAGAGTTGTAAAATTTGTTTGATGGGCTATCAAGCAAGCATTCATTTTAATCAATTACACGTACATGAAGTTGATAGAAAGCATTTTGACCGTGTCTTCTCCCCGCTTTATACTTGTCAGATTGTGAATGTTAAGATAGAATGAGAGAATGCAACTACCTTGTATTTTTTATATCATGCATTGAAATTTCTGTTTAAAAAGGGGTTTCATTTAAACAACAGTTCTCCGAATAACAGCTATTCTGAAAAAAATATTTTTTTCTAAATTGATTTTTCCAAAATAAAATTATTGTGACCAGTTGTAGCAAAAATATTTAAAACTACATGATCTCTATAAATAGAACAAGTTATATATTTCGGCAAAGCATAATTTATTTTTATATCCAATATGAAATTTAAGCCTTAATTTAAGCTTAAGTTTTGGCAAAACTTAAAGTAACACAAAAAAAAAAAAATCAATCATATCTATATTAAATTAAAACATACCATCAAAATTTAATTAAAAAATACTTTAAACAAATAACCATTTTAACATCTAGTTTTTTTTACTGTAAATAAATAAACAAATATTACCGTTTACTGAAAATACGTTACTGCCAGGCCCACGATGTCACTCGATATCGCTCGCTCGCATAAGTACATGCAAACCAAAAACAACATTGAAAATTTGTTTTTGTTTCAAACGTATTTATGCGAGCGAGCGATATCGAATGACATCGTGGGCCAGGCAGTTAAAATAAATTATTATTTAAACATGCTTAAATTAATAAGAAAAAGCTTCAAAAGTACCTGTTGATATATTAAAACCTATAATTTACTATTTATTTTTGTTTTAATAAATACATGCTATTATTTTCTCTTTTTTTTTTAGATAAAAATTAAAGTACAATAAATGTTTGTTCTCAATAAATTAAGTTATAATTTAAAATACTTAATAAAAGGAATTACAAATTTTCTTTAACAGCTACAATACACATGAAAATATTATACTTAAATAATAAATACACCAAAGGCATGCGTGCTGCGATTATCACATTCAAAACCTTGCGACCGGGCATTAATTTATTGAAAATATGTATGTGTCATTTTTTTTTGTCTGTATAACGAAAAGTCTACAGCGACTTTTATAATAAGGAGTTTTAAAAATTATAACTAATAACACAGCCCATTTACGATAATATATAATCATTCTCATTTAGCATGTGCATGGCATCTGTAGGCGCCAAATATTTAACTATTCCTAGAAAACAAAATTAATTAAAGGAAAAAAAAAAAAATTAAAATTTTGTTAGTCACATTAAAAAACGAAAACAAAAACTACTATTAAATATTGAAATTAAATGAATTTTTATGAAAAAGGGGAAAAATGTATGACAATGAAAATTAGCAAAAAGAATAGCAAGAAAACAAATTTAACATTTTATTTTAAATAAACCAAATTGAAGACAAGGCAGTATAATAACTTGTAAGTACGAAAAATGTGAGTGTGTTGGTAAGTGTTGGTAAGAAAGTTTGAATGTATTGACTTTTTCCAACTTGCTTTTATAATACATGCATAATCAAATTATGTTAGGAACACAACTGCGACGAACGACGAACTTCGCCCATCGCGACGAATTCGCCGACAAATATTCGTTGTATAAATTCGTCGTGTGAAGCACAATATCAACGAACATTGTTTACATTCCATGCAAAGAAAAAAAAAATGAATGTAAATACTAAGGTGGCCATATTAAAAGTAAACCTATAAAAATTCCATCCGAAAGAAGGATTTTTGAACAAATTATCTCAGTTGCTTTATATTTTGAGAACATCTTCATACATATTTTACTACCTAGATTAATATAAATTATAAAAACTATTATGTCATCAAAAATACTTTTTTTATGTAGGAAATCTGGTCACCTGATACTGCTTTGTTCGTCGTTCGCTGACGAAATAATTAGAAATAAATCTATTTCAACTTTCGCTGAGTATGACGAATTTCGACCAAAGCCACGATTGTGTGCATTTTCATATACACCAGTGTGTTTTATTTTTGGCGACGAATACTCGCGACCAAATATTCGTCGTTCCTCGCAGTTGTGTTCCTAGCATTAAATTTAAAATTTTGATGTAATTTTTCGGATTTATGATTTTATATTTACAGAGACAGATGCCAGATAAATCTGGTTTAAAATTGTCAAATTTGGCGGAAAAAATCGTCAATATGATTATCGCAAATCGTCAAAAAATCATCAGCTGGTAAAATATTTGGTTTTTGCATAAAATATATATTTCAATTGGTTAAAATATAACAAAACAATCCATGGTTGCCTTTAATAAAAAACTAAAAAAAAAAACTACTGGGGCCAAATTCCGCAACGATGAATTTTGAAATGTTCACCAATTTTAGTGTTCACTTTTGATTTTTGAGCCCGCAATGGTGAGAATGAATAATTCTGACTCTTAAAGTGTACACCTAAAAATAAAACTGAAAAATCTTCGGTGAATTTTGGTTTGTTGTAAAATATTTTGAAGTTGAAAAAAATAAACAAAAGGATTATGTATGTAAATTAAAATTATCTACTAAAAAACTTGTGTGACACAGTTAATTTGAGAAATCAACATATCATTCAGCCTGAAGAAACACATTCAGCGCAATAAAATTCATTGTTTCATACGGAATCGCTTTTTAACTGAAAAGTGAACACTGTGTCTGTCAGTGAATTTTATTTTTGAGTGTTCACTGGTAAGAAAAACTCATAGTTGCGGAATCTGGCCCCTGCTTTTATATAAAAATATACACTTGAACAAACTGAAGTTAATATCGTAGGAACACATTCACTAATTTATTTTTTTTGAAATTTCCTTTTATATACTATATTTAATAACCACTTCTATTAAATAGGACATGGCTAAGTCAAAACAACCATAGTTGTTAAGTCTTAAGTGTTCTTTAGTAGGAATATAACATTTCTTCTGAAAATAGTTTCTTGAACTAATTTCTCACTTTGGTTTTTTTAAGCTTCATTTACTCTCGAGGCAATCTCTAATATTTGCTAACTAATATTTTGCCTATAAACTTAGAAACCATAACTATAAACTTATAAACCATAGAAAGAAAAAGACCGAAGAATCATTTTTGATAACTGATTCCAAAAATCTAGCATTGTCTTATCTGTTTCGTAGAACAAATTTTCCAAGATTAATAGGCTACGTTGCTTTAATTCGGAATAAAGTTGTCGTCTTTCGAAATCTACTATGAAATATGAACAATTTTTGATTATATCAGAAAAAAATACACTTTCTACTTTTATAATACTGTAAGGATTTATAGAAGTTAAAGTTTTGTATTTATTTTCATATTTAAATATCCTTAACATATAAGCACACGCTGTAAAACATGAAAATTTGTACACTTTTTAGCTTATAATTTTTTCAAGTACTATTCACATATCGCTCCTTTATTGCAACAGAGTCATAATGCAAAAAAAGCTTGTTTCGAGAAAAACACAGTTAAAATTTTTAGTTTCCATACAAGTCTTCGAAAATTTTTTTTTAGAAAATATCTCCTAAAGAAAACAGTTTAAAAGTAATTTAAATAAATTTTTGACACAATGTAAAAGGTAGTACTGTTAACAATTCTGCATTGTTAACCCGAAAAGCTAATTTTTTGAGATATGACTATGTTGCAATAAAGAAGCGATATGGTCTTTTAAATACATCTCTAACCTATAAAATAAATGTATACTCCAAAATAAATATCGCGTAATATTTACATTTTACATACATATTTACGTACAGATTTATTTTACTATATTGTTTTCTAACTTTCAATATTATTTTCATTTCCTACATAAATTAACTAAAAATGAAGTATGTATGTAGTTGTAAATGTGATCAAAAAAATCGTCACACACAGGCCTTAAATCGTCAAAGTACTATTTTGAGCACTTAAAATATCGTCAAAATGACGATAAATTGTCAAAATGACAATAAATTGTCAAATATGGCAACTATGGACATAGATGAAGAGTCACAGAACAAAACTTGCTTTTTTGATTATTTCAAAATGTTGAAAAATCAGAGATAAATATAAAAAATATGTATAACAAGTTCCTTCCTGATTATAAATATCATCCTGCCACAATAAGTCTCCACAACAAATGTTAACGATGTACGAAATTTAAAGGACTTTTACTCCCTGGCTCACGATGTCGTTTCGATAACACTCGCTTATGTTTAATATCAAAAATAAGTGACTTATAGTCGCTTATATATCGGAGGTAGATAAGGTAAATAATATAAGATCAGGGAAAAATAAAGCTTAAAAATTATGACGAACGTTTACGAAACGACATCGTGAGCTAGGCAGTTAATTTGGAAATATCACGTTTTATTAAAATAAAACAGAAAAATTACATTTTGCTTAAAATAAAATGCAAAGAACGTTTTGGTATGTGTATTTTTGATATGAATATATTTTTTATATACATACATACGGGTATTGTATATGAAACTATTAATTAATTGGGCTTGAAGATAAGAGAATTTCCTCTTATTGAAATTTAATGAAACACATTTTTTATGGTGAACTAAAATTTTCAATAAAAATATCTATAAAAAAATATATATATTATTTGATCATATTTATGTTAATCAATTCTTATTTTTGCAGCTAAAGTCCTTTACTCGTATTTGTTTTTTATGAAAGTTTAACAGTGTTTATTTTCAATATTTCGCTAACAAACAAGTTATTCCCATTTTCAGGAAAAAAAAATGTTAATAAAATGATTTCAAAATCAAAAAATTTACAAAACATTTTGAGTTATTAAAAACTCAAAAAAGAAAAGAATATTTATAACAATAGGTGTGTTCCACGTGATCTCGGACTAGTTTAGACTATTGAGAGTAAAAAGCAAATTACTCTCTAAATTTTACCCAAAACTGCTGGATCGCAAAAAACAAACAAACAAACATAAAATTTAAACGCGGCCGAACAAGCACTGCGACAATACCATCAGCTGGAAGGCCAAAAGAGGTGGTTACTGAAGCAAATATCAAGAAAATCCCCGATATCATTATGAATGATAGCCGAGTCAAGTTACGTGAGATTGCTGAACTGGTAAACATATCATATGAACAATTTGGCTCTAAAGAAATTAATAATGAACATATGGTATGTATATAGAAAACACGAACGACAGTAAAAAAAAAAACGCAAGATGAAAAACAAAACATTACTTCTAACTTTGGCCCAACTGCATTCACGCGCTCGCTCAAGCTGCAACCATGCGTGATTCGAGAAAGCTACGATATTTTTTCATCTCTAGTTGTAATGAAACAAACAAAAATAAATTGTTATGCAAAAAGAAAAAAAAAACTTCGTTTTTATAAAATAAAAGGTAAAAAGCACGTTTTGTTTTGCCTCAATTTGTTACAGAGCAAATTTTTCTAAGAATAGGGAAGAAATATTATGTAAATGAGATTTTTTCCAATAGCAATAGAAGCCAAATTGGTGCATATACACCAAAGAAGCAGATCCTAAAAATAAAACACGGTTTGTTCTGCTTTTCCTCATATGATAATTTTAATACTACAAAACCTCATGCAAAATGATGTTATTCGTTAAAGAACAATTTCCGTTAAACATTTGCTTAAATGAAATTCAAACCACATGCCGATATTTAAATTAGGTTGATGTGGCTTTCAATACTTTCTTTGCAAATTCAAGTGCCTGTCAAAATTTGTTCTTTTTATCGATGCTTTTAGAGAATAATTTTTATTTTGAACTTGAAAAATACCGTGTTCCATATGCCACTAATTATGTTTGAATTTACACGTTTTAATTGATAAGAATTTTTGCCAACTTGAATTTATACTCGTAGCAACTTCGAGTACATATTATCTGTGCAGTGTACAAGTATATTTTATCATTATGCGTTATCATAAATACACTTAATTTAAATCTGGTGATTCCCCTTTCATAATGCATGTGAGCGCACATAACATATGTATGTATGTACGGATGTATATACAATACCGTGTACAACATTTTTTAATTAGTGAATAGTTTAAACAGGCATAGCACAATAAGAATTTAAAATAAATTGATATTATTATATATTACACACAAAAAATTTTGTAGCAATAGCTATGAATCTGTGTTCATATAAATAAATGTAATGAAAATATTCATATTGTTTGATATTGTGTATGTTTATTTGTTAGGTGCAAAAATTAGGACAAATAAATAAATGTAATGTTTTGCTGGAAACAAACAGATATACATAATATTTGTTAAGTGTTTCCATTTCTGGAGAATCTTGGAAATGTTCTATTTATTTTGAAAAATTTAATTTTTAATTTTATATCTGAACAAATTAAACAAATCTTTAAAGAAAAAACGATATTAATTTACAGATTATAGAATAAATTTATCTATTTGAGTAAATACTCAACAAAGTGTTCTTGACCGTCGACACAAGCAACTACTTGAACATTTTCTGAAATCCACTTGAGAAAAATATCACGACTTTTACTAAATTTATGTTAAAATATATGTTCTGAATATCACGTTTTATTTGACAATAGTCATTAAAAGATAATGTCAGATGTCTAATAACATTTGAAGCCTTAGACAACGTCCTCCAACTTTTTTTTTACTTTGAGACAAAAATGAAACAAAATTTTTGCTTATTTTTTTTTAGAGCAAAAGCTTAAATTGTTTTTATCTTGACTATAAAAAATCATTAAAAGAAATTTCTATGTATACTAAAACATAAATATTACGAAATTTTATTGTATATTTAAGTAAAAATTTTGATATTTTCTGAGGTAAGTTCTTAAAATAAAGTACAGTACTGGCTCGATTTTCCCAACCCCCCAAATTATTGCAACAGACAATTTTTTTTTTTGCATTTCAATCATTGTAATGTGGATTACTGTAACTTTCCGGTAATTGGAACAGGAAAGATATTTTTTCGGGCTGCAAAAATCGAGCTGGCATTTATAAATGCAACAAGGTAAACTTAAAATCGGTAACAATAACAAAAGAAAAAAAAAATAAAAATAAAAAATAAGTATTAAATGCCCCACCTTTACTTTTTATTTTAATAATCATACTGAAAAAACTAAATTCCACTGTTTTTTTTTTTAAGAAAAATATGTAAGAAAAAACCAAAACCTTTGCAATATGTACATACATTATAAACTATTCAACGTTTTTGAGACATTATTATGAATTTAAGCCAACATTAAATTCTGCTTGATCAGCATTTGTTGCACTTTTGGGTTCTATTGTATGACCAGCAATGATGGTTTCGTTTGTAATTTGACTATTCTCATTTAAATTATTGACAGCTAAAGAGCCATTTGTATTTTCTCGAAGTATTTGCTTACCATTATCACTTTCAATGCCAGGATGACGACGTTGCAAAAACATTTGCACAAAAACATGCAAAATGAATGCAATAAAAGCACCAACGCCAAATATTTCAAATGTATGACCAGGGCCAATGGAGGCAAATAATAAACCGCCTATAAAGCTGCCCGTTGAGACACCAACGCCTTCAAAAATTGCTCCCACAAGACCCTGTAAATAAATGAACATTATATGATTTTCACTTTATTGATACATTTCTTTAATACACACCTGCATGGTAGTTTCTGTACCTGGAGGCGCTACTATGCTGGCATAGGAAGCCATGGTGGCATAAAACAAACCAAACGTTACACCATTTAGTATTTCTATGGGTAAAACATGCCAGGGATCTTGTAACATTGAATATAAAATGAAACGTACACCAAATCCGAATAGCACCAGGCTCATAGCATTAATGTGGCCAATCTTTCTCAATATCCAACCGGAGAAAAAGAAAAATGGCAACTCACCGCAAAAGCATTGTATACACATGACTGCACCCTGTAAAGTTTTCATTGAGGTTTCTTCGCAACCAGCCAATTCTTCTAAATGCCAAAAGAGAAAATTCCAGATGAGAGCTGTGCCCAGACCTATGGAAATGCACCATATAAAGAATACGATACAGCGCACGGAAAGAAACATCTGACCAACATCTTTAAGAATATTGGGCGATAGATGAGTTTGAGTATGCTGCGATAGGAGATATAAAAATATTTGTTTTGAAAAAAAAACCTTTGAAAAAGAAAATAAACTGTTAACAAGAACATTTTTCTTTGGACTTAAATAACATTTTCGAGAAAACTTATGAATATATCATATCGATGATACGAGTACAGATTGTAAGTCAAACTTTTTTGTGATTTAATTAACTACATCAGGGGTGCCCAAGAGTTCTATATGGAAGATCAAACCCCAATACATTTAAGGAAAAACTATTTATTTAATATTTTTTGTTGTAAAAAGCAAAACATATTTATACCAATAAAAAATTATAAAGAGCTTGTTTTCTATGTTTCCTATAAATGTCGACATATAAATAGCTGGGAAACATAGAAAACAAGCTATTTATAAATTTCTTTTGGTATAAATGTCAGAAGCTAAAATAGCGAATAAAAAGTCAATTGTTCGAAACATATTTACATACATACGGCCGTATTCATAAAAAATATTGTATGTTTATTAAACAGTTATTTGACAAATTTCCCATAGAAACTTGTCAAATAACAGTTTAATAAACATAAAATATTTTTTATGAATAAGGCCAATAATATATAAGACAAAGTTGTTTGTGTATTTTTCATTGCTAGTGTTGAGAGCAGTATGTGTGTATTCGTATTAAAGAGGAGAGCCCTATAGATAAGTGCCTTTACACAAACATTGGAGCATCAAACGCATAGGAGTTGGACACTTCTGATCTACATAATTAATAGGTATTTTTTACAGGTATTTTTTCGCCTGTCCCAAGATACCGAACATTAACGTTCGCCAGTATAGTTTGAAGACTATTTATGAACTTTCTGTTGACAAGTTCATCTATCGTTTGCATTATATTAGCTATCAAATTTTTGTTGTTCAAAATGTTGGCGACCGTTAACGTTCGACATCGTAAGGTAGACCCCTCGTTTGAAGCAAAACATTTTGTAGAATTGAATTTAAAACTTACCCTTAATTTCAAAGATGCCAACACATCAAGAGCAAGTATGACCAAAGTCATCCAAAATACAATTGTATAATCTTTTTCAACACCTTTGGACATCTTATCCACCAAAAATCCAGCTGTGATGGAAAAAATACCCCAGCCCGCTGAGCCAAACAAACGCTGTTTGCCATACAAATGGGCACGTTCACCCAAAATAGCAAAACAGATTGCATCACCAATACTGGCCACGGCAGCCATACCAACCCACGATAATATTAACATACCAAAAAACCACCAGAACTGGTAAAGCCCCACGGCAGCTGTGTTATTTATGACGGGACTTTGACCCAATTTACTGTCCAAATATTCATCATAACAATTCAAGCTACAAGAAGCATTAAAATAATCCTTATCTTTGGGACAGTACATAGTGACATTTTGCCCGTTTATTTCTCCTTTTGCATGGGGTATCATAAAAAACATACACGACTTCTCTACATTCATGTGCCCCATATTCACTGTGGTCTTTATATCCATAGTAGTTGTTGTATTGGGTAGGCAATTTGTTGAGTTCAGCCAATTGTTACAGATTATATCCCACATAAAAGGTTTCGCTTGACAGGTCAGTTGGCATGTAAAGGTGCGATTGGCATAGTGTTTTTTTAATTCACTGTCCAAACATTTATCGAATTCGGAGCAGTAACGCAAATCATCGATACCTGCATGACAATGGAATTCAACAGCTATGGGTTCTTTTGGTATGGCAGGTGTAAACATAATTAGAAAGAAAGTAACTGCGGTAAGAATTTCGAAAATGATGAATAACAAGCGATGTCGTTGATAACTGAAAAAAAAAATTTAATTTCAAGCAAAAAATTATGGCTGCAACAAATTTATGCTGCTGAATATTTTTATTTAAATTAAAGCAATGCTGGATAAACAATCATAACATAATTTAATATAATTTATAATAAATAAAACGTATTCAGCAAGCTTAAAAACTTATGAAAACCCGCAGCGTGGCTTATTATAAAGAATCAAAGGGGTAAGATTTGCTATCTTTTAAATATTCATCGAATGGGACAAGCAAATCAGCCTTTGAAGATATGTATATGATATCAACAATTGTTTAATTATAATTAAATTCAGCTAGCTGAGTTAATAACTTAGGTATTTAGCAACACAAAAAGTTACCAAAGTTAAAATTTTTTCAACTATTAAATAAAATGATGGTTAATTAATCAAGATGCCATGCAGAACATATTTGGGCAAGTAGATCTAATATTTTTGTTTTTACATTTCTCAACAACTTTTACAACTTAGCTAAATATGTTATATGCCTATATTTTATCACAAATTGTAAGATTTCTGTTGTATTCAGCTAGCTGAATTACATAAAATGTAATTCAGCAACACAAATAATTGAAATAAAAGAAAAAATAGTGCTTGGAACTACTGAACGTGATAAATATTATTGAAGAAATCATTTGGCTTACTAAAAATAACCAAAAAGATAAGACTATTTTTTATATACTCGTCGAATGGGAGAAATTTGCCAGCCTATGTAGAAATGTATGTTTTACTACAAATTGTTTGATTTTCATTAGATTCAGCTAGCTGAATAAATTAGCCATTCAACAAGACAAAAAGTTACCAAAATTGTAATTTTTTCAACTATTGAACAAACTTATTTTAGTTAGTTAATTCAAGATGCCATGCAGAACTTATTTGGACAAGTAGACATTAGGTATTTTGTTTTACATCAACTTTTACGAATTATCTTAATATGTTTTATGTCTATATTTTTACACAAATTGTAACATTTCAATTGTATTCAGCTAGCTGAATTACAAAAAAATGAATTCTGCAAGCCAAATAATTACTATAAATGATAAAATGGACTCTGAAACTGATAAATATTATTGAAAATCATATAACAATTTTGAAAATCACATTTCCTCAATAACAAAAGTGTGTTATATAAAATTATTTCTAGCATTCATGATTTCGAGACATTCCCGAAATTAATTATATATCTGTGGCCTTACGTCGAGATAAGACTAGAAAAACTTTTTATGAAAAATTTCAATGAAAAACTATATTTAAGAACAAATATAAATAAACCAAAATTTTGTCAATAATACAAAAAAATATTTTTACAAATAAATTAAAAACACATAATTATCCAAATTAGATGCCATTTTTTCAAATTTAGAAATTCTACTAAGTTGTTATGTTAAAACACCACAGATATGTTCCCGTTTTCTGTTATGCATAAAGAACTCCTGAATGCGGCTATATCACCTCGTCGGAAGGTTGTGATTAATATCTTCCACTAAAATTTAAATGATGTTCAGAGAGCTATTCAGCTACATATGTCACAATGACGAGCAACTCGTCTAGAAAATTTCTATGAAAATTAGTTAATTTTTTTTAGTGATTTCCATGTAAATTTTTTTTAGAAGAGTGGTCGTCTGTGTTCTACGAACAGCACATTAATTATATAATTTTATTTAATGCCACGTTTACAAGCAAACGTCACGTCGAGATAATTGAAATAGAATAGAAAAGCACTAAAAAAAAGTTGAGTACTTTTCATACAAATTTTCTAGACATGATGTTCGTCTGTGCTGTGGAAACAGCACATAAATAATTAATGCATAAGGATCAACGAAAATAGTGTATGAAAATAAATTTGAAATTTTCTCAATTTTAAATCGAATCTCTCAATATCATTAGAAATTTTCTCATCTATAACTTTTTCTTGTCAATTCAGCTAGCTGAATTATATTCCGTAAGAGAAGCCTGAGAGTTTTTAGTTAAAATATTATATAAAAAAAGCTTTAATTAAATAAACAACTTAATTAAAATCAATAATCATTTAATGATGCATTGAAAAAAAGTACAAATCAAATTTAATACTTATATGTATATATATACATAAATACATGCATAATAATGCATATACATACATATATAGTCTCATGCTTCTATCGCTTCAGATATTCATTAGAAATGAGTTTGCTGTACATGCTAGTGCATACATACATACTTTTAGTAAAATATTTACAACGGAACTGATAACGATATTAATAAATAATACACACAGTTATAAAAAATACAATAGTATAGCATGTTATTGGTCTCTAAAGCTTACCGATCGGCTATAAAACCAAATATTGGTTTTGCCATAATGCCAATCATAGGCAATATTGTATACATGGTACCCACAACCACACTGGAATAGCCCAACTGTTTGGCTAATGTAGGCATAAATGGTACAACCGGTGCAGTACCTAAAAATAAACAAGAAAAATAAAAATTCAATATTTGCAAGATGAATAAATGTTTAAAACAAAACAGTAATGGCAGCAAAAGTTGGTGCTATTAATTTTGTAATAATTATTACAGTCATAAACCAGGAAGCAATGAGAAACACAAATTAAATAATATTATCATCGTTGTAAGCAAATATTAAGTTTCAAAATGCCAGTGAAAATATATAAACATGCAGACAGCCAGCCCTACTTTATCATCAAACTGTAAAAAAGTTTGTAAAAATTTGTTCTGTAAATTCTATTGAAATTGTTTTAGTTAAGTACAGCAGACAGATAAAAATTAAAATTCTCTATTTGTAATAAATGAAAAGGTTAAATAAGTTTTGTGTAGATTCGGGATTTTTTAATAATAAAAAAAATATTACACTGTGTAGCAATATTTTATTGAATATTGTATATCTATATGTTGGTATGACAAAAAATATATTAATTCAGCTATTTGCATAACTTTGCTTTTTCGAATATTGTATATGCAAATGTTGGTATGACAAAAAAAGAATAATTCAGCTAGCTGAATAACTTGTTGGATTACAATTGCCGAAGTTTAGAATATGTACTAAAATTAGTTTAGCTAACTGAGTTTACACATTTTTTTTTCCATATATATATATAATGGTCATGATAAATAAAATACCTTGTTCTACTGCGCGAAAATTGTTATTGAATATCTTTAATTAAAATTGAACCAATTCAGCTAGCTGAATCAATTATTGTCGAGTTAAGTCCATCGCAGCTTAGTAATTTTAATTCATATAAACACAATTCGCAAAGCTGAATTAAATATTTCTTTATTAAGGCTTTACTTTTTTTATTACGGCACCATTAACTTTCGAAACAGTATACATATGTATATTATGACAAGCAAAGTAAACTGAACAAATTTCTTGCTTTTAACTCAAATCAACTTGCGAAAGTAATTATTATTAAAATGGATGTTGAAACATACTGATGTTAACTTAATTCAGTTAGCTGAATATATTGCATATGCACTTTAATTCCTAAATTTTGCAGATATATTTAAAATAAATCTAATTCAGCTAGCTGAATTTGATTAAAACTAAAATAAATATGCTTTTTGTCTACCTTTGTTTTAAGTTCCAACACAAAAAAGTACACATCATTTTCAAACTCCACTAAATAACTGGTTAAATATTACTAATTGCAAAAACATTCAGCTAACTGATTTATAAATGAATTTTAATTAATTCTGAAAGCTGAAGAGTTGATACAATGTACATATGTATTTCTTGAATGTAATATTTACTTCTTTGGCACATTCAGCTTGCTGAATGAATGAAAATTTATAATTTATTTTTATATACATATTTACAAAGCTAGTTAATTGGGTAATTTTTATTGAGTGTGATTCAAGTCAAATGCTAATTCAGTTGAAAAATTTTTTATTTGTGTTTAAAAATAAATAAGCGAGAAACATTCTGATACAAATTCAACTAGCTGAATATATAATTGGATCACATCTTTTATAATGAATTCGCATTAAATTGGCTGCTGAATTGAAACTTTTCAGTCTCTAATTTTAAAAGTTTACAAACAATTTTATAAAATTAGATCGTCTAACTTCAAAAATTTAAGCAAAACTACAAGTAATTGTCAAAATTTTTTATTAAAATCCAACAAACAAAAAAAAAAAACAATTTAGCTGTCAGAGTATGCGACTTTTGTTTTTTCTTAAAAACTTTCTGTTTTTATATTAATTTTTTAAATTTTAACGTTTTCCTTATTAACAAAATGCATATGTGATTCAATATGAGATGAATATGGATAGAAAAAAATTAAACGCTCGGTGGCTGAGTGGTTAAGGCAGCTCATGATCATGATACGTTATGACCTGAGTTCAAATACCAGTGGGTGCTGATGAGTAGTGTAGCGACTACGAACTAGCTAGTTTGTCCCCCAGCTAAAGATTTGATGATTATTAGTTTTCTTGTCTTCTTCAATCAAAAATTATTGATCACAGCAAATTTGTATTGTAAAAAATCCTTCTTAAGAAAAAACTTAAGAAAGGAAAAAACTTGAACCTGTTGTACAAATGTACAAACCAAAAAGTTAACGTTTTCCGTTTCTGATGAAAAGTATATCTATCTATTAGATTTGGTTAAAATTGCAGGCAAATGAAGTGCATATGTAGATATGTATGCATTTGATTTTGAATTAGAATTTGTTTTAAACTCTTTTGTTGTATCAAGATAAGGATGGATTTCTTTGTTTTAGCAGTAAAATTTTATGTGGATGAAAAGATTTCTTTAAATTATTTCTGGAACGTTTCTAACAGTTGATATGTAGATATGTATGCATTTGATTTTGAATTAGAATTTGTTTTAAACTCTTTTGTTGTATCAAGATAAGGATGGATTTCTTTGTTTTAGCAGTAAAATTTTATGTGGATGAAAAGATTTCTTTAAATTATTTCTGGAACCTTTCTAACAGTTGATCGTTCGCAAATGTTTATAAAATCAATTAAAAATAATATTGATTTGTTGTTATCAAATCAGTTAATGCAAAAGAGAAAAAGAATATTGAAATTTTAGATGCATGTATTAGTACGTACTTGTATTGAAAAAACAAGAACTAAAAACATTTCTGTTCCAGTTTACTAATAAAGATAAAGTCAGCTGCAAATAGAATCCGTTGTCATGTGCAGCAATTGCTTTCGAATAACTAAATACGTAATTTAAATCACTGCTTCAAATTTTACGAGGCGTATCAAAACTAAATTGATGAATTTAAATTTTTCATATTTTTTTTTCTGTGTTTGATCAGCATAAATTTATTTACTTGATATTTTTGAATTGCCGAAAAAATTAAAATCAACAGCATTGGGCAGAAATGGTGACCAATCAGTTTACTTTTTTCTAAAAAAAAAACACTGTATTTTTTATTTATATTTTGAAAGTAAAAAATATATATACATACATACATATCTCATATGAATATATTTGCAATGAATTAAAAAATAAATTTTAATTACAACAATTCACTTTAGGTGTGAAAAATTTTATTTCAACAAATGAGTTTACCAATATTTATTGCTTTAAGAAATATTTATACAAATCAAAAATATCCGTTTTCTGAGAATCTTATAAGTATTGGCGCTGCTCTAAGCATCAGAGGACTTGAGGATATTTGAAAAATATTTTACAATATTAAGTTTTACATTGAATTTTTCAAATAATCGAATGAAGTAAATTTTTGTCTTGAACTTCTTAATTTATGTATCTGAGGAAATTTAGCCAGCTGAATAAAGGAAAAATTAAAAACAATATTTTTTAGTCAAGCATCTAACTATGAAATATTCAAATTCAATTGGAAATCTTCAAATTCAGCTGCATGAATCCGTAAACAATTATTTTGAGATTTTATTATATAGATATATAGATTATAAATAGACTAATTAATTTATTGTTTTTATATTGAATTGTAACTAAATTATTAAATCTATTAATAAAAGAAAATAAATAAATAACAATTATTTTGACAAAAATGTTGGAATGCAGCCTAGTAAAATTGTTTGTTAATTAATTTCTTCTAAATTTTTTAGCTAGACTTCTTTAATTGTTTTTGTTTTTTTTTTATAAAAAAAAGCTTTAACAATATGTTATTTTTGATATTTCGATAACAGTTTGTTATGATGTTTAACTTAAAAATTTAGAAGAAATCAATATAAACAAGATTAAATAATACGAATATTGAGTTTGTGAATTAAAATAAATTCAGGGAGTTGAATTAAAATAACAAATAATTTAATTCCGATATTTTTAATGATGCTTACAATCCATCCTGTCACCCTGCTTTGGCTTGACATTAAGTTCTGGGACGCTCTGTATAGTCCTAACTGGCAAAACAAGTTATAAGGCAATAGTGCATACACATCAAATTTGAGTCGTCAAGCCTTGAGTTTGTGGGAGAACGGGGAAAAGAGAATGGAAAAGGATGCAGACTTGACGGTGCAATAAAATGTTAAAAAATATGAAAACTTAAAGGCAGAAAATAATAAACTTGACGACACAAATGAAAGTTCAAAAACGTAAATACAAGTTCAAAAAGAAATCGAAGCAGAATTGATCAAGAAAACCTGATGTGTATAAACTGCGACTTCGATTGTAATTTTAATTTCAGTAAAAATCTCTTGCCTGTTTAGTTGAAAGTTGGTTGTAAGCGTAGAAAGTGTGAGTATGCTAGTAAAAAAAGTTTGAGTGCGTTGAGGTTATCGAACTTGCACCTTCACGTGTAAGCGCTCGGTTACACCGATTCTATAATTATTTCAGTCACTGCTTATTCAACAATAGTTTTTTTTTTTTTGACAAAAAAGTAACAAATTTATTTGCTCATATCAATTTCTTTATTTTGACTGATGTGAATTAACTGCTCATAAACAAACAAATATATACAAATATACATTTGTTTGTTTATTAGCCATTAATAAGTTTGGGCACAATTTCAGTAATTTACAAGCAATAATAAAACGGCGATTCAAAAAAAAAAAAAAAAAAAAAATTAAAAAAAGTATCATTTATAAATAATTAAACATACGAGTCGCGTGAATGAGATTGTTTGTACAGTAGCATTATTGAAAAATTTGTATATGTCGTTTGTTTAATAAGCTTCAAATTGATTTAGTTAGGTAGTCATATTTTAAAGATAAATGTAATAGATTTTTTGAGAAAATTTCTTGAAATCTCCTACTTTTAAGGCAATAACACATCTTTTTTATTGCAATTCAAAACATAATTTTTTAACGTAAAACAACTGAAGACCATAACCAATTTAATTCAGCTAAATTATTTATAATATGTGTAATTGTTCGAGCTTAAGGTCTTTCTTGGAATTTTTAGTTTTTAATTATCTGGCAATATTTCGCTTTCATTTGGATAGCTTCTTCAGGCCAAGGCGAATTCATAACAGGTATATGCAAGAGCAATAAATACAACACTACAAAAAATACATCTTTTTCAAACGTCAAGAAATCATATAAACACAAAAAGAAATTAAAAAAAATGAAAATGAAAAAATATATAATAAAAAAATTTACAAGAAAAGACAAAATTTTAATTATTTCGTGAAACTTAAAGTCTCAAATCTTAGAGCTTGAAAAGGTGAAAATGGCCAGCCAGATTGGGGAGGATTCTGCACAATATCTGGCGCTCAAGATACAATACATAATATAAAAAATTGTTTTAAATTTTTTTTCCTATTTTGTTTTAATTATGCCTTTGACATCTGAAACAGATTAAAATTAAAAAAAAGTTATCAGCTGCGCTGTCAATTTCACCTGTTATGAATTCGCCTTGCTTCAGGCCAAATAATATTTATTTAATTTCAATTTGTAGAATATTTGAAAAATTAAAACAAAAAAAACAAATAATTATTTGTTTTTGTTGTTTTAATTTTCAAATATTCTACAAATTGAAATTAAATAAATATTATTTGGCCTGAAGAAGCTATCCAAAGGAAAGCGAAATATTGCCAGATAATTAAAAACAAAAAAAAAAAACTAAAAATTCCAAGAAAGACCTTAAGCTCGAACAATTACACATATTAAGAAAGGAAAAAACGGTCGAAATAAAGAAATAATAAGTAAATTATTTATATCAATATTTCTATAAAATATTTTTAAATAAAAACTTATATGGACTACTTAATCCAATTAGGCATATAATGAATTTCAAGATTTTCTTAAATAATACTGCTGGCTGAATTTTGATATTCAATGCTCCAAAATAGAATTTAATGTTCAGCATAGCTGAATAAAGATTTCATAGCTGAACAAAGATTTCATAGCCAAATTTATGTTTTTTATGAGAAACATGTATCGAAAAACATTTTTTTAACAAATTCTGCAGGCTGAATTGGATTTTAACGACTTTTTAAGACGAATATGTGTAATTACTCTGATTTGTATATTTTTTACTCTTTTTGTGTTCTCATTTACTGCAACTTGGGCAAACGAACAGCATTCAGTAAAGTGCAGTCAAACACAGTACAAATTTTTACAAACTTTTGGGTAAATGAACAGACATTCCATTTGAAAAGTTGTCAGATGACTTTACTAATGTTTTTTACAAAAGAAATGTTTTGAGGTAACAGACGACATGTAGACATTTTACATTGGGAAAAATTACATCTACATCGTTAAAAACATGTCGTGTGTTTGTCTGCTTTAGATTGGAATTTAATATTTTTGTTTTTACTCGAAAGTGCAATCACTTACATTTTTTATATGAACTCTTACGTGCTGTTTCCGGTTATTTTTTTTATTATTATAAAACAATTGTATAATAAATTATATTTTACATAGAATTCATGGGGTCGTTTCGTTTCGTTTGCGTAAATTTGTCCTTGCTTTTTCAAATAAAATTTTGACAACTATTCGTAAATTCTACAAAAAAAAAAAAAAAAAAAAAAAAACATGTTGATGTTTGTTGGTGTTATATTTATTGTAATTCTGCAAGTTGCCAATTGTTTATACTTGACGTACAATTAAAAATATGTTAAAATAATATTATATTAAAAATAGTTACTTACAAAGTTTGAAAAAATTAATTTCAAAACAATTTACGAAAAATGTACGGCTTTTGAAGCAATTAAGTGAGAAGTCATTTAACCGCTAATCCGTTGACAGATTCACTGACGCAATTAAAATAAATATTCTTTAAGAAAACGAGTCAACCTTCAACAGTGCGCAGTTATGTATATATTGCCATGTGAGACAAATGGCTATTATTTGCCAAATTTAAACTAAAAAAAAGAACGACAAGAGAAGTGATAGTTTTACAAGGTATACCTAAACCAAGATAATCTTTATGACTTGGGCTATCTTTAGGCGTATTAATTATTATTTGTTTTATATTATTAAATAACTAAACTTAGCGATTATTTTGCGAGTTTTATTTATTCTCTGAAAATATTATTTATAAAAAGCTTATAAAATCAGTAATAACAAAGAATTCTTAATGTGTGAATTTATTTAATAAAGCTGTAGATTTTTTCTTTCGATTTGCTTGAACATGTACCTACCTAGTTTGATAAAAAGAAATAAAAAATCAAAATCTACATTTTGAATTTGAATATATGTAGTTATGCCCGCTTGCATCTGAAGATACCATACGTACATATGTATGTACATACATATATGCCTACTATTTACGTGCATAGTTTTATTAAACGGAAACAGAAGTTATTTTTAAAATTTGTTTGTTAATCTTTATTTACTTTATTCCTAGTATTAAGAATCTACATTTAAGAATTTTGTATTGTAGTTATTTTTTTAATGTATTTTTTTTTTCTTTTTTAAGAAAAAGCTGATGAAATAATTAGTTATTTTTGTTACTTACCAGCATTAAATAAAAAATAATGCGCCTTCATGGGCAGCAAATCTTTGTCGATTTTTGGTCTCATGTTTGATTGAAGTCTTGTTATTTGTTTGTGTCGTTTGAATATGTATGTATATATTATTTTAAAGGAAGTTCACTTATTATTAGTTATAGGATTAAATGTTAAAATTGACATATGTATATGTAAAACAATTACACGTTAATTATAAAATGCGATTACTAAAAGCAAAATTGTTGCTTAGTGGCTGGCTTTACAATAGTACTGGTAACGGCAACAACAAAAATATATAATAAATCAACACTTTTTTAATAATTACGGGGTCAATTTGAGACATTTAGTTGGACGAACTCATCAGCAACAGAGATTTTAAGCGATTACGACCGCATGCCACAACAAAAAAAATTTTCATAAAATATTGTGAAAAGAATTTTTTCACATGTATTTTTTATACTATGTCATTAACTTGTAAATTCCAAGAATTAAAAACTGGATAATTATTATTTAACAGCGCCGATACAACGTTCCTCTTTGGTGTTAATATGATTGTAGTATTTTTGTTAGTAAGAAGCCTCTTAGGAGTTTTAACTTAAATTTAAAGCCTTTAAAACTAAATTATAAGTTATATTTAATGTTAAAACACATCTTGTACGTATGTTTGATTTAAAATAATTAATAAAACTAAACACTTAATGGGTCGGTCTTATTAATAAAAAAAACAACCATATAAGATTTTGACAAGTTGTTAGGAAATCCACCAAAAATGTTGCGAGCGAAAGATAAACACAGAACTTGAGATGCCAGATGAGAACAAATGATGATTAAGTAAAAACTTATTATAAACATGTTGATTATAATGTTATGCGTTTGCCTTAACCGCCAAAATAGAAACTAAAATTGAAAATAGTGAAGTAATTAGTTATTTTAAAATAAGTTTTTGAAAACAATATGAAAAGTGATTTTTTTTTTGTATTTTGTAAATTCCTTTTTGTAATCGGCAAGCAGGTAAGTTCCATTTATACGCTGTTCATTTTCAACATTTGAGTGCCCAGACTGCACAAAAAAACTATAGTAATCAAATCTAACAAAAATTTTATCTGTTCGAAAATTTCAAAATCAATAAATTAATAATTTTATAGAAAATTCTGAACAAAACCAATTCAAAAGAATAAAATGTTTGATATTTTATATGTGTAGGTAAATAAAAGCAAAGTACTTAGAAACATATTACATTGCTGGAGGTTTAGAAGGATACAAACTTTAATCAGTTACTTTAGTGATATTCTACTATAAAGCTGAAAATGTTACATGAATTCTTTTCACTTTTGTCAACCCGTGCGATGCAATTTTAATTGAAGATTAACGTAAATAACACAATATTAATCTAAAATTTTCTAAATTAACCGCCTTTATAGGCTAAACTTTGGCCGTGGGAACATTTTTTGAAATATTTTTCTCTTAATTTCGGTGCCAGTGGAGGTGATTGACTTAATTGGAACTATTTTTCATATTGACAAATGTTTCAATAATCTTTCAGAGGAGAGATGGTTGTATTAAAGTTAGCAACCAGTGCAACATATAATATATGGGAATATTTATATGTTACATACAAATAAAAAAACATTGTTGCGATCTTAACCCTTTCTTTAATAAACCAAATTTAGTAAACATTTTTTTTTTCTTTAAATGTATTTTTATATATTTTTTAAAAGAAAAAAAACATAATTTTGATTTTTATACATAATTAACTAGGGAAAATCAAAATCATACCAGAGATTTGTTCTAATCATATATATGGCTATAATGTTGTTGATAGACATGAATATAATTTTCTTTTTCTTGTTGAGACATTTGAGCTATCAAATCATCATTGATTTGATCTAAAGGATAAGGTCGGCCACCAGCTAAAACAGAAGGAACATCATCATCAGCTTCTTCCTCAGACTCGGAGTTAATAAAGTTATTATAATCGGTTTTAGCTACAAAAAAAAATTAATTTTTAGCATTGTAGAACGCTGAGAAGTAAATTAATACTTACGTAGTTTAGTATTGTCTAAATCATTGTCATCATCGCTTGAATCACTTGAGGCTGCATTAGATTTAATGCCCTTCATATGGTTTTCTCTTTGTCCAGGCTGCTTTTCATGCTGCAGCAAAACAGCCATAATATCTTCTTGTTCTTTTTTGCGGTTGCTATTTGATGTGGAGGTAGATGAGCCATATGCTCCTGGTTGTTGAGAGTTTTGTGCAGCTTCGTTTAAAATATGATCCGCAATATCACCATTATCTTCAGTTATAACCGTACTCTCAGTCATCCAAATAGGACGTGCTTTGCGTTCGGCCACAGTCTCAGATACATCATCACCTCCAATACTAATATCTACGCGGGTTTCTTCAACAGCGAAGCCTTGATTGCGAGTTGCTTCGCCGGACCACATTTGACCTTCCCCTCTTTGATTGGCGGGCTTATTAAGTCTAGTTTACAGAAAAAAGAGATACAAAACTGATATACATATTAAACCAGATTTAAAAAAATTACCCTCTTATAGTATCAATATCCACTGGTTCAGGTTCTAATATTTCTGGCGCCAATTTAATGCCCTCTACCTCTTTTAAGAGATCGTATAATGGTTGCAGTTGCTCATTAAAACGTGCTAGCATTAAACGTGAATCTTTTTTAGGCATAGCCGAGCTATCCTCCTCAACAGTACTGCCACAATAGGTGCAACGAAATTCTTGTGTGGTAAAGTCAAATAATTGATCCGCTTCCAAGTCTGTAAATGTCTTATTACAGTTCGTACATTTAAAACTAGCTCTGCTAGTGGCATCACGTTCTTCGGTTTCCATACGCTTACGCATCAAATCCAATTTATATTTTACCACATTTACAAAGGTTTTATAGTTAATGAAATAATAATTGACTTTTTGTGCTTTCCCATCAGGTCCTGTTTCCATTTTTAAACGTATTTGTATAAATTTGTCGTTACGCAGGGTGGATATTCGAGCACGCATTTGTTTCTTTTCAAAACGTAGTAGTTCGGCAATATCGTCTTCTTTCATACATGGATTACGTACTAGCATGTCAATAATTAAAGCATCCTCGATAGTATAAAAACCACGCACTACCAGGCGGGCAAGCTGTTTTAAACTACTAGGCACTTCTGTGACATATTTGACTTCGCCACTTGATGCAGTAGCGTTCGTAGAAGACATTGTGAAAGTGAAAGGGAATTAACAAGGAACTGAAAAGAATTGTATTTTAATTTATATGTGGTTTAACATTTATGACTAAAAATGCAAATTGGATATTATGATATCGGATTAAAATGAAAATAGTTTTCTCGATAGGAGTGGGAAGATGTTTTGAACCTGTTTATATAATGAAATAGTTTGGCGTAGATTAAAAGTTTTGTCCCAAAGGCTAAAGGTAAATACTTAAGCATAAAATTTCAAGGGCGATCACAGTATAGACCCATGCAGTTCTCTGATATAAAATTTTAAAATGTGCCAATCAATACTTTACATAAAAGTTGCATCTCTAACGCCTTAATATTTTATTAGCAGCAGCATATCGCTTGTCCTCATATAAACATTATTTAATTAAATTAATCTGGCAAGCTTTGTAGTTGTATCTCTCTCTGAACACTTCTCACCACATGTTGCTAACAATTTTTTATGTTTAGCCATATTCAACTTACTAACATGTACTCAATCTGAGATGACATTTGTTGTCAGTCGGATTTTATTTTGGTTAATTTCTTACCTCGCCTAGTGTTGTGTTGTTACTGTAGCTGTGCTATCTGGCTGTCGTTCGTTGGTTGTGTGTGGATTCTTTGGAAAAAAAATTTAGCAATTTTATGTTGGAGCACTTTTTTACCATCTATTAACAAAGAAAACGAAAAATCTTCATATAACTCGGCATAATGTTAGGCTTAAGATAATTTGTATGGTGTTTTTGTAAGGATTTGTTGACTTTATTATGGAGAAAATTAATTTCTGTTGCAGACGTGAATAAAAAAGCACACCGACCGCAAAAATATGCGAAAGGCGACACAGGGCGCTTAGACATCTTCTAAAAATGGGTTTGAGGGAAGAATGTTGAATTTGACAAACAGCTGTTCGGTGTAATAGGATTAATTATTTTTGTAACAGTCTGTATTTAATCAAATTTCACCACAATTAAGCCGTTAAATTGAAACGCGTTGGCAGATATAAACTGAAATTTTGGCTTAAATAAATGTGGATAATAAAAAAGGTAGATTTTTTAAACAAAATAGTGTTTTTTATTGATGTGGACCTCATACACTTTTTCTGTAAATGGAATTAAAATTTTTATTATTGCTTTTGGCTGCTGAGTCCCGAAAAATAAGAAATTTATGTGTGCTTTGTAATAAAAAGATCATATCGAGAATTTTTTTTACTTGTTTCGAATGTAGAGACGTTCGACATGTGCCGCGTTTGTACGGTCATATCGAAATTCAGTAAGCGGGTGTCAACTGAAAGTTGTCTGTTGAGAACAGTGGCGTCATTTCGATAAAGGGGAGCAAAACTGAAAAAGTCACGGACTTATTGACCTGACTTTGTGTTTACAATTATCCAAAGAAGTTTACTTCTTTCGTAAAATAAGATTTGAAATAACTTTTGACTTCTTAGTCTCAACTCTTATATATAAGTATATAGTTTACTCATACTAGGTACTAATTTTGAATGAATGGAAATATTGCTTTAAATTTGTGTTTCATCTTCTAGTTGCATAATTTTTGACCTAAAAAAATTAAAAGTTAAACATTTTAAGAGATTTTTTTTCTAAAATTAAGACTCTGTTTTGAAAAATGAAGATTGTTCGACTGAAATTACGTGCAGCACTGTTTAAAACATATTTAAAAACCACTGTGCTAAAGGTAAAAAAGAGAAGATAAAAAAGAAGCGTTAATTCATCGATCATACGCTTTGTTGGCAAAATTTGTTTAATCTGTTATTTTTAGCTATAAAAGTTGGAAACGGTAATAATAATGTTAAGTGAAGAAAAGTTTTTTTTTTTTTTTTTTTTTTTTTTTTTTTTTTTTTTTTTTTAAGGTTAGTAATAAATTTTGCACTGGAAAATGTTTCAGAATATTTCTTATTAACCAAATTTCTAATTAATAAAAATTATGCTGTATAGACGTTTGCATTTTTGTGTAGATAGGGAAAGATATTTTAAAAATTGTATGAAAAAGTAAGTATAAAAAAATTTCACACTTTTTAATTAAATTCATTGTTTTATTAAAAAAAATTTTAATTTGTTTTACAGGGTGTTCTGTATCTCAACGTCAAGTCCAAACAGGATGACAAGGTTGATTATGACCTTCATGAGAAAACTCAGAAAAAAACATCTAAAAATTCATTTTATTCAGATCACATGGCTTTTATTCGCACAAACCCATGTATTAAAAAAATGATTTTTTTTTCTGATTTTTCCCATGATGGTTACACTCAATCTTTTTATCCTGTTTCGGCTTGACTTTGAGTTCTGGGACATCCTCTATAACGAATTAAAATATTGTTTTAATAAAACAATGAATTTAGTTAAAAAGTCTGAATCTTTTTTTAATAACATACAATTTTGAAAATATTTTTCCCTATCTACAGACATGTGCGCACTAGAATTTTGGTGAATAAGAAATATTCTGAAACATTTTCCAGTGCAAAATTTGTTACTTATCTTAAAAAAAAGAAAAACTATTTCTTCACTTAACATTATTATTACCGTTTCGAACTTTTATAGCTAAAAATAGCATGAAAATTGAAAAGAAAAGTTATCCTTGTCAGTAATAAACTTATCTAAAGAGGATTTATTTCTTTTCTCTATCTTTTATTTCACTTTTCTTAATAAAATACAATAATGTAAGTATTTAAAAACAGCTAACCTTTCTCCTTTGAAAGTGAAGTAAATTCTTTTGTTTTGGAACAATGTTTCTTTTATTAAGTTATTTTTTTTCAGTTTCCGTTTGGTTTAGGAAAAGTTCAATACCACTTTGTATAAAGAAGTACACAGTTTTATATTAATACTTATGCGCACATATGTGTTCGTATGTATATGCTCCCATATGTTAAACTCAGTTTTTATTTCTTTAAGAACTTACATATGGACACACATGGAGATGTACGTATATATGTATGTACGTAAGTCGTAAGCTGCCTAGACACAATGTCGTCAAAATGTTCTATTAAATATTTTATTAACTTATGTAAACACACACAAACCTTTCCAATACAAGAAACATCATTGAACGCTGTTCCTTAAGCTTTAAGGCAAACAACATTTAATATACTTATGTATGTAAATAAATACGTAAAAATAAAGCAAACTCAGCAAAAATGTTTAATAAAACATATGAAAGTTCATATTGTTGTAACTAAAGGGGGTCTCAGCAAGAGTGCATTTTATCATTTAAAAAAAAAAAATAAAAATAACACGTTGTGTTGCGTTGTAAATTAGACATGTTTTGATTAAATTTGGAGTAAAATATCCATCAAATGGGATCAACGATTATAATGATAGGCCGTTACACTTTCCATGAAATTTCCTATGACGTTTTCACTGAGAAGTGGCTGTATCTCTCCGATGACGCGTTGCATCAAGGACTTGATCTCTGAAATTGTTTTTGGTTTATTCGGTTGACCTCGAGATTATACAAAACCCGAAAGAATGTAATCGCACAGCATTTAATCGCATGATTTTTTCATCCTGTTAGCACCGGAATTTCTTACGATTTATTTGTTCTGTAACTCGTTGCTGCAATAAATCAATTCTTTCATAAGCAGAGTGGCAGATTTCGCCGGCTTGACCAGTCACGCTGCCTGACCAAAATCCCAGAAACGTTATTTAGGGTTACCAAAGTTTAGTTGAATAAAAATAATAAAATTTAACCACAATAACCGAAAAATGGTTACAGTTTTCTAGGCTTTCCTTAAATTTGCATAATTTTCAATCTGCATGGGATAGATTTCTTTTCTGATTTTTCTCATTTTGGTTACAATCAATCCTGTCACCCCGTGTTGAGTTGGATGTTTGCAAATAACTTTATCTATTTATTAGAATATAAACGTCGTAAAGGAGCTGTGGGCTGGGGAACAGCTCTCGAGTCATCGTAATTATTTCTTAAGTACGGTCAGGCTTGTCGTTGTTGTTTGGCTTTCGAAAGTTTTGCGTCTCACTCTCATTGGTTAACTGTCAACTAACTGCATTAGCTTACAGTTTTTTTGAGGTATTTCGTTATTAACCACACGGTAACTTCTTATGCGAAGGCATAGGTCGGTACAGTTAGTCACAGCGCCGCAAAACATTACTGTTAACACCATTGTGGGCATAAGGTCTACGTTACTCCGAGCATGCTGTGCATCCTATACTTTGCAAATTTATTTGCAACTGTATAGCTACAAATACAAAATAGAATATAAAATCTCAAAAATCATAATTTTGAGAAAAAAATCTTCAAATCTTATTTTGCTTGTAAAATCTTTCAGAATTAAGGTAAAATCTTCATTCAGGCATCCTCAGGCAACACAACGGGACCAACTAGGACCCATGTGGACCGAATTTCCAATAGCTAGCAAGCTGGTCAATCTAACCTAATCTCTTTTAATGTCAGTTGACAAAGGCGATGGATGACAAACAAGTTTTATTAAAGTAGCCGTAATACGAGTATACGTTTTCAACAATCTTGTTCGCTTGTGTGATCTGAATCTTAAAATATCGAGTTTTACTGTTATGTATGTACATACATACATATACGAGCACACAGAGTTCAAAATATTTGTTTGGCCTTCTAAACCTTACACTAATAAAACGTTTAACTACTTTGCTTTAAACTTAATTTTTTTTTTGCTTTAATTGTTCTAAAGTTTGAAGTAGTGAGCACCTTTAATAAAAAATACGCATATCTTGTAATCAATATCCAGGCATTAACTCATTAAAAATGACACTTCATTATTCAAACTGTGCTCTTCCGCTTTACATATGTTTTTGTTTTTGTAACAGCTGTAATTTTCCTTTTTCTATCAAAAGGATTTACTTAAAAACTATTGCTGTGTTTTAAACGTTTTGTTTTCGAGCGCCACTTTGACGTCAGCAGACACAACAAATAATGAATGAAATGCCGTTATTATAAGCAGTAATCAACAACCATTTCTATGCAATACCATGCAACCATAATGAACTTTTAAACGTAAGTGAAAATAAAAAACAAAGTGTTATTAAAAAAAAAAAAGAAACACAAATACAATACTAAAACCGTTTAGACATTTATTGCGAGGGCGTACAAATATCTATAGACAATTTTTCTTTAAAGAAATAACGGTTAAAGAAAAACAACAGAACACAAGCACAATGCAGCATACACGCACAAGGTTTAAAATACGTCACGTAAAGTATAAATAAAAAATGGTTAACATCTCTTGTTTTTTGTTCTCTTTTTCAGGGCGACTTTAATGTTGCCAGATTTGCTACTTTTATTAAAATGTTTGGGACCAAAATCAAACCACATATATAAATACGAGTGCATTCATACATATAGGCTCATATACATATATAAAAAAAGACGCAACAACGCCATGTCTTTTGATATATACGTACATATGTAATCGTGTACTTTAAAGGGAAAAGTATTCTGTATAATAAAAATAAAAACACTCGTGTATGCATGTACATATATCCGATTTCATTCATATCTCAATCATATGAATCTATATCACTTTTAAAAGCCACTCATTAACTTACACAATCGTGTGATCTACCAAATATAACATGTGTGCTGAAAAAATTCTAAAAATCCAACGAATCATGCGACTTGAAAAATTTTACGAACATTTTCATAAAATGATGTTTTCTATGGTATTTCTTGTAAAAATATGACAATATTGTTGGTGCTATGAGAAATAAATTGAAATAATGTAAGATTATTATGGTAATAATAGTTTTTAATTATTTTATCTCAATATTATTCGATCTTCGTTTGTTAAATAAATATTGAGAAATAAAAGATTTTAAATTGTAAATTTTTTATTAAAACAAAAACAAAGATCTGAAGCTGCAAAAACTAAATTTATTTAGTTTTTAATTATTTTACTATGTATATAAATTAGTCTTGTATAATAGTGTGGCATCACAAAGCCATTTGAAGCGATTTTGTAAAGTCGGTTAGACTTTTGTGAACATTTTCCTGTGAATGAATCATACGATGGTGTAGGATAGTGAATCAGGGCCTTAAGATGGTTGTGAGTTTGGATATTTGTTCTGATTTAATATAATTGCAGCTCATTTAAATTTGATATACTACATATAACATAGGGAACAGGCTAATATTTAACCAATTTGTAATGGATAATGACTAGGAAAATTGGTACCTTTTCTTTCTTTGATAGAATTCATATCCATATAACTTTTTTTTATTACCTATACTAAAATAAATTTAGCTTACTTATTTACTTATAATATTAATATATTTAATATTCCTGCTTTTAATCTTGCTCTAAATTGCAAGTAAGAGCGCTTTCACATTTGGCAACTTAGTTGCGCAAGTCTAATTTTTGGTTTTTATTTATTTTCTTTTAACTTGCTTTTATGTTCACATAAAGCAATTTAGCTTTATGTGAATTTTGTTTTACTTAAATTATCTTAATAAAACGAATTAAAGAGTACAAGCGAGTCTGTACTTAAATATCAGCCATTTTCCCCCGTTCCAGCTGTTCTTACCTCTCACATCTACAACCACAAGACTTGGGCAAGAGAATTGCGCAGTTAAGTTACCGAATATGAAAACGTTCTAAGGGAAGTCATTGGTAAAAGCTTGCATGAAGTAAATATGTTTGTTCTACACTGTAAGAAAAACACGGGTTATGGTTATGAAACCACTCCGTTCAGCATTACTTTGTTAATACCATGAAAGGAATCATTTCCTATATACAGGATGGCCCCAAATTACCAAAGGAATTGAGCACAAAAATTTGTGTGCTATATATGGTACACAGGCGAGAGGTTTGTTTCGAAAATTTATATGAATATCAATCAGAGTTCGATCACTTATTTTATTTTGTGTTATATTAATTTTCTTTTCGTTTTTATTTCAATTTATACCTATTATGTAATGTATTTTATATTAGTTTATTTTAATTTATATAATTAATTTTATATATTTTATTTTATTCAATTGCATTTAATATTTTTTTATATTTATTTTATTAAATATCATTTTAAGCAAGTTGCATTCTTACCAGTAAAAAACTATAGTTTACAAGTTCTCTTTCGAAATTACTCACTACTTCTGAAAGCTCTTTCCTGTTTGTAACAAAAATACGCATTTTACATACTTATTTTCATTTCCATACTCTCTCTTTTTTTTTTTTTTTTTTAGCAATTATGGGGTGTTTTTCTTGTTATTTAATTTTTTCTAACGGTGTTATCTTCATAAACAACATGTTTTGTTGTGATTAATTCTTTCGTTGTATTTATTTATTTGTTAAAGTGTGGTTGCTTTTGTCCATCTGTACTCACATAAAACTTAGCAAAACAAAAACATACAAATGCGCAAAAACTTTCTCTCAAAAGTATTTTTTATTACTCATTCGTTCATATACATATTTGTTGTTGTTATTAAGGTGAAATTAAAACAGAAACAAGACGACAGTTTTTGTTTCAAGCAATTGAAATGTTTGGTCAAATGCAGTTTTGAGTCGTGCGCGGTTTTGTTCGGTTGTAAAACGGTAAAAATATTTAAAGAATTTTGTAGAAAAATTATAGTATAATAACAAAAACCAAAAAAAAAAAAAGGAAATAACAGAAATTGTTGGAAAAAAAGGTTTTTGCGTGTAATTTACAAAAAAAAGGCACAAGAAAATTTATTTAAAAAAGGAATTAATGCTTACAATAAAAAATTGAAGATATATGCAACTAAAAAATTTTTTTTAAAGATTTTTGCAGCTCAAGGCAATTTTTTTTTAATATAAAAAAGGTGAATTTAAAACACATCAAAATTAAATTCTAAGCAATTGTTTTATATATGTACGTATGTATGTGTGTATTGGAGGTAATAAAGGCTTCAAATGTAAAATATTCATACGTAGTATAATTTTCAAACGCAATTATAAAATGAAGAAAATATGTTAGTGAATAGGTATTTAATCACGTGATTTTACTTTAATAAATAAATTTGTGTATTTTCTTCAGTTTCATAAAAATATATTTGCATTTTTTTTTCTTGAAATATAATTTAAAGCTTTAATTTCGTGTTTATATTACATATTTTCTATTTGTCCAAATTCAATTTCCTGCGGCCATTATTGTTTTCCTCTTTGACATTATCGTATGTTTGTTGTTTCTCTTGCGATGTCGTTGTTCCTGTTTCTAATAGATCCATGTGTTTTCAGTTTTACTGATGGAATATAAATGCACATGTGTTAGTTTATTTAAAAATGTGAAAATTTTCCCTTTTTTCCATTCAATAAAGTTAAATGTTTTTTTTTTTCGTTTTTTTATGTTATTTGTGTGATGTCATTTCTACTAGTACCATTTTAAAACATATTTTTTTCATATTTACTAGAAAAATAAATGGCTTGTTAGCAAGTGAGTGTGTGTGTGTGTGTATTTGTGCATAAGAGCTGTTATTCAAATTCTTATTATGCCGTCAATGTCCTGTTAAGCAGAGGTATGAGTTAAGAAAAAAAAAAAACATACATTTCATTATGGTTTTACTGTTGCTTCTCTTCTGCACCCTGTGTAAGCCAACGATGCATGTCTAATGAGCATTTGATAATTATGTAAAAAAAAAGAAAAAACAAAGCAAAGACAACTAGACACAAAACAAGACAAGTAGGAAGCGAATAAAGTGAATCAGGGTATTTTCCAATGCTTTGAAGGAATGTTTTAGTAAAAAAAATTATGTAAGTTTTTATTTTATATTCTATTATATCTCCATACTAAACAAATAAAGAATATGGTTTTAAAATCGTGAAAACTTGAGAAAATATATTTTTTGCTTTATGCATGAGTTATCAACATATGGGGAAAAATTATTATTTTAACATATTTTTTACAAAAAAAAAATCTCTTGAATTTTTAAACACATGCCTTTTTTTCACATATCACATAGTTTGAGTTGAGTATTTTTGAGCTTTTTAAGGCTGATAGTAAGTTAAAAATTCAATCAAATTGCATACGAAAGTGTTTCGCTTGAAATATTTTCGAAAGAAGTTTGGAAAAACAGTACTGAGTACGCAATATGTATCTGGCAACATGTTTTAAACTAAAACTGTTTCTAGGATCATTTATTTTTTCAGCTTGGATATAACATAATTGTTGCTGAAAAAAATTCACACATTCCATCTTAATACTAGGCTTTAGATAAAAAAAAGAAAAATCAGGGCGAAATTTAATTTTTTAGTCTTAAAATGTTTATCAACATGCCTCGGAGACTTGGAATTACACAATTAATTGAAAATCAAACACCTATACAATGTAATTGTACATATACCGGGTGTCCGCCGGGAAGGTATATTCTTTTGTTTACCGCCATTTTGTTAAACATTAGTTTTGACAGTTCATACTTGACGTTATGTAGACACGTGGCAAATTTATTAAAGAAAAATATCCGATAAACCAATGTTTTTTAATCGTTAAACATTTAATCAAAATCAAACGATATTTCTTATCGTTTGATTTTAAGTGAAAGTTAAAGATTTTTAAGTGAAAGTTTAAGTTAAGTGAAATTTTTGGGAGAAACAACATGCCAAAAAACGCACTATTTATCGTGTAGTGAATGATTTCGTAGAGAGCAGTTCTGTAGGTGTTAGACCCAAGCATTGACCACAACGTTCTGCAAGATCGGCTGAAAACATTACTGCTGCTGAACACAATCCATCAAGCTCGATTCGACGCCGTACTCATGTCCTTGGTATTCAAAGAACAACTTTAGCTACAATTTTGCACAAGGATTAACCTTTGTTTCAATTTAAGATTCAGTTGACACAAAAGCTTCTTCTACAAGACCATTTACGCCGCCGTAAATATGCCCAGAGAATATTACTGCTCGCCCGTGACAACAGAATAAAAAGAATAGTCGGTTCTGGGAAATGGAAAACTCTCAAATTATTCATCAGTAACTTTTGCATTCATTAAAATTGACAGTCTGGTATGCAATTTGTTACGGATCAATCATTGGATCTTACTTCTTTGAAAATGAAAACGTCGTAACGGTAACTGGGAACGGGGAGCGATACCGTGACAACCGCATGCTTTTGGCTTGATTAACATGTGGTATCAATGATGAAGATGGTGCCATATCGCAATCAGCCAGAATTACAATGGAATTATTGCAAGCAGTATACCTTCCCGGCGGACACGCTGTATTTTGTTTAAATTTTGGTGCAAAGTGTATTAATAAATCAAAACTCATTATTTATTTATTTATATTAATGGCAAATAAAACAATGAAAATTTAAAAAGAAAAATGTTTTTCAAAAGCAAAATCGAATTATCGAATAATCAGCCACATGCTGCAATGATTGCAAACAAAAAGATAAAAGTGTCTGGTAACATGTTGCATCTTATCCATATTTGAACTTAAATATAATTTTTGGTTTTTTAAATTAAAAGTAAAAAATACAGGGTGGCCCAAATTATATAAGGAATTAGTTTTTCTTTTGTATATTTTTTCAATTTTTTAAGATCATAAATTAGTTAAGAGTTAACTCTTTAAAAATCTGACTTTATTTGCCTTAAAGTATGCTTTATTATTATTAACGTCAAATGAGGTAAACTCGGGCTCAGCTTGTCTTACGTCAAAAACTCTATATTAAATAGTCTATGAATGATTTAGAACTGATTCTTAAAAAATCTCACTTTAGTTGCTTTAAAGTATGCTTTATTTTTATTTACATTAAAGCTGTACTCCAAGTTGTGGATGTTCATGAATTAGAGTTGGCTCTTAAATAGTTGATTTCAGTTGCCTTAAAGTATACTTTTTTGACTATGAATACAGCCCTATTACTTTATACACACATACATATATTAAATAAGTCCCCGTTTGATTTACAAAAGAAGTTCATGCTACATTGAAAAGCAATTGCTTTTATTCGAATGTTGTATTTCGTTCTTTATAATTTCTATCATTTGTTGTTTGCTCATCATAAGCAAAAAAAAAAAAAACAGACGGTTTTTGAAATTAAAAAAAAAAAGTTTTTGTACAAAGCAAATATGGGAGAGATAAAGAATGTATTAAAAGAATTATGACATTTTTATCCTTTTGACTTTAGAATAACTAACAAAGTCACATACGAGTGAGTATTCTGTTATGTGCTTTTTTCTGCTTTTAAAATTTCTTTTGTTTGTTCTTCTTTGGCAGCGTAAAGTATAATAAACAAAAGAAAAAAAAAATTAAAAGAATAAAATTATATTAAATTATGAATTACCATAATTAAACACTTACAAGTTACATGAGTTATATTAATGTCAGTTGTTATGAAAGGAATAAAAGAGTAGTTTTTAGCAAAGAAATAAATAAAATTTAATTAAACTTTCGTTTACAAAAAAAGTGATGGGGGGGGGGGGGGGGGAGGAGGGTAAAGTACTTTGAGCAGATAACAATTGAAGGTGTTTTTGCCTTGGTGAAACATGATCCAAGTTAGCGATTCCTGTTTGTTGATTGATATAGCTATAGTTTAGATTTGTGTGAATACCAGCAACATGTTTTATTTAATATGCAGCATAATATGTGATTGGAAACATATGTTAGTACTTGGCAACATATTGCAATAGCTTCGACAAATATTCTTTGTTGTTTTTAATTTGTAATATCCTTTATTTATTTTAGTAAACTTTTACAGCCGGTAACACTTGAGAAAAATTGTTTTAGCAGGAAAGTAGTTGAAGGGAATAGTACTTTGTGGGCATAATTCTTTTGCCAAGGGCAAAACCATATTAAAACAGGTTTACATAATACAACAAAGTATTTGTATGTTGTGGGACTAAAGTACTATGGAACTCTCTCCGTACTTAAAAAAATAAAAAATAAAAATAATGTGTTGTATCTATTTTTTATGTTTACATTGTGGGATAGGTAAAATCAGAGTATTACTATGAAAGTCAAATAAAAGTACTGATTGTTACAATTCTACAACACTTAGAAAAGCGACGTGCAATATTCGTGACTTGTGATTGTTTGAATGAAAATTTAAAAATATAACTCTGATGCGATGAGAATATAGAGCTTTCCGAAATGGTTTAGATAATGAAGATTTACCGGCCGCTTGTTAATAACTGCATTTGGATTTGCCTCCTACTCAATACTTTTTGCTTTTTTGACAGATCTAAATATTTTTAATACCGTGTAAAGGTGCCTCAAGCAGCATAAAACTAGTGCAAACACACTTCAAACGAACACAAAAAACACACACGCGAAAAATTTTCAGCAACATTACTTATTTCGTACGAAAAAATTGATATGTATATTGATTGTCTATTTGTTCACTTATTCATTTTTAATTTTAAGCACGCCTGTATGAATTTCGTGCGAAAAAAAGCTTTGCTTATGTTATTTCGCAGCTGAAGAAACAAATAATCCCAGAAACAATTTTAAATTTAAACATGTTGCAGTTATATTTTGCGTGTTTTTTACGTAAAAAACTCAGCACTACTTTTATCAACTTATTTCGCAAATATCTCGTACGAATCACTTTTGTATGCACTTCTACAGAATTTCGCACGTAATTTTGAACTCAATATCAGCCTTTTTTTTATGTTAAAATTAAAAAGAAACACAAGAACAAATAGGCAACATTGAGTACATCTCAATATTTTTCTTTTTTTTTATAAATATTGGAGACTTTTTATTATTTTTCAAATTAAAAATGATTTTATATGTTTTCATTCATTTGCACAACAGCTAGCAAAATATAGCGAAAACTTGTCAATTCATCTTACACAATCAAATATATATTTCTTGCAAATATTATAACTTAGAAAACTGTTTCCAACTCTGCTATTTTTAGAGCTGTAACATCATATTTCATTAGCAATCGTTTAAAAAGTTTTCGCTTTCTGTAATAGGCTGATTTTTGCAGTTATATAGTTAAAACGCTTTGGAAAAAGCTAGCAGCATGTTGACAAGGAATATCAAAGTTCCACGATTTTTGATCTTTTTGCTTCGTTTTATTTTAAGATAATTTCAGATTCAAAAATTTTTGTAAAATTGTATGCTTATTTTTACAGCAACATAGTGCAAAAGTTGGCCAGTAACTCGCGTTTTATTAAATAGGTTATAGCTTAAGATTTTAAGGACTGCCATACTTTTCATGTGTTTAATTTAAAGAAAAAAAAATGCTGGCCAATATTGTAAATTTTTTTTAAACTTATATTCATTCCATTGTTATTATTTTATTTTCATAGACCTTGGATTTTGCTTAAAAATGAAGTTTAATTTTTCACAGAAACATTAAACTTTAACAGTTTCACTCATTTAATTTTCATTTTTTTCTTTTCTAATTTAACATTTCTCATGTCAATAGAGCTGATGATGACACATTGAAAAAGTTTTTACATAAAACGCGAATATTTCACTGTCTTTATTTACATGAACAGTTTTTTTCGCTTTTGTTTTAAACAACCATTTAATGCCATCACAAACACTTCGACATATTGATGGAAACTTTATTTGACTGGCTTTCGTTCGTTGTAGTTTAATAGACTAGCAGTGCAAGTAATAGTATCTGTTACATACTCCCATACATATGCATGTGAACACATACAGCCATCTATTGTTCAATATGTGTGCGATCAAAAGACTGCATCAAGTTGTTTCTGTGCGTTGCTTTAAACCTTACGTTAGTCGCCATTGTTTGAAAATTGAGAGTTTCTTTATATATATGTGTTTTAAAATATAGAATCAAATTGGAGGGTAAAAAAACATGTTTATATGGAATACTATTAAACGAAGTTTATTGTTTCAGCATTTGCATAAAATTATAAACTTTAAATGTTAAAAAAAAAATCGAACTAAATTTTGAAGAAGTTTTAAATTTTTGTATTTTGCGTAAGTTAGTTGCTATAAAGGTTAAATAGTTATATTTGGAAATTCACATATATATTTCGAATTGTTTCAACTCCGATGTAGAAAATAGTGTTTTGCTTACAATTAAAAATTGAAACCAATCAGCAAAATAAACGCTGCTCTCTATTATGGAATTGAAATAAGTGTTGCTGAAACATTTTGACCTTACAATACAATGCTGCCAGATGCATGTACCAATATGAACAGAGTACTATGTACTTCAGAAACTTTATTTTTTCTGTTTATTAAGATAAGTACTGTATTCAAAAGTGCGGCAAATATTGAGCAATATTAATTTGTTCAAACGGAGTATATGACATACAAAGTGTGATGCTTATTTCCTCATTTTTTTATATTAGCTGTTCCTCGAAAATTCTGCACCAAATAAAGCTAATTTGCTTTATCTCATGCTACCAGATAAATTTCATGTGCTTTTCCACGAAAAAACACAGTACAGTTAGTACAGCATTTTTTCATGAATCTTCCACGCATATTTTTATGTATGCATTTTCATAGCATTCCGCGTGGAATACCAATCGCAATTCCGGGCTTTACGCATTTTATAATATATGAAATCAAAAGCTTTAAACTAGATATCATGTTTAAACGATTTTTGAATATTTGAGAATAGATTTAGTACATTACGTTGCAAAAGAAAGATTGGCAACACACATACATATGTATGTATGAATATGGAACCATAAACTTTTATTAGTTTCAGCAGTAATTTTCTTTAGAGAAAATTTATTTATTTTTGCATTTTAGAAATATATGTCTAGGGCTGTTTGATAACTACGTGACTATTTAAATACATTTTTTTTCAAATAAGCGTTTTATTTCATTTTAGATAAATATATTTAGTCCAAAGTACTCAAAATAGGCGTTTGTTTCGGCAATGAGTCTTCATTTGAACTAGATATATTTTCACCGCACTAATTCTTTAGATTTAAAAAAAAAAAAAAATAAAATAAAACCAATAACTGCAGAGCATTAAATCTGAAGAATATGCTGGTTACGGTAGCAGCTTGTGCATTGAGTAGTGGCAATAGCAATTTTTTCGCCAAGTGTAGACGTTTTTGTTTTAAATCAATATACGGATATGTATAATCCGTATAAAACAGTGGGTGCCAGAATCTCAACCCTCTATACTTGCGAGTGCAACACACAAAATTTCGTTGCTGCAACGTCCTCTCATGTACGCTATAAACATTTTCGTGACAACCACGGCATACTTCCGATTCACGCTTTATTTACTTTTCAACAAATATTATCAAATTTGCTGCTTTTTACAGTTTACCGAAATACTACTAAGATCTTACTGCCTAGTTTTCATATCTTGCTTTCCCTAATATTATGTATGTGTTTTCCCACCCCTGCTCTAAAAGCTCTGAAAAGTATTCGCCAGTAACGGTTTTACTCTTCTCGAAATAATCTATGGCGCATTATAGTCAAAGGCTTATGTAAGCAGTATGCGGTAGCGGGTGAGAAAAATGGTTACCCATTAATAAATCAAATTAAATTTAATTTGGCAGTGCCGTTAAAAGCGGCGAAGAATTCGGTATAACTTTTTGTTTTGCAGCTTCAATTTGTCAAACTAAAAAGTAAGCAAACAGAAATGGAAAAAATATGAGAAAAAAATGTATTTTCTTTATGTTCCCTTTTAAAATTTTTAATAATTAAAAACCAACGAAATGCTTTTCTGTTTCATTTTTAACACACAAATTTTTAATTTAATTTGCCTACACAAAATAAACTTTAGTATTAAATACATCAGTTGGTTGCCGCATGATGTCGCATGCTACTTACATTGGGCTTTCACTATTAATTGCAGCAATTTTGAAGCTAATGAACGATATAAAAGATCTACGGTCATATTCGTGAAGAACATTTTAAATTTATTAAAGGTTTAATTGACAAACTTTGTACAGAAATCTGTCTAATAAGCCTATAAGAAACTAAATATTTTTAATGAATACAACCGCATATATTTAAATTTCATTTCTTCTAAAAAAATTAACAAAAAAGAAGAAAGACAAAAAATTTAAAATTCCAATTTATAATGATTAAATATCAGCTTTCCATACCTGATTACTTTATACTGTTATTTGAGTTCTGCTCTCTTCAAATCTCCATATTCATGTACTTGAATGTGGGTTGAGACACAAACATATGTATGTGCCTGCCTGCCTGTGCATTTGCGTGTGTGTGTCAGAGAGAGTTTTATTTAAACTTGATTTGTATGTGTTTGAAGTTCTTTTATATATTATTTATTGTAGAAAAATTTTGCTTTTATGCATCCTGCCTTAAGCCTAAATAAAATGTTCTGTGTCATGGCTGTTTGCTGTGTTTATTGCTGTTGTTATTAAAGTTTCAAATGTATTTGAGAGGTTTGTTTTTGTTCTTTAAAAATTTAGACTTGGCTGAAATTGTATTTTTATTGATTTTCTTTCTTGTTGTTGAACTGTTATAAACACAATAAATACCACAATATATATGAATAAATGAGACACATACATTTAAACATACATGTGTGCATACATATGTATGTACAACTATCTATACATGCATAGAACTATTTACGTGCCTTGTATATAAACAATATTGTATTCTGTCTAATCAACAAATCTTTTGTTGCTTTGTATTTATCACGTTGTACGAGTATCTATTTGAAATAAGAAAAAATAATAAAAGTTAAACACCGCAATTAGCTAAAAGACAAAACAAATTTGCTTGAAATATAACATTTTGAAAGTAAGGCCAACATTTGAGAGAAATTTAATTTTTTTATTAATTTTTCTTAAACATAAGCAATCGAAGTACTTGATACTTTTTTTATTTATTTTATTTTTTCTCCTTTGCCGGATACTTTCTTTCGTTTGGACTTAAGGCATAAAATATTTACTTATTTTGTGGGTGGCTTTGCAATTTATCCTTCAAAAGGCTCTACTCCACAAAAACGTAATTTTTCTTTAGCCTTTAATTTAATCTCTTGCCAAATGTGCTTTCTTCTTTGTCACAGATAAGAAGTATTTAAATTGAAGAAAAAGGTGACTTGGGTATACAATACGAGAACTAAAGCATTTTTTTTGTTCAGTAGAGAAAAATTTATATTGATATTTAAGATGAAAACAAATAAAGAAATGTTTCTGATATTTTATATTTATTTATAAAAAATTTATTTATAAAAAAAACATAAATTTCCCCAATGGAAAAAAATTTCCCCTTGAAGGAACTTTGAATTTTTAGCTAAAATTCAACTCTTTTGAAATCTATGTAATTTTTTAAGGAACTTTTTCAGAAAAAATATAACATTTTTTGAAATAATTTCTAGGAGATATTTCTATAACTTTTTTGTTCCTTATTCTGATTTTAAATGTAAAACATAAAACTTTCCTTATAATATAATTCATTTATACGAAATTTTATTAAAAAGTATAAAGTAGTGTGAACAAAAAATGGAGTATTTTTAGGTGTTGTTATTCAAATTAACCAGTTTTAAATTTCCCTCATTTGAAGGGAAATTTGGGCTTAGACACAAAACTCAACAATTTGGAAATATTTCGGCAATTTTATGTCATACTTTTAAAATAAAAAAAAAATAATAATAATTAAGCATCTTTTCTGAAAAGAAAAAAAAAAACAATTCTTATTATAGGAAATTTTGTTTAAGAGTATTTATAATATTTCAATAATTTGTTTACAATTTTTTTTTTTTTTAAATACAAATACAATGATTTATGCCAAAATTCTATATTGTTCCAGCAATTTTTTTTAAATAAAAAATGCCAGTAAAAAATTATAAATAGCTTGTTTTCTATGTTTCCCAGCTATCTATATGTCGACATTTCATAGGAACATAGTAGTTCCTATGAATTGTCGACATATAGATAGCCGGGAAACATAGAAAACAAGCTATTTATAATTTTTTACTGGTATAAATGTTAAAAGCTTAAATAGCGAATAAAAAACTTAATTGTTTAAATAAAAAATGTTTAAAAGTAAAAAAAAGTTGAAAAATTTATTTAAACTAGTTATCAATTATATTTATTTCTAAATAAAATCAAAGAATTTCTTGATTAGAAAAAAATTTTTTCATTTGAGGGAAATTACTCTCATAGCCGCAATTTTCGTCCATTTTTTACAATTGCATTTGCGTTTATGTTGTGCGATTATTATAGTAGCAATTATTTATACACTAGTACATACCGCTCTTTTATTGCAACATAGGCATATCTCAAAAAATGAACTTTTTGAGTTAAGAATGCAGAATTGTTAACAGTACTACCTTTTATATTGTGCCAAAATTTTATTTAAATTATTTTTAAACTGTTGCCTTTAGGAGATATTTTCTACAAAATTTTTCGAAGACTTGTACGGAAATTAAAAATTTGAAACGTGTTTTTCTCGAAACAAGCTTTTTTGCGTTATGACTATGTTGCAATAAAGTAGCGATATGTTCAAAAAAGCAAATGTCAAAATTCACATTAAAAAAAAAGTATTACTGGAGTACATTCTGCTTTCAATTCCCCTTTGCCTTCTCAGTAACAAAGTAAAAATCGCAACGGCAAAAGTTATTTTGACTTAATATTTCGGACTTAATTTTTATGTTTTTAATTTAAAATTTTATTTAACTTTCAATCTTCCATTTACTAACCTTTTAGCTGATTAAAAAAGCTGTGAAAATAGCAGATCAACGGACCAATTGGAAAAAGTTGTACTCATTCATATATTTTTTATTATGATTACATGCAATATTAATATTTTGTATTAAAATGTTTTATGACTATAAATCCTTTAAGAATTGAAATACTTTAAAAACAAAACATGTAAAAATACTTGTGTAGAGTTCGGCCATCATTAACAACCCTGACTAAATGGACATTTAAGCTCTCAACGCACATTTCAAATTCTTCAAACACCAGACCACAAGAGAAAAGGAAAAAAAAAGAGTGGAAACACTCTATTCAGACATCATCAACTTCCAGCTTTAATTATGATTTATGTATTTATACGAGTATGTACATATATATATTTTTTTCTACTAGTATTTGGATATGTTTTGCTCGGTATTTCAATAAAAATTTGTGGAAACTTTTTGCTTTTGTATTATATTTTTTCTAACACGAGCTAATAAAACGAAAAATAAATATATAAAATAAACTAAAGTTCACTGACCGTTGGCAGCCAAGCAGGCAGGCCGGCACCTGAAATAAAATAATTATTGTGAAAATGTCTGTTTTTTACATAAAGTTTTAAATAAATACATATGTATGTATGTATGTATGTATGTATGTATGTATGTATGTATGTATGTATGTATGTATGTATGTATGTATGTATGTATGTATGTATGTATGTATGTATGTATGTATGTATGTATGTATGTATGTATGTATGTATGTATATGAATAAAATAGTATATGCTTTAAAAATATTAAAATGTTTTTGCCTACCTGCCTTTAAATGAGTTTAAGTGTGTCGTGTGTTTATTAAGTAAACTTTTGGATAAACGCAAAAATGTTTTGTATAATTAATAAATTTTTTTTTTTGCAATAAATATATGTACGAAAAAATACGTAAAACGAATATAAAAATTGGAGACTATGCACACACGTGTATATTTTTTTGAGTTCTACTAATTTAGAAAAACAAATTTTTCTATAAGATTTTATATATTTTTTTTTGGCAAAAAAAAACTTTTCTTGATCGGAATTTTTGCCCTTCGAAGATATTTTTTGCGTTTAAAAAAACTTTTAAAGAAAAAATTTTGGTTATTTTTTATTTACTATATAGAGGGTGTTTTTTTAAGCCCGATAGAACTTGAAATTGTAAAAAATAACACAAAAAATTAAATTGTAATCAAAATTTTTTTTTATTCGAAAGATCAATACGTGACATTAACATTTGAAAATGATTTCGGGCATATGGGCACCGCGGCTGTTCTTGACGAAGCGCATTCTGGACGTCCAATTTTGGGCCACTTTTTCGAGCACTGCTGGCCGTATGTCACGAACAACACGAACAATACTGGCCTCCAAGGCGTCAATTGTTGCTGGTTTATCAGCATAAACCAGTGACTGCACGACCTTGGAGGCCAATTGACAGGTCCATTTCTCGAAATCAACTTATCGCCAAATTTTGATTTCAGTAAGTCGATGGTTGCGTTCGCCGTATGGCACGTAGCGCCATCCTGTTGAAACCACATCTCCTCCGGATCAATGTCATCCATATTTTCAAACAAAAAATCATTGATCATGGTGCGGTAACGATCTCCATTGACCGTAACGCGAGCTCCGGCCTCATTTTTGAAGAAATAAGGTCCGATGATGCCACCAGCATGAAAACCGCACCAAACAGTGCATTTTTCTGGATGTAATGGAGTCTGTAGGGTCTCTTGTGGATTGGTCTCACTCCATATGCGGCAATTTTGCTTATTAACAAACCCGTTAAGCCAAAAATGCGCCTCATCGCTGAACACAATTTTGCGATAAAACAACGGGTCAGTTGCCAACTGCTCTATTTGGATAATTTCGTAGCGTTGTTCAAGTGTGAGTCTATTCATGATGATTTGTCAGAGTATACTGAAACAAATAAAAAAAATGTTTCATCAAAATTTAATTTTTTGTGTTACTTTTTACAATTTAAAGTTCTATCTAGCTTAAAAAAACACCCTTTATGTATATGGGGGAGCTTGAATAGAGGCATAATTCAATCTTAATTTCCTATACTCGTGAGTGTAGGACATAAAATTCAGCTGCTGCGACTCCTTATTAATATCGGGTGGTTAAATATTAAGGGCCGATCTTGAATGTGAATCACGCCTAAATGCCAAGTTTTTTCATTTGACCCCCCCGGGGAACAGGTTTTGCCTTGGCGTATTCCTAACCAGGACATACTGTTTTTCGGGTAAAGAGGGGAAGGGGTCCCTCGTTTATTGTAGCAAATAAAACTGTAGGAAGCCGCATGACTTGTGTTTAAATTGGCAGAACGGGGATCACCAGTTCAACTCGGCTGATCATGGACCTTGGCTGAAACGTTCTGGCTATGGTTGAAACCCAAAACGGAAGGGGGTGTTAGCATCCTTGATAATTGTTTGGTATGAGGCTCTTTTCGGGGACTAACAACCTCCCGAGAGTCTGTTGTCTTTACAACAGATACCTGTACTGTAAGAAACCAGTGGTGATGGCTGACGGGTGAGTTGGTTTAAGGGCTGATGCTGCTACTGGGCTGCGGCCTACCAACTCATTAAGCCTTGTCTTCCATTAATTGCTGGGAAATTGCATACAGGAGGAATTAGAAGGCCCGAACTGCTCAACAAGAAGTTGCTCATATGGCTACAAACATATGGCAAAAATTATTACCTGTGTGAGCCTAGTCAGCCACAAGGGGGCGTTGGTGAATCGTGAATAATGCACTCCGTGGCCGCAAGGCAGGAGCTGATGTAAATCTTTTTCAGAACTGCATTTCATTTGACAATTCTCAATTTCATACTAACTTAATTTGAATTATAGAAAGTTACACAATCAAACAATGCGTTAAAGTTATTCAGGCTTATTATGAAAACGGGCATATCGTATAGAATAACATTACGATACATCTAGATTATGGCAAACGATGCATATCGGATCGTAATTTAAACAAAATGTAATAGATTGAAGACCATATGTTTCCTAAAAGTACGAATACAAAAAAAAAATTCTTTAACTTTTTTATATTATTGCAATACAATATATCCGATATCGTATGCCATGATACCACCAAAATGAAAAATGTCGATAATTTTGCTCGATATCGTATGCGGTGATTTGGCCCCAGGTTTAAACTTAAGAAAGACAAATACCACCATTTAATATTACATATCTGTGGCGTTTTATCATAACAGCTTAAGTCGATTTTTAAAAATTGTAAAAATTGCTGCTAATTTGATTATTTGAATAAGTATGGTATTCTTGTTTGCAGAAATAATAATTCATATTATTCACAAAATTTAGCTATAAATATGGTTTATCTTCTTTTCTTCTTAAATTTAGTTCTTCATTCAAATTTCCCTTCAAAACTTTTTTTTATCTTATCTCGACTTAAGCTGTTATGATAAAATGCCACAGATATATTTATTTACATTAAAAATTTGGTTTATTTTTTTTTTTTTGTTTTGATTTTTAAAGAATTGCATCGTTATCGGGGTAGCTAAACTGTTCGTTTAAGCTTTTCACTTAATTTATGGTATTGTGTTAATTAACAATCCTATTTTTATTTTAACGAACAATTTGTTGATTATTTATTTATAAACTTCCCCCTAAAACTATGCTACTTAATAAATACAACCACATTCACAAATCCTTTATATACAAATGAGACAATTATTTTATTACAAATACATGCACAATACAAGAGGGTAAAAAAGAGATGAGAAAAGTTACATGGACAAAATTACGGAGCATTTGGAAATTTGTTTTTAAATGAAAGCTAAATTTTTTTACTTTTTTTTTAACTCAATTAAAATTTAAATTATAAAATTCGCTTAGAAGTTTTATATGAGTATTTTAACTTTATCACTGTAATAAAGTTGTTTTTCAGTTAAAATAATTGGTTAAATGCAATTGAGGTAATTGGGAAATAAAAAAAGTTCAATTTGAAATGTTTGGCTTAATTAGAGAGTGGAAAAGTTTAACTGCTGTTTCAGAAAAGTTAAAAATAAGTTATTTGTAAGTTTTTTTTTAATTGTGTTTTAGGTGATGGCCAAGAGAATATTTCTCTTTTTGCCAAAATGATTAAACAAATTTTTTTAATTACAAATTTTTTAAGGTTTAAGTTAAGCTGTTTAATATTTATTTAAAGCATTGTAATTCTATTGAATATTTATAAAATATTGTGCGACTAACTAAAATGTTAAGCATTGTCAGCATTATAATATTTTATATTGCAAAACCCTGACCTACATGGAAAAAATTAAAAAAAAAAAAAACGAAGAAATCCAATGGCCTACATAGCAAACAACGAATGTACAAGAACATGTGGCATTAACAGCAATAAAAATAGAAAAAAATTTAACTTTTTGTTGTAGAAAGAAATTAAACTAAAAAGTTAAGCTGCCTTCAACAAATTAAAAAAAAAAAAACAAAAAAGTTTTAACAAATTGCGAAGTGTATTATTTTAGAGCTACACTACTCTGTATCATAATAAAACAAAAAAAAAACATCGTTTGTTACGTTTTTAAATTTTAAAAACGATGTAAGAATTCGTTTTAGCGCAAATGAAACAAAAACACACATTGTTATATCTGCCACTACTATTGAAGATTTGTTTATTATTGGTTGCTTGTTTAGTTTAAGCATTAAAATTTAATCACGTGACGATTCACTTTCTTCGCCCATGTTAACACTATGATGTTCGTAATGTAATTAACTCTACCTAGTTGTTAGGGAGCCTTGTAGAAAAACCATATAATTGTTCTGCTCGTTTCTCAAACTTTCTGAACTAGATTCAATCGATTCTTTATCCAAGACAACAACCATACTTGATAAAAGCTTATCGAATGGTGTAACTGTTTTATGAGGTAAAGCAATGTTATTATTTTATAATGTTTGCAAAAATGCTAAACATTCTAGTAGTTTCTATGTCAGTTGATTCTAAATTTTTCATGTCTCTAAAGAAGAATTTAAGTGCCTCGGGTTTTTGAAACGGTGTAAGATGTACTTCACTCCATCCGGCCTCCTTACTATTTATACCACCAACACTCGACCGAAAATGGAATACAACTGTCATGTTTGGGGCGGTGCCTCAAAGTCTGTTTTGGGTTTACTCGACCATGTGTAGGAGAGAGAGAAGAAGCCTATCGGTGACAATAGGGTATCCAACTCTATTGATCGAGGCAGTGTGCGGTGCGTTACTCTGTTCGATACCTTTTGCCAAGTTTTATCTTTTTTTTTCTTAAAGTCAATTCGATGCCTTTTGCCAAGTTTTACTGAAATTCGCTTTTTTTTCTTAAAATCAATATTTGTAGAGATATAGATATGTGTTGAGAATACCGTTATATGCTAGTAATAATTAACTGAATTTATATTGATAGTTTTAGCCTGCCTCACGTAATAAAAAATTACTTACCAAAAATCAATTTCTATTTCCTTTTTCTCATCACATTTATATTGAAGCAAGTTATTATATTCCATGCAAGTAGTCATTTTTGTTTTTTGAAGGAGTAAACTTTTTCTCATTATAATAAACGAATATGATTAACAACAACTATAACGAACTTTATGAATCAACCGGAACAAAATTAATGACAGTAGTTTTATTTTGATGGAAAAACAGTGTTCATAGTTGAAGTGAAATGTATAATATCGTATAAAGTTGAAATTTAGTCATACTTTTAGCTGTTCATTTTATATAAAAATTAAAGTATATATTTAAGGGGTGATAGGAAATTTTGTAATATTTATGTATATCGCTCAGATTTGAAAGGAATTAAAAAAGAAATAACAAGTTTTAAAGAAAATTCGTTGATGTTATTGTTCTTCTTTTTGAGTTAATTTTGTTTTTTATTTGCAAAAAGAATTTTCTTGCAGAAAACTTTTATGCGTATACTTTTATAAGTATTTCATTAAATGCTTAAGAAGCTTAAAATATAAAACTTAAAAATAATTTTTTTCTCTTCTCTTTCAAGGTTGAATCAAATAAAAGCCGACAAACTTCTTGAAGTGGAGGTGGAAATCCTTAAGAGCAAAGAAAAGCTTTAATTATGAAATAAATTTCAAACTTATAAAACGACCTTAAATGACAAGTTTTTAAGGAATATTATTAAAGTAAAAAAAAGTTACGAAATGTAGTAAAAAATTTTAATGAAAATAAAATAATAATTTCTTTAAAATGCCTGTGCTAGGAAACAATTTCTAAAAGAACTTTGTCTTTTATATAAAAAAAATAAATATTAAAGAAAAAAAGTTATAATTTTAAAAGGTTTTAATATCCTAAAGTTGTTTTTAATTTCTTTTTAATTCTTCAAAACAACAGCTTTTAACAAAACTAATAACTCCTTATAAAATGTTTTATAAAAGCTTAAAGCTTGCTGCTAGAAATAGAAAACTGTCAAGCTCTTGAATATGCCTGTCTTGTTATTCTAAGTAATAAAGCTTATAGAGTACTCGTATATATATAAAAATGTGCTGCTTACAAAACTATAATAATAATTAGTATAAAAAGTCTTCAACTTTTAAAGTACTTTTGTAATTAAAACTTACTTGTGTTGTGTGCAGAACTGTTAGTTTTTAGTTTGAAAAATTAAACCTATCTTTAAAAAGTTTCTCAAAAAAAATTACATTCTAAAACCATTATTTTTCTTAAAGCTGCAACATTTCTTAAAAACAAACGATTCAAAAGACATACAAATACATTTTTTAGTGCTTTAAAATAAAGATCTTCGATAAAAGCTTTCTCGACTTTTTATTGCTAAAACTTTCAAAAAGTTTAGCACAAGTAACCAGCCAAGAGCCGAATACTAAAAAGCTTTAAACCTCTAAAGAAATAAAAGATAAGCTAGAATCCCAAAAATAATAATCGTGTGAAAAACTATTTTACAAAGACAAGGCTTTAATTTTACAATTTCCATTGTTAGAAAAGCACTGCGCAGATAATTTGAAGGTTAGTTTTCAAGCTTTTTCTATTGATCAAAAGCATTGATTTTTATTTTAATTTTAAATTTATATTAAAGCTTTAAGCTTTCAACAAAAATTTATATACTCCGAACTGGTTCGTAGCTCTTTTCGTTTTACTTCAACTGGAAAATGGTTCGACTGAAAATAAACCCTTTTTTAAAAGCGATTTTTATACTTCCTTTTTATAGAAAATCCCTTTTTTTATGCTAAAAGTTTTAAATGAAATTGTATGAAAAAATTGCAGATAAAAATCTTTTAAAAATTTAAAAGTGAAATACACAAAAAACAAAAAAAAAAAAACAAAATTTTTTATACAAAAACAAAAATCCTGTCGCCGTTGTTAACAATACAGCGACAAAGTGAATTTATTTCAGCATACCATGTCCTCGATATCGGCGCAAGGCGTGGTCGAACGTGCCTCCGCTGAACTCTCCAAGCGTATAAACGGCCTCGGCTTGCGTTCGAAACATCATCATGGCAATAACAGTAACAACAGCAACTCCAACAATTCCAACAATTCGGCAGGAGGTGGTGGCGGCGGAGGCTCCTCATCTTCTTCCTCCTCAAATAGTTCCAGCTCAACGAACTCAACGTCCTCGTCTTCATCTACATCCTCTTCAACTGGCAAAACTTCTGTAATGGAACGTGTTACAAATGCTTTGTGCGGCGGTAATTCCTCCTCCAATAACTCAAATTCTAATTCCAATACAACAAATTCCAATCTTTCGAATACCAACAACAGTACAAGCTTATCAGCCGCCACAACGCCCGACAAACCTTCAAGAGCTGGCACCCTTAGCAATACGCAAACAATAACTAGTTCGCAACAACTGCAACAAACTTTAGTCAGCAATACCACCACAATACAACAGCAACAACAACAGCAGCAACATACTTCAGTTACCGTCTCAAGCTACCAAATGATGCAGAAAAGCCAACAGCAACAGCAGCATCAACAGTATTTAAGTTCTCAAATAGCGAATTCAACTCTTATCAATTCAAATCTCATGAACTCATCATCCTCAGCCCCACCAGCAGTACCAGGCATTCCATTGGGTGCTCCGCCCGCACCCACAGTGACTTCAATTGCCAAGCAAATGAATATCACCATACCAGGATCTCCCCAGTTTACTACGATGGGCATGGCAGCAGCTCAAAAAGCCCAAACTGTCACACCTTTACAAATGCGCAAACAATTACCCAACCCTCACATGCATCACCCGTATGCTGGCGGTGTGGGGGCCTCTGCGGCCACCCAGCTGGCCCAGGCGGTTACACAATCATCTCTCATATTACCTAAACTACCGCCGCCCATAACCAGCATAGACATTCTTATGATGGATGATCGTTTTTTGAACAAATTCTTTTTGTACTTTTCCTCCTACGAACGACGAGTTTTAGCGCAGGTGTGTACGAAATGGCGTGATGTTTTGTATCGTAGTCCACGCTATTGGTCGGGTCTGCTGCCGACACTGCAGTGTCGAGAACTGAGACAAATGACTGCCTCCGATCGTGTGAAATTATTCAATACTTTAATAAGACGAGGTTTTCATGCTTTGGCCTTGGTGGGTGCCAACGATGATGATGCCTACGATGTGGTGCATTCGTTTACTTTGGCCTCCAAACACATACACTCACTTTCGTTGAGATGCTCTTCGATATCGGATCGGGGGCTGGAGGCATTATTAGATCACTTGCAGGTGAGTTTCTAATACAATTTTGTTTTATTTTTTCCTTTGCAAATGGTTTTGGAAACTGAATTGACTTCAAAAAATATGCGGCTCATACGTTTTTCGAGTCTTTTAGTTTGTATATCTTAAACCATTTTTCTAATTCCAACAGATTATGCAAGTTTTTTAAGAAAATAAAATTATTTTTAATGAAGCCTTAAAATATGCCACATTTTTTGCCACGAAGCCTTCAAATGAAAGTATGCTAATTAAATTTAATGTCATGCAATTGTTAAAGTGCTTTTATTTAAGCACGTAACTTTTAACGAATTTGAAATAAAATGCAAATAATATGTGTTTTTGTTGTTGTTGCAGCATTCTAAATGTTATTATTTTCAATTTATTATAGCTTTAATGTTATAACAAATAAAAAAAATAAAAAAATATATATAAGTATATTGTAGTGCAAATATTTTCCCAAAACTTATGTGTCACGCATAATTGTGGCCAAATATATAATTAAATAATTAATATTATATTAACAGCTTATGGGAAATTAATTTTAATAGCGCATCGAGGCAATTTTATAGCGCATAATTTAATAATGATAATTCAGAATTTATTTTCTTTAACATGGAAACTTTTAAAATACGCAGAATTTTATTGGAGGATGGAAAAGAATGAAAAGAAATAGTGTGAAAGAGAGGATTTGTCACAAAACGTGTTCGAGCATTTTCGAAAATGTTTATTATTGCTTAATTTTTTTTTTAAATAAATTTCAAGTTTTTCCCCAGCTTCTTTTTTACAGATTTAGTGAATTTGTGTTAATTTATTGCTATTATCATTCATGTACTATCCTTTTTGTATAGATATGACTTTACTTTATGAATTTTAAAAATAATTATCTTAAATTAAAATCTTAACTCTTCATGTACAAATGTTTCATCTCAAACAAATCTTCTGCAATAATAAATTCTCATTGCGAAAATTGTTTAATTGCTGTTGGAAACATGCCTCAAAGATATTTTTGGAAGTATTTCAAAGAAAGCCAACAATTTCTTATTATAGTTATTAAAACATTTCAAAAATAATTTTTAATATATAAATTGCTTGCAGTTGTTTGTGTTAAACCAACCTGCCTAAAAATATACTATAAACACATCAAAAAAATTGTTGTCTTTCCCTTGGAATAAAGCTGTCTTAATAATAAGCCGCAAAGCAAATTTGTTATCTTTTTCTAAGAATTTTAAATTACTTAAATCTCAACGAAATGTGTCAATGTCATAGAAGAGATGATATTATAATTGTTCCCTAAAGTAGACTTAAAATTTTATTTGAAAATGTGTTGGCCCAAAGGCAAAAGTCTTAAAACTTATTAAATAAGTCCATTTTTTTTACTTTAGAAGATTTAAATAGAAAGGTATAAAGTTTTTTTTAACAAGTTGTGGCCGAATTGCAATAGTTTTTAAAAAAACTCTAGATACTTGACACATTTTTAGTTTGCAGCCTGATAGTAGGCAAAACAGTTTTGTACAAACAAATTTATTCAAGATTAAGCAAAAGATGAACTTTTTTTTGCGTTTAAGTTAGTGTCCTGCGAATATAGATGCCAAAATGCATATTCACTGTTACAAAATCTACTGAACATATGTACATTAGTATAGGGACTTTTTGCTTACATATAGAAGTTTTCCAATGAAAAACCAGTGGAAAGCTCGGATAATTATTGCAAAAAATACTTTTTCACAAAATTTTTTTTAACTAAATTTAACAAGGAGTGATCATTACGTATGTAGGTATAAAAATTTGTACATACAATTTGATTTCGGGGAAATGCGGGGATTTTTAGGATTCCTGAAGTTGATTTTGGGAATTCCCAAAAACTCGGAGACGCTTTGATAACCGGTTCCGAACTAGCTTTACATATTTGATGTGAGTCTTTGCCGTCGAACATGTTTCTGAATTACTAACGATGATTTGCTTTAGAAAATTGAAGTTGCCGTACTGCTTCCGGGGAAGGGGGGGATTTTGAGGATTCCTGAATTTGATTTTGGGAACTGGTTTTTCATATTCGGTGCTTGTTTTTCGAAAAAACTCGGGACCGCTTCACTAAAGGATACAAAAAGGTAAAAATTAAATATAAAAACCCCGCTTCGATATTAAACTAAACAGTCAGAAATAATTTACAGAATAAGTTTAAAGCATAGTAAATGAAAAATACTAGTAATATTATGAATTAAGCGTCAGGCGCTCGATATACGAAAAATATGACACAAAGCGTCCCACGCTTAATTCACAATAATACGATTATTTTTCATTCACTATTGTTTAAGCTTATTCTTAAAATTATTTCTTATTTTTAAGTTCGATATCGAAGCGTGCTTTTTTAAACTATATTCATTATTTTAAAAATTTCTTATTTGTTTAGTATTATTTTGCAATAATTTATTTTAACTATAGTTTGTTGAGTGGCCCAAAAACAGGCAATCTTTTATACTTTTCATAAAAAATAATTAAAGTATTTAATTTATATTACTTTTCTTCTTGTTATATGTTAAATGTGGATGGCTGCCAAGATAAAATAAAAACAATTTTTATTTTGAACTAAAATATTGCTGTGACAATTGACTGAATTGTCCCACTTGGAAATAATGAACAATAAATCGCTTTGCAACTTTTTAAAGTGCCTGAAAATAGGCTTTAAACGAGCATACACACACACACAATTGACATCTAAAACAAAATAACAACTTTCTAATTTTTAAGTAGAGTAGTACCATGCTCAAACTTTAAAATTGATTTCACATTTCTCTGCCGTTATTATAAAAAAAGCATAAACTTTTCCTAAAAGTATGCTATAAAAATATATTGAAATCAACTTAATTGGCTTGTCATTAATCTTCTTTGGTTGGCAAATTTTTTTAAAGCTGGCTGCGTAAAATTTCATTTAAAAGCTATTTAAGTTGTCATGGCAAACTTTTCGTGATTGATGTCTTCAAAGTATGCTATATAAAATATTTATGTCAAAGAAAATTGGAAAAAAGATTTTCTAAATATTTTTTAAAACAGTGAGAACAAACATCATTATTGCTTAATTTAAGGGAATACAAATTCCCTTATAAACACCAGCACTTCAAAACTTTCAGTAAAGAGGATATTTAACAAGATGGAATGTTTGAATAAACGAGCAATTTAAGTTATCGATTAACAACCAAAAGCAAAGTAATTTAGCAATTATACTCCTATTTTTAACAAAATATTGCAAAAAGCTTACGCTTAAAAAACGTTTTATTGAATTTGTTAACTTAAACCATTAAGGATTAGGATGGTAACAAAAAATTTCCCTTTCTGGGAAATTTGTTTTTAATGGTTTTTAAATCTAATTGTGATACATCTACTTTATTGGTTGGTGTTTCAAGAGCAGTAAGAAAATTTCCCTTTAAAAAAATCCAAATTGGGATATTATACTTTTTTTGATAAATTTTTAAAAAGCGTTATTGATAAGTTATTTAAAATGTTTGGTATTTTGAGCTCACTGAATAAATTTCCTCGACTTTAAAAAATTTCCCTCAATAGGAAATTTCCATTCTTCCATAAATTTTGCAAGTTTTGGATAAGTTTCGCGAATTCTTTTTTTATTACATAATTTATGAGAAACAAGAATGAAATTTTTCCCTTTAGTATCAATTATGTGGAAAGAAAATAAAATAAATTAATAAATGATTTGCTTATTTTTTTTTATAAGCTAATTAAAAACAATTACAATGGAGGAATACAATTTTTTCACGGTAATTTTTTTTAATCAACTTTATTCTCAACTCTGCTATTAGCTAACATACAATTTGTTAACATAGAAGAGTTTTCCTAATAGCGATAAATAAGTTTTTCATTTTTTATAGAAATTTCCTCTATAATTTGTAACAAATTATGATGCTGTATTAATGTAAAATATCCCTGTCATAATACCATTCATTTTTCTTACAGGGAAATTTAGTCGAAAAATTCACAAAAATTTATGTTTTATTTTTAAGTAATAAGGAATTTTTTTCGCACTTTGCAGAAAGGTTTCTTAATCAATTTTAAAATCTTCATGGAGAATTTGATTTCTTTTTAGTGAAAATTTTATAATCTTTATAGAAAATTTCATTTTTTTCTATTCATAAGATTTTTATGTATTCATAACATTTTATTTAACATAAAATAAATTTCCCTGGCACAAAAACCTTCCTGTGGGGGGAAATTAGAGGCCGTCCAGAGAGCACTTTATCTCCTTCTTATTATGAAACTTAACATTTTTTCTTGTTAATTTTGTATATTTTTGAAAGCAATAATAATGTCCAACCCTGGTCCAACCAATTTCCCATAGAGGGGAATTTTTATTTTATTTTATTTTATTTTTTGAAGGTAATAACATTTTCTTTCAATAGAGTAGAAAGATAATTTCTTGCAAGTGAAACTTGATTATGTTGCTGGGCAGTTTTGCTTCCTTTATAGGAAATTCTATTTGTATATACATCATCATGATTCTGAAATTGTTTCTTAAACAACTCTTTAAATTATTATTCATTTTCTGAAAATTTTTGTTTTTATTTGAGTTCTTTAAAATTATTACTTTTTTCTCCGGCATACAATATAATTTCTTTTAAACATCTCATGACATTCTAAGTTCCTTCTATCTAAAACTTAGTCTTATAATTTCTCTGAGTTAAAAAAAAAAAAAAAACTTTCCTTCAAACACTAAATGTAACATTTTGCCGTGTTTTCTTTTAATTTTTATATACTTTATATGCGTTTTAAATATTTGTTTATGACATTGATTTCTTTTCAATACATCCTTAAAATATGCTTTATATTTTTAATGTATTTTTAAAAAGCATCATAAAAGTATGCTATTAAAAATGTTCTTGTGAATGTAGCCGACATTGAATGGCATACAAGCACCACAACATATTCTAAAATCATCTATTTTATATATATTTTTAAGATAAAAACGTACTCTGATACGTGAAACATGTTTTAAAGTCATGCATGTTCAAGCATGATTTGGGATCTTTTTTTTTTAAATTAAAAATCTAATGTTGAAAATTTTTCCTATTAATGCCTTTAAAGCATTCTGATACAAACAGGAACATCTGCGTGACACATTCGTTCTAATGTTTTCTTTCCGCCAAGTAAATAGTTTTCGCAATATGCATACATATATCGTGATTTTTCTAAGCTGACATGAATGTGCACGTTTTATTGTTTACTGTGACATTGACATTTCTGTTGGTGGCTGTGTTCCGCTTTTATCGCATAGGCCTCGTTATCTAGTTTATTTGTTCGTTAGCTAAATGGTTTTTTTTAGTTTTCCTCATCATTTGTACTTGTGTGTGTGTGTGTGTGTGGAAATAGAATGACTGAAAACGAATGTTAAGTTTGATAACTTATTAGAACAGTATGGTTGTCAATGCTGCCTCTAAGTATGCAATGATTTGACAAATTGTTAAATAGTGTTTTTGTTGTACGAGTGGTTTTGTTGTCATGATAGTTGAAATTTAAATGTCGTTGCAAAAAATAAATGGGTAGCAGAAATTTGCCGTATAATTTAAGATATAATAAGAATAAGGATGCGAATTTAAATTACATAGTAATGTGATGCTTAATTTTTTATGTTGGCCTTAAATTGAAGTTAGGGGAAATGTACAGCATTTGATCTCTTAATTGACAGCTATTGTTTAAAGAATTACTGAATTCAAATATTTAGTTCTAAAAAAATGTTCAGATTCAGAAACTTCTTAGTTCACACTTCTGCATCGTCATGCCTATGGAATTGTCTTGTGTATAGGGTGATCGATTGATCGACTTTTGTTTAACCATCTTTCGAAAAGCTCAAAGAGTGTTAATTAAAACTCCTCCGGATTAGTAAAATAATATTTGATCAAAAAGAAACATAATTTTGGCACGCGTCTACTCTCTTTATCCATTTGAACATAGGTACTCATATTTGACTAACCAAATCGAATGTTTATTTATTCGAATTATTATTGCATTAATATATATTTTTTCTCTGCAACGAAATAAATTGTAATTTTTTCAAAAGTACCGTATGTTTTTTATTTAGCATCAATTTTATTGGGTCATCGCTTATTTAAATAAAAAAAAAATATATATAACTGCAATACTGAAAAAAATCAACAGACAGCCTATAAGTTTGCTATAATTTTAAAAAGGTAATAAAAATGTATATCAATTTTATTCATAAATTATTAAACAGCAAACATGAGCTTCTGTTTGAGTTCTCATATAAATGTAGCAGTTTAAATATTAAAAACAAGTACAGTGGTCTTTAAAAGTATACATTTTGTAAACATTAAAAAATGCTCTTTATGCCTTAAAAACTTGTTTGTTTTTAATTCTCATTTCTTGCTATCAAAATACAAAAATATTTAAATATTTGTTGCATTTTTATCTCATTTCCAAAGTTTTATAATTTTTATATTTTTATCTCAGTTACAAACATTTTTCAATATTTTATTATTTATAATGTGACATACCTTAAGGCGGTCTTATGTAATTACTTTTTAAAAGCATACTTCTTGATGCTTGAAAAACAAACTAACCAAGCAATCTGGCCAACAGAATGTGTATAAGCAGATTCTTTGAAAATATCTTAACACAATTTTATGTTTATCTACCACTTTTGGCAAAATTATATTATTTTCATTGAAAATTCTTTTTAATATTTGGCTTAACATCTGAATGTCTTTTCTTTGTTTAACTGAATGACTGAACGAAGAAACGCTTAAAAATGTCAGGCACGTTTTGAAAGTTTACCAAAATAAACACAAACGAACTAAAAGAAAACGAATGTACGAGTACGTATGCATGTATGTATGTTTGTATGTATATTTTGTAATAATGAAGTGTTTTGCTTGCTTTTCGAAGCTCCTTGACCCCAATAATTATGCAACGTTTTTCTTTTGTCTGTTGCTGTTTATGTTGCTTTACAAGACTGCTTGCTGCACAATTTCACACAAAAACAATTTCACACAAAAACTTGTTTTTTTCTTTTTGGTTGAAAGTGTGTTTTAGCTTGTTTCACATAAAACAAGGTATAAAATATATATTTGAAAAATTATAGTAAAAATGCAACACCAACAAATTTAATTTACTCACATGAGAAAAATACAATGATGCAGTTAACAATGTGAGATTAAGTCGTAAGAAAAAGATTATTTCAAGAAAGCAAAAATCAACAAAAATTTAATCAAATAAAACATTAAAGTCTGCTTTAAAAATTTGAGCAAATTATTCGATTACAAGATAATAACTTAGGCGTATAAAAATATAAGAAAAACTTGCTAGCAGCTAATAAAACTTTTGTATTTAAATTCTGACTTTAGCAGCAATAAAGGTTATTTAATTAAGGGCTGTTTACATGAACAATTAACTAGAACTATTCCAATCAAACTATGCAAATAATCAAAATAAATTCTTAAGAAAATTATATGAAAATATTCAAGTCAAATAAAATCATATGAATAATCAAATAAATCGAGTGAAATTCTGTGGATAATCCAATTTTATTTTATTACGCAAAATGTGGCATAAATTGTTTAAATAACCGAATAAAATATTCTAATAAACGAATGAAATATTCGAATAAAATATAAGAATAATTAAATTAATTATTGGAATAGTAGAGCAAATAATTATATGTTTCATTTAGTCAGCAGATTAAACTAAATAAATTCATTTAAATAATTGCATTAAATTTAGAGGAAAACTATATCAAAATATTAAACTTTTCCAAAACTAACTCGAATAATATCATATGAATCATCAAATTAAATAATTCAAATAAATTAATTTGCATATTCGTATATAAATCAAGATAAATTGTATGAGTAATCTAATTTAATTATGTAAAATATATAATAAATTATTCGAAGAATCGAATAAAATATTCGATTAATGGAGTAAATAATGAACTATTTTACTTAAAATTATTCGAATAAAAGTAATCGAATAAAATTATTTTAATTAAATTATTCCTATGAAATTATATAAACTGTCAAACAAACGTTGTCAACAACAAACAACAACAAAGCTGGATAATCAAATAGGCGAATAATCTCATAAAACATGTATTAAATTGTTTAAAGCCTTAATAAACTAATTAATAAATCTTTACAGTTTGCAAACAACTACTTTATGAGCATAAAAAGTATAAATAAAGTAATAAATAACACTAATATATATGTCTAAAAACTCGTGTATACCAACTAACACTAATACACATGCACGAGTACCTAATAATCTGCCTTTTATGATAAACAACAAGGTAAACAATTGAAAAGAAATATATTAAAGACCATAAAGTAGATTCTCTAGAGATGACAACAGACAACAAACGGCAGCTATAACAACAATGCAATGTGTTTTTCTTCATCACTTTCAAAGAATGATTTTTCTTTCTTGTTCTTTCTTTCTTTTCAAACGAATCAGTTTAAATATTTTCTTTAACAAGAAATTTTGTGGTCAATGAGCTGTAAATTGTCACAGAAGAGTCTGTTTGAAAGCGTATGTTTATCTATGTGTGTTTGCCAAAGCAGCCAATTAAAAAATTGTGTTAATTTACGAAGGTTTGTCATTAGAGTGCAATGACATCATTGTAAACAAATTGATTATACATACTTTTTTTTGGAAGGCCAAACTAGAAACTTTTTGACCGAGTGCTGGTATCTGCTTTCAAACCTTTCAGCCAGACATTGAACAAAATATTTTAAAATTGAAAACACGGTGTATTGAAGGAACTGTTCTCAAGTATTTATCATTATTTTCAATTAATCGTTAAATTATATTATGAAATTTTTTGTGCAAACAATTTAAATCCTCGTTTTTTTATTTTCTGTGGTTTGAAAACGATTAGTGAATTCACAAACTGTTAACATCACTTGTTTGCTGTTTTAAGTACTTTGCATTTAAGCATAAAATTATGCTATTTGTAGCATAAGCAGAAACCACACATGTTATTTCAAAACGATAAGTGATATCATTCAAATCGTGGGGTTTTTCAGAAAAAGTCTGATTATTTATTACACGGTACCAAAAGGGGCTTGAACATTTCGTTTTTATACCAACAGTCTACAAAAGATAAGGCTTAATAAGTTAATAGGCCCATTAAGAGCATGAACTAAAGTTATCAGGGATACTAGTTTCCCTTCCTGCGATTTTCGGTTTAAACCACAGCCAGAACGTTTCAGACCTCAACTATGATCAACACTGAGACATCCGTTAGACAAAATCTCCGTAGGGTTTGCTTATCTCCGTTGCGCCAATATAATCGCACCACTTTCAACTTATATCCGCTAATCGAATATTTTCCTTTTGGTTGTTTACCGACTAAAAATTTTATTGTGCATTTCTAATTCGCTATTGGCGAATTTTTCGTATTCGATTTTTTAAATATTTCAAATGATTACGACGACAAAATAAGCAAAATATCAAAAATATTGAATGGAAAACTAATTATGCCTTTTAATCGAATAAATATCGTTAATTAATCGAATTGCTACTGCATAACATAACTACACGATTAGTCGGCTACTCAACAAATTATCCCCATGGACTTTTGGACCGTCCTGTATAATATTTTTATATGTTTTAATATTTTTAATAGATTTTTCGGGACTAGCCGAACAAAAATTTCCCGTTAATTTTAACTTAGTCCACTAATCGCATATTTTAAAAATATTTTATCGAATAAAAATTAAATTAATCGAATATCTAGTTGTTTGTATTTGACCGCTTAAACACCTTAAATAAAAATTAAAAAATAATCGCGGAGATAACTATTAAAAAATATTGAAAAGAAAACTTTTAATCGAATAAATATGAAACGATATAGCGAAAATTATCTGTTAATATTATTAAAAGTCATTGATATAAAAAAAAATTAAACGAACAAGTATTACATAAATCTCAGTTCTAAAGATTGATCTATTAACTGAATATTTTGTATTCGATCATTTAAACATTACTGAAATAAGGAAAAAAAGTTTAAACGTAAAATTACAGACTCAAATTATGTTTGAATATTTATGTGTTAATTTTATTTCTTACAATTATTCGACTAAATGAATATATTGCATTCGATCATTTATATATCTTAAATGATTAAAATCGAATATATAAATATAGAACCCAATATAGAAAAATAATAATGTTTTATTAATCGACTAAACATCATTTAATAATCGAATTGGCACTGCAAACCTTAAATAAACGAATAATGCTAATTAAAACTTTGAAACGAATATGTAATATTTGAAATGATTTAATATTTTATTTTTATTTATTACATTTTGATTTTGTGTAGTGATGGAGCGATTTATACTTTTGCTTTTAGTGCAAGGTTTATTTCTTGCGATTAATCGAACCCTAAACTAATATTCATTGAACGAATAGAACGTAATATATTTTAGCGTTTAACTAATATTCATTACGGATTTCATTAAACGAGGGAATGAATTATATTTTTGCATCTAAGGAAAATTCTAATTCTAATGGAATAAATATTGAAACCTAAACATTCATTACTGGTATTGTTTAGTGATGGAACGAGTTATAAACTAATACTCATTGAATGAATAGAACGAATTATATTTTAGCATTTAGTTAAAATTTTATTTCTTGCGATTAATCGAATTGAAACTAATACTTACTGCTGATGTCATTAAATGGCGGAATGAATTATATTTTTGCATCTAGTGAAAACTCTAATTCTAATGGAATAAATATTTAAATCGAAACATTCATGCTTTAAGTCCAAATTTTATTTGCAGCGATTAATCGAATCCTAAACTAATACTCATTGAACGAATAGAACGAATTATATTTTAGCGTTTAGTGGAAATTTTATGTCTTGCGATTAATCGAATCTAAACTAATACTTACTGCTGATGTCATTAAATGATGTAACGAATTATATTTTTCTCTAAAGTGTAAATTGTATTTCAAGCGATTAGTCGAATAAGTATTTACATTTAAACTAATACTAATAGCTGAATTCATTAAATGACAAAATTATTTATTAGAAATGCATTTTAGCGTTTAGTGAAAATTGTATTTCTTGCTATTAATGAAATAAATATTTAACCTTAAACTAATATTCTTTGCCGATTGCGTTTGGAGACAACACGAATTATATATTTGCGCTTAGTTGATTATGTAAATAACATTTATATGATTAATTTCTTTGATAATTAATCAAAAAATACTTCTAGATGAAAAGATTCAACACTTTGGACTTGCACCACAACATATGTTTATTTTAAATGAATCGATAAATTGTTTTGCGGTCATTTTAAATAAATATTGTATTGCGATTAATTAAATCGTAAATTTTTTCATATAACCATTTTACTCAACTTGAAGGAAAACATCATTTAAAATAGTTTATTGGTTTCCTCCACAGCTTATTGACCATTCATATAAATTATAACAAACAACAAGATTTTATCTGCTTTTAATTCCCATTTTCATTTTCCACTCAATTTAATCTATAACATTTTTTGATAGAACTGTGTATGTGTGTGTGTGTTTAAGTTTTCATTTCAGACACACATGTGACAGTTTCATTTCATTATCTGCATATTTTTTTCATCTTCATTCTCTTTGACATTTTTCACACATCTACAAAGTCTCAAAATTATTTGAAATATTTTGCACCCCACTTTACGCCCACCTTAAAAAAAAAAAAACAACAACAAACAACTATCCCACTCATTGACACACTCTCACTCAGCCGTTTGAAGAAAACCCAAAATAAAAGCATAAAAAATTATGACAGAATTTTACTATAAATTTCAACATTAAATTATTTTTAATTTTCATGCAAATAAATTGTTTTTTGTGAAGAAATCTTTTTTTTTTCTACAAAATTTGTGTAAATTATGGCACACTTTCGGCACATCATTGGGTTTACACAGTTGTGTTTGTGTGTACGCGTGTTTACACTACAATAAAAACCAAGCAACAAAAAGATGGATAGATGACGAACTTCATTTAAAAAATAACCCATAAACATGTTTGCTGGCATTTGGCTTTTCGCTTAATTCTTATAATTTATAACAGAATTTTGGCTGAAATCTATAAAATTTATATTATATGAAATTTATAATATTTATATTATTTATAAATTTATTAATATTTATACCATAACTAGCTGGCCAGGCAAACGTTGTTTTGCCTTCAAATTTTATTTACATGATATGCATGACCAAATTGTCTAATTTTGATACTTAAAATGAAATTTTATGTCTTTCGCAACCATTAGAACTCATGGTATCAAAACCTGCTCAACTTTAAACTTTCCTTTAAGTACTTTTTTTTTTTAAACGTTGATCATCAAATTTTTCACTGGAAGTCAGTCTACACCTAACTTTAAACGCAGTTAAAACATGAATTTAAAACTTACTGTTTAAATATCTATCTGTTTAAGTCGGCTTCCACGTAGTGATGTTAAAGTTATAACTTCTCATAGTAAAAAAATAAAAATGGTGAAAAACAACTACAAATAGCAGGCTGTTGCTAATTTAAGTTATAACAGAGTTTCCAAACGAAATGTTTTAACAACCAAGTTTCAACATTTAACCAAATTTCAACATGAGCGGTCCACATTTAACTTTAACTTGAAGTTAGCGTTAAAGTTAGTGTTTTCATGTCAGGTGGAGACCGCACTTTATGGTTACCGATCTGACTTTAACTAATTCTAGCGAGTTGAAAAACTGGGTTGTAGAGTTGACGACCTTATCTTGGGAAGTAAAGAGAGCTACCAACTTCTACATCATCTATTCGCAAGCAGTTTTAACTTTGAATCCGAAAATTCAAATCGATGACATCACGTTCGGTCAACTAAACATGATTTTTGTAAAATATTTAAGAGTAGATTGCTAATGAGCTCAGATTTTGATTCGGTAAAATAACAGAAAGGGACTGCTAATCGAATATTGCGAGTGTATTGGTCGAATATACGGCGATATTTCAAGATATGATTGTTCTTATTTTCACAAACTATCAGTCCGATAGGAATAATAACAAGCTGAACTTACTTTTTTGTTAGCTTTTTAGTATATGTAATGAATGCATATCCATTGTTCGTATTGTATGTTATGGACTCGGTTCACAAAAAAAAAAAAAAAAAAAAAAAAATACGTGATACTTTAATTTTTCTTTTCTAAGAAAATAAGTATCCACCAGACAAACGTGAAACACAGGAACACGATTTATGGCCCATAAAAGTTGCATAAAAATATTTGTCGGGTTATCATTTTTATCACACCGAAGGAAGTCATTTGTAACGTCAAATTGTATTGTTGAGTGTGAACCAAAAATGTTTGGAATTTGGTGACCTTCCAAAAGTCAGTGAATGGTGTGGATCGTAAGGAGATGTAAATTGTATTAATTCATTTTACGTTAGCACAACACAGGCCAGTGGTTCTATCTGGAAATGTGGACATCTCAACGTCATTCACCCGATACATCCATGTAGATTGCAATCAATTTCGCACTCATAATTAAAAGCAGCATATTTCATGTCTTGTACAACACCACGTGGAAGTCGTGTTAATCGCCGCGATGTTCGATTTCTTGGACTTCTATCCGCAGATGTTGTTTGACATCGTGCATTGCACTGCAATTGGTTTTGAATTAATAGTTCAGCTTGCGATCTCTTTCAAATTTTGATCGAGCAGTTCATGGCGTTACCTTTGATACAATAATCGTATATAGCAAGTGAAAAATCGAATGGTCAGCGTAGAAATAAAATGACGATCGAAACAACGTTTGAAAAGATTCAGCTCAAGAGTCCAATAAGATAAGACATTACGATACATGGTTTGGTATTTTTTCAAGTGATAATAAAAAATTATAATATGGAAAATGAAGGGCATTATCTTGATATTTGTATGGGAAATATATATATATATATATATATATATATATATATATATATATATATATATATATATATATATATATATATATATATATATATATATATATATATATATATATATATATATATATATATATATATATATATATAAGAAAATCTAAATGGCATATCTCCGGAACCACTGAGCCGATTTTGTGGAAACTTCACATCGCCAATGCACCTTTAAATTTTGTTCGAAATCGGTCTACTTGTTTGGCCAGTTAGTGGTGGCAGCTGAGTGTACACTTCTTTATATATAATAGATACATAAATTATTTATACGATTAAATAAAACCATTTTTTTTGTTTGCAAATACTAATAATAATAATTATAGCAATATAAAATAATTATACGAAGATAATTATAAAAAATTGATATTTCAATTGCATTCTAGCATATTTTAATAATGAAAATATTAGTTAGTTAGTTTTGCTATTAAAGACTGTGTTTGCTGGGTTACACTTGTGTTTGATTGTATACTTACAATTATACTCATGTGCTGTTGTTATAAACAAGAGTATTCATAAATAATAACGACGTTTTATGGAATGCATTGACCACAAAAAAAAGGGGAAAAAAAAATCAATTTCATATAAAACAAAAGCAAATATAATCAAGTGGCCTATAGATGGTTAAACACGAACCGCAATTTACTTTTTGACTTTTACGATTTATATAAAATTTAATTTACAACTTAATTTAAAGTGCTCTTAAAAATGCTGCTCCTACAAGTATACGACAATACGAGTACAAAGTTTAAATACGAACAAATGAGTCATCATTCCATGTGAATACTCAAGCATACTTTGAGCTGATTTTGGCAAAAGTAGAAAGATTTTAAGAAAAATATTTTATTTTTAAAATGAATGAAAATGCCAAATCTAAGCTTATTATCATATTATAGATTTTTAATTTATTCGAAGTAGGAAGGAGTTTTGAAATTTGTTCACTCCGTTTTTGGCTTTATCATCGTATCAAATGCAAATCAAATCAATTGGCACACAAAGTATACTCACTCATCTTTGGAGTGAGTAAAAGGAGTACGCATGAATATTATAATCAACAACACTAACATCATCAAAACAACGGAAAAAAGTAAAACACTTTCACTGTTCTTCATGCTTAAAACAAGAATACTTACAAGAATATTAACAATAGCAATTTAATATGAAAACAACTTTTTAACTGACAATTGACATGACAACTATGAGTAGGTTTTCTTGTTTTAATTTGAATTTCTATTAAAATTTATTGCTTTAATGCCATTTACAGAACAAGCAACACACTTATTGTGTAACACTAAAATAGGCATTCTGAGAAGTATTGTTTGATTGAAGCATAAAAAGTAACTAAAAGTAGGCAGTGAAATAAAACAGATTTCTTTATATTTAAATAATTGAATCAATTTGAAATTAGATGTATTTCTGTTCTTGTTTACAATCAAAGAAAATGATTGAAGCTTTTTGAAGTATGAAAATAATTAAATCATTTTATTTGTTGGAGAAAAATATGCCAATAAACACTATCTTCAAAAATATTTGAGCACTCGTGCCTAAAATTATGCTTTAGATTTTGTGTTAATGCCTAAACGTATGCTTTAGATTTTATATATTAGACTATGTAGAGCTGAAAGAAAACCCAGCCTACTTGGGTTCAATTTGGTTGAATTGTGTTGTCTGAGGATAATATGCAACTTAGCAAATCTTTTTCGCATCCACCGAACCAAATCCGAACCAACTAATCTGAAGGATCTGATGAAAGAGTCCAATCCGCCTATAGCGTAACGTTACTGAAGCGGTTTGAGTGGCTTTTGTGTTTCCATTTTGTTACATGATATTGGATCATATAAATAATTAATTTCGTACTGAAGTACTGGGACAATCTAATCCCTCATACCAGCAATTTCCTAGACAGGATGTGAAATTCTTTTACGTCAGCACCCGCCTTCATGGCCTTATCTGTGGATGGACCAACTAAACGGGGAAAACTATTCAATGCTCACCAGTGCTTACGAGCGTCTTATAAGATGCGTAGAGAAAGCAACTTTGTAGCCCCTTGCTGAAGAGTTCGAGAAAAGTTCGCTTGTAATCCATGTTGTATACAATTCCCCAGCCAGTCAATTGAAGACAAAACTCTAAAAGCTGGTAGGCCGAAGCCCATAGAAATCGTCATCACTTATCCAACTACCCATGTAGCCATCACTACTGGTTGCTTACCTGTTGCAAGGCAATAACACCTCGGGGAGTATAATTAGCTTCCCGAAAACCGGCATGCATCATAGTTATCAGGAAAAACCAAAAACTCCTCCCTGAAATTGTAGGTCTAAACCACAGCCAGAATGTTACAATACAATGATGATGCATCCCTTGTCACTAATTTTAATTCTCGAAACAACCGAGGAACCCTCTATAGCAGGGGTGCCCAAAAGTTCTATATGGAAGAGCAAACACGAGTACATTTAAGGAAAAACTAATTTTATTTAAGAAGCAAAACATATGATAGTGTCGTTGCTTTGCACTTGTGTGTGTACACACACATATGTATATTGAAGAATAGCCTATAGCTAAGAACTTGTACAAAAACGAATTAGCATACAACGAATAGGGCTTGGATACTTCTGCTCTATAGTACAAAGAGCTGAGTATTCATTTTAGAAACTAGCCTATGAATCTTAGTGGAAAATCTCGAAAGACATTTGGAGTCCTGAAAACAGGGAGTCTCATTATGAGGAGTTATGCGTACTTTCAGTGATTTTGGTTTTCATTTTTTGTCCGTTAATAACATATACATACTACGCAGCATTTTGGTCATTAGCAAAAGCACTTAGACTCTTTAGCAGGATTCGAAGCTGTAGTTTCGATCACTCTACCAACTGGATCAAGGAGACACTCTTTGATCGGCATTAGTATGTATTATGAATAAAATACATTGTTTCCCCTTCTGCCAATTAATCTTTAGTAAAGTTTTCGTGAGATCCTGCAGAACAACGTTGATGATCGTAACGGTGCATCAGTTTTAGTCAAAACTTTAAAGCATTTTCGTATTATTATTTTGTTAACGAGTTTATTTATTTGTTTCATTTATTTCATTTGTTTCATTTATTTGTATTTTTATTTATTTGTTTCGTTTATTTTTTTATTCCATTTGGCGATTTGTCCATAACAAATTCCAAAAATGTTTCCTTTGCTGTAGCTGATTTATTTACATATAAAAAAGGATATTTCATTATAGGGTTTTAAAACCAAATTTCAACGAAAATTGTTGGCATTTATTTAACATATGGTTTTATTGTTAAATACTTATGTATATCGATGCACAGTTACCAAAAAAAAAAAAAAGAAAAAAATAATACACAAAACAAAATGTTCTCCACCTAAATAAATACACTCAGACAGTTTTGTTTGTGCATGCTTGTGATATTTAAACAAGGACTTTATGTTTCCTTTCTGCTTTAAAAATAAATTAATATCAAATTTACATAAAGCTTGAAAAAAGGAAATATGAATTTAAATTCTAGAAAGAGCAAAAAGAAAAAGTGAATAACAATGAAAAAAAAACAGGCAGAATTTAATGTTAGCAAAATAAAATATAAAAGATTTTGTAATAGATTTCCAGCGTGGCGCAATTGCAGCAGTAACGGAAATTATTTTATTGTATAATAAAAATGGCATTCGTTATTTTTGCATTTATTACTATTGCATTAAAAAGCACGTAAATTGTTAAAAACAAAACAGAAATACAAATAATTTATTCAATTAAATTTGACATGTAAATGTCAAATTGTTTGAGTAGTTAGCAGCCTAAAGCGCTATGGCCACACATCAAATTATTTGCTCAAATTTATATAAGTATGTGTAAGTAAAGTTTAGTTTGACTTAGCACAGCAACACATCAAGTTCATTCCATAATATCTGATTTTAAAGTTGTTTTGAAGGGAAGGAAGGTGTGAGATATTTTGCTGGAAAAATAGTTTATTACACTTCAAACTATTTTGTAGCTGCCAAAGCCAAATTAAACTGAAATTTGAAGTAATTACGCACGCACACATCAAATTAGCATCAAACATCTGCTGGGACGTGTAAAAGGCTAGAGCAGCGTGGCCGCTCATCAACTATTTGATCAAAATTGAGTATGTGTTAGTGAAATTTGGTTTGATTTAGCATAGCAACATGCCAAATTATTTTCCTCAAACTTTATTTCAAAATTGTTTTGAAAAGAAAAAAATGTGTGATTTTTCGGTAGGCAAAATTTTTATTATTTGTAAAATTATATTTCATTTGTGAAAAAGCTTTTTTTTTTGGCTTCTGTATGCCAGCATGCAATGTTCAATGGAAGCAACTAATCACTGTTAATGGTCATAGGCCTTTGAACCATATAGAATTGTATAAATATTTGAGCAAATCACACATTTCATGCTGCAATAAAACATTTCACACAAGTGACTTTAGAAAGCGATCATGTCACTTGGATGTGAAATGGCTTTTTAAATCTCAATATTGCATCCCACTAGACCTTTTTTGTGGGCATGTTGTAGCTCTAATGGCAAAGTTTATAAATTAGACACGAGTAACCTTTGCTGTATAATTTTCTATTCCGTTCTGTTGCATAATTTTAGGCTATTGCATAATTTTGGGCTTAATTCATCAAAGAACTTTTAAAAGTCTTACAGCCTGTTCAACGATATCGAATGAAAATGTATGCGAGAGAAAACTAGTTACTCGCACTCGAATCAATTTGGGTTTGCCTATGTCACTATTATTCATTTGCATGTACTTATGTATTTTAATTGAATTTTGACACATCGTTCGCATAGAATAACTGCCACTTCCACTATTTCGAATAAATATTTTCATTCGCATAAAAACATTGAAACAAAATTTGAAAATTTGATTTTGTTTTAAATGTATTTATGCGAATGAAAATATTTGTTCGAAATAGAGGAAGTGGCAGTAAGAGTTAGAAAAAACCCAAATCAATTTATTTTTGCCTAGAATGAACTTATCCTTTCGGCATCGGCGAACTGGCTGTTAAAAAAAAACTTCTGCTTTAAACGGCAAGGATATTTATTTATAGATAAGAATATTATATAGATAAAAAAATTTCGAAATTAAATTCATAATAATTCCCTTTTTTATTTATTTATTTATTCTTAAGCCGAAAATTTTGTGGAAAATAAATAAATTATGAAAACAACAAAGAATTTCAAGAATTAACATCAATTTTCACACTTGACTAGGTTATTTATTTATTATTGAAATAAATAAGAAAAACAAACACACAATATAAAAATATGAAATGACACAGCTTGTTTTATTTGTTTATGGCATGTTTTTTTTTCTTTTGCTTCAATTAAATGTAAAAATAAAATTTTCCATAAAAAATAATATTCCAGGTAAATAATAAAATCTGGAAAAGAGAATTTCAAGGCAAAAAAGAGATATAGATAAGTACATTTTTCATTTAGTTTAAAGTTTTGGTTAAATAAATTATTTTTCCGCTTATTTTGGCAACTTATAAAAGCAAGGTGAAATCGACAGCGTAGCTGATAACTTTTTTACATTTTAAACTGTTTCAGATGTCAATGGCATATCTAAAATAAATTAAAAAAACAAATTTTTATTAATTTTTTAAATTATGTATTGTAGCTGGAGCGCCAGCTATCATCCAGAATCCTCCCCAATCTGGTTGGCCATTTCTACCTTTCGAAGCTCTATGATCTGAGACTTTAATTTTCACGAAATAATTAAAAGTTTCACGAAATAATTATGTTTTTCTTTTATTATAAATATTTTTTTTAAAGAAATTTGAAAAAAAAATGTTTAAAAATTTTTTAAATTATGTATTGTATCTTGAACGCCATCTATCATCCAGAACCCTCCCCAATCTGGCTGGCCATTTTTCCTTGGTATGAATTCGCCTTTTGTATGAGCATTGTCATAAACAATGTAAACTTATTCATTATTATATATGTAAGTAAATTTTGTAGGTTAGAAAAATCTGAGTTTAAGAATGTTAAAAGCTTTTAAAGGTTAAACATATTTTTTTTTGCTAAAAAGAGAAATAAAAATTAAATAAAGACATAAACGAATGAAATATTTTGCTATTTTTTTGTGTTTTGACTAAATTTTACGGCAAAACGTGCCCTTCCACGTCTTTATATTAAGATTTCGTGTGGAAGTTTCTCCTTTTTTTTGTTTTTGAAGAACAAATGGTTTCATTTCCGCTTTCGATCGGATTTAACTCTGTGGCGTAACTCATATATACATACATATATATATATATATATATATATATATATATATATATATATATATATATATATATATATATATATATATATATATATATATATATATATATATATATATATATATATATATATATATATATATATATATATATATATATATATATATATATATATATATATATATATATATATATATATATATATATATATATATATATATATATATATATATATATATATATATATATATATATATATATATATATATATATATATATATATATATATATATATATATATTTTATTTATTGGGTTTAAGTGGTGAATTTCTTATAATATGGTGAATTCGCTGTATCATTAAGATACTGTAAATTTTACTGAAATAATTAATGTTTTGTTTATACTCTTTTTTAAAATTTATTTTACTGTCTTAATATATTCTGCTGTTTTTGAGCATAAATTAAGAAATTTGAGAACTACTCGTATAATGAAGTTACGTGCACACATACTTTCAACTTAACTTTCAACTGAAGTTGCAGTTTTCTCCAGCTTTCTGCATTTTTTATTTTTTTTTTTTTGCTTCATTTTCTTTCTTCCGCATTCTTTTTGTGTGTCACCAATTAGTTGGTGAACAAATTAAAAAAAAAGTTGCTATTACCCGAAACCTTTTGCTTAAGCTCAAGTCATTTACCTTTTGTTCTTTTGAGAAATTGTTGTACTTTGGGACCCAATTTTAAGAATTCTCTAATTAAAATGACGTGCTCTTTTGTTTTTGTCTTTTCTCCCCCCAGAAACATTTATTTTCATTGTACATATTTTCTGCAAGATAATTAAACTTTAATAGTGTTTATACTCTATTTTAATTGTGTAATTTCTTAATTCGTTTTAGAGTCTGTTTGAACTGGAACTGGCTGGCTGTAATGAGGTTACCGAAGCTGGCCTTTGGGCATGTTTAACACCACGCATTGTTTCATTATCGCTGGCTGATTGTATAAATATTGCTGATGAGGCTGTGGGGGCGGTGGCACAATTATTACCCTCTTTGTATGAATTCTCATTACAAGTCAGTATTAAATAGATTAATTAATGTTTCACATGGCGGACTCAATTATGCTATTTCCTTATTGTTCTGTTCTCTTTCTTCTACTTCTAGGCTTATCATGTTACAGATGCTGCTTTGGGTTATTTTTCACCAAAACAAAGTCATAGTTTAAGTATATTACGCTTACAATCATGCTGGGAATTAACTAATCATGGTATTGTTAATATTGGTAAGTGAAAAAAATTTAATTTTTTAAATTGCATTAAACTTAAACCGAAGATTTTTTTTTTGCTATTGCCATTGAAAGCGGGTGGGAGTTCATTTTGTTGTGGGAAGTTTGTCAATTGGATTAAAAATCCTTTTTCCCGTCCATGCTTTCAAACCGCAAAGACCATTATCAAACAAAAGTCGTTTTAGATTTTTGAAATGAACTGAAAACAAGCAACGAACAAAATCAGAATTAATGACATTTTTGCGGTAAATTGAGAAAGAACAAAAAATAAAAATAGCAAAAATCTTGGACATTTTTCCAACGACTTATCATTCTATATGGTGAAAAATTAAAAGAAATTAAAAGTTTGCTACAGAAAAAACGATGGCTGGCTAACTTTCCATAGATAAAATATAATTTTCGAAATATTGGCACGTTAAGAAAATGAACTTTATTTACAGAAATAATATATATAAAAATATCAAAAATATATATTGCTGTCTGTTGATTATCTTTTAATTGTGTATATGTCGATATTTCTTAGTTGCCAACCTACAAAAATGTGTTAAAAATAGTTTGTTGTAGAAAAAAAAATTTAATTAAATTTTTTCTAAAAAAATATTTTCGATGGGGATATTAAAAAAAAAATAATAATAATATTTTGTACAGAAAAAAAATTGTATACTTTTTTTTATAGAAAATAATTTTTAATTAATTGTCTTCCGGTAGAAATAAATGTCCGAAAAAGAATTACTATAACACAAAAAATTAATAAAATATGCAATTAAAATTTTTTCCGCAGAAAAAAATTTATACAATTCTTCTATAGAAATATTTTATAAGTAAACTTTTCTAAATGAAATTTTTAATGGAGCAACTCCTATAAAATAAAACAAATTTTGAAGACATACAATAAAAAAATTTTCTACGGAAAAAAATTTTACAAAATCTTTCTGTAGAAATATTTTGTAAGGAAATCTTTCTGCATGAAATTCTTTCTACAGCAGTAAAAAAAAGTTTTTATAAAGTTTTTAGTAAAATTTTTGTCTATAGAAAAAACAAGTAAAAATATAATTTCAAAAATGTTTTAAACGATTTTTTTGTGTTTATTTACAAACTTTTGTTGAAGAAAAAATTTCAAAAAAATTTATATATATTATCCTATAAAAAAACAGCACTGAAAGTTTTTTTTAATACAAAAAATTGTGGTGCAATAGTTTTATAAAAAAAAAATTTATAATATTTTTTTTTATAAAAAGAATTATTAAATTTAACAAAAAAAAATTTTTTCATTTAATAGAATTTGAAATAAAATTTTAAATTTGTTTTAAGTCTGTAGAAAATGTTTCTATAAGTGTTTACAAATAATCCAGTAACACTTAATTTTGGTTTTAATTGCAAAACGGTTTCAACACACTATGCGTTCGTGTATACACACAAATATAAATTCATATGTATGTATATGTACATATAACCTCAATGGAATACACCTTGTCAAAAAAAAAACAGAATTCTCAGCAATTTAGCAAAAACAAATATGTACGTATATATCGTCCCTGTCTTTAAACAACCTTGCATGCATGTGAAAACAAACATGTATGTATATGTAATTGTGTTTTTGGTTTTTACGTTCAACTTCTTAAAAAAGACGAAAACATTTCCAAACCCTCATCAACATTGTTGCTTTCATGATGTTGTCGATGCTGTTAACGTTTTTGTAGTTGTTGCAGAAAATGAATGAATGTTTTGTTTGGTGGTTTTTGCATCTAAAATAAAACAAATGTGGCCACTACACTATTCTCACTCTCATATTCAAGAGAGGGTCTCTTTGTAAATATTTTTTACCGTTTGTTTGCATTTAATTTCACCTCAATAGCACAGAACAATGTTATGTTTTTTTTTACTTAATTTTCTGTTTCTCATTTAAATGTTGCTATTAGCTTCACGAAATTTCATCAAGTGTATTCGTCGCAGCGTAGTCGCGGCCGTTGTAATTTTACATGAGGGCCATAAAAGGAAACCAAAATTATTGTGCATGCACAAGGTTAAAAGGTGGTTGAGGTTCTTTATTTCTTTTTGAATGTTAGAAATGAGTTTTATTTTTTTCATGAAATCGCGTCCACATTATTTAATAGAAAAAAAGGCAAAAATCAACAAAAAGGGAAATTAGCGAAATAAGCAGATACAATAATAAGGAAATCAATATTAATGTTAAACGTCAATTTAAAAATATTACCTGGATTTATAAAATGTTTTGTCTAATTTTAGGAAAAATAATTTTTTAATATAAATAAAAATTAATTAACATATTGTCTTCAGAAAGTTTAGAATTTTTGTAACTTAAATTTTGAGTGTAGTTAAGCGTCGTTATAAACTTTTTTTTATTAAATAGTAATGGTCAAATTTTTGTAAAATATATTTTTGTTATCAAAAAAATTATCTTGTTAAAAATTTTCTATAAAAAAATGTTTTTATAAAATATTTATTTGTTAAGGGCTTTCTTTTAAAAAAATTTTATTTGACATAAGTCTGTTGTTAAATTTTTTTTAAATTACTGTGGAACACAACAAAAACAAACTACATTTTGTAAATAGAAATTTTACATATAAATAAATTTCGAAAAAAAATTTTTCTTAAATTTTTTTTTTTAAATTTGTATTTTGTAAAAGAAATTTAATTATAAACTTTTTGAATAATTTCTTATTTCGTACAAAAATTGTTTCTTATGGTTTTGACACCGGAAACAATTTTGTAATTAACTTTTTCCCACGCAACAATAACCTTCACATAATTTTCTGTTGCAAACAATGTGATTTACTTCTTTGCTATTGAAAATTTATTTCTATTTATATATAAAAAAAAATCTTTATTAATTATTGTTCGTGAAAAAGTTTGTCTGATTTAAAGTTTGCTAAGAACATAAATGCTCAAGAAAAATGACTTAAAGCTACTGTCGTGGCAAGAATTTTTAAAGCATGTCTTCAAGGCAGACTGCCTACACATTTCTTTAGCATACTTTTACACACTTTCAGTTTTTCTTATATTATTTTTTGTGTTGTTTTGTTTTTTTTTCTCTCCTTTTAATTAACGTTACAAGGTCTTTTTTGTTTGGCTTTATTTTCCTTTCCTTTATCAACGGCATGCATTTCCACTGCTGGCAGTCAGCCATCGCTACCAACAATATTGTTGAGCTGTTGACTTTCCTGGCTCTGTAAGAAAACAAACACCTTACGTTTTGTAATATTCTCCTTTTTAACGGATTAAAAGGAAAACTTGAAAGCAAACAGTTTGAAATATGTTAAAGGTTTAAATAGAATTTGCTCATATTAAGTTTGCTAGAGATGAAAGCAAAGTAGTTTCTTTGAGCAGCGAAGAACAGGTTTAATATGTCTGTTTTTATCTTATAAACGTAAATTGTTAAAAAAAAGTGGAAATAAAAAATAAACACTATTCTCAAATTTACCTACATGAACTTTTATATAACAAAACTTTACGAAATAATTAAAATTTCCCCTATGGAAGCAGAAGTAACAAGGAATATTAATAAATTAAAATTTTTTAGACAAATATTCTACAAATTGAAATTAAATAAATATTATTTGGCCTGAAGAAGCTATCCAAAGGAAAGCAAAATATTGCCAGATAATTAAAAACCGAAAAAACTAAAAATTCCAAGAAAGACCTTAAGCTCGAAGAATTACACGTATTAGGAAACGAAAAAACGGTCGAAATAAAGTAATAATAAGCATATAATAAATTAAAATTTTAAATTTTAACAATTAAAAAAAATTCCATACAAAAATTTACTAAAATTCATTTCAAATACATTTTAATTTTTTATGAATATGCACAAAAATATTAAGGAATTATTGGCATTTCTTTTTATTATGATAATATTGGTATGGTTCAGTTATGTATTCCGCCAGCCATTATCGGCCAAATAACCGCCTCGGTGGCACACTTCCGATGGTTCAAATTTTCGATGACGCTGGGGCATAATTGAGGTTCTATGCTGTTAATGCACCTAAGTATCTTATCTTTTTTAATTGTCGCTGGCTTATCGATGAATACCCTTTCTTTTAAATAACTGCAAAGAAAGAAGTCCAATAGTGTCAAATCACATGATCTTGACGGCCAATTGACATCGCCACCACGTGAGATAGCACGGCCATTGAACTTTTAAAATAACCTTTGTTTCGTTAGCTATAGCACCGTCCTGTTAAAACCACTTATCGCCCATAACCAAATCTTTCTATGCGATCCATAAAAAGTTCGTCATTATCTCACGATAACGAACACCTCATTTTGGAGGTCACACTCACTCTTTGTGGGTGCATTGGTTTTCCAACAATCACTCTTGTAAACGCCCAAATGCGGCAATTTTACTTATTGTCGAATCCATTGAGGAGAAAATGTGCGTCATTACTAAAGATGATTTTCTTCAAAAATTGAACATCCACTGTTGCCATTTCTTGCCACCATTAAGCAGAATTGCCCAAATGTGGCAATTCCGATTATTGAGGAATCTACTGAGGTGAAAATGTGCCGCATCACTGCAGGTGATTTTCTTCGAAAATTGATCAACCATTGTTGCCATTCCTTACCACTACACCTGAAGATGCTTGGAGTGGTTAAGAGGTTTTAGTTCTTGAGTCAATTTCACATAGTAAGCGTGTAAATGCAAGTCTTTAATCATAATGTTCAGCAACGCAGAGGTGAACGGCTCTTTAGCCACACTATCGAGAACATCAACAATATTTTCTGCAGAACGAGCAGTACGAGCGTTTTCACATCTCCTACAGACCTGGATTTGCACAAATTTTTTTTGCACGATTTTTCCGATTGTATGCACAATTGCACGATTAAATTGACCGAAAAAATTACGATGTACATGATATGCACCTTGATTTGAACGCCCATTTTCATAATAAGCCTGAATAACTTTAATGCATTGCTGAATTGTGTATATTTTCATAGTTCAAATTGAGTTAGTCTGATATTGAGAAATATCAAACGAAATGCAGAAAACAACTTGACATTTAGGCGTGGATCACATGCAATATTGGCCCTTAAAATTTAACCATACGATATAAGATAAAGTTATTAACAAACTGTTTGCTTTCCAATAACGAAATTTTTTACATAGATAATATTTTATAAAGAAACCTATTCTAAAAAAAAAAACTTATTAAGAACATCTTTTCTACAGAAAAGGCTTAGTAACAAATAAAGTCTTAATACAAAAGTCTTAATACAAAAAATAATAATAATAAATTAAAAAACGGAATATTTTGTATAGAACAAAATTTAACAGGTATGGAAAAAGTTCAATAATATACAAAAGCCCACAAAAAGCTTTGTAAAATAACTTAAGCTCACTTAAAGATTTTTTTGTCAAAAATACGAACCCTGTCTTAATATCGAGTGCATACACGGGTGAGGGCGAAGAAGAACAATATTTTCTTGTTTTTGAATTTAAATCATTTTGATTTATTGTTTGTGGAAAAATTGCTTTCATTTATTAGTTGCACATATCCTGCTTTTATTTCAATTTTTCTTTCATCTCGAGCAAAAATAAAAAAAATTAATAATGAAGACATCTATATATCTACATAAAAGCATAAATTGAAGAAGAGAATGAGTTTTTTTTCTTGCAAATTAAAATTGCTTTGACATACTTGATTATTGGCATTCTGTACAAAAAAAGAAAAAAACAAAACAGACACACACTCATAACTGTCAATATCAATCATTTATTTGTTGTTAATGAACAAAAGATAAGTTTGATTGTATTCCTGGAAAATTTTTAGAACAGAATATAATTCCAAGGATTCTTTATGATAATGTTTTGTTGCAATACGCATACATATGTATGTACATATATAGTTTGTAAATTCTCTTAGTTCAATGCAAGTGAAGCAAAAAAAGATTCGTGATTCAAGACAAATTTTATTACTTGATTTGCTTACTTGCATCTTAAGTTGAATATAAAGATTATTTAACTTTTTCTTTTAAACAATAAAATTATGTTTTCTTCTTCGTTTGTAAGAACACTTTCTTCTTCTGCTTTTTAACTCACTTCCTGTCGTATGAGTGTTATTTAATTCATTATTAATCATACGCCCAAGTGTTCAGTCACTGTAAAATTGGAATTGGCATGACTTTTTGTTTCTATTTTATTCACTTTATTGGTTTTTATTTGGTTTTTTGCTTTCAATCTATTGGGTAATAAAAAATAAAATAAAAACATCAAGAAATTTAAACCCATTGGGTGAGTTGCCAAATATTGACAGTCATATAAACAAACACGCTCTATTACATTAGCACACAATTGTATGTTTCACGTAAAAAAACGAAGACAGCAAGAAAAGTTATACATCGGAAATTGCGTGAACAATAATAACCTTTTTATACAAAACAACAAAGTAATATTTAATTTTTACAGAAAAAACAACTTCGTATTTTTTTGTTAAAATTTTTCTCGAGTTTTTTTTTATAGAAATAATTAAAAAAAAAATATAATTTATTAGTTTTCTACTTTCTTCTAGACAAAAAGCTTCATTAATATATATTTTCTATAATAAAAATTTTCTTGCTTACCTATTTCGTTATTAAACTTCTGTTATGAAAAATTTCGTTATTAATATTTTTAGAGAAAATTTTCGTTATTCAGATTTTCGGTTGAACAAAGTTATTTAGTTCTTTCTATGAAATAAAACTTGTTTCTCGTTAGAAAACAATATCAAGCTTAAACAACATTTCAATTAAATTTAAATACTTTTTGTACAAGTTTTGTGCAAAGAAGTTGTAAACTAGTTTTATTAACAAATTTTAATAATATAACTTTATGAGCAAATTTATACGAAACAATAAAGAGTTATAAAGAAATTATAAAAAAGTCTGCGTAACTTTTTACAAAATAAATTCTTTTTACTATGCAGGACTAAAGCATTATGATGTTTTTATTTACTAATAGTTACATTCTTAATAATAAAACTTTCTTCTTTTACTTTACCTTTTCTTAAAATATATGTTGATTTTACTATGTAAAATTTTTTTTATGAAATTTTTGAACCGTTTCTTTTTTATATATATATATTTTTTTTTGCTGATAAAAATTTATACACAATTTTTCTTTGCATTGAAAATTTATTCAAAGTTCAAGGTTTTTGGGTCTTTGTCTTGTTGCCCATCGCTGTTACGTATTCAATTGGTTATAAAATTGCAATTTATTTATATATAAAAGAGAAAAATAAATAAAGCACACACATTAGCCTGTGAATGTCAACAACAAAATCTGCTAAAATACAAAACACTTATTTTAATTAGTTGTTGAATTTAAATAATAAAAATGTGAATTTCCTCAAAATTTATTTTTGTTTAATTTATAATTTTGAAAAAGGAAACATTTTAACCACTTTAGTTGCATTCAAATAGAATTTATTTATTTATTTTTTTTAAACAGAATTAAATTTTTTCATTAAAATTTAAATGAATTTAAAATGAGTTTTAATTTAAAAATTCCAAACAATATTTTGTTAAAATGCATTTCACATAATATTTATGCTTTGTATCAATATGTTTCTTTATGCTTTATGAGAGTATGATAAATAATTGTGAGTTTATATAATAAATATCGTTCATACGCAGGGATACAAATATGTGGTCTGATCAAAAAATAACCGTTATTTCCAAATTTCGTGAGTTACGTGTGTTCGATTTTCGCATTTTTTTTTCTGTTATGTTGGCACACATGTCTGTTATATATGTTGGCAACATCAGCCATTTCGGATTGTTAGTTTGTTTTTGACAGATAAAAAGGTTAGTCGTGTTTTGGTGTGGTCTTCGATTTTTTACTAAACTTTCACTCAGGAGCTGTTGAACATCGTCAACGACGATTCATATTTCTTCGAAAAGGTCAAAACTGGTGACGAATCATGGGTGTATTTTTATTTAGTTTATTTATTTTTATAAAAAAGGTATGTATATCACATACAACAAGATATAATTTTTTTGATTGATGTGATTTTATAACAACAAAATATATATTTTAAAGTTATTTATAATAAAATATAAATTTTAATACATTAGGTTCTTCAACAATAAATTTGCGATATTAAAGTATAGTACTAGGTGTATAGATGTGACATTGAAACCAAAGCCCCATTAATCCCAAAGTCAGGACTGAAAAAAGCACGTCAAGTTCGGTCAAATGTGAAGGTTTTGCTCACTGTTTCCTTCGACTGCAATGGCGTGATGTATCATGAATTCTTGCAGTTCATCGTACGGTCAATAAGCAATACTACGTTGAAGTTATGCGCCGTGTGCGCGAAGCAATTCGTCAGAAACGTCCACGTGAAAACACGTGGACGTGACGGGAGAGTGGCTCTAGACACTTTTATTATATTGATATTAATATATTGGCCTTTTTTTAAATATTATTTTTATAAATAATTAGCACAATCCCAGGTCGTTTTTATTGTTTTTAATAAAAATTTAAATATAAATTTATTTAACATTTCGTTTTCCGTTGGAAAACTTCTTCAAGAATAATTAATTACAAAAACAGGAAATCTTTTATTATATATTTATTATATTATTACATAAACTTTTTTTAAAGCTACTGATAAAAAAGTTATTAACATAAAATGTTTGTGGCACCGCCCATTTTCTTGTTGAATTTCATTGTCAAATTCATGAGAATCGCTTAAGCTTATCTGTAAAACAAATCTCTTAGGTGTTGAAGAGGCATGACTTAACCATATTTGATTTTAGTGTTAAACGATCTAAGAATGTAGTAAAATATGATAAATAATAATCTGATACATTAAATTTTTTAAAGCATATTTTGCCTTAGCCTAAGTGGCGTGCTGCTTAAAAACTATTTCTTTTATAATTAAAAAGTTTTTTAAACTATACTGGTTTTTTTAATTTAATTAGGTTTTTTTATTAAAGCTTTATATAATTTTTTCTACATTTAAATTTTTTTTGTCACTACTAACGTTTTTTTTTTTTTTTTTTTGAGTTAAGATCCTGTAGTAATTCATGCATGTGCCGTCATGTTTATGTTCTATTTACTGTAGTGTTTACCTTATTGTTGTTGTTTAGTTAGCGTTTCTTTTTATTTATACTTCTGTCGCACTTTGATGTTCACATGCATACAGTAGTTAGCAAAAACAACCAGGCAATTGAGCTTCATCAACATGCTCTAGCAAATAAAGTAAATACATACGCTTACATACATATGAACATACATATGTATGTTCTTTTAAACACACTCATTTCTGTACACAAACCTACACAACTTGGTTAAGAAACAAAAACACAGTTATTTTTTTATTCATTAGAAAATTTATGCTACTTTTACTTACACTCTTTAACAACAAAAAACAATGTTTTTATACATATGTTTTTAATGCTTGTGCTTAGACTGATGAATGCAACTGTGCTCATAAGTAAGTATGTATGTAAATAAACATACATAAATAGTTACTAGAAATTATGCTCACTACTTTCCTCATTCAACCGTTTTGTTGCAAATGAAGAGTATCATCTCTTATTCTCATTCTCTCTGTTTTTTAGTGTATGAATAATGGGGTAACACATGTTAATGATGATGCCAGATATGCAGGTTGTAAAGGGAAGCCAGCTTTGCTTTCATAATGGCAACTTTAGTAGAAGGAACAGTAAGAATTTTATAGAAAAAGACCAAAATTTAAGAAAAGCAAATATTGTAGAATTTGAGGATTAAAAGTAAACTGAAAAAAGACAAGAACGTAAAAGAAATGTACAGTTGTTCATAGTTAATATAGTGACATAAAAGTCGATTACTAAAACAAACCTTGGATCCAAGAGCGCCACGCTTCTCAGAAATTAATACAAACGATTTTGATAAATCGCTTGCTATAAACTAATAAACGTATCTGGGCACAAACTAAAAAATTTTTTAGCTCAAGCCTTAGACTTTTTTTTAACTTATAATAAAACTTTGTTGAAATGATTATCTTTTTGTCTAAAATTAGATCAGTGACCACTCCCATGAAATATTTATTTAAGGAAGTATTGAATTATTGAAATAAACAAAGAACGATAATTTTTAAAAGTGGCTACTAGCTCTACTAGCAAATTATAATTTAAATAAAAAGGGTCGAAGAATTAGCAGTAAGAAATTTAATTTTTTAAATTTATCTATTGACTACATGCGAAGAAATAAAAAACAGTAGGCAGGTACACGCCCATGTAAAAGTAGCTTCAGCATATTTGGGCTAAACTAAAATTATGGCTCATTTTCACTATACAGCCAACCGGCTTTTAAAATATGTCACTTCTACAATGTTAACATTAAGAAAAGAAAAAAAAACGATAACAATTTACGTAACGTTTCCAACCTTTATTATTCTATATTAACCACAAGGACATGTCTACCACTTTTTTCATTCTCAATGTTAAAAATAAAATTTTTGTTAGAACTTTGAAAAGCAATGAGACATTCATTTTGCTTCACATCCTTGCAAGTATGCATTCAAAAAGTTTAATGACAGATATTTCGCAATACTTATTTATATTTTGTATGTTTTGTGTAACTTATTATATATAATGAAATTAAATTGCTGAAGCTTTACTTTAAATTTCCATGTAAAAAAAAACTCAACATTTTTTCCCCCTTTATTTAACTAAAATTTATATTAAAATACATATATTACTAAAGTGTTGCAGTTTTGTTATGAAGTCATTTAGTTTTATTATAAAAAGAAGCCAAAGTTGTTTCAAATTATATATTCTTATTGGCATATTAACTAAAAATTAAAATGTATTTGAAATGAACTTTAGTAAAATTTTGTATGGAATTTTCGAATTAAAACACATTTTAAATTTATTTAAATTTCTATGAATATCCCCATTAATATTTTGTTCAACTGGTTTTTGTCATATATTTTTTCTTTAACAAAAAGCTTTTAAAAACTGAAAAGAAGTTTAAGAAAAAGCATTAATATCTAAAATTTTATTTTTATTCTATATGGTTATTTGACTAAGGCATTTTTTTATAAGCCAAAAATGTTTCTTTTTTGTTAAACTATTTATAATAAAAATTCCTTTAATATATTTCAATTTTTAACTTAATCAAAAAAATTGCATTTTGTCCGATTTCTTTTGTTGTTGTGTTTGTCTGAAAACCTTTCGTCCTGTTTATTAAATCCCAGTTATAAGTCTGCTCCTAATAAGAGTATTATAGTATATGAAAAATATTTTTCATAAAAATTCAATTATTTATACGCCTTTGATAATTTTTTGTTTGTTTTTCTGTCCAAAATTCTTTGATCGAAATCTTAAATCTGGCAATTTTATTTTAAACCCCCCTTTTTCCTTGAAAGCCTGATTTTGGCACGCATATTCTCACACCGTTTTATAAAAGATTGCTACTTTTTCACATCCTCCAACGCAGAGGCAATTATCTGTTGGTTGCATTCAGCTACATACATACAGACATACTGGCTTATCAGTAAGCTCAAGTGATTTTTTAACGTTTTTCATACGTTTATAATCGTACTAATACATGCACACAGACATTCATACCCATGTAAAGAATCAGCATGTGTAAAAACTCAAAAGGATTTCAGTTATTATTTTCACTTTTTTAAAATTGAGGTTAAATATGAAAACGTTGGCTACAAATGAAAAAAAAAACACGACAGCAATAAAAACTTAAACTATCCTTGTAGAATTTCATAGTTGAAATGAGTAACTGAATAGTGGAAAAGGATGTCTAAGAGACAAAAGGGGAGCTGAAAATAAAACAATGTTTAAAGATGAAAAATTCTAATACGAGTCGTAGAAGTTGTTTAAAAATTAAGCAAAATTAAAGCAGACGAGCGTATATACTATGATTACAGTCTGACAATATTTACTGCATAAAAAATCATTGACAAGAACTATTGTACAAAAGAGTAGCACCATTTCTCGTCCAAGTTCATATTCTCAATTTATGGCCACAAAAATTCTGTTATCATCTCCTAATAGCCAACACCATTTACGGAAACTACTTGGACATTTTCAAAGAAATACGGCCCGCTGAATCCGCCTGTCTATAAACTTCAGCAAACAATCACTTTTTGTGGATGCATTGACTTTTTAACAATAACTCGTCGAATCTCATTTGCCCAAAAGGGGCAATTCTACTTGTTAACAAAACCACTGGGGCAAAAGTGTGCCTCGTCGTTGAGGATAAAATACATTTTTATTTGAAGCAAAATGTTTTCTAAATGTTTGCTGGTTGTTTCAATCATTGTACAACAGAAGAGAATATGTTAAAATCACTGATTAAAATTCAAAAACAGCTTGCGTGTTCTTTTAGCTTTCTTGCAATTCTTGCTTTCTTTATTTAAACACATTATATTGTAGTCTTTGACGGTAATCCTTTATTTTCTTATACTCATGTTTAAATACATACAATAACAGTTTTACGCTCTAGTTCTCGTAAATTTTTATTTTACCTACGTACTAGCATACATATACGACACATGTATATGTATATGTATATAAACTATAAAACAGTACACAGAAAAAAACTATCCAGTTTCTAGTATAAATTTGAACAAAGACTCAACGTAACACATTTCTGTTTTCGGTATATTCTCATGTACGCAAAATCAATTGTTTTATTTACGCTCTTTGTTGTTCCGAAGTATTTTAGTTTTAGTTTTGAGCATTGTGCAAAAACAAAAGAGAAGGAATTTTTTGCTGTTGCCAGATGTATTTTTGAAATGAGCTATATATGTATATTTTCATTCTTGTCTAGTAGTTAATGTACTGGTTTGTGCTGAATTCTCTCTCTGAGAGAGAGAGAGAGAGAATTAAATAAATTACTCTTATTATCTTCTTTTATATACATTCAATGTATATAAAACACTATCAATAAAAGTGCGTATGTGAAATATTGAAATACAAATATAAATAGTTGAGATTTCTGGAATTTGTGTGACTTGAACGTGATCAAGAATGATAGAATACTTGATTACGACACCTCTAAGATAAAACTGAAATCTTCTGTGCATCTTGGTCAAATGACGTCACGATGCAAACACAGCCCTAGATGATTTCTAAATGCATATGCAAGAGGCATCTAATGCGAAATCCTGCGCATGGCGTAGTTTCTAGTTTTATCATTTGTGAATGTGCTTATGTTTAATAATTATGTATTCTCCAGCATTAAATTTCTTTCCGTGCCTCTAAACTAATATTTATGAATGTGCCAATATTATGAAAAAGTCACTTTAGCTCAGATTTAAAAGTTTATTTAATGTTGTTAGACATTTAAATGTCATTAATGTCTTGTTTAACAAATTTATTAATTATAAATGTATGTATTTCAAAAACACAAAATAATTGAGTTTTAATGATGTTGTTTAAACACTAACAAGCTTGAAAATCCACCCCAAAAAAATTGTAGTAAATTTTTATAACATGCATACGAGTACATATTTTCAATGTCGTTCCCACCCCCTTGCCTTTCCCAGATGTTAAACGTATGTTAATCAAATAACACATAATTGTAGCTGTAATTATGTGTGGAAATGTATTTAGCAGGCGCTAAATCAATAATGATTTATTGTCCATAAAACTTTTTAACGATTTGCTTGTGAAAACTGTTGCATTCTTCTAGTAAAATCATTTAATTCAAATTAATGGCTTTATTAAGGACAACAAATTGATGTTGTTGCAGTCACAACAAAAATTGTTTTATAATACCTACTTTGACTCGCTATAAGCAAGGCCACTTGCACTGGCTCAGCAACCAATTTATTTGATCAAATTGTAACACTTTTTTTCATGCTGGTGCTTAAAAATTAATTTATATTTATTTGCGAAAAGTTGTTAACAAAATTAACAACATTGTTTTTGTGATAAAATAATATGGGATGCATGTCCTTGATTAAGGAGCAATTATGACAGACATTAACTGTTTTAAAGGCGGCAAATATTATTTTACAGGGAAAAAATATATGTGGCTGCTGAATTAAAGAATAATAAGAAACGGCTTGTGTAGCCGTATAAAAAATATGTGTAATAGAATAAAAATTATAAAAAAAAAAAAAAAAAAAATTAAACATATAAATTTACTTTTAGTACACTAAAGTTTTTTAGATTACTAAACTAAATTTTTGAATTAAAACTCTTTTTAAATTCATTTTAGTTATTATAAATTTTTACATTATTATAAATTTGTGTGGGAAATTTTATATTTTTTCAGCTAAAATATATACTTTTTTCTACAATATGATCCTTCCCTGTAACGAATAAATATAAGAGCGCTTGGATATACGAGTACAACGACATGACTCGAAATAATGAAGGACGAAATAAATAAAAATCACTATTTTTAGCATTTTTATATAGTCAGACGTAAATTTCTTAGCATATCTGCTTAAAATGCATATTATTGGGCATGAAAACTTACCCTGTATTGTCATTTGAATACGTAAAAGAAAAGAATAAAAAACTGAGCTCTTCTGTGATTCAATTAATTCTAAATTGGGAAATTGGCAAAGAAACACCACGAACGTGTCAAGTTTTGCAAAATATTCTGTCTGGTCTCCCAAAACTTTAGATTTTGGACTTATATATTTGTTTTTTAATTTAATCTCTTTTTACTGTGGGCCTCTATTGGCCTCCGAGTAAACACGCTCAAGTAGTGAGACATTTGATATAATACCTAACATAAGATATAATATCTAACATTACTTTGCTTCAAATATTCAATAATAATAATGAAATAGTGTATTACCAAAGTAAATACCACTTGCCTGCTATTACCTAGCATTTTAGTTTTAACTAAAATATCAATACCTTTGTTATGAATATCTAGTAATCAGTCCCTATTCGTAGAAAATTAAAGTATAGCGGCTTTATTTATAGCATTTATAGCGTGTATTCACAAAAATTGAAATAAATTTGAAATGATATTTAATTTAAAAATTCCATATCAAATTTCACTAAAATTTATTTCAAATACATGTTAATTTTTTATGAATATACCCTTAAGGGGTTATTTTACAATTTTTGTATCGGAATTTGTTAAATAAACATAAAATATTTTTTATCAATATGGGGCCGTATGAGTTTAGAAATTATCACAAAATCATCAAGAGATAGATCATATACAAATCCAAATACATATGCATGTATGTACATAAATTCTCTCAAAATGCTGCTCATTGTAATTTGTGTGTCAATCAAAAAACATGTCCGCAATGCGTATGATTGTTATTAAACTTCGTTGAAATTAAACGAGTTAAAATAAATATCAACCATACGACCCACTTTTCACACAGCAGCAGCATTTTTATTCACTATTTGGTTGTTTTTGTTGTAACTTTTGTTTGCTTATGATGAAATTAAAACAAAACAGTTTCATCGCTCTAAAACAAAAAATGAAAATAAAATAGAAATAAACAAAAAAATCAATTTAAATAGCTGAAATTGTGCCATCTTTTTCATCCGCTCGTTGGTTTTGGTTTCATCAAACACCGTTAAAGAATTCAATTGAAAATCTATGTTAGTGTAATATTTGGTGTTTTCTCAATATTTGGCTACAACTCAAAATGAAATAAAAATACCGTTTTAGTTTTAGTTGTGCTACAACGTGTTTTACTAGAAATTTAAAAAAGTGTGTTTGATACATATTTGCATTTTTTTTTTTTCTTTTTTTGTAACAATGCTTGGCTTTAAAAAAAACTACCTTTTTTGCTTTATTTCTTTTTTAATTTTTTTTTTTTATTAATTTTTGGCTTTATGCCACTGACAGCCATATCAGCCATATCAACGATGTAATGAAAGACAGATAAAAAGAATTGAAATAACAACATCAAAAAAGCCCAAAAAACGTACATGAATTGAATCCACTTTATTAGATTGTATGTGGTGTTTTATATAGTGCCACATAATTTGGCCAAAAAAGCAAATTTTAAACAACAACATTATTGACCATTTCTCTTATTCTTTTGCCACCTTTTCATTTAATATACAAAAGTCTTTATATTCAATAAATAAAATTGGCTAAAAGAAAGTCGAAATAAATGTTTTCATTTGCTACAAAACATATATAAATTTTAAACACATCTGTACTATTCCATAAAATAAACGTTGATTTAGTCAAACATTGGAGACACATTTGTTTTATAACATTATTATTATTGTTACTTTTTTCACAGAACTTATTTTTCTGTGACAAATCAATTGTTCAAACACAAATATGGCAAGTCATTTTATATGCAAATATTCCATAATAAAATATATACCTATATATTATATCTACCTATATATATTTTTTTCTATAAAATCAATAACATAAATATATTTAAAAAAACAAAAGATATACAATTTTTTGGATTGATTTCAATACATTTTCATGCTGAGTGTTCTTGTAATTTGTATACCTTTTATGTAGTTTCAATCTATTAGAGCAATTGATTTTAAATATAATGCTTGAATTTCAAAATGTTCAAGAAATGTACCAAATAGAAACATTTACAAATAAAAATAATTAAAAAAAAAGTTAACGAAAGAAAGTTCTAATATTATATGATGATATTTTTCTGGAATTATTTTTATTTTTAATTATAACAATAATTGCAGCGATTAATAACTCTTGATCAAAAAAGGCAGGAAAAAATAATCGAATGCACTAAGTTGGGGCACAACTAGCTGTTTTGTAGTCGCTACACCACTCTTCAAAGGAATCGAACTTGGTATCATGTAAACATGATGTTTATTTTAATACGGCTGGATGATTACCCAACTCAGCCGTCCAGCTCTTATTTATTTTTTCAGGAAAGTACAGACATTTCAATACATTGTCTCATTCATATTGTTCGTTCTAATATATGGCGTTTGGTTTGGTTTGGTTTAAAGCATGCATGTTCCTAAAACAGATTTAAATTTTTACAAACGAAGTGTTTATTCAGGAACATCTTCTCAAGATCTTCTTTAAGTTACAGCGAGACTACCCTTCATTTCCAAATTTATTTAAAACTATACTTACCATTAAAATCCTGCAAAAATATTTGAGAAAAATTTCTAGCAGTACAACAACCAACCAGAGGTGCCCAAAAGTTCTATATGGAAGAGCAAACACTAATACATTTCAGGAAAAACTAATTTTATTTAATAAGCAAATCATGCGAAAGTGTTGTTGCTTTGTACTCGTGTGTGTACACTCACATGTGTATATTAAAGCGCACAACCTATAGCTAAGCGATTTTACAAAAACAAATGAGCACCAAGCGCGTAAGGCTTAGCCACTCCTGCAACCAACCATCATTTGTAGAATTTAAGCTGATCGTGCTAAGTTTAAATTAATTATTTTCTAATCAAAATAATTAAAATTAGGTAAAAATGTAGTCCACCTTCATATGCCTCTCATTATGTTAAAACTCTCTGCTGCCTTAGTAAAATATAGCAGAGTGTAAAAGCCAACATTGCTTAGCTACAATGTATGATTATAAATTTATTTCAACGAAAATAATTGAAAATACGGTAATAAAAACTGTTTACTTTGAAAAAGAAATCATAAAAATAATATAAAACATAAAGTCTAAAACAAATTTGACAATTATGAACAGTAAATAAAATATGTATTTGTTATTGTTTGTTTGTTACCAAACAAGAAAAATTATTACACAAATTTATGACAAATAAAAAACATATAAAAATATTTATCTCATGCAAAATTTGGTATTTTAAATCTTTGAATTTGTTCAGACTTAAAATGTTGATGATAAATGAAGAACATTTATTTTAATTCATAAATATGTATGTATGTATGTATGTATGTATATACTTATGTGTGTGTGATATATATTTGTTGTTGCATCATTTACATTTGTTTGTTTAATAATTGTTGCGGCGTTAATTTTTCTTCAAGATAATTAACATGTCAGCTAAAACAGGGTGTAGCAAAAAACAAAACAAAAAAGCAAATGTAAAGGTAATTAATTTGTAACTCTTACAGATTGTACTGACCTCTTACAACAGTCTGGCAGTGTTCATAGCCTGTAAATGGCAATGTCAATACCATGTTAAGAATGTACATTGAATTACTGTTAGTTACGTGCTCTTTGGTGTTACAGTTCATAACATAATACTTTTGTATGTAGAATATAGTACAGAGAGGTTTGGTAGAGCAAATGATAGTTGTTGTTAAATGAGCTGAAAATATAGTTATTATAAGAGAAATAAAAGAATGCCGTTTAGTATTAAATTATATTTTTGTTTTAATTGAAATAAATATAAAAGAGATTTATGTAAAATTTCTTTTGTTTAGCATTTTGGAAATAAATAATTCCTTTTGTTTAGCTTTTTAAAAACAAACTATTATAGTTCGACTTATTTCTTTCTTCCTTTCATAATTTTTTTCGAAATACTTTAACTTTCTCAACACCCTGTTCAATTTAATGACTTGTGTTTTCAAGAATTTTGTTATTGTAATCTATTATTTGTATATATGTAATTTAAATGTTGCTCTTTTCTTTCATCTAAAACGAGAATTACTCAAACATGATATTTTAATAATAATTAAATATGTCATTTAAAGTGACATGCGGTTATAAATGTCAACATCCAATTTATTTTTACATGAAATTTTTAAATTTTTGGGGATTTTAAGAGAATTAAAAATTATTTGTATGATATTCATTATCATAAAAAAAAATTAGACTACAAAACAACAATTTCAAAAATGGTGTGAAAAATATTTTTGTGTAATTAAAATGAAAAACACTTTCGGCATAGTCTTATGAAAAATAATTGCAGCAGCAGATTTAAAAACTTGCGGTTTCAAAATGTATCTTTGGAATATAGTGGTTTATCACAGAAATTAATTTCAAATGAAAATTATTACAATTCCAAAAAAAGATCTCCAGAAAATGAAAATTTTTTTACTTAATCGGAATAAAACCGCTTGTATTTTTGTGATCGATTTTTCTGTATGTGGCATTAAATACAAAATCAAACCTAAAATACTTTTATTGAAATAAAGAAAACTTAATATGTTATTGTTTTGTTTAGCACAATATTACTTCATTTAACGAACAATATTGTCTCATTTAACTTAGAAGTATAGATTAAAGTCCAAAGAAAATAAAACAATGAAAATAGCTCCGAATTATTTCTCTGATAGACCTGATAGATTTTGAACTCAACGAATAGGATTGGATTGTTTTTCAAACCTTTTGATTTTTATTAAATTTGATGAATATATGTAAGTTAGTAAATTTTTACTGCAGTAAAATGTTAAGTGTGAAGGGAACCGTTAAATTGAAAAATAACTTTTCTTATATAAAGCTTAAAACTTTTTGTTTCGAATTTTGTATACTTAAATTTGTGCAATTATTATGTTATTTTAATAACAAAATCTGAATTCAGTAATATGTATGTACGTACATACATATATGTATGTATATAGATATATTTTGGCAAATAGCTAATAGCAAATACATAAATAAGGTCATTGAAATGAAAAACATTCACCACTTTTGTTTCAATAAACAAAATTATTTCCCTTTTTTTTTAATTAAAAAAAATATATTATTTACAAAATAATATGAAGTAATATTTGGCAATTTTGCCAAAAATTTTTTTGTTTATTTTAATAATGAATATTCATGCTTGTTAATGACGAAAATGTTTTGCCATCGTTTCAAGTTTCAAAGCGTAGGCGTTTTATTTTCATGAATTCCAAGATAAATAGCCATAACCTTAGAAAAACAAAAATTCTGATAATGCTTATGGGAACAGTAATTTTTCTTGGAATTCAAATACGCTTAACAACACAACCATGTTATGTTTCTCTCAATCGTAACGGGTTTATATTACAGTTGATTTATACACTGGTATTGGATTTTTACTCTCTGCAATAGCCATGCAGCCATATGGCATCAATTTTATTAATATGAGAAATTGCAGAATATAATATATACATATATGTACATATGTACATACAAGTTATTTTTTAGATAAACATTCCATTTTTATTTTCACTATAATTTTTTCTGTGCGAGAATAAATATTTGAATAATCAATTTAATTAACTATTCATTTAAACAGGAATGGTAACTTTATAAATAAAACTTATTAATAAGTTTAAACTTATATCAAATGTATAAAAATAATAAAATTTAGTTTTTTCTTCTTCTTTAAATAAATTTATTAAGTACGCTTACCATACACACAGAGTTATTTTGAAATATTATTTTTATGATGCTTGAGACTTGTATTTCCAACTAGCTTCCTTAATAAAAATAAAACACTAGTACTTAAAAGAAAACTTTGTATAACTTTAACAACATTTTTCGCTGTTAAATTTAGTTGAGTACGTTACAGTTCATGGTTGTTTCAAGGAAACAGAATAATTTCAAAATATTTGAAATAACTTTCTTTTAATGCAAACTTGGTCGTAACAATATAGTATGGAAAATAAAAATTTAAAAACATGAAGAGCAGACTTGAAGCATATTAAGTTTTTTAATAAGTACATATAAAAAAAATAATATTAATAATAGATACATAGGCGTACAACTTTGCTGCCGCCGTTTTTTCTGAAATTTAAGGCTTTATTGTATGAAACTGGTTTTACATACTCGTATATGATTCAACGTGTTGTCCATCGCTGGCCACTACTCTATCCCATCTTTCGGGCAGCGTTGAAAAAAAGTGATCCCCATGGTTTTCTACGTTTAGGATTATCGTAATGAAACAATTTTTCGTCCCCAGTCACAATTCGATACAGAAATCCGTTCCGTCTTTGTATTGCTGTAGCTGTCCACAAGCAAATAAACGCCATTCAACATATCTTGGTTTCAACTCTTACGGCACTCAATTTCATTGTTTCCGAATCATTACTATGACTTGCAGGCGATTTGAAATAGTTTGCTGCCAATTAACCTGCAATTATTCTTGTTGCGTTTGACACGAGTCTTGATCAATTAATGTCTCTAATTCTGCGTCAAAATCACCGCTTTTGAAGCGTTGAAACCGTTCAACGTTCTCTTCATTAATAGCGACCTCACTATGAATATATGGACGCATTCCATGCGTCTAAGCCGTTGATTTCTTCATATTGAAGCGCAAAACTAAAACCTCCTGCATATGAAGGGAACTTGATTTGTAAGTTGACATGTTTAATCGAGAACAACTTTATGATACATACACAAATCGACTAATATTTCGATGATGTTCTATTTACAAACACCTAAGCTTATTGTATGACATCTACGATCTATTCATTTCAACTGCCACTTACCGTTATCTATTGCAAAAACGGCGGAAACAAAGTTGTACATCTCATAAATAAATAAAAAAAATTTACATAGCCTTTTTGAAATTTGTAGAATAATTTTGCAAATGTGTAACACTTAAAAACTATTTGTTGTGTCAAAAATTAAATGCAATGATTCGAAGATAATATTTTTTGCTAGAGCAGAACAACAAAACAAAAATTTATACAACCTGAAAAAATATACAATAGATAAGGCAACTTGATTTCAACTCAATTAGCTAATTCACAAAACCCCTTGTATCCGTGTATATTATGTATTATTCAATTACAATACAATAGTGTATGCTAGTTTTTGGAAATTTTCATATAAAATTTCAACGCATCTATACAATTTTATTTTGCATGTTTTTGAAAAGTTGCATTGATAATCGTGTTATCAACATCATGTGAATTCCATATCACATTGAGAAGAATAAGAAAAAATACAAGCCCTTTTTATTGTAGATATGTATCACAAATTTCTATTTCTATTCTATTTTCCATTTTATTTCTTGAAAACCTTCTACTGAATACTGACGGCTGTATGCAAAAAAAACTTAACAAAGCTTGGTAAGCAATTGTTAAGAAAAATTTTATAACGTTGTATCCAAAAACGACTATTAGCTTACCATACGTTTAAAGTTGAACTGGGCCACTTTAACTGTACGTTAAAATGACATTTGAATTCTTGATTTTTATTTGTCTTTTAATTCACAATTTTATGGAAAATATTAACAAAAACGATGTATTATGATTGTTAGATAAATAAATTTGAGCGTTACATATTATATGAATTGAAAATATAACTTTTGAAAGGGAAACGTAAATAAGAAATATGTTAGTGATGCACTTTCAATCAAACGAATACAACGAAAAACATTATTCGAATAATAAAAATATGTCCAGTATAAGTTATCCTGTTAATTTTCCTAAATTTCATTAGTACACTGCCTATTATTTATTCATTATTTATAAAAAAGGTAAATCCAGGATATGTTTGTCAAAAATGTGTTATTTTAAGTAATAATAATAATTTTTTATTTTTTTAATTCGTTTTTCAATTTTCGAATATTAGTTTTCATACATCACTATTAAAAAAATTACAACTGAACATAACGGTATTGCCAGAACAAAACAATTAAATTCCTTACTACATTTAAAAGTTAACGTACTGTTTTTGCATAAACTTTTTTAACAAATGTATGGTAGTGTTAATGTGTTTGGTAACTAACGTATGCGTTAAAACTCAAGTAAGAACTTTTTTTGGATATGGCCCTGAGTTTCCTTTTCTTATTTGCTTTTTGAAGTACAAAATAAATTGATACAATAATACACTACGTGTTCACAAGCATATAAACAGAAAGTGCGTTCAATACAAGATACATCATACAAGATTTTGTGAATTTGCTACATATTTAGTGCCAGTTCATGGATAACGAAGCTGTTCGTTCGCAGAATTACGTTTGAAACAATAAGAAAATTTTGAACTTTGTTTAAAATGTACTTGTACGAAAGAACGAACAGCTTTCTTATCGGTGAACTGGCGCTTATTTTACAATAAAAATGTGTTATTGGTAGTTGTATTAAGAGTTGCCATTGTTATTATTTATATATGTCACAAAGAAGACAAAATGTTCTCTTTGTAGTAAATGACTTTTTTCATTGTAACTGCTAAGAAATCGTATTATCTATTTAAAACTTATGTAATAAGTTAACTGAATTTAGAAAGAACTGTATAAAACAATCGTAAGGTATGTTTTAGGAAATGGCAAGTAACATCCTGATTGGAAAATGTTTGGCTTTGTAGCAACTCTAGTTAAAATACTATATTATATCATTAAAAAAATAAAAAAATACGATTAGTAATCGTAAATAACCGAATAATTTCATAATGCAGATAGTCCACTGACTTTTGCTAATTTAAATATTTACATATCAAAGACTATAAAAGAGATATTAAGAATACATCATGTCTATTAGTACGTTTAATATCATTTTAATTTTTTTTTTTTAGTTTTATTTATTTTCAAAAAGTAAACTGAAAAAACGGCCATCAAATATTTTGATAAATTATGAAAAATCTACTTAATCTTAAAAAACAAAATCTCCTTTAATATAATACACTTTACTTAAAAGTATTGTTGCAGTTTAAAAAAGAATTTAATCAAACTTTGTACTTTTTATGTTTAAATTATTTAAACTCATAAATACGCCTGAACAATATGTCTAAAAACAATTTATATTGGCCACACTCCCATTTTAATGACACTCGTAAAAATAAAAGATATGGCTACTTTATTTCTACACAGTGTAGTATTACCACACTGTGGTAATCATTCATTCCATATACAAGAAATCAAAACAATACGAGTACAGTTACAAATAAGCCAAAGAAAACGTAAAAAAACAACATTGTTACTAAACGTATTAAAATTCTTCGTTTTATATTTATATACATGTTGCTAAGGGCAATATTAAATTAGAGTGTGTTAAAGGTTATGGCAACATAAATTCAGGTGATACAAAAACGAAACGCCTACACATAGCAAGTATTGAAAAAGTTAACAAGCGTTATAAGCATGTAATTAAAGTAAAACATTTCACCTGAAAAAAAGCAAATAATTGGTAAATTTGGCAAAAAACAACATAAAAACTGTTTTCTGCATAATTTGCTTAATCAAATATATGTATAGTAAGCAGCATAAATAAATGATTTCATTAATTTTTAAAAAAATATACATGTGGAAATTTCTATTGTATATTTTTACTTTGTCAATATACTGTTTTCTTCTAAAATAATAATAATACGAATATTGAATTTGTCAATATACTTTAGCACTTTAATTTGAGAAAAAGTTACTCATGTAAGATTAAGATCACGCAGGGCGATTTTAATTGCCCAACTTTTTCGCAATTTTCTTTTGAACTTGCTTTTATGTTCACACACTTTTTTCGGTAATTCTTGAGCTTTCTCTAGCTTTTATATCTTACAATTTACATTGTATATACACATACATATATATGTATGTACATGTGAGAAAAGTAAGGAATTGCCGAATACAGGCAATGCTTTTTCCCTTCTTATTCCCCTCACCAAAAGCTTCTATAAAGTCAAGAATAGCCCAACTAAAGTTGCTGTGTCTGACCTGTCACTAAATAGTAATACCAAGTTCAGATGGTAATATGAAAGACTTGCTCGCTCTCTGAACTACTATTACGAAACTAGGTATTACTAGGAGACAAATATAGACGAGCTTTGGTGTATTCAATTTTTTTTTCCTGTCTTCTTTGATCAATAGTTATTGATCGCGGCAATTATTGTTATAATTAAAACAATTGAGTTTTATTCCTTATATTAGCTTCTAACATTGATACCAATCAAAAAATTATAAACAGCTTGTTTTCTATGCTTTCCAGCTATCTATATGTCGACATTTCATTGGAGCTACGTAATCATCAGTAGATTTTGAAAATTTTTGTAAGATACTCTCAAACATTCAACTTTATATCCCAACATCTAAATAAATAGTTAGAAATTTAAAAAGAAAAATTCTTTAATAATACCTGTCAAAATACAAAAAAAAAATCTTATTGATTTATACACGTCTCTACATTTCTTTACACCTTTCGAACAAATGAACAACCGTTGGTTGCTATGATTTATTTTTTGATTGGTACTCGTATCATTGTTAGAAGCTAATATAGTGAATAAGACTCTATTATTATACGAGTATTATTGAATTAAATTTTTTATATTTTTTTTACTAAAATAAAAAAATTATTCAGATTACCTGGGGTAACTTGACTTATGCTTTATTTGCACTGTATAGTTGGTAATTATGATTTTTCAAAACAATATACATACGGCTGGTATCGTGAAGAAAGGCCCTAACTCATATTTTCTTCAAATTTGGAATTTTTGTGATTCTAATACATTTCACATCAAATAAACTTCGTCGCAGAGATTTAATCGAATAGTTGCATAAGCAATTTGACAAAAAAAAGCCTTCAATAAATAAATGATATAAATGGTGGTCCAGAACTGAACGAACGTCAAACCAAAACAGGGTGACAAAATTGATTGTAAACATCATGAAAAAATCAGAAAAAAATAAAAAAAATTTGAACTGTTTTTTTAGATTTCTTTTTTCTGATTTTTCTTCGCCAGTAAAGTTTTTTATTCCATGTTCAACAACGAAATTCTCTGAATCAAGTAATAAATTCTTTAACTGAGAGTCTGTAAAGGAATTCCTGGAGGCAAGCAAAAGTTTAATAAAAAATAATTGTTGATCGAAAGCAACTACTTTTTTAAACCACAATAAAATATGATATCCAAGATTATTTTTTTTGTGTACATATACATTTATGTATATATAAGCAATTTTTTCAGGCAAAAATTTTATTGACTTTATTTTTACTATATGTTGTCCGACAAACATGGCTATAAAGCCTTAAATCTCTCATTTTTATTTTGCAAATAAAATGTTTAACTTATTGAATTAACACTTAATTTTTTCGTATTACATTACATTACTTTCATAAATTTATTTAAAAATTTTTTTGAATTCTAAATTCTATTTTTTTAATTTTTAATCAGAAATTTGTTGATCTCGTTTGTCTTTATTGCACTGATCTTTTTTTTTGTTGGTTTTTATTACAATTTCAGAATTTGTGATCGCAAAAACGAGTAGAGATTAAACTAAATATGGAAGAAATGAGCCAATTTCAAGGGACATTTATCCATGTTCTTTTACCCGTTAGTGTCGGTCACAAAATAAAATTGTAACACTTTATTTTCTTTTAACAAATTATTGAATTTCGAATAAATTAAATAAAAAATGTTGATTTATTTTAAAAATAAATTTACTAAAATAAACTATTTTAACACTTAAAATGCTCTTTAGTAAACTGGCCGTTTTGAGGGCTGATAAGAAAATGATTTACAATCTCAATTAAAACGCGCACTAAATATGCGCATTTTGTCGTCAATTCAATAATTTTTATTATGAATATGAATTGTATCAAATGAAATCGATTGTAATCAATGCATCGTTTTCTTTGGTTCTTCTTTTTTTTAATTTGCTTAGATGTTTTTTTTTTAATACGAACTTAAAACGTTTGTATTAAATAAAAGCATCATAAGTTAAATACAGTAAATGCAATTGATTAATAACAAACAAGAAAAAAAAATAAATCCAGCTTTTAAGAGCAAAGAAAGGAAGGTTCGCTCTGCGGAGTGTGTGGAGAGAAATCAAAGGCAAGCCGGTGTAAGAACTAATAATCATTCATGGTTTGAGAGCTAATTATTTAAGAACTAACCAAACCCTGAGATATTTCATAGGCTCTGATTTAAAAACTTGCTAGCTTTTTCTTTTTTCAAGATTAGATATTGTTAATAATGAAGTTTAAAGCAATATAGAATTATGTGCATCTGTAAACTACATTAACGGTCATATTCATAAAAAATATGTTTTGTCTATCACAGGTTTATTTGACAAGTTTTTATATAAAGCTTGTCAAATAAACCTTTAATATATATAAAATACTTCTTATAAATACGGTCGTAAGTGTGTATCTTAACGATTTGTAATTTTGTGATCATTAGAATTGTTTCTTATATTAATTTTGGCAATTTTATATTTTTCTGGTGGTTTTATATAACCAAAGTTTTTATTTAGTCAACTTTTTCAATTTTCTCTTCTTATTTTAGCGTTTTACATATTTCCAATTAGGCGGTTATAAATGCATACGAGTATAGGCATACTTACATATGCACATCTATACTGGGTGTCCCAGAACGCAACGGCAAGCTGGAACAGGGTGACAAGATTGATTCTAAGCATCATGAGAAAAATCTGAAAAAAGTCTAAAAAAATATAAGGGCTTGTGCGAATAAAATATATTATGAGTAAAATAGGTTTCGACTTGGCGTTGAGTTCTGGGACACCCTGTATACATACATATTTAGGTAGCTTAGTTATTATTTTATTAATTTTTAAATTTTTTTGATATGTTTAGTTTGTTAACATTATCCCTTTCGCATGTTTTTCTCAGTTCCATTTTGGCGATGTTTTATATTTTTGTTTAGGCGATTTTATACAGCTAAAATTTTATTTTAGCGATTTTTTTTGCGATGTTTTATATGTTTGGTTAGACGATTTTATACAGTTAAAGTTTTTATTTCAGCGATTTTTTTCATTGTTTACATTATTCCTTGTACACTTTTTTCATTTTGGCGATTTTTATTTTTATTTTTTAATTTCTTATTTTCATTTAAGGTGATTTTTCAAATATTTACATTTTCTCATTCCTATTTTCTCTTTCGTATTTTTTTATTTTACCTTTGGCGATTTTATTTTGGCGATTTTTTTTCAATGTCGTGCCCTTCACATTTTTCTTTATTCGAATTTTGGTAAATTTTCATTGTGTAATTGTTGACGTTTTCCTTTCTCAATTTTAATTATTTTAAATTTTGATATTTCTTATACCTCCGTTTGGCGTTTTTATTTACGTAAAATTTTCGTTTTGATAGTTGTAACTAATTTTATGATTGTTTTCATTTTTTACTTGCGTACGTTTTCTTATTTTGACATTTTTTTTAACTTTTCACATATTTTCTCATTTTGATTTAGACGATTTTTTGTTACTTTCTTTTTGGTGGTTTTACATATGTAAAATTTTTGTTTCGGCTTTTTGCAAGTTTGTTATTTTTGGTATTTTCTGTTGGAATTTTTAAAAATTTAACGATATTTTATGCTGCCAATTAGACGATTTACATTGACGATTTTTTCTATGACCATATATTTTCTCTCCCGGAATTTTTGTTTTTATTAGAGATTTTCCACACTATATGTTAGTCGACTTTTAGAATTTTTACTTTGGCGATTTTTCCATTTTTTACTTTGACAATTTACTCTGCAATGGAAATTTATATTTAGTCTTAATGGAGTATTTATCTTTAGTCTTAACACCTATCTGTTCAATTTTTCCACATAAATTTGTAACGATTTTATTACAGTTTTCTATTTACTTTTTACATATTTTTAGATTTTTCGTTAAACGATCTTGACTGTTGTTCCACATTCTTGATTAGAAGACTTTAGACATTATGTACATTTTTGTACATATGCATTTCGGCGATTTTTTGATATAAATCTTGGCGCTTACAAAATTTTATGTCATTGATTTGCTCATTTTATATTTATGATTTTACGCAAAGTGCGAGGCATGCTTAAATACATGTTTTATGTATAAGATTCCAGGTGAATATTAACGTGATGTTCATAGAACACAGACGAGCAACTCGTCTAGAAAATTTGTATGAAAGTTACTCAATTTTTTGAGTGATTTCCATATAAATTTTTTAGACGAGTCCCCTATGTTCTATGAACAGCACATAAATTTTCCAACAAGGCTTGTTGTCCAACCTTCCTCTAATTTTTCCATGCAATCTGATGGAAGTAGTAGTAGTGTTTTATTATTTTGCGGTAACATGCACTAAAATAAAGCCGGCGTCTAAGGTACATTGCGTTTTGAGAAGAACTACACAAACAATTTAACACACACACTCCCATACACATCATATACACATACAGCCACAGACACGCACATAGCCATAGATACAGACACACCCGCATTTCATCAATTCGAAACAATAAAAATTGTGAGTCACCAAAGATTTTTCGGTTCTCCCTTTTGCGAAATATGGCGTCATGACATAAATTAAGCGTTTGTTGTAATCAAATAAATAAATATATTTGTAAAAAAATAGCAAACTTATGTTATAAACAATAAATTTTAGGTAACAGTATAAATGGGCTCACATATACATATGCATACGCATTTAGTTGTCTGTGTGTGTTAGTGCTAATTCGTTGGTTTTTGTAGTTTCCTTTCATTTTGCTACCAGTTAAAAGAGAGGGAGAGGTGTAAGTAATTGAAGTGTAATAATATTTACATTGTTGCAATAAGTGTTACAAATACTTTTTGAATTGTAAGCAATATATTCACTCGTATTAAAGGTCTTTTCAAAAATAATAAATTTCATTGATCAACTGACCTCAATTTGTTAAAACAAGCAAAACAATTTCAGATCAAGGCCTTCATAGAAGTAAATCTGAATTCTTAAAACCATAAACAGATCGAACTGGAAAATGGCTGGAATTTCTGCAAATACGAAATTTAGAATGGAAAGAAAAGGGACGAAACGACTAAAAGAAATGTATACGTACGGCTTTGAGTAGACATAACTTCTTTATTTTAAAGCTAATAATCGTGAAACCAAAATTGATTTTGTATTAAATTTTTTAAATGACTAGTGAATTTATATAATACCAACGCAATCATACTTCACATAAGCAAGCTCTCTACAACACATGAATTTTTTTTAAGATTTCCTGGTCTATCGCCACTTGTTGTCTTCCAGTTCGAAGATAGCCATGTAGTCCAAAATGTGCTCGATCAGGCGATTTATGGAAATTCCCGCTTTCAGCTCGTTGTACTAAAATAATTTAAGATGATTTTTCAAAACAAAACTCAATTATTTTAGTTCGTTATTTAAAAGAGTGTCTTTACATTACTAATTTTCCAAGTCTCAAAATTTAAAGAAAATCGTATTAAAATAGTGGATATGTAGAATAGAGTGGTCAGATATTATATTGGGGGATAAAACTGTTGGAATTTTCCAGATATTGAGATAACCAAAATTTGAGCTCGATTAAACAACACTTACCCATGGCGCTCGCTCTTCAAAACGTAAAAAAAACGATCTTTTTGTAAAAAAAAAAATCTGACAAATGAAGCCATAACTATATAACTGTAAATAATAATAAAAAAATATAGTTCAAAAAATTAAGAAACTCGATATCAAACTACTAAACAGATGTTTTGATTATTGTATATTTGAATATCTATATATATATGTATATCTTAAAAAGGATCATTATTCATATAACGCTTTCTGAGTTTTTTTTTTGGATTCCCAAAATTGGCTTCATAAATCAATAAAATACCCCACTTCCCCGGAAACAATATGGCAACTTCAATATTCGCACTAAATGGAGTAACTGTTAATAGCTCATATACACGTTCCAGGGCCCAAACACACACCGAATATAAGAAACCGGTTCCGATTCGGTTAGCTTTTTTTTGGGAATTCCCAAAGTGGCCTTTCGCAGAAGTAATACGGCATCTTCAACTTTCGCACTTAAGCGGATGACCGTTTATAGTTCAGGTGTATTTTCTACGACAAAAACATAGACCGAATATGAAAAGCTAAAGTTATTCCGAATTTTTTTAGGAGTTCTCAAAATCGTCTTCGTGAATGCCCAAAATTTCCCACTTCTCCGGAAGCAATACGGCAATTCCAATATTCGTACTAAAGCAGCAGCATTATATACTCGTACAGTTTTATATATCTACATACATATGTAATTATCACTCATATAGCATGAGTTACGAGTGTTACAAACATACAAAGAAACAAACATACAAGTGCTAAAAAAGTGTTAAAAGCACGCCTAATATTTCAAAAGAAAGCTAATATTGTTCTTTTAAATTTATTTAATATATAACTAGCTTATGCCCGCGGCTTCGCTCGCCAACGTCATAGTAGCTTTGTGCATACAAAGTCTCAGCCCGATCGGTTTAAAATCGACAAAATTTCATCCCCTTGTGGGGCAGAATTAATCAAAATCCTTTCTTAGCGGTTACCTACCGCTCCGTCCAGTGGTTTGGGCTATGCATTGATAGTCAGTCAATCAGTCACCTTTGAGTTATATATATTTAGTTGTCATTTTAAGTCAAACCGAGTTACAACAGCTTTTATCCCCAAAAACGTAACCCGGTACTGCTACAAACATATTATATTTTGCCTACGTATATTTTGTTATTAAGTGTGGGGTTAAGGCCAAAAAAATTCCGACATTGATTTATTGTGGTCACTCTAAAGCAGATCTTTAACTGCCCCTTCATTTAATTTGGGTTACCCTGTATATATGTAAGTAAGCCAATAGATGTTTGATAGTCACTAAAAAACATTCTAATAAGCACTTCACTTCTACGAAAAGTAATATTGACATGCTGTCTTCAAATGTCAAATAACTCCTAAATAAACAATGAGTTCATTAAGCAACTTTAGTGCAGAGCACTAAATAGTTGTGTGACTGGTTTTTTAATTGTGAAGTTGGCTGCAGGTCTCTTTTGACATTTAAAAGAAGAGTTCAATTAAACACATGATCACTAACTATGTGGCACTGGGACACAGGAGATACGAGTACATGCTACAGTATTCATATAAGTTGGGTGGACTTACTGCCATTGAGCATAATAGCCCGGCTTCTTGCTATTTTTAGCTCGTGAGAAGAAAAAGGAACACAATAGGCCAACTATGGTTGCAGCCTACGACCAGTCTTGGATCTTAATCCGCTCTAATTACATTACAAGCTATACTTCAGCAGTGCTTAAACGCTACTGTTTTGTAAACGCAGTATTAAATATTTTGTTAATAGATTGCAAGGTAAAAACTTCTATGCTTGGCATCATTTGCCCTTTCGCAAGACATGTACACCAGACACTGAACTGCGCTAATGTTTTTTTCCACCACAAATAAAATTGCATTGCAGTTTTCTTGCATTCCTCTTAAATTAAGAAAATCCTTGCTAATAAAAAAAATCCTTCAACATTTTCCAAATATTTCCTTCAAACTTTTTTAATTTAACAACTTTTTGTTTTTGCAATTTTGCTAGATTTCAATTTACTTGTGACTGGCAATAGTGGGATAAAATAGTCAGTCACTTTTATTATTCATTTAACGTATTGTAATTTAAATCTTTAGCTTGTGGTTTTAGTTTAAAATTATTGTACGAATAGATACATATACTTGTACGAGTACATAGATGGATGATGAGTTTGTTGTTGAAATGTGTGTTCTGTGGCATTATTTGGCCTGTATTGGGTTTGTGTGTTTTGGTAAGAAGCCCAACAAAAGTTTTCTATTTGCAAACAATAAGAAAAAACAAGGCAAAATAAACAGTGGCTTTATTTTCATATGACCTCTTCTCCAGCTATAAAATTTACCCACTTAAATCGAATAGAAAAAAAGTTTTTTTGTTTTTTGTTAACTCACACAGAGACACACATTTGCATGCGTATGTAGGTATGTGTTATTAAAAAGAAGAAAACATTGCAAAAGAAGCAAACCAACAAAAAAAAAAACTAAAATAAAAACTATCTTACAAATAAAAAGTTCAAAAAAGAAAAAATTGAAAATTGCCAGAGGAGAGGAATATAAAATCGGCAAAGTCAGCAGCGTTGTATTTTTGCAAACTAGGGCACTGCAGTTAACCGCACATGTAAACTAACACACACATACACACACACGCAGATCCGAATTGGTATAGATATATACAAATATCCACATACACTTTAATATAAGTAAACATCTAATAAACTTAACACAAACATTTTAATAAATATGTAAAGAAATGTGTATGTGTGTGTGTGTGTGCTTATGGTCTGTCTCACAAAGAAAGGAAACTTCCAGCGTTGTAGTATTGATATGAACTGAAAGTCAACTATACACGTTTTTATAGAAACACATACATACATACACACACACACACGCACACATCCACTTATTACTCCTACATATGTCTACATATATCAAAGTATGTTACAAAAAAAAAAAAAGTAGGTAAATTTACTATATGCGTATTTGCAAAGATCTGTACTAAAAGACATATTTATACACATGGTGAAAGTTCAAGTGGAGGTTTCATAGAATAGTTTGTTAAAAAGGATGGGCGTTGAAACATACTAGTACGTATCCAGCACATTGAAAAATACTTATTCACATTGACAATATTCTAAAAGCAACATTTAACAACTGTTAAAATATATGGTTGCGGGCAATTATACATACTTAGGTGCAGAACTTTTTTCCCGAAATTCGAGGCTTTATTCTAAAACAAACTAGTTATATATTTATGATTCAAAATATTGTCTATTGCTGAGAAATACTTTCTTCCATCTTTCGTTCAGCATATGAATCTCGCGTTGAAAAGTTGGCCCTCTTTTAAAGCGATCCACGAATCGATCCCATTTTTTACTTCTTCATAAGACTGGAACTTTGCTTCCGCCGTTTTTCCCTAAATTCAAGGCTTTATTCTAAAAACAACTGGTTATACATTTATGATTCAAAATATTGTCCATTGCAGAGCGGTACACTCTTTCATTTTTCGGGCAGCATATGAATCTCACGTTAAAAAACTGGCCCTCTTTTAAAGCGATCCACCAATCGATCCCATTTTTTACTTTTTCATCCAGGATGTGTCCCAGTGATTGCTACAATTAATAGTCCGAGAGCACAACGTCTGAAGAGTAAGGCGGCTGGAGTAAGTATATCCATTTCAACGTTTCCAAGTATGTCTTGGCCAGTTTCGTAACATGGAGTCGAGCATTGTTATGCTGTAAAATTACTTTATCAAGACGCACGTTGTATTGCGGCCGTTTGTGTTTCAATACTCGGCTCAAGCCCATTAATTGCACTCGATAACGATAGGTGATTGTTTCCGTCGATTTTAATAACTCATTTTAACAACGCAGTGCTGGGGCCAGATTCCGCAACTTCAAATAAAATTCACCAACAGGCACATATTGATACTACCAAAAGGGTAAAAACCGACAAACGATTAACTTGCTAAATTTTTGTTGAACTTTATAATTTTTAAATTAAAAATTGTTGTGGTTTGTACATATGTACATCGGGTTTTAGTTCAGGTTTTTCCTTTCTTTTTTTTTCTTAAGAAGGATTTTTTTTACAATACAAATTTGCTGTGATCAATAATTTTCAATTGAAGAAGAGAAGAAAAATAATAATCAAATCTCTAGCTGTTTCGTAGTCGCTACACTACTCATTAGCACGACAACAATTAGAAAAAACGACATGATTTAAAATTCATCGTAAAGATGTAACATGATTTTGGTAGGAGACTCTTTTAAAGCTAAATAAAGCTTTATAAAAAAAGGCATGACTTTAAATAAATATGCAACCAAATTCTGAAACCAATACGAGTAGATAGTAGCAATAGATTTACAGAAATGCAAATGAAAATATATTTATGCGGAAGTAAATTATAATTAAATCAAAATTGGCTGATTGTAACAATAATACTCAATGATATGGCATATATACTAATGTTGCTGCAACCATATTTCAAATGGTATACTCTTTGTGTGTGAATGTGCGTGGTATTTTGGGATGTGCGTGGTCTAATATGCATCGACTATCTTGAGAAAGGAAATACCATTAACAGTGAATATTATATAGCGTTGTTGGAGAAAGAAACGACAGCATATGGCAGAAAACAAAAATTTTGTTTCATCAACACAACGCACCGCGTCACAAGTCAATCAAAACAGTGGCAAAGCTACATGAATTGAACTTCGATTGTTCCCACATCCACCGTATTCACCAGATTTGGCTCCCAGCGACTACTGGCTGTTAGCAGACCTGAAAAAATAGCTGGTAAGAAATGTTAAACGAATGAAGATGTTATCGCTAAAACTAAGGCCTACATTGAAGCAAAAGATTGACAATATACCCTAACGATATTAAAAATTTACAATTATCCGGTAAATAGAGCTGTGTCGTTCATGCACGAACGGGTTAAATTGAACGGATCATCTCATTGAACGAAATGAGCCGGTCATTAAACTGACCACTTTTCGTTCAATAGTGAGCCGTGCAATTTGGATAGCTTTCGTTCAAATATCTTTCATTCTTTTTATGTCATGTTCTTTTGTTTTTGTTGTTTTGTTTAACAATAGTGGGGTTTTTTTTTGTATTATATTATCTGAAATAAACCAATTATAGAATATGAAATTAATCAAAATTGATCCCACCTAAATGGTTTTTATTTAAAATTATTTTCTCTTTTTTAAAACAATAAAATTTTATCGCCATTTTGTTTTGTTTATTTTAAAGAGCTGTGTTGAAAAATGACCGGAAAATTGTAGTGTCGGCACCGTGCCTTTCGTTCAAAGTGACCGATTGAACGATATGAATGAACGGATCAGTCTTTTGTAATTGAACGAAAGTGACCGGTCACTGAAATGAACGACCCGGCACAGCTCTACCGGTAAACTCTATATGTATACATGTCTCTTCTATCCATATAAATATGAGGCTGTTGCAAAGGTCTATATGGAGTATGACGCAGCAATAATATCTGAGTATGTCAGATTAAGCAAACTTATTTTAAACGCTGAAAAAACCAAACTATTAAGATTTCGGCCATATGCGAACAATAACTGTAACTTTAGTATTTTTGTTGATGGAAAGAAAGCTTTTCAACAAAGTATCTTGGAGTTTGCTTGCAAAGTACTCTATGTTGGAACCTTCATATACAAAATCTTAAACCTAAAATAATGTCTGTACTTGGGTTGCTCTATAAGTTTAAAAATAAATTTGATAGAAACACAAAATTAATAATTTATCAATCTTTGATACACAGCCACTTAAATTATTTGCCTATAATTTATGCATATAAAAAAGTAATGAATTAAAATCTTTACAAAGAACTCAAATAAAAGCGCTGAAAGCTGTTTTCAATGGGCCGTCAACTTTTTCAACAACAATTTTACCTGTATATAGATTGCACAAAATGCAGTTACTTCTTTACGTTTTTAAATCACTGCAAAACATTGGTTACAATACTATAACATTTGAAAAAAATCAAACATTGTTAAATACAAGAAATAATATTAATCTTAGAACAGTGAGATTTCGTTTAGAAACTACCAAGCAATGAGTAGACTACATGGGTGGTTTTGAATTCAACAGACTACCTACAGACATTAAAACCATTGAACAAATTTCAGTTTTTAAACATAAAATAAAAGAATATTTACTTCAAAATTTGGAAATGCTTCTGTAATAAATTTTTATAAAGCTTTTGTTATAAATTTTTCGGAACTATTAATTTTATTTTTTTCTCTATATTTGTTCTCTATATAGTATACAATATAAAAATATTATATTAGTAAATTCAACTATTTATTATAATTAAATTTTTTTACTTACTTTTTATATCATATAGATATTATTGTATGAATTAATGTATATAATACTTGCCAACTTGCCTCAGAAATGGCCAAGTGACGCTGAGGACTCAATTATTTTTTTTTGATGTGTGTAAATACGCATGTACAAATAAATAAAATAAAAAAAAGATAAATCGTTCTACAAAAGTGGTATTGAAACGTTAGAGCGTCGCTGGAATGATTGCGTTGCTCTCGATGAAGATTACGTTGATGAATAAAGCTAATATTGAACCAAAAACAAACTGTGTTTTCTTTGTTAGGCCCGGTACTTTTCAGTCCATGGTTATATTACTAATTGCAGAACGATACTTCCAAGTCAAAGTTCTTGTGAGTGTCAATTTCAGTTTTAAATTTTTACTGGCTAACTTTTAAATAGATTTATTTTTCTTTTGGTTATAATCATTTTGCAATATATGTATGTATGCACATAAAAAGTAATCCCTTTCTAATTGTTATCGTTCATATTTTCATATTTTTCTTCACCAGGCCGGGCATTTTGTTGCAACTAATTCTCTTATCTCTTAGTGAGGTCTTTTTGCTTGCAGCTAAAAAAAGTATTTAAAATTTTGCATAAAGCTTAAAAGATTTGCTAGGAATTGTTTCGTCCTCCTCTTAAGTCTCTTTTTAATCCGCTATCAGGTTGTTTACTGAAATTTCACTACAATCTTGGAATTTAAATAAAACTACAACATACATACATACATATATCAGAGTGAAATAAAACAATGTGTAAAAATAACTAAAAATTAAAAAAAAAAAAAAATAAAAACATAAACCCTAATAATCCTCTTAAAAGCACCTACATTTGGTTTAAAAATAATATACTACCATAAAACAGCAATTTCAGTTAAACAATAAAGAAAATATATATACTCGTATATAGAGAAAGAATTCATTTAAATGAAAAATCATTTCGTATAACGAACAAACCAAACAACCATTTAAAGTAAATAAATGCAAACAAATGCCCGAAGGTTTTCAGCGGTTCCTGGAAAACGTATGAATGCAATACTAGTACAATATAATTGTTAACTTAACAAATAAAACAAACTACCCCATCGAAAAGATACATATGAATTTATTTATATATACATATGCATGTATGTACGTTAACAAAATACAACGAATTCATTCTCATTGAAATTTGCTTTATTTGTTCTCCGCAAGCCATACAATTTGTAACAAAATCTTCTTTTCTTCGCCCAACCCGATAGACATGCATTAACATGCATTGGAGCAGCTATAGTCCTTGCTAATTGTCAATACAAATACAAAGCAGCTGCTTAGTGCGAATATGAAAGCACAATATAATTGCAAGATTTTATGGTGTCTTTGTCAGCTGGACTCCACATATTTTTAAACTTAGGCAACATTTAAATAAACATTATGGTTCAGTATTCTTCCTATGTAAAGAGAATTGTCATGACCCGAAGGAATTATTAGCGGTCCAAGACAGAAAGAGAATAAGCGGTCTCTTCGTTTGCAATCCTACTGATAATTTTCGAATTACGAAGACGAATTGATATTGAAGCTACCTAAGTAGGTAGGAAAATAACATTTTTCTTCAAAAACCATTTATTTCTCAACATACAGCACTGTTCCGAGAAACGTGCGTTTTAAAACCGCAAAGCGTTTTTAAAAACGCTTAATTGATTTTTAGGTGTTCTAAGGAAGGCGCGTTTTACTGGCGTTTCGCAAAAAATACAACATATGTTTTACATACATACGTATACATATGTATATGTACATATGCGGTAGTTATATAAAATGAAAAAAAAATTTGACAACAAATAGACAAATTTTTTAATTTAGTTTTTTTGAAAATGTGTAAAATTCTTTCAACTTTTTATTGAAATAAAAAGAAAACATATTAAATTTTAATTCTGGATAATTTTATTGCCTTTTGCAAGTTTAGTTTTAGCAAATTCAATATACACATGAGAGTTGAAGTCGCCAATTTTAAGCGATATGCGTTTTCCAAAACACCTATTTGGCGATTTCAAACCGCATAACCATGCTTCTTGCGTTATACGTTTCTCAGAACTCCTATTTGGCATTTTTTTCGAAAACGCTAAATTTAAGCGATTTGCGTTTCTCAGAACAAGCCTGTTAATCTTCTTTTAGCTCAATACATTTAGTAAGACGATAGATATTTTAACTTTTTTATACCATCTGAATAATAAGATTTTGGAAACCCCTCAAAATACACGTTAGTTTCGGTAATAGCTTCTTCGTTTAAGATGAATGTCTTTACAGCGCTTCATTTTTTCAAATTTGAAAACTGGGAAAAGTCACTAGGGTCTAAGTCTGGACTATAAGGTGAGTGATCAAACAATTTGAAGTGTATTTCACCTTAATTTGGCATCGTATCTAATGCTGTGTGAACCGTTGCATTGTCTAGAAGAAAGAGCACTTTTTCTTCTTTAAATGTGGTCGTTGCATCAATCAATTGTTCCGGCAATGCACGATAATAGTTTTCTGTGCTTGTGGATCCTTTTTCAAGATAATCGATGAGCATTATTCGGCGTGCATCCCAAGTGGCCATAACCTTGGCAGCCGCTTTGACTGTCTTCGCCTTCTTCGGAGCTCTTGTAGTGGTGGGCCAACGTTTCAGCAACAGTTATTAATCGACGCCAAAAGTCAACACGAGTACGCTTTATCATGTCCAAAGACCGCTGTGAAATTGTCTGTCGAAGCTTTTGGCGGGGAAATCTTCCATGGAACAAAAAAATGTTTGTATTGTATTCACTAATTTTTGTATTATATTTTGTATTGACAAGGCGCTTATTAGGGAAATAATAACTTATATTACATTAATTGGGTGAGGGCATAGAGGGAAATATACTTTTTCCCCGCCCTGAAATCCACAATTGACCTGGATTGGATGATGTGGACAGCAATGACAAATGCTTCCAACAAAACAGTGCTACATGTCGCAGAACTCATGTCACATTAGACAATTAAATTTAAAGTCATGGTCATCCCACGTAGAGTTTATCTGACCTGACTACCGAAAACGTACAATATACCTTGCTAAACCCTTTTCGTGGGATTTATGCATTTGTTTTGGTCTTTCCGTGTCGTTATTGATAGGTTTACGTCAAATGTCCACAAGGTTAGGTTAGGTAGGCATGCCGTTGCGTTACTTAGGATATTCCGAGTTCTCCATTTCTCCCTTTGTGGTAGCCTGAAATAAAGAGGAGAAGATAGAAGGAGTTAGTTTCTGTGTGATATAGAAAATAGGAAGATAAAGTGGTTATTGGGAGGGGAAAGGTGGGAAACCGCTTAGTGCGGTATTACATGCTATTATACTAACTATCTGCTACTCCTAATGAATATGCTAGAACTGTCAGATTGGCCGAGGCCAAACATGATAGGCTATCGCTTAGATATGTTGGGCGATGGTGCTCCAATGACGGGTATATTCCGCGAAGGTGAAGGATCGTCTCCACTTTGTCCTCGTCTTGGCAACTTCTGCAGACAAACACTACTTCTTCTTACCTCTTGCTCATCCTCATAATCTATTTTTCTAGCTCCAGCACAAGGCCTTGTATATGTAGAAGTCACCCACTGGGGTACTGGTCCAAGATAAAAAATAACACTATGTTACCCAAAGCCAACATAAACTAAGCTGTCGATCAAAGTCAGCCTGATTTAAGTGTCAGATCATGAAAATTCTGACATTTCTGAGGACTCTGATATTTCTGTTTTTTCTATACATAATGGCATCGATACATCTTTTAAACGAATAAAAAACTTACATCAAATTTCACACACACAGAATTTATTTTATTTAAATTTAAAGTTAAGGCTTACTAAAAACACCTTTTACAGAAATTTATTTGATTTTAATTTGAAAACATGTTTTAATTACTGCATAAAAAATATATCCGAAAGCTTAATTAGATTTTTATTTTTGTTTTAAAATAATAAAAGTAAATTTGCCTGTAGCTTTAGGGAAACTAATTGAATATTTGTAATCCATCAATAGCAAAAGAAACAATATTAAATAAAATTGCTCTTCAATATGATTTGATTTAATGTGAATCAATTGATTTGATTTACGATATTAAAATAAAAGCAAAATATATTTAGCAAAAACAAGCTTTATCATAAAATAAACAGAAAAAAACAAAACAATTTTAAAACAAAATAATTTTTAATTAAATCGTTAACCTAATAGCTGCAATAAAATAATTAATTTTTTTAGTTTTAACTCACAAAATCCATTTGACATTTATTTTATGACAATTTTCTTCTTCACTGTTGCATTTAACGGTAGTGGAAGAAATAGTAACTGTTCTCTCATCCTATTTCAGTGTTGTTATACAAATAGAAATAGTGGGTCATAAAACAGCACACACAACCAACTCAAACACACACGCTCAGCACTCACACAATTATGAGTGCTTTGTCTCTGTATTTATGTATCTTTGCTTTGCAATAAATTAAACCACAAAATGTTCTATTAAACTAGAAATTTATAAGATGTAATATAGAATCATTTAAGCAAAAGAGTCAAAAGATGATAGAAAGACAAACACACATCCACAATTTACTAGCAAATTCAATAAACACTCGTGTGTAGCGGAAAAATCATCAAAGGTTTAATGATGACAGGGATTTATAATTAGAGAAGCAAAAGAGATGGAAATGTTTAAAACTAATGAATATACTCCTATGATCCATTAGAAGCTTATGTTTTATTTGTGTTGCTTTTTTTCGAGTATCATGCGTGACTGGATTAAGAACAAATCACATTTACGATTTTAAAACGACAATCAATTTCATTCAAAACTTGACATTTTTGGAATAGGCCTGTCTGTACTTCGTTTCTGTAATTTTACTAAGAAGTTTTCACATCGGGAATTGTGATATAAAAAATTTCAATGTGCCTTGATTGGAGAATAACAGCGTTTTTGTGTTTCAAGGTGAAAACAGACTTTTATTGGAATATTTTCATTGAGCAGCTGTCAAAAATCAATATATAAAGAAATAAAGAGGGAAAATCAAAAGAGCAAAATTTTGAAATTTTATTTTTATTCTTCAAATCTCTGAATTAAGATATAAATATCTTTTGAAATAGTGTTTTTACAGAACTATAAAAATTTAAGCTGGCAACACTTTCACTTGCGGCCATTTTGTCAACTGTTAAGTGATTTATGCAAACGACTAAATAGTTTTGTTTTGTTTGTTTTTTGACAGTTCATATAATGATATGGTTTTTTAAATATATATTGTCAAAACAATATTCTGATATCTGATAATATTGGAATAATATTCATTTTGAAGGCTACACGTGATATAATTCGCTATGCTAGCAAATTTTACTTTTGCTGATAGAAAACTATTTGATATTATATCACGTATAGACTCAATGTTATACAAACATAAATAAGTTTTTGACATCGAGTCGGCTTAAAGCGCGGTAGACGCAGTCAAAATATTTGCTGTCAACTTCGTATACGTTTGCTTGATGCATTGCAATTTCATGCTGGATAGCCCATCAAGCACTCATTTTGATGTTGATGTTTCTAGTGTATACTTGCATCTTTTTTTTATTCTTTTATTTATTACGATCATAAAAAACTGTTATACTTATTTATTATTGTTGCCCTGATGGTGCTACCCAGTGGTGTAGCGAAATATTTGAAATTTTAAAATAAAAATTAAAAATTGGACCTCAAGCTCGAAAAAATTCCTGGTATTTTAATTTTAAAATTGTAAAGATCGGAAAATCTATTATTAATATTAGTTTTTATTTTATAATAAGCCAAAATTTGTTGTCGGCGGCTAAAGAAAAATAGGTCGGTGGCGGCTAAGACTCGGCTGCGGACGTCATATCTTATTTTGCTTACAAATATGTAGTAAAACCAGAAACCGTATTTTTCAGATGACAGACGTTTCTCTTTATTTAAGCCGCTAAAATGATTTAAGCCGCTAAAATGGTGTCTAGATAAAATTAACTCAGGCCGGCGGCGACTCAAAGTCAGCTGGCAACCGTCCGAATGGAATATCTGATCGTGACACGAGTAAAATATTATCACTGCAACAGCAGCAAGCAAGAGAGATACCAGCAAGTAGTTTTACTTCAAACATTTTTTGTACTCAAATTTTTTTTTTTTATTTTACTTTTGCACTACATGCATACCTCTCGTATGCCAACATAATTGTGCAGATCTGTATTATGTAGACCACTTATTTGTTAAGTTTATATTCTATTGATAAAGCAGCAAGGCTTTTTAATTGTTATTTGTATTTTTTTTTACACTTTTAAAGTGAGCGAAACCTTAAATATGTCTTGACCGCAAAATTGGTTTCCATTTACTTTGCACACATACATATGTGCATACTCGTATAAGGTTTACATGTAGTATTTCTTTTGTTTAATAATAGAATATATTGTATTTTAATAATTGTTTATTTAACTTTCTTTACAGTCCATTCTTTACCACATCTAACAGTTTTAAGTCTTTCGGGTTGCAGTAAACTGACAGATGATGGCGTTGAATTGATAGCGGAAAATTTACAAAAGCTGCGTGCTTTAGATTTATCCTGGTGTCCACGAATAACAGATGCTTCTTTAGAATATATTGCCTGTGATTTAAATCAATTAGAAGAACTAACATTGGATAGGTAAGTGCAAGCGTTTTAGGCTTTCTATAAAAATCTGTGTTATAGATCAATACTGTTTTACAAAAGATTTTAGTTAAAATAAAAATTATAAAGTTTTGAAATTTGAAACAAATGTTGAATTAATTTGGAAATATCTTTTGTGCTATAATGCAAATTAAATAATTGGTAACCATCACGTAAAAATTTCATTTCATTTTAGATGATTTTTTTTTTGCACATTTGGCAACTTTTTGAAAAATTTTGGTTGTAGTAACTTTTTGGTCATGGCAGCACTATCCAATAATATATATACAAGGTGGCTCAAAAGTAGGCCTCCTATCAGAAAATGCTATAAATTTTGCGATTGGCCCCTAACGTCAGTGCTGTTTTGTCATTGTCATGTGCAGTGCGAAATACACGTTAATAAACAATATTACGCTACACTGCTCCAGAACGCGGATTATTGGTGACTACTTATTTGACCCAAGAGGAAGATGATTTTTCATCAAAAATAATCATGAGTGATGAGGCCCATTTCCATCTTAGCGGGTACGTAAATAAGAAAAATTTACCCTTCTGGGGCACTGAAAATCCGCGTGTAACCCACGAAAAGCCATTACACCCGCTTAAAAGCACTGTATGGTGTGCTGTTTTCGCTGGAGGAGTCCTCGGGCCTTTTTTCTTCGAAGACGTCGCGGGCCGATCGGTTACTATGAATGGTGAGCGCTACAGAGCAATAATCAACGAGTTATTTTTGCCGCAACTTGATGAATTCGGATTGGAAAACATGTGGTTCCAACAGGATGGTGCTACGGCACACACTGCACGTGCCACAACCGACATGCTGAAGGATGCCTAATCTCCCGTTTTGGCGATTTACACTGGCCAGCAAGATCGCCTGATTTAACCGCTGCAGACTTCTTTTTATGGGGCGTTTTGAAGTCGCGGGTTTATGTCAACAAGACTCAGACTCTTACAGCTCTTATAGACAACATCCGTCAACCATGTGAGGACCTATTACCGGAAGTTTTGGCCAATGTGATGGAAAATGCAATAAAAAGGGCGCAAATGACAATCAACTGTGGCGGCGGCCCTTTACATGACATCATATTTTCGACATGATGTAAAAAAATTAAAAAACCAAATAAAAATAATCCACAAGAAGAATCAAAGTATTTCATTTTTTTTTTAAATTACAGCCAAAAAACATCGCTACATATATGTAGCGTCGAAACGCCAGTTGACCTTGTTTTTTATTTTCTTGTTGATGAGAGCTGTCAAAATTGTTTATAATTTGCTAATTGTTCTCATCAGAGAGAACGCACGCGCACCCTGTTGTATTACTGTTTACAAATGAGAGGAAAGCTTTTTATGGAACAGAGACACAAAGTAAAATACTCGAGCTTGTTTCTTTTCCCCCCTTGTTTGACAGTTCTCAACACACCTAGTATCTAGTATATTATTGTATCAAGGATTTCATATTATATAGTTATATAAATATAATTTTTTTTCTTTTTATTTCTTTTTAGATGTGTACACATTACAGACATCGGTGTCGGCTATATCTCGACTATGCTGTCTTTGACAGCTTTATTTTTACGTTGGTGTTCGCAAGTTCGCGATTTTGGTCTACAGCACTTGTGCTCAATGCGTAACTTACAAGTTCTCTCACTAGCCGGCTGCCCCCTATTGACATCCTCAGGACTCAGCAGTCTTATACAGTTGAGACATTTACAAGAGCTGGAGTTAACAAATTGTCCAGGTGCATCACAGGAGCTGTTTGAATATTTAAAAGATCATTTGCCACGCTGTTTAATAATAGAATAATTTCTTCAAACTAGACAACTTTTAGCTACAAAGTAACAAAGTTTTCTTTTCTTTATTTTTTTTAATACAGAGTTCGAAAGTTCAATTTTATCACTAAGTTATATTTATTCTAAGCTAGCTGGTAGTTTTCTTTTTTTAAATTTTTACTAAATCTTTTTCTTTTTTCTATTGCTATTCAAAGAGTTCAACTTTTACCACTAAACGCTACTACAACTATTATAAAAAAAACTAACTATTTATGATAATTATTTTGTAATTAAATTTAGTTCCTCTAATAGAAGTTTCAGTTAAAAATATTTACTTACTTTCTGTGATTTTAGTTCTTAAGTTCGAAACTTTATTTTAAAGACTATAAACTTGCTTATTAGAAACTTTAGAAAGCAACAAAGGCGTTTACATTTAATGTAAGATCTTTTAAACATTTTCAAAGCATAATCAATATCTTGATTTCAACATGGAATGGATGAATATTTTAAAATCTTCAAAAGTTTAAGGCAGAATTAGTTTGTACGTTCTTTTCCGTTCTGAATCAGCTGTTTAGTTTCTGTTAAATACAAACTATATGCGCTGGGTTTGTTTAACCTTTTTCGTTTTCTAAAGGGCTAAATAAACTACGCAAAGTGCTTGCCAAACACACGCTTTCCGCATGATACAAAAAAACAAGGTAGCCGCTTCGCTACAACAATACAACAATAAAAAAACAACAGGTATTTTGTTTGTGTAAAAAGGCGACTTCACACTTAAGCTGTCGAAAGTAGTTGACAAAGAACATGTACAAAATTTAAATGGCGCTGAAAAAGGTAAACAAAACTTGACAGAGGAAGTGCCGCCATATTAACCGAATTCGCCTGAATTCGCCGATGCATCCACCTAATAATGAATTCGCCTTGGCTTTCTGCTTGCACCTAAACCATACAAATACAACACAAGCAAATGTAATTTAATCACACAAACAAATACAAATTAATCACTTTTTCTTAATTTTCAATGAGAGCAGACGGCCATTGTGTTGCGGCAATTTGCTCGTCATATGAAGTTTGCAAGATACAAATTGTTTAATAAATTGTTTTGCCCTGTATTCCTTGACATTCTGTTTTTTAATCTTTATTTCTTTAATTTCCACAATAAAGTTAAACTTTTGCGCCATTCTAAGCATTATTACAAAAAACATTTTCTCGATTCACTCTGTATGCTTCTTCTTCAACCACCTTCTTCACTCTGCAAAAATTTAATTGAAATGACAAAATTTACACACACAGTCACAATGTTTGTACGAAAATAAAAAATTTTTGATTTTCCTGCAAACATGCTTCAAATATTTGTGCTAGAGGTGTTTGCTAGACCCCCACAAACGAACAACAATGTTTGCACGAACCTAAGATTTTGACATGTTTGGCAAGCAGTTTGTGTGGTTTATGTGGCCCTTAATTTGTCGAAAGTTAAAATAATTTATTTTAATTAAAGGTTTTTAAATTTAATATATATTAATCAATTGAGCAACTATGCATGATTAAAAGAATATAATTTTAGCGAAAAATATTATATTTTGTATATGAAATGTCGTAAATTCTGCAGATCGTGAGAGAAAAGTTGGCTGTTTTATCACTATTTCTAGGTAATTAAATTGTGTCTTTTTTTCGAATAGAATAATTTTTACGAAAATTCTTTATTCTTACAGTTAGTTTACAAATTTCGAATGAAACTGAATGGTAAAGAAAGCTAGTCACTCACATTCAAATAAATTTGCGTTTGTCTATCTCACTATTATTCGTTGGCATATTCTAATGTATTTTGATTGAGTTTTGACAGATCGTTCGCATAAAAAAAAATTAGACGACGAATAGAAATCAATTTTCTTCCGCTTAGATTGCGAACGCAAGCACGCTGTCGAGATTGATAAACTGGCTGTTAATTACAATATATTTCTTTTGATTGTGCTTTAAGGCAAAAATCAGCTGAAAAAGTAATTATAAAATATTTGCTACAGAAAAGAACGGCAACTGAAAGTAAAAACTAATGAAGCCTTTAGGCTTTAAATTCTGTTCAAAGCGCTAACAAATTAAAAATAATTTCTTCAGAACAAAGGCCCTAGACTTAAGAGTAAAAATGTTCCCCTAAAACTTAAAAAAATTGACTAAGTACATTAAGGGGGAAAAGGCCGTCCCATAATATTATACATATACATATATAATAGAATTTGATGGAAAAATGCTTAACTTGATTAAATAACAAATAATTTCAAAGAAATTCAATTATCTAAATGTTTTTTATTTTAGTTTTAATTATAAAAAAAATTATCTGGCAACCTTTTTTGTTAAAGAAAATTATTTAACAATTTTATTTCATTGGCAGCTTTAAGCAAATTTTAGTGCAAAGCCTCAACTAAAAGTCTTCAAAATAGATTATTTTTTATAACAAAAATAATTTTGTTTAGCAAAAAAGGTCCATATAAATTAAGTTAAGTATAAATATATAAAAATTTATTGATGTAAAATATACTTATTTACTTTCTAAGTTGTCAATTTATTATATTAACTTGGTTTTAGTTTTGTTCTCTCTCAGCAAAAAGACATTATTTTGTATTACAAAAAATACAAAAATAGAAAATTTATTTTGTGAAAAAATATATATAAAATAATATATTGATTTTACTTCTTAAATATACTTCTTTTTTTAATAACAAAAAAATAGTTTTGTTGAAGTAGCTGCAAATAAATTAATTTCACTCAAAAAACAATATATTTAACTATAAAAAAAACCACAAATTTTATATGAAAAACAATAACTAACTAAAAAGCTTAAAAAGTAGAAACAAATTATATTTATACTTTTGATTTTACTAAATAAAAAAAATGAATGCAAAAAATATCAAGCGCCAAAATGTTTCAAAAAATTAAGCTTTAAAAACATTAAAATTTGTTATAAGTAACAAGAAAAAAAGTCACCCTTAACGAAACTCAAAATCACTTTCACAAAAAATCACTCATAATCACTGTTTACACCCACAAAATAAATATACATACCTATATTAATAAAAATACCCGCCCTTTTGTCAAAACTGAAATCAATATTAATAAAGAAAAATTCAAAAATATTTCTTATCTTCAAAATAAAAACATATTTTTAAACAAGAGTTAAATAAAAGAAATGACCAAAATGAAAAATATAGCAATTGCTAAACATTTCAAAACTTAATTTGAAAAAAAAGAACTTTAACAAAATGAAGAAAAATACAACAAAACTTATAACATGTTATAAAGACTTTTAAACAAATCGCTTAACATTTGCATAATTTTAAGCAACAAAAAAAAATCATTAATTTAAACCAAAGAGATAAACTTATTGTAAATGTGAATTATTTGAATTAAAAAAATTATTGAAATTAAAAAAAAAAATAACAATAATACTGTGTGGTAAGCAAAACAAAAAAGAAGGAAAAGGCATTGGATGAAAACAATTTTAATTTTCAAATAAAAACAAGAAAAAAATTATCAAAAAATATTTGAAATGCTAAATAAAAAAATTAAAATAAATATTTCATGAAAATTAAATTTACTGTTTTACTTGGCGTTTTTTATTCTGGAAAAGGGGTGGGTGATGAATTTTGCTACATTAAAAAACTGAGATAATAAAACTGAGATAAACTATTGTCGTGGCAGTTACCACGACAATAGTTGTCAATCAGATTGCCCGTGTGGATGGGTAGTAAGGAATTGCTGAGAATTTCCGAGTACAGGCAATTCTTTTTCCCTTTATATTCCCCTCACTGAAGTGAGGAATTGCCCAACTAAAGTTGCTGTGTCTGACCTGGCACTTATAGCCAGTTTACCAATCTCGACATATTGTCTAAGCGAAAAAAATTTGATTTGGGTTGATATAACTTTTTTCTATGCGAACGATGTGTCAAAACTCAATCAAAATACATTAGAATATGCGAACGAATAATAGTGAGATAGACAAACCCAAATTGATTTGAATATGAGTGACTAGCTTCCTTTCACATTCATTTTCTTTCGAAATTAGTAAACTGACTTTTAAGCTGAAAGTCCATACCACGCATTATATGCGCAGCGCGTTTTACGCATTTCATACTTTCTACGCGTTCTACACCTTTTCTAAACTTAAGTTACATGCAACGCTTTTCATGCGTTAAGTTTTTTATTGTGTTTGAATTATTTTTTCAATAAAAACATTTTTTTAATACAAAAACATAAAGTAACAATTCACGGCACAAATATTTTTGACGATAACTTTGAAAAAATAAAATGAATTGTGATCTGCGTATCAAAAACAACTGACAGTTTTTATAAGGCTTGTGACGCGTGCAAAAGTAGAAAGTACGTAAGTAAGTAAGTCGTATGCGTTAAACGCGTCATACGCTTTATGCTGTGTATATATTTTTTAATGTGTAACCCTCACATAAAATTACATTGTTTCTACTTTTTGACAGACGCTTAGAACGCGTTGCCGCGTAAATCGCGTGTTGTGGACTTTCAGCTTTAGTGTACGTTATTTTTAAATATTTAAGTTAGTTACTGTATGTATTATAAGAATATTATCGTTTTGCAACACCGGTTTTATTGTCAAAAATCGAACACTTCCAACCGCACGCATATACACACACTTTTTCCAAGTAAGAAATTCTTGTACGTCCAGCTGATAAAGAAATTTTGTCGTGCGAAGAAAAAAGACAATTTTATTAATTTTGTTTTAAATTTTAAAAAATATATAGGTAATAATAAAGTGCTAATTATGGAAAAATATATTTGCATGAGTTTCTTGTAGTGAAATACATTGGATGTGGATACAAATAAAATCACACAGAAAAATGTAGCTGTAAATTAATAAATAGCGGACAAAAGCAAAAAATCAATAAAACAATACTTTAGCTAACATTTTAGAATTTTTTTTTTTGCCACATCTATTATAGTTAATGCATCCATATATTATTTTTACGACATTAAAAACTATCAGTTATAAATAATTCATCATTATTATATATTAAATGGATTACGGGGCATAGTTTTTATTCATTAGTACAATACAATACATAACTAAAATTTTAAAGCAAGTGTTTAATAATCAAAAAATTTTATTTTTTAGAAAAGCAATTTGGTTGTGGTCATACGTAACTGGCGACAAGTTTGGAATCTTCAACAATTTTAAACAATTGAAAGTACCTGCTTAAGAAATAAATCTTGACACAAACAGTCAGCGTTTTATGTTACAAATTGTTACTCCTCAAAGCACGTAGAAAGTCCTTTACAAATAAACGCACTAGTCTACTACCACAGACTAATAAAGTAATACATTGCCTCTGTTGTTCGTTTACTTTACAAGCTTCATCATTACTATCAAAATCATGTCTTGTATGGCTCCTATTATTATAGAAGCTGCTGCCAAACATACTTCAACGGTAGGTAGTATAGATTTCCTTTAACACATGTGTCAATTATTATTGTTTTTTTTCAGCTTATATTTTTGCATGGCTTGGGTGATAATGGGTAAGTGGATTTTTCTATTGGTTTTTAATTTAGTTTAGGTGTACTATTAATATGCATGATTTTACATTCTATATATCTATTTTATATAACTATATATAATTTTTTAAGCTATGTGCAGGTGTTTATTTTGTATAGTTTTCTTTGGCAATTTTCGTTTGTGATTATAGTGCCAACTAAATTGACCTTGTTTTCAAATTGCATAGAGTAGAAACAATGTTATCCATGAACATTTATTTAATAACACATGCATATATGTATATCATCATACATTTCAAAAAAAAAAAAAAATAAATAAATGTAACAAAAAGCTAATGATTTTTTCAAGTAAATGTGTATATGTTTGTGTGTTAAGGATCAGCCTGAATGAATTACACTGCCGCTTATTCCAATGCGCTGCTATTTTTCAATATTTCGTAATAAAAGTCTCATGTTTACAAGCATAAAAACTCTCATTGGATACCACTAAATTAACAAGCTTAATCCAGTTGAAAACTATTATATATATCAAATACAAAAACACCCTCAAAAAATTATAAAAATGTTGGTTAGCTTTAATGTAACAACCTACGGGGTGGTTTGTCAATTGTCAACCACGATAAGGGTTACCGATTAACGCAATTGCTTGAGAAACTATTAGGGTAACCGATTATTATACTTTTTTCTAACACCGGCTTTCGATAGTAACAGTTTAAATAAATTAGTTAAAATAAAATTATATTCGAAAAAAAAAGCTATTCACAACAAAGGAATTAAAATCTGTTTAATAAAACAGATTTGTTATACCTTTATGTAATTATATATTTTTTTTACAGATATTGAAATTCAACTTTTACCTAGTGTGCTTCTTGGGCTTATTTTATGCAAAGCAATAAGTCAATTTTCTAGTTTTCCAAAATATTTTCTTCTACAAATTAGTAACAGTGTTATCTAGTTTATTTTTTAAATGTCGTTCACAACCAACGCAATTAATCTCTTCCACCAAAAATAATGTATATTAATATCTCTCACCTTTAGGAATGGCTGGAGCAGCTCTTTGGTAGATATCAGGCCACCCAGCATGAAAGTTATATGTCCAACTGCACCCCATATGGCTGTCACCTTGAATGCTGGCTTTTGTATGCCTTCCTGGTTTGATTTAAAAACTTTGGATGTTTCGGGCCCAGAAGATGAGGAAGGCATTAAGTTGGCATCAAAAAATATACAAGCAATGATTAATGCAGAAATTGAAAATGGTATACCCTCACATCGCATTGTGTTGGGAGGTTTCTCACAGGGAGGCGCTTTGGCCCTGTACTCGGCTTTAACCTTTAACAAACCGCTGGCCGGTGTGGTAGCTTTATCGTGTTGGTTGCCCCTGCACAAACAATTTCCGGACATAAGAGCAAACAGTGAGGATATGCCGGTAATTTCCATAAGATTTTTTTTTACAAGAATGAAGATTGTTTATGTTTTTTTTTTTTTTTTTTCTTATTAAAGATATTCCAATGTCATGGTGATTATGATCCGGTGGTAAAGTATAAATTTGGACAACTTAGCGCCAGTATATTGAAAACGTTTATGAATAATGTGACATTTAAAACATACAATGGCCTACCGCATACGTCATCACATGAAGAAATGGATGATATAAAGGTCAGCGAGTTCTTAAATGATTGAATTTGATGTATATTTAATATTAATATATCTTTTAATTACAGGAAATTTTGGCCAAATGGGTAAATTAATTTCATGTAAACGTTTTTTGTTTTTGTAAATTACAAAATTAAGCTAAATAATCTAGCAAAAATTTAAATCAGATTTAAACTGCAACAAGAAAAGGGAAGCATTAATAATTAAAATTAAGGTCTGCTGAAACAGATAAGTTTTTTTCTGCTCTAAACTCTGGCAATTCAAAAAGAAAATGAGTTAGTATTTAAATGCCTGAAATTTATAAACTAAAAAACACCGCTAAATAACAGGTTAAAACTGTAGTAATTATTAGTATTTAGACACTAACAAAAAAACTTTAATTTGTTTAATTATAGTTACTTACAAACAAAACAATAACTACCATTTTAACTCGGTATATAATACAACAACAATTTGTTTAATATTATTAATAATTTTCACCCCAATTTATTTCGAAATCCACGCAATAATAACCACCCTTCCCCCCATTTTGTTTGTTGTAGTATTTGATTTTTAAAATAATGAAAAACAAACACTTTTTATGAAAAGCAAATTTTGTAAAATATATAATTATCTACATATTTATTCAAAGAAAAGATTACCATTTAAAATACACGTCCTTTTTAAAATCCTATTAAATTAGAATATTGAGAACAGCAAAACAACACTTAAATTATATATGAAAAACTACTATAAATAAAGATAATTAAAAAATAATAAAATTGAAAAATATATTAGAAAAACCTAAACAAATTTTTGACAACAAAATTCTTATTTCACAAAGTGAACAATATTTGGTAAACAAATTTTCTTAATATATTTTTTTCTTCCTTATTCAACTTCAACAAAACACTAAAAGAGGCGTTTACTCTATGAAAGTATGTGTGGCCAAATAATTCGGAGGACAACTTGTAATGTGTGACCATATCTATAAAATTTTTTCATACCGTTGACAGCATGCACGACTTAAATTTGGTTTCACCAGCATGCAATAATTCATATTATTGCTTATTACAATAATAAATTTTTAGTTTTGGGTTTCGGCTTGCTTGGTTCGGGTTTGGCCGCGTTGTGTTTATTGGATTGATGACTTAAAAACTACAGAACTTCGGAATAAAAGACAGATAGAATAATATAATATGAATAATATAACAACCAATCATCGAAATCATATTGTATAAAAGCTGAAATTTCAACTGCGAGGTGGTGAAAACTCTCTCCTAGCAGTAAACAAAAAAGACAACTACATCGCCTCCAAATTTAAATAAAATACAGTAAAAGTACAAAAAAAAAAACGTTTTGCAATTGCAGTTATTCCAAACAAGTTTATCCTATACCTTTCTAAAGAAGGAGAGGCAATGAGCTCAATTATGAATATTCTCACGGAATTTATCTCCCACGTAAAGTACTTTTCTCAATTCAAATTAGAGAGAAAAGCGTAATTTTTGTTTGCTTAAGTGTAGGTATTAAAGAGTTGGTCTGTCTTTAGTGTTTTCAGTGAATGGAGAGAAGAGAAAAAAATAAAAAACATCCTACTTAATTTTCATAATTGGAGGAAAGAGAAAAGTGTAAAAACTATCACGGAATTTTCATTCGTAATTGGGCTGAATGATTTGTAATAAGGCCGAAAAACAGCAATAAGTTTTAAATGCTTAAGTCCGATATCGGATTGGCTAGTGCTAGAAGTAAAGAAACAATCAGTTAGCAAATAAATACGTGATAAGATGAATATAGGCTAAGAATATTTCAATAGCTCGGTGGCTGAGAAGTTAAGGCGGCCGTTCATGATGTATCATGACCCGAATTCGAAACGGGTGCTGATGATTAATTGTCCCGCAGCTAAAATAGTTCCATAATTTTTCTGGTTTTCTTCAATCAAAACTATTGATCACAGCAAATTGGTATTATAATAGAAAAATCTTTTTTAAGAAAGGAAAAAACCTTGAACTAAAACCCGATGTACATATGGACAAAAAACCGAAAATCTAATTTAGAATTATAAATTAAATTGTCAGTTTTGTTTTATATATATGTAAAAAATGTTTTAATTAAATTCGAATGAATGAATAGTTTTATGTATGTTACAATTGTTTTCAAATATTTCTGATTTTGTAAACAAAACTAAAAAAATGTTTCCTGAAGAAGTCTTCCGAAGGAAGACGAAATATCGAATTTAATTAAAACATTGTTTACATAAAAAACAAAACTGACCTCAAGCTTAAACAACATTTAATTTATAAACAATTTAATTTATAAAAAAGGTCAAATAATTAGGATCAAGATTAGAATTATAAAGTTCGATCAATTCAATAAATTAATATATATAAGGTGTCGAGTGAACGCGACTACAAATTCGCAAAGAAGAGAAGTTTCTTAAAGAAGTTTTTCAAAAATACAAAAATTAAAAAAGAAAAATGTGTTACAAACCATTACACTTTACCTGCTTTATAGCGTCTTTTGAGCAAGCACATAGGAAAAGTATACGCAGTGGAATCTAGTAACATGTAGCACTTATAGTGTCCAGCATCCTCGCTATCATCCGCCTAACTCTTAAATAAAATAAAAAAAGAATGTCAAATGTTTAAAAGCTTAGGCCGTAATACACTTTTATTTAATATTCTTGGGCTGAAAAATATTGATAGCAAAGGGCAGAAATAATCAAATATGCAAAAACGGAAATATTTAATTTAAATATAATTATACTTTGCGTGTTTTCCAGCTGTTGATATTTCGCAGGTGCTGCCCCATCATTCAGTAGATATGGAAACTATTGAACAATATGTTTAAGCATTTAGCTTCACACTTCAATTGTCTTTAAAAAGACAAAGATAATTAACACTAAAAATATTATAGTATTCCTTTCAGAACCATGCAAGATTTTTTATTACTGCTTTCCATTAAAAATTTCTTCATATATAATACAAAAGCAACTGAAAATTCATTATAATAAAAAATATTGTCTGCTTTAAAATTTATATGTATGTTGTCTTTTTTTCATTTTTTCGAAATTAAAATTCATTGTTACAGTTCATTCAATAATCACATATGCCTACATAAACGCATTTGTTAATTTATTATGATTTTTTGTATTGTTCTTCCTCTCTTTTTGTATATTTGCAGACAAACGATAGTAGTCATTTAACAAATAGAAGTTCCTCGGATACATATTGTACAAATATCGTTCAATGTTGTCGTATCTTATAGTTATTGCAAAAATCTCACACACTCTGAAAACAAAACTTCAAACATTTCACTACTATTTCAATTGTCTCAATTAATTATAGTTAGTAATATAAAAAAAATAGTTTTTAATTTAAAAAAATAATGGTTGCTTAAACTTGAACTTCAAAAGACAAAAATTCTTTTATTGTAACAAAATGTTTTTTTTTTTTTACAAATTTTCCACTTTAGAAATTTTAAGCAACTATTTATTAAATATTAGTTAACACATTACAAAATCGTATAACATTTTGCATTAAATACATTATAATTTACATATGTATATGCGTACGTACATATATACATACATACATAAACACTATTTGCTAAGCATTTTGTTATTTTTAATATATAGAATCGACATTTTTTTTTTGTTATATTATTTATAGCGAATAATAATAAAATATATACAAATTGAATATTATTGAAAGAAGAACAATTTCATCATTCGAGTTTTCATTAACAAATCAATATTTTTGCATTCCCAATCGAAATTGTAGTGAGATGTTTCAAGGGAAGTGAATAATTTGAGATTTTTAGCGCTTGTCCAATATTGTGGCCAACACTGTTATTCTTGACTTTGTAGCAACTACCGGGCAATAGATGGCGCACGGACAGTCTGTTATAACATGCTGCTTCCTACAAACCGTTAATTTTATAAATCGTTTAACCCGTTTGTTACCTGAAGAATGAGCTAAATTTACTGCGAGCTATGTCGCTCTTTTATTTCAACAACATCAAAATTAAAAAAAGCTTTTTCGATTAAAGCGCATTTCATATTTTCAGTTTTTAAACACCCGTTAGAAAAAAAAAATTAGGTAAAAAATAAAATAGGTATGTTTTAAATAATAAATGTAAAGTTGTATACTAATATTAGCCACTAGGTATGGGAAAAAGAGCATGTTGCTCCGAAGAAGAAAGGAAGGTAATCATTAGGCTCCGAGAAAATGGTGAATGCATTTTCTCAATTTTCTTATTTGCTCTAGAGGGAGAATGTGTAATGCAATGAAACATTTTGATAAATTTGGGAACCCAAATAATGTACCCAGAGCCTCCAAATCACGTAAGACCACAGCCAGAGACGATAGTCGTAAGTTCTTCTAAAGCTGACCGAATTAAAACGTCTAAGCAGCTAAAAGTTGAATTAGGGTCGTTATATGGTATCCATAAATCATCTAGAACTATTCGAAGGAGGCTTAACGAAAGTGTCTTACACAAAACAAACATTCGTCTCCAAAAAATAAATTTTAAATCCGAATTGGATTTTATCAGAAAAAAACGTTAAGAAACCAATGAGTTTTTGAAAAAATATTTTATGGAATGACGAATCAAAGTTTTCCAGTGGGAATCAGATGGAAAACGCTATGAACGGCGTCTAGTTAACCAACAACAAAATCTCAGATATACCATCAAAACGATAAACACCACGACAGCCACCACTGTATATTTATTTCAAAATTTTGTTTGCTTTGCAAGCAAAATAGAACGAGAAATTTAATATGTATTACTTATTTTTTTTAATTCTACCAACAAAATATGTGTGATGTATATTTCGTAGTAGTACCACTACTACCTGTTAAGATTTCCTTGCTACTGACAAACACATGCATACATAGCTGATGCAGTTCCACCTGTTTTGTAAGAGCTATGTATGTATACATATGTATGTGTACATACATACTCGTACATATGAATGTATAGAATTCACATAGATACGAGTACATACTTTGAAACTGAAAAAGACTGGTCAGGTTTGATTGTTTATGTTTTTTAACGTCTGATTTGTTTTTACATTTTTTACTTTTCTTTGTTAAGAACTGTTTTCGATGCTGCAGTCGATCGTAGTAGTTGTTTGCGGTTCGCTCAAGTGTTTAGTTAGTGAAAATTGACAATAAGAATATACAAAGGAAAATAAAATTTGTAATTTATTTATGTATATAACTATGTACATATGTACAGTCATAAAAGCACGTATGCTAAGATACATAGTTAAACGTGAAAGTGTTGCTCCTAAGCTGTAATTAAAAATATGTCAATATCTGTGCATACATACATTTTTTTTCTTTCGTTTGGAGAGGGGAAATACCTAACGCATCATCAGGTACTGTGACGACACAGTATCCGGTATGTGGGGCTTGCACCCACTAAAACCCCTCCCTTATCTCCACCCCGGTACCGCTTTCGCATGGCTTCAGGATGGTACACCTCCTTTGTTCCTACCGGATTGCACGTGCCACGCCCACGTCTACATCCTGCTTCTTGTCTCGTAGGATCTCAATATAAGTCGCTATTTGACTCTATTTTCTCTCACTTTCCATCATAACTTCTACGACGTTTTCCGGTGTTATTTCACCAACATTCTTCTCTACGTCATGACTTTCCATGCTTTCTGTTTATCCACGTGCTGCCACGTGATTCGTTGTTCTATCTTTCTTGCAATTTCCGCATAGTGGCCGTCCGTGCTGATACTTATGCACATACGTATTACATTTGAAAGTGTATATCGTTGGTCTCATGTAGAAAGGCCCTAACAAACATAATTGCAATTTTACAGGAGAAGAAAAATCGTTATGGAAACTTTATAAATAGGTACATCTAAAAGCAACATTTTTTGCTCAATTGCTTGTAAGAGCGATATGTACGAAATTATATAATTAAATCTTTGTAACACTGGGTACTTGTGTTAAACGTAGTAGAATCCCTAAATGAGCTCAATTCAGGGAAAATGCGAGTTAGAGTCCTTTCTACGTGAGACTAACGATATATACATACATATATGTACATACATATGTATATGTAGCGTCGTAGATATGTATGTACACTTATGTACATATATTTTCAGCATTTACAAATAAGCCCGATTCAAAGAAAATGCTAATGGACATATTCCTAAAAATTTAAATGAATTTGGAATGTGTTTTAATTCAAAAACTCCATACAAAGTTTCACTAAAATCCATTTCAAATACATTTTAATTTTTTATGGATATGCACGTAAAAATATAAAACAAGGCAGCTTTACCAGGGCAATGGTATAAGCACAGATGTCTTTCGTCTCCTTTGGTTTTTTAAACAAAACAAAAACAAAATTTTTACAACTTTTCTTAATTTCTACCAACAAAATACATGTGATGGTTTTTGGTGTTGTATTTATTGTAGTTCTGCCACTACCTGTTAAACCTGCCTTGATATAAAATGCTGAAATGGGGTCTTAGTCCTCTAACCAAAAGAAGCGTATTTTTGTGTTCGTATTTGTATGTATAAATATGTACACATATGTACATATGTGTGTGTGTCATGATTGTACTACGTATTAAAACCATAATCAACTTTAATGTGTTCGCCGGGTAACACTTTCAAGCCCTTCTTATGCTATCATTTATTTCCAAATGCAAACATTTTTAAGATGAGTGCGTGTGTTTGTGTGTGTACATGCTTAAATTGTTTGTGGTCAAAAAATACTGGTCAGTCAGGTTGGTTTGTTTACAGTTTTCCCCCTTTTGTGCTGTGGTATTGCTGTTTTCGTATTGTTGTGTATGTAGAACCGTTTTTGCTGCTGCGCTCGTTCTTCTGCAGCAGTTTTAGTGTAATGTTTTTTTTATTTACAAACAGTTGTTAACGGTACGCGCAAGTGTTTGGAAGTGAACATTACTCGTGAGAAAGGAAAAAAAAACAAGTGGAAGTAATAATTGTAAATTAAAATTAACTTTCAAAGTGAAAATAGAAAACCCGCAGAAACTGCTGCTGCGGGAAATAAATTTAAAAAAAAGAAAATATTTAGGAGATTTTGAAAGGTTTGTGTTTCGTTTAATGTTGTTTGTGACTATAAAAGATTGATTTGATTTTACATGGCATCTAAAAATAAAATTGTATGTGGAAGCGTGTATTTGTATGGATATGTGTGTACATACCTACCTAAATATGTATGGATTTACTAAGTTAGAATGTGCACATATAAAAAAAAGCATTAAAATAAAATTGCTTTAATTAAATTAGGGATTTTGTACAAACAAATAAATACATATGTATAAACGTATCAACATATGTATGTATATATGAACGTGCTTTCAGTACTTGTGTAAAAATCCGAGATCAGAAGGCGAAAGTAAAAAGGTCAAATACCTACACACTTTCAAAATAAATAAACGAAGATAGGTAATTAGTTATTTGAGAGCAACCTAATAAATTGTAGATTAAAATAATTAAGTTAAAAAAAATTTACCTCGTTTGACACCAAGAATATTTTTTTTATTGTTGCTTTTATTCAAAAAAATTTTAATTTGGTGTTATACAAGGTGGCGCAAAATTAATCGCTGCATCGTTAAATGTAATTGCTTTTACAATTCATATTTGACATATGTCAACTAGACAGCTGAAGAATACAAACAGACAAACAATAGAGCGCTACACGCAGGAGCGTGGAGTAATTGTGTAAATTTTTTTAACTACGATTTTGAGTCAAAGTTATCATGAGCGAGAAGGCGCATTTTCATTTAAACTGTGATGCCAATAAAAAAAAACCTGCCACTGCGGCAAAAATTTAACGGTTAGCAAGTATGGACAATCTAAACTATTGATGACTTAATATAAAGATACACCACTATTTCGCATATTGTAGAACTTCTAATTTCTGGTCCTGTTTTCAAAAAATCCTTTGTTATAAGAAATTGTCAAAATTGGAATTGTTTGCCAAATCGGCTTAAAAAATTTTCAATTACACCGTTTACCTTCAAAAACAATCTTCTAGTTCATTTTCGTGAGCAACGATCGTAGTAGAAAATTATTAACCGGAACCGTAGTACCAACCCCTGTTAACAACTTTTTGTTACATCTTTATTTATTTAGTAACTATACAGTTGCAAAGTAGGTATAGGATGCACAGCATGGGCGGGGTGACAAAGACCATAATGCCCAAGATGGTATTAACAGTACTTTTGTAGCGTCGCTGTGACTAACTATAACGACCTATGCCTTCACATAGGAAGTTTCCACGTCGTTAACAGTGAATAACCTCTAAAAAAAACTGTAAACTAATAAAGTTAGTTGAGACAAACCGTTAACCAGTGCGAGTGAGACGCAAAACTCTCGAAGACCGAACAAAAAACACAAACCTGACCGCACTTAAGAAATAATTACGCGAGAGTTGTTCTTCAGCCCAGAGCTGCTTTACGACTGATTGTTACCTCATTTTTATCTTTGTGTGGGCCCTTTTTTTATATTTTTGTGTGCCCTCTGCCATTTTCGGAATAGAATTTTTTTTTTACAAAATTTATACTGTTTTGCCACAAATCAATACACAATTGGGGAACTCAAACGGTGTCATAGTATTTTATACAAAAAAGTCTTAGCAAAAAAAATTTTTTATTTGATTTTTCACACATACATATCGCTCCTTTATTGCAACATAGTCGTAAATCAAAAAAGCTTTTTTCGAGAAAAATACATTTCAAATTTTTAGCTTCCATAGAAGTGTTAGAAAATTTGTTTAGAAAATATATCCTAAAGGAAACAGGTTAAAAGTAATTTGAATAAATTTTTGGCACAATATAAAAAATAGTACTGTTAACAATTCGACATTGTTAGCTTAAAAGTTTATTTTTTGAGATATTACTATGTAGCAATAAAGGAGGGACATGTATAAGTATAAGTACGTTTTTCTTATTTCATACAAAATAAAACCAATTATTAGTCTGATACTAGTTCAATTGTTTAATAATTCCTTTGGTTGCTTCAAAATGATCACCTGGAATGTCTCTCATGCAAAAGTAACAAAGTAATCGAAGAGGTTTATAATTTGTTATTTTTTCAATTTCCGCTAATGTAATCAAAAGTTTAGCTACTAAACAATTAAAAAAGTGGGAAAAATTATAAATTAGTTAATATTAATTTATTGACGTTTGCCGAATTTTATAATTCTGATTTAGTTTTGCGGACTTCACATGGTGTACAAATTGCTGAAAACAAAAACGAAAGTGTGTTTGTATAAATTATGTTTGTGTCGTTTGTGTGCAAACGAAAAGTGTGTGTTTGGCAAACGGTTAGAGTAGTTTATTTGGTCCTTCAGTTTTACCCAGTAGAAATGAATTTGCCTTGCTCCATACCATACTGATCATTCGTAGCTTACACCAGAAAACCCAGATAAAAAACTTCGAATAAAACTCGAATTCTTACATTAAAAATAAACGAAAAAAAAATCTGAGCAAAATTACGAAAAAAAGCCGTCAAATGTATCATGGAGTAGAGGAGAACTTTTTAAGTAGCCAATATAAAACACGTTCCTTTCGTGCTATTGAACATTCATGTAAACGGGAGTATACACTATTGGATATCCACTGTAAACTATAGTGGGAATTAAAAAAATATTTTTTTAAATAAATATTAATCAAATATATGGCTGAAGAACTATTGTGGGATTGAGGACAAAATGAATAAAATGTGATAAAAAAATAATATGAATTTTCTATACCATTTTTTTAGCTTTGTAATTTAAACTAGAAAAATAAAGTCCACAGTACAAATACGAGTACTTACACATGTTCAAAACTGTTTGAGTTCATAGTTTACTAGCGTATTCATATGAGTCAATTGCTTCTTATCTTAAAACTTATGAACAAATAAATAAATATTAAAAATATTTAAGTTTCTTATTAAAACTAACAAACTTTGCTCGATATAGATTTGCATATTCCATAAACAAGCAATAAATATAAATAAAGGGCTGATAATCGTAACAAATGTAGTGGAATAATTTTTTTATTAAAGACTTAAGCACCCCATACACGTTTCAACTCAATTGGCAACAGAGTCGGATGATGTCCACATTAAGGCGTATATGGATTAGTCAGTTGATTAGTTTGACAGTTGTCGAGTTGGTTGAAGAAAAATCAAAAGATTTTGATTTTTTCAATTTGGCTAGTAAAAGTCTTTCAATTCGATTGTGCTGTGTGTGTTCGAGTCTCCTTATCAGCTGTCAAATTTATATTTGTAGGTTTTTTCCAAAGAAAACATTAAATATTTTGAAAATTGTCTTTAAGTTCATTGAATTTGTTAGTGGAATGAAAATCTTTCAATTCAGTTTATAAAGTGTGCGGCCAAGAATCAAATCAGTGGAAAGACTCAATTGACAATTGAATTGAAACGTGTATGGCCCGCTCTAGCACTAAGCTATTTTAGTCTATTCAGTTCTATTAACATACAATTATTTCTTAACTCTGTGGTTTTTACTCTATTTAATTCGTAAGTTCCCTGAACAAGGGGGCACTCTCATTCATTAAGGGTGATAGAATACATAGTTACGACAACTCTCACTAAAAAAAGAAATCTTCTGCACATGTTAGCCAAATGACGTCACGAACACAACCCTAGATTTTTCTGTTAGCATTTTTGTTTATTGAATCTTCAAAATGAACTAACAATAAGTTTTCAAATCTTAATACTAAATCCTACATGATTTTTAAATACATACTCTTGCATAGGTTAAACTACGTCATATGGCGATAAATCATGCGCATGGCGTAATCTCTGGTTTTATCATTCTTGCTCTTTCATGTAATAAAAAAGGAAAATTGCAAATGTGGCAGTCGCGCTTTCAAGGTAGTTTATATAGAATAAAAAAAAATCGGTGACAAGAGAAGATTTCTGCTATTGAGAGCAAATTATTTGCGAATAAAAAAAAGAATAAAACTAGAAGAATTGTCAAAACTAGAAAACATGGATATTTAAAAAGATACCACTTTGGTTTACCATTACCAATTACAAGACATTCGTAGCTTTTTGCCCTTAACATAAAATAAAAAAATCTCCTATTGCTAAATATTGTAAAACCGGGTTTCTCATAGATCTAAGTGGTGGGCGCGATTTCACACGTATTCTACTCTCTGCAGTTTAAACAACATGTTTTATTTTTACTTTAACTTAAATAAATATAAGATATTTTTTATGAATACGGCCGTTAAAATATAATACACCATTTGTATTGTATGTGCTTAACGTTGTGTTTGGTGGGTAACTCTAAACTCATAAGCATTATAACAAGCACAGTTTAAATTATGCCCACTACTGATTTAAACACACATACATATGTACATATCTATACACATCAGTGGTCCATACAAAGAGAACGCTCAGTATGTCAATGTGTGCGTGCGATTATCCTTAAGGGCATTGCGTGATCATCAATTATATATATACGTACATATGCAAGTTCTTGTCAGGACGTACTTTCTCCGGCAATACTTGTCTCCATTCATTTTATTTTTATGATGCCTTACATTGCCGCCAAAACCACTACCGTAGTTCCCGCTTTCTAAAACTAATTGTAAGTAGACTTTAATCAGGATTATTTGTATTCCTAACTAAACCACAACTGCTAATTACAACTTGTTCACAATTTACGTCTATAGCCATGCACTTGCATTTAAATGTTATTATAGTTTATTGATTAGATAACTAGATGTTTTTTTTTTCAAAGAATTTCTCCTTTAGATTAAACAAATTAACTTGCACATACATACGTACATATGTATATAAAATTAATAATTATATCACGTGAAAAAACAATAATCAATTAGCTTAAATGTGTTTAGTCGCTGCACTCTATATTTGTACATATGTACATATATAGCGTGAGAATGTACCTACTAAATGCAAAATAAAAGAATTTCAGCCGCCAAATTTGTTCGAGTGGTGTTTGTTTTTAAAGCCTATACTGATCTGTTTAAGCATGAACATAAGTTACTGATTGTCTAGTTATATTTTGAACAGAAAATATCTATCAAAGTAAACATAACATATACATACACACATATACGTACATACCTATATGTACAATACATATGTGCTGTTCATAGAACACAGACGAACGACTTGTCTAAAAAATTTCTATGAAAATAACTCAAAAAATTAAGTGACATTTGTACAAATTTTCTAAATGAGTTGCTCGTCTGTGTTCTATGAACAGCACAATTTTTTTAAACTATTGTGTGCGACTGTTCCTTGGGAACAACCTGGATATGTTTAGTTTTGCACACAACTTCATTCATTAGAATTGAACTGAACATAAAGTTTTGTTGTATATCTTAAAAATTATTAGTCTTTCTGAAAATTAATATGGTGTTTATGGGACACGAAAGAGTGATACGTCTAGAAATTTTGTATGAAATATACTCAATATTTTGAGTGTATTTCTTACATATTTTTTAGACGTATCACTCATTCGTATCCCATAAACAACACATAAATAATTTTATAATTAATGTTTTTCGAATTTAAATAAACACAAGTTCATATATACATACATATGTAGGTAGATACATATGTATGTATAAGTATATGCACATATCTATATCCATCTTATAATAACTTTTATTAGCTTATTTACTTAAACTATGTACACACATAAATATATAATAATTTTAATTGCACTTTTAATGCATAAATTTAAAAAAAATATACATACATACAAATGTATGTAATTTCTTTTTTAATTTTTAATGAATCGATTTATTGGTGTAAACACGTTTTCATAACACAACCATACAATAAGTGAATTCAAACATTAAATAGAACATAAAAATAGTAATAAAACAAACTTCCTAAAACCACAACAACTAATATGGAAAATACAACAAACCAATAAATAATAAATAAATAAAATCAAAACAACGAAAAACAAAAAGAACTTTTTAACTATATGCGTGATTAGTTTGTAAAGCGCAAAACGGCAAAAGCAATATACAACAACATATATTCTCTTACCAACACTGACAAACAGATTTGCTCACTGACATATTGACCGTTAACAAACATGGAGTTATCAACGTTTATAAAAGAGTCAAGAGATGTTGAGTTCCAAGATGTCTGCTATACGGTGGAATTAAGGAAAAATTTTGGTGAGTAAAACATTTTTTATATGTACATACTTATAGGTAGGTATAAATAAATGGAGTCAAAAAACATTGCACAATTTGAATTACCCAATTAGCCAATATTCTGCATTCGAGGTGAAATTAATTTGGTCTAAAATCGTCAGGTTGTCATCAGTGGCAATTTAAATAATTAACTTAAAAAATATCTTGTCAGGAACAAGTTTTGTAAAAATTATAAACTTCTCCGAAATTAAAATTCTGATAATTCCATATAAAACCCATTCTACTATCTTTAGCTGAATGATATATAACATATATAGAACTGTTCATTCTACTTTGGTTATTCTGCCCGAGTAATTTTTAGATATCCATAATTATATTTTATGCTATAAATTTTTCTATTTCACAAAACTAAATTCAGCAGCATTTCAAATAAAAGTTTTATTATAAAACCGAATAATTAATTAGTTGGTGTTTTTTGTAGAATTAATGACTGACAGCAAATAATATTAATGAGATTATAATTAAACGTAGTACATGTATTTGTTGCTAAGCTAGTAGGTATTTCCGTTTAGAAATAAATTCATAATTTTGTAAAAAAAAAAATACGGATTCATATATTAACTTAAATTATTAAAATATAAATTTAAATGCTGTGTCGGCAAATCAATAAATAGCTCAAATTTTTTAATTGCTCATTAAAAGTTTTGAAAGATGCACTTTAAACTGCATTTAAAAAAATATATATTTTCATCTGCAAGATTTTTTTTTTTAGAAGAAATCAGTGAAATTTATTTTTTGTAACGATAAACATTGAGCAGTTATATTTGTATATACCTATACATATGTATGTACTATGCATCTACTATATGTATTTATTAATTTATATAATGTAAATTACAATTTTTATTATAGTCCATTTTTCATGCAAACAAATGAAATCATAATTAAAGCGCTTTTAAATCATATCTATATAATCCCAATCACAATCGACCGGAATTTTTACCCATAATCAAAAGTTATGAAATCAATATTGAAGATATACCTAAACACCAAAATTGTTTTATAGTAGATTTTTTTTGTTTATATTTTATTTGCTAAAGAGTTACATATTCTCATGGTTTTCATGCGTAAAACAAATTATAACTTCAAATAATATGTATGAGATATGTATTAGATATCGCTGATATGGGTTATTCCAATATTTATATATTATTTTATATACCCTTCAAGTCCAGTTTATTTGTTTGGTCAGCTTAAAATTTCATATACCTATCCTTCAGATTTCACGTGCGTTATCAATCTTCATTTAACCGTTGAACAGCAAAATTTTGCCCAATTGTTTGTAATTTTAAGCCATCTCTTCTAATCACTCATTCTACAATATTATCAGCTGTGGCAACTCTTAATAGAGCAACACCTAATACGGTAAATCTTTTGTAAACAACAATAACATTTTCCCACGACTTTTATTTTTGTATTCTAACGGAACTTTAACAATTGGCATATTGTTTACGTTTTCCGTCAAAGTTTGAAAAGTAAATTTGCATTTTCAATAATGAATTGCTTTCTACAGTAATCGCTGCTTCACGCAAAATGTGATCAAAATCATTTGTTTGCCAACAATATCTGTTTATTACACACATATACGTCCATGTGTGTGTTTATACTTGTTTAGAAGTGTTAACAACATCAATGACATTCATATTTCAGTCTTGATAATGTCAAGGAACATTTACAGAAAAAAGGAAAACGTATATTTTAAATTACTGTGCACACAATAATTAAACATATATGTATGTACACATATATACATATATGTATAAAATATGCATTTTGCTTTTTTATCACATTAATTAACACTGTTTTCAGTATATTTGTGTGTTTTAAGTGCAACGACATGCAAAAGTTAATAGCATAATTAACTTGTTTCGATTGCTTTGAATTACAAAGCTCGAACAATTGTATTACATTTTAAAAGGCGTGCGTTTATTGTAACGTAAGTAAATTTATAAAATAATAAAATATAGTACATATATTTTACAATATAGCATCATACATACTCTCATGAGTATTGTTATAACAACCAGATGATATAAATTTCTATTTGCTACGATATCAACATGTTAAGTAATTTGCTATAAATTCGTTTATTAATCACTCTTCTATCACACACCAGAACAGTTGTACTGACAGCTTGATGGTGAAGGGATTGATCTTTTGACGACATAATTTTTAAACCAGCTTCATACCCGCCCAAGCAGCATAAAAGACAAGTACACAACAAGGTGTGCTTGTCACAAACATTTGAAAGTTTTTTTGCGCAATTACAAATTATAACAGTTCTCTCACACATTTCTATATTATTTTAACAAACTTATATTAGTTTCGCTTGTATGTTTGCAACACTCGTAACGTATGCAGTATAAGTGATTATTACATATGTAGTCATATAAAAGTTTGAGTTTTCGTATTGCTTCCGGGGAAGTAGGGTGAATTTGGGGATTCACGAAGCTGTTTTTGAGAATTCCCAAAAAAACATTCGTAATCATTTGGCTAACTGATTTGCAACCTGGTCTTCATATTCAGTGCACGTTTTGGCGAAAATTGAAGTTACCATATTGTTTCCGGGAAAGTGGGGGATTTTGGTAATTCCTGAAGCCGATTTTGGGAATTCTAGGAAAACGCGCTGTACAAATAATCATCTGGCTATATGGATAATTAGTTTGATGTCAAAGCGTGTGTTTTAGGTTTTTACCTACTCATAGGTAAAAGTAGAAAAAAAGTGGCACATACCGTAGCGCTGCCAACTTTTAGATATTTATACACCTTGCGCAATATCTAGGTAGTTCAGCTGAAATGTACAGAAAGTGTGTGTGTGTGTGTTACAATAGCAAAACATTTTGAGTGCGTTAAATGCTCCGAGCTTACTCCGGTACCTGTAGACGCTGTGCAAGAAAAATTAGTTTTACATAACCGTCAAATTATGCACAGGCAAAATTATATTTAACATTTTATAATAAGGTTAGCGCAACGAAAACAAGCTTTTAAATTATTATATTTATGACCTAATGCCGTCAAAATGGCGCACGTGTTATTTATTGGCGCCTCTAGTCAACGAATTAGGATGATAAGCACGATATTTAATCTTAAAATATTTATGCCAATTTATAATTCAGAACAAAAACATGATCTACATACAAGATCTTATTTTTATTAATCACAACAGTTGAAATTTATTGTCTTTAAGATACCAGTTATTATTAATGATGAGTCAGTTCAAATACTGCCTATTGATGTCTTCATCTAGAGAACTAATTCGACAAGGAATGTAATTTTAATAAATTTATGCTAATCTAAGATCGAAAACAAAGCAAAAATATTTATATGTTATTACTAATCGTATTAAGCAGCAGTCGTCATGTTTATGTTGTTATATTTATATTGTTTTTAAAATACCACTTAATATTAATCATTCTTGTTAAAATTTCCACAGGCTTAAATAAACTTCGTGCTTCTATTATTTTCAGTTTGTTTTCTTTTTTTGCAAAACTTCATATTGAATAAATTAATTTTGTTTTAAGTGCTTGACTTAAGTCACAAGGAAACAAAAAATGTTTAATCATATAATATTGCTAAATTTTCTCAAGGTCTTTGTGGATTTCAAAATAAATGCTATAAATTTCACATCACATTGCTAATTATCAAAAGGTTATAAGTCTGAATTACAGTAGAGAGCCGATAATTTGTATCCCACCAAATCATTTTATTCGGAGCAAAACTCAAACTGTTGGTCTCACCAACACTAGTAACTGTATATACATATATGGGCCACCTCATTAACTCGTATTTTCCTTGCTGTTTTTTTTTACATTATCTTGTGTTTATATTAATATTAATAAATATTATTGTAATTAACAATTATCGGGACTCTACTGTATTATTATTTAATTTTAGGTGTTAAACTGAGAACTCGTTAAATCAAAAATCCCCGTAATTTATAAAAAACCGCTGGTCTTTTGCGATTACGCACTATCGATACTCTACTGTATTTAGTTCATAAAAAAAATACATCTGATTGATGCTTAGTAGTTTTTAGGAATGTTCTTTATACGAGTATCTTTGCAAGAGTTTAGCAATTAAGTGGAGGATCTACTTTCATTAATAATCAAACCTGTTCGAAATTTAAAAACCACGACAGTTGCAAATAATTATTTTATCGTGAAATCATCAAAAAACACGAAGCCAGTTTTTGATTTTGAGAACAATCCAGTTTTTGTTGAATACTTGTATAAAATCTTGTATAAATCTTATTAAAGTATATATACATATAAATATTAAATTTCTTAATTTGATTATTGGGTTGTATTCACAGCCCGCCTGCTAATTTAGCGCCTTTCGCGTTAGGTTTAGCGCTTTTTTTTAAATCCGCTAAAATGACGCTTACATACTTACAACTCCATTTTGAAGCGATTTTGTAAAGTCGTCTAGACTTTTAAAATATTTTCCTGTGAATGAATCGTACGATCGGGTAGGATAGTGAATCAAGGCCTTAAGCAACTAAGCCACCACATCCTTCCAAAATCACGTTTTCTTGCTAGAAATATACATACATATGAACGTAGAACACGATTAGCAGATTATTATTGCAACATTTTGCTAAAACGAAATACATACTTTGTAGTTCTAAAGTAATAATATTTAATTATTTCTCAACAAATCAATAAAACAATTTTCCGGATTAAAACTTGCAGGCAATAAAAAAGTTACAAAGTAGGCAGTATTGCTGTCTAATTACATTCTAGCCTAAAATGTGTTTTTAATTTGATTTTAACAACTAAATCGAAAAATTTATTCATTTCTAATTAAAAAACACTTAAATTTTTCAGTTTAATAAATTAAAAAGTAATTATTATTACTTTTTTTTTTAGAGAATGCTCACTCAATTCATGTTAAGCTGTAACGAATGGGTGGTTCCATAATTTGTCAGTGAATGGTTTTCAGAGCAACGGATATATAGAAAAGAGCAACAATCTCTTCATTTGTTTTAACCCAGCGAAAACTTAGTCACTTATTTAACAACATTCTTTTTAATAGCATAGTACTTACCGCCTGTATTACATAGAAGTATTCAACTAATAACCTGATTGTAACTGGCATGCTATAAATGTCCGCTGCAAAAGTGATGTTAGTTAACATTATTTATTAATTATGAATGTTTAAAGTGCTAAAAAGATAAATGACAATGCTAAAAAAAATTCTAGCCATAAACTTTTATTTCGTCAATGACGTTAAAATTTACTTTTGTGGAATAAATATAATTTAAAAAGCTAAAAAACACGTTTTGATGTCAAAAATTAACCCGCAAAACCCGGATAATTATCTATATATATCCAAGTAATAATCCAAATAACGCTTCATGGATCGCCAAAATCCCCCACTTCCCCGGAAACAATAAGGCAATTGCAATTTCGCACCAAATTGAATGACCGTTAATAGTTCAGATACACATTCCATTACCAAAACGCATAACGAAAATGAAAAACCGGTGTTATCCTTGTTACCTCTTATATTGTGTCAAAAATTTATTGAAATTACTTTTAAACTGTTTCCTTTAGGAGATATTTTCTAATAAAATTTTCTAAGACTTGTATGAGAACTAAAAATTTGAAATGTGTTATTCTCGAAACAAGCTTTTTTTTAGTTATGACTATGTTGCAATAAAGGAGCGATATTTTGTTTGTTAGTGTTAGTAACAAATTAATAGCCGTATTACTCTCAAAATACTTAACCGATTAAAATGAAATTAAGCCCGTTCACTTCTGTGCAGAAAGAACTTTAAAGCGATATATCATTTTTCAAAATCGATGCAGTAATACGCCTACAGAAGGGAGTTTAAAAAACGTGTTTGCACATGACGTATGTATGCTGCTGCCGTGTTCAAAATAACACAGTACTTGACTACAGGATCACAATTGTCGGTTGCGGCATTTGCTATTGTGAAGTTAGCATTAAACACATGCTTAAGTCATAACCTGCAGCTTGTTAATTATTGACACCTTAAATTAGCTTTTCCTTTGCCAAAGTGCCAAGTCGTTTACTAAAAATTTTTCCACTTATATTAATTAACTCACACTTTTCTTCAACTTTTCAAGCCATAAGCTTAAAAAAAACATATGTATATAATAGTTGTGCATGGAGCAACACATATGTTTGGCCATAAAACCATTAGACTGTTTCTAAATGGTTATAGTCTCACAAACCCAGTAACATTTTTAGTTTACACACTTCATGCTTTTCAACATTTAAGCGTGTTATCGTTATTGCGTCACTCGTGTTAAATTTTGCTTTTTATACCCTTCACAAAAATGTAAAGGGTATATATAAGTTTGTGATTCCGTTTGTAATTTCTACAGTTTTTTTTTGCGACCCTATAAAGTATATATATTCTGAATCAGAATTAATGGAAAAGTCGATTAAGCGATGTCCGTCTGTCCGTCTGTCCGTCTGTCCGTCTGTCCGCTGTTGAAATACCGTTTCTGAGAAAACCATTAGACTTAGAAACTTTTTTCTTTCACCATTCTTTTACCCCATCGATTCATGGGTTTGCTATTGAAATTCAGTAATATCGGTCCACGTATAGCTGAGATATATTCAAAATTCCGAAAAAAGCCATTTTTTTTTGCAGTTTTGTATGAAAATTTTTGAAAACAAAAGTTGTTCGTTTTGCTTCAAACTTCACACACTTATTAAGCATGGTGACTAAAAGACAAAAAATTTTTTTTTCAGATATCGGTCCATATATACCCGAGATATAGCCCAAATCAGATTTTTAATGAAAATGTCGCATAGGTGAAGCTAAATAACTTTTTTTTGCTCAAAAGCAGTTCTGGTAATTATATAAGGTTACATAAATATGGAAAATGAAAATTTCCGATATCGGTCCATATATACCCGAGATATAGCCCAAACCTGGTTTTTCATGAAAATGTCGCGTAAGCGAACCTAAACAACTTTTTGGTGCTCAAAAGCAGTTCTGGTAAGGAAATAGGGTCATATGAATATGAAAAATGAAAATTTTCGATATCGGTCCATATATACCCGAGATATAGCCTAGACCGGGGTTTTCATGAAAATGCCGCGTAAGCGAACTTAAACAACTTTTTTGTGGTCAAAAGCAGTTCTGGTATTGAAATTAGGTTACATAAATATGGAAAATGAAAATTTCCGATATCGGTATATATATACCCGAGATATAGCCTAGACCGGGGTTTTCATGAAAATGCCGCGTAAGCGAACTTAAACAACTTTTTTGTGGTCAAAAGCAGTTCTGGTATTGAAATTAGGTTACATAAATATGGAAAATGAAAATTTCCGATGTCGGTCCATATATACCCGAGATATAGCCCAAATCGGGTTTTTCATGAAAATGTCGCGTAAGCGAACTTAAACAACTTTTTTGTGCTCAAAAGCAGTTCTGGTAATGAAATAGGGTCATATAAATATGAAAAATGAAAATTTTCCATGTCGGTCCATATATACCCGAGATATAGCCCAAATCGGGTTTTTCATGAAAATGTCGCGTAAGCGAACTTAAACAACTTTTTTGTTCTCAAAATCAGTTCTGGTAATGAAATAGGGTCATATAAATATGAAAAATGAAAATTTTCGATATCGGTCCATATATACCCGAGATATAGCCCAAATCGGGGTTTTCATAAAAATGTCGCGCAACTTTTTTGTGCTCAAAGCAGTTCTGATAATGAAATTAGGTTACATAAATATGGAAAATGAAAATTTCCGATATCGGTCCATATATACCCGAGATATAGCCCAAATCGGGTTTTTCATGAAAATGTCGCGTAAGCGAACTTAAACAACTTTGTTTTGCTCAAAGCAGTTCTGGTAATGAAAAAGGGTTATATAAATATGAAAAATGAAAATTTTCGATGTCGGTCCATATACACCCGAGATATAGCCCAAATCGGGTTTTTCATGAAAATATCGCGTAAGCGAACTTAAACAGTTTTTTTGTGCTCAAAAGCAGTTCTGGTAATGAAATAGGGTCATATAAATGTGAAAAATAAAAATTTTCGATATCGGGCCATATATACCCGAGATATAGCATAGACCGGGGTTTTCATGAAAATGCAGCGTAAGCGAACTTAAACAACTTTTTGTGCTGAAAAGCAGTTCTGCTAATGAAATTAGGTTATATAAATATGGAAAATGAAAATTTCCGATATCGGTTCATATATACCCGATATATAGCTTAACAGGTTTTTTGATGAAAATGCCGAGTAAACAACTTTTTTGTGCTCAAAAACAGTTCTGGTAATGAAATAAGGTTATATAAATATGGAAAAAGAAAATATCCGATATCGGTCCATATATACTCGAGATATAGCCTGAACCGATTTTTCCAATAACATTTTTTTTTTGCTGAAAAGCAGTTCTTGTCATAAAAGAAGGTTACGAAAATAGAGAAAATTAAAATTTCTGATATCGGTCCAGATATACCCGAGATATAGCCTAAATCGGGTTTTTCATGAAAATATCGCGTAAGCGAACTTAAACAATTTTTTGTACTCAAAAGCAATTCTGGTAATGATATAAGGTTATATAAATATGGAAAATTAAAATTTTCGATATCGGGCCATATATACCCGAGATATAGCCTGAACCGATTTTTCCATTAAAAAAAATTTTTGTTTTTTTTTTGCTGAAAAGCAATTCTCGTTATAAAAGAAGGTTACTAAAATACAGAAAATAGAAATTTCCCATATCGGTTCATATATAACCGAGCATATTTAGGTCACATTTTTAATATACTATACATATTCGTGACTATCGTGAAGGGTATTTTAGATTCGGCCCAGCCGAATATACTACACTCTTACTTGTTTTTACTAACGGCCTGCTTCAAATGGCTTCGCTGTTAAGTTTTACAACATTACGTTGCAAAATTGCCAAACATGGTTATTGGTGGAAACAAGTTTCTGTTAATAAATGGAAAAAAACTAAGACTATGCATAGCAAGTAAATGAAAAAGAAAAAAAAACATAATTTACCTCACTTGCGTTATGAAATTTGTGTGAATTTTTTTAGATTCAAATACCAAATTAAAAAAAAAAATAAAAATTATTTTTAAATGTACAAAGTGTTTTGTTAAAAATTTATTTAGAAAATAAAATATAATTATAACTGTTGTGATCTTTATTGACCAATCACAAAGATCATAACAGTTGCTATTATTTATTTTTGAAAGATATTTTGTATTATATCCTGCCCCATCATTTGTAATTTTTCCTATACATTGCCAAACAGTTTAAAAGTAATTTGAATAAATTTTTGTTAATTTTTTTGACTATGTTGCAATAAAAGAGCGATATGTATAGCTTCACTGATATGTACTTACATACATATGTACATGTATGTATGTGTATGTAATTACTGATATTCTTAATTGTATTAATTTATTAACTTTTTGAACTTTAAAGATTCCAGTATTCATTGATCTGATATGCACATATAGACAGCTCAGACAGCTACTGTTTTTACTTATGACAACTATTTTTAATCTGCTATGTGTTTCATTAAACCGTTTGAATTATTTATGAACATGATCAACAATCATTTTTAAATAGTTAAAAACGTGTTGATAGCGTAATTATTCATGCATTTCAGATTGAAGCAAGAAGCGCAGTCAGATTACAATTTGAGTCAGCTCGTTCATACCTTTAATTGATTTTGCATTGCTTGTGTAGTGTAGAAACTACTCAGTAATATTATAATTGTTAGTTGTAGTTAATTAAATATTTGTTAAAATAAGGGGGTTAAGGAGAAGGACAAGGGAGGTACAATTATAAAAAATGCAAAATTTTTATTAACTCAGCTTTGTAATAGCGCGGCATTTTTCTTATATAAAGTATTCAAATTATTATCTTAATTTAAAGTTAACACAAGTTTCGGTTAAATTTTGCAACAAACTAAGCAGTATGTAATTAAAAATATTTTAATTAACTTCTAAAGGTTTAAATAAAATATGTTTATATAAAAAAACAATTAATCGCTAAAAAAGAAGATAAAACAAGAAAAATGTAACTATATTTCTCTCGTTGATTTTTTCTCTCTAGGCCTTGTGGTTTTATTCGTAAATAAAGAATTTTGTAACCTCAAAGTCTCCGTCTCTGTTTTGACATCTCCGCGAAAATTAAAAAAAATCAGATTTTATATTATTTAAACGTCGCTTTTTCAATCTCGGTGTATTTTTTGAAAACGCGCTTTACCAGGAACAGCACTTGTTTGACTTTGATTAATTTTTCAATTTATTAATCATATAATACTGCTCACCGGCTCTACTACCCAACAAGAGATTTGATACAATTTTGTCAGGCACGGTCTCGTAGGTGATCGGCACAGATCGTCAAGAGGACGTGCTTGAAGTCTTTACAGGTGCATTCAAGTCGGTCTCAGGATTTGGTGGGGGTATCTTTATCCCCTGCGTGAGATAAAGATGAGTGTAGCGTAGCACAGGCGGAACTCGCGGGGACACTGAGGGCAGCTAACTGGTTAAGGTACTACAAGATATACGGGGAGGATATCCGAATTTATACTGATAGAAAGGCTAGCTGCGACGACTCTACGGCGTCCAGATTAGTTCGTGAATGCCGGACATCTGTAAGCGAGATAGCGAGATATTCGAACCTGGAGCTTTTCTGGGTACGAGGGCACAGTGAAGTGCCCAGAAATGTTGTAGCGGACGAACTGGCAAAGGCTGGTGTCCAGCTTAGGAACTGTAAGAAACAATTACAGCCTCAACTCTTTTGAACCGCTCAAGACAGATGGTCTAGTGAGGTAACCTGTAGCTCATGAGATAAATCAGAAAAAAAATGTGACAAAAATATCTAAAAAAAATAATACAAAGTGCGAATAAAAAACTGAGTAAATTTTTTTCCCCCGACTTTTTTCCAATTTATCTCATGATGGTTACAATCAATCTTTTCACCCTGTTTCGGCTTGACGTTGAGTTCTGGAACATCCTGTATATGTATGTGCTTAATTCACTTAAGAAAAATATATATTGAATGGAAAAGTTGTTCATTAGTTTAATAAATCAGATTTAAAAAAATTACATATAAAAAGTTTTTACATTTTTTTTTTATTTGCATTTGCTTTTAATCTGGAACATCGTATGCAAATTTTTTAGTATCAGTCATACAAATCAACATTAAAGCATTCATGCATGGGGTCTTTCTGTCTATAAGTTCACTGTTTGTTATACATTTCAATTAAGATTTATTTCACTGTGTCAACACAAAATGTTAGTGGAAGTTGTTGATGCCATAAATAATGATTGTATTAAATAAATTTCTTTGTATATTACAGTTGGCACACCTAAGTCATATACATATATGATAATAATTTGCAACTATAAATAACGATTCCTACAAATTGTTTGGTAATAATAAGAAATATGGCATCTTTAGGTTTTAAAAACACAAGAAAGAAGTGGCCATTCTAAATAGCAAATAACCGTTACTAAGAGTAGTGTTGTAAATTGTAATATTAAAGCTGCAGTTGTTTTTTTTTTTTTCAATGAAAGAGATGTAGTGTATTTAAAGAGCTTCCTGTTATTTTTTTGTTATTTGTACATATGTATATGCAAGATAATTCATTCATTCATATTTCTAGCAAGCAAATGTACATGTTTATGTGTAATTGTATTCATGATCATAGCGCACAATTTAGTTTTTCTTTTCTTTTTGCAAAAATAAAAGAATATAAATAAAACTAGGTTAAACACGTTTCAAAAAATTTATTTATTATCTACTGTGAGTTGGCGTAACTATCTAAAAATACTTTTACGTTATATGTAAATACATAGATACATAAGTACATACAAATAACGAGGTATCTTTAAACATTTGCATTATTTCTTGTGTTTAAGATTTCTGAACTAAACTTGTGTTTTTATTTAAGAAATGTGGGTACCTATACTAAAAGTTGTTGATATCTTCGCAAAGAAATGTCAAGATATGTACATTAGTGTGAATCAATTTGGAAGGACCAAAATTTTACCATATTGTAGGTACTATAGGTTTTTCGATAATTTTAGGCATGAGGAAAACAAGATCCACTACGACATACCTATCAAAAAATTGAATAGAAATACCTATGGGCATTTTTAAATTATTTTTTTGATACCTCCTACATCGCACAGGAATTTTTCCCCCAATTCGATGGCGTAATATGAAATGCTAAATCAACCCACCATAAAGAATTCAATAAAATATACCCTACTTCCTAATTTATTTACCTTTTTCTTTGAAATCAAGTGGAGTTTTGTCCAGCCTTGTGTTTGCTTGTTTTTTTTTATAAACATTTAAAATAATTTATTTCAGTATTTCGTTTTCCTTCGCAAAACTTCTTCAGGAAATTTTGTCTTAAACAAATATCTACATATAGGTATTTTTATTAATGAAATCCTATTAATGAATTTTAAAATTAATTCAAAAATTATTTTTTTTAATATGAGAATATTTTACAATAAAATTACAGCTTGTAGGAAAACGACGGATACGATTATTAAATTTGATTGAATAAAATTTGTTGTAGCCCAGACGCCAGTAATAATTATTTAAAAATAAATTACCTACCTATAACAAGTCCATTGTATTTATTTAACTTAACTTACTGTAAAAAGGAACTTAATAATTTACTTGTGGGTACAAAATCCATTTAAACAATTAATTAAAGTGACAAAAGAATTAAACTCTTCAGATCTCAACAAAGATAAACAATTAAGCAATGTAATCACTACAGTAATTTACATATATAATCTATTTAATTATACCACAGGTATAAAAACAATATTTTCTTTAAACAGCCTATAAAATTCCACTCAGTTACAGAAAGCACAAAGCAGTTGTGCGTTCTTTTTTAAATAAGTTAAATAGGTATTTATTTATAGCAAAAATCGTATATCTGTAAAAATTTCAATTCATAATTATGATAAAAACACGCAACAGGAAAATACATTTTCAAGATGCATACCTGCCTACATACATAGTAAGTACATATGTATGTACATACATACATATATACATAATGAATTTGTTAGTAGATGTGTATAAATTAGTTAAGAGTTCAACAAACTCATAAGTAAATAAAACAAGTTATTCACTAGGCAGCTTAATTTTTAACAAGATGATGCTAAAATAACAAGGCGTATGTATGCATGTAACATTCGTTTTGTTATAGGTATTAATAAAGTGCATACATATGTACACACATACATGTGTACGTACATTTCTTACTGTGCTTTGCAACACTCAATGCAATAGCAATGTGCCAAATTGTCTGACTTTGCTATTGTTATTGTTTTCCACTTTGTTGTTGCTGTTATTTCAACGCCATTATAAACATATATATGAATGAGACTTTGTTTACAAACATTTTGATGTTTCTTCTTTCAACTTTTTGTTGATATTTTGTATTTGTTCTCATTGTTTTTGAATATTCACATGTTTCAAATTGAAAAGAGCTACCAGATTATGAACTGTACTTGTTCCGATTTTTTTTATTGGGGATAATTCAAAATTTGTTTTATATCTTAAATTTGTATTAATATTTTCATTGCTATGAAAAGTATGTAAATAACACTCATTGATAGAGCTGCCGAGCAAGGGACATATGGTAGTTATAGGAAATTAGTATAAACATAAACGATTATATAAAAAAATTCAAAAGAGTAATAAAAATTCAATCAATTAAGTTTTTTATTCGCTATTTTTAGCTTCTACCATTCATACCAATAAAAATTATAAATAGCTTGTTTTCTATGTTTCCCAGCTATCTATATGTCGACATTTCATAGGAACTACCCTAATCATCAGTAGACTTTGGAAAGGTGTAAAGAAATGTTAGAGACGCTTATAAATAGAAAAGCTTGTTTTTTGTGTTTTGACGGATATTATTAGAGCATTTTTCTTTTTAAATTCTCAGCAATTTATTTGGATTGTTGGGATATAAAGTTGATTGTTTGAGAATATCTTTCAAAAATTTCCAAAGTCTATTGATGATTAGGGTAATTCCTATGAAATGTCGACATATAGATACCTGGGAAACATAGAATAAGAAAACAAGCTATTTATAATTTTTATTAGTAATAAAAATTCTTACATTCGAACATTTAATTTTTAATACAATCTTGATAATAGTTTTGCGACCTTTTTAAAGTATAATTCTTGTCTAATTGTGCTTGAGGTCACTTACTCAATTAAAAAAGGATTACTTTTATACAATCTTTGATAAAAGAAATTATAGTAATATTGAGCGTTCTTTCTTCAAAATTGCAGTTAAAGTTATTGGTCAACGTCAAATTCTGAAAGGTGTAAGTGGCAGTTTTCGCAATGGTCAATTATCAGCCATTATGGGACCATCTGGTGCTGGAAAAAGTAGTCTTTTGAATGCAATATCCGGGTATTGGTGAGTCATATCATTATAATAAAATAAAATTTGATATGCACAACAGTGATAACTTCCTCAAAAATTAATTCTGCTTTCATTCCTCATATTTCAGCACATCAAACGTTTCGGGACACATAAAAATCGATCGCAAAAGCTCTTGTTACATAACCCAGGAAGATCATCATCAGACCTTACTTTCAGTTGAAGAACTTATGCATCTATCTTGTGATCTCAAACTCAAAAACGATCAGTATCATAATAAAGATAAATTGATTGAAGATATTTTATCTAATCTTAATCTAAATCACAGACGTAACGTTAAGGCAAATAAGTTGAGTGGTGGTGAAAGAAAACGTTTATCTGTTGCTCTCGAATTGGTAGCCAATCCCAAAATATTCTTTTTAGATGAACCAACCAGCGGCTTAGATGAAGTAACCGCTTTACAGTGTGTACGCCTGCTGAGTCAATTAGCAAAACAAGGTCATACAGTGGTCTGTACTATACACCAGCCATCAGCATCAGTGTTTAATTATTTCGATAGTGTTTATGTTTTGGCCCAGGGTAGGTGTGTGTATCAGGGGCCGCCAAAAGCACTGGTGCCATTTCTAAGGCATGCTCAGAAGGAGTGTCCGAAGCACTATAGTCCTTCAGATTACAGTAAGTGTTACATTTTCAATTCTTTTTTCTAAATTTTGGTGAACATAATTTCTGTTTGTGTTTTTATTAAATAATTGCTTTTGTGAAAACTTTCCGCAAAACTTAGTTTTAAAATAAAAAGCAATATTTTTATATGTATTGTATAATAATTTTTTCTTGTTAATTCTTTTCAGTTATTGAGTTATGTGATTTTGAAGATCCCAATATGATCAGCCACTTAGCCGGCCTCACAGACAACGGCAAACTCAACTTTACACAAACTGTCCATCATGATATCATTAAAGCCGATGAGGTTTCTTGTACGGAAAATCAATCATTTGCATTTCGTCATGCAGTCACATCTTTCTTTCCCGAAATGAATCAGTCTCCTGGCTTAACATCCATATTCACAAAATCTCATAATACGTTTCTAAGTGGTACCTCTCTTTTGTTCAATCATATGAAAACTTGCTTAAAAAACTTGTCAAAACATAATGATGGCATCTCAGGTTTTAAACAGTTTTGTGTGTTAACACGAGTTATGTTTTTGCGTATCCTCAGGGCTCGTATACCAATTGTAGTACAATTTATACACCACACCATGGTGGGTTTGTTTTTTGGTAAGTTTAAGTTTTAAATACTTCTTTTTCTTAACTTTTAATTTTCGGTTACTTTGTGGTAGGTTTGATATTCTATAAATTGGGCAATCAAGGTTCTCATATGTTTGGACATCTTAAGTTTTGTATCAGTGCTATAATGATGATTGCCTACACACAAGTGACCATACCAGTGTTGACATGTAAGTAAAGAAACCTATTAATAAGCGCATTCGAAAAGAAAATAAACTTCATTTCAAATAAATGTTTTGTCTTACTTTACAATAACAACTTAAAGCAATATAAAATTTTTCTTAATTAGTCCAACTCATCCAATCAGCATTTAAAAAAATAATGGTTTTATATATAATATCTTTTGAAATATAATAATCTTTTAATTCTTTTTAGATCCCAGTGAAGTTAAGATAGTAAAAAAGGAAACGTTTAATCATTGGTACACACTAACACCTTATTACATGGCTTTGAGCATAAGTCGCTTACCTTTGCAGGTATGAACAAACATGTTTAAATGGGTATAAACAGCCCAAGAGGACAGCAAATGGTTAAACAACATAAAAGACGTAACTCATAAAACATAAAAGACGAACAGAACAATACAAAACAGAACACTTAAGAGAATAAGTCAATCCAACGTTATAATAAGAAATCGAGCAGTTAGTTTATATCGGATGCACTACCAAGCATAGAGTATACTCTAAAGCAGTGACGGCCAAATACATAAATTCATAGCCACATACTTATATGTATATGCATCAGCAAATAAGCTACTCAGTGAGATCTTAGTTTAATAAAGTCTGAAGAGAAACTAATTTACTGATCTTTCATAGTGTACATGTGAGGGCGATTCAATAACTGAATTTAGTGTCATAAATCCGAGAGTATTGAAAATTGAGAGCTTGGCTACTAGCTCTATATATATTGTTATCATTGTTTTAGACTCGGACAAATTTTATATAGTGAAGCATCGATTTCACACACTAAAAGTTTACTTTGCAAACTTCTGAGTTAGATGCTGGCAATGGATAAAAGTGTGGCTTTTCTAAAAGCGGTGAAAGAAAGATATTTTAATACAATTACGACTCTTAACATTTTTATTTAATACAGTGGACAACCAGAGAAATATCATTTCCGCATACACATTTATTGAAAACTTTCCCATATTTATTTTTTCCATTTTTTTTTTTAGATATTATTTAATGTTATTTATTTGACCATAATTTATTGGATGACTGGCTTTCCAGCTCAATGGTGGCGTTTTTCTTTATTCGTAGCAGTGGGTTTGATGACATCATTTGTGGCCGAGGGATTGGGCCTGTCCATTGGTGCCATATTTAGTATAACGGTAATATAAATTAACAAAGAACAATTCAGCCCAATTATGTATATTCTCACGGAGTTTATTTCTCACGGAATTTATTTCTCACGGAATTTGTTTCTCCCAGAATTTCTTTCTCGCTCAAAGCACTTTTTTGAATTCAAATTAAGGAGAAAAGAACAATTTTTTTAACGTGCCCGTAGTGTTTTCAGTGAATGGAGAGAAGAAAAAGATAAAAAAAAATTATCATAGTTGTCCCCCAGTTTAGTGTGTTCAATTAAGTTTTCCTGTCTTCTTTGATCAAGAGTTATTGATAGCGGCAATTATTGTTATAGTTAAAAATAATTCTTGGTGAAAGCGAGGTTTAAACTTAAATATTAGAAATATTCAATAAGTTCAACTATTTATCATTAATATATATACAAAATCATCATGATTGATTTTTGTTCATAATTGAAGGAAAGAGAAAAGTGAAAACATTCTCACGGAACTTAGATTTGTATGTTTATTGGTATTGAAACAGTTACTTTTAATACAATTATTTTTGTTAATATTTTTTATGTTAGAAATACTTTTTTTATATAAAAATTATCACAGATGAAATTTATCTACAGAAAAATTCTAACGTGCAAAAATTTTCTGTCGAAAAACTGACGAAATTCGGATATGAAAAGCTTAACATTGATAAAAAAAGTTTTATATAAAACTTTTCACTGATGAAAGTTTTCTATTGAAAAATCATGATTCAAAAATTTGTCTTATTGAGAAGTTGTCATAGACGAAATATGTAGAAGTTATTTTTAATAAAACTTTTTTATATAAAAACTATCACTGACACAATATTATTAGTTGTAACTTTTACGTAGCAAAATATGTCGATAGTGATAGTTTATTCTGAAGAAGAATTTCATCAAACACGTTGCTAAAGGAAAAAAAATGTATATTTTGATAGTTTTCTTTGTAAAAATTTGGTCAGTGATAATTTTTTATCTTCATTATTCTCTCAGAGATAATTTTTGCATAGAAAAAGATTTCTCCAATAATTTGTTTTCTGTGCAAAATGTTCGTCTGTGATTTTTCTCTAAAACCATTCTTGAAATTGTTAAATTGTTTCTTAATAAACTTTAATCACTCAAAACTCTTTCAGAACGGTTCTGTGGTGGGTCCCATGACCATAGCCTCTTTCATGGGTCTGGCTATTTATGGTTTCGATTTTGCTTCACAAATACCAGAATTTATGAATTTCTCCATGAAAACCAGTTTTATGCGAGACGGTGTCGTGGCTCTAATAATAACTATATTCGGCTATGGACGTGAAGCACTAGATTGTGATGAAATCTATTGTCACTTTAGTGATCCGCGTGTGTTATTAAGATTTTTGGATTTGGAAAAAGTCACACTACAACAACAGTTTACATATTTATTGTTACTTTTAGTACTGTTTAGATCATTTTTATATATAGCTTTAAAAATTCGATGTAAGACATGAGGTCGGTTATTATATATTGATTTAAACGATTTCAATAAATATAGAAAGGTTTGTTACAGTTAGTTGTAGAAAACTGGCGACAATTTTGTTATAATTTAAAGTAAATTTTTTAGTATTCAATAAAACATTAAAATTGTCGCTGGTAACTAGAATAAAATCGATTTCTTTTTTGTTATATTTTGGTTAATATTATTTGTTATATGTGTAGCCCTGGAACACGAAATCATAATCTAGTTAAGATGCAAAATATGTATGTACGTGTTATTGAAGGAGAATTGTTGAGATATTATATTATTATTACATTTATTTGTTTACAAATACTTAAATTTTTTATATCAACTTTTATTTTTTTAATTTTAATTTTTAATTAATATTTTTGCAACTGATTTATTTTTTATTTTATACAAATTGTTCTTTATATAAAAACAGTTTTTCTCAAATTTATCATTATTGTAAAAAAAAAACTGTGATAATTTTAATAATTAGACTAAAATTAATAATATTTTAAAACATAATTAGATGTGTGATGGAAATCGATCGTTTTGAAAAATAGTTTTTCGGAAGGTGTAAAGAAAAACTATCGCTTTTTTAATTATCTTATGTGCGATGATTATGTTTTGTTAGCCACATTATTATATAAAGTACAATTAACAGTCAATAATATATCTTAAAAACTATAGAGTGATTATATACGAATTTTTACTCATTTCCAAAACAAATAAAATATGGTCGTCACACTTAAAAAAAAATGAATCGTTTCATATATTAATTTATATCACAACCCTGAATGTTTTCACATTTTCATATAAGATATGAATTTTAATTTACAGAAAATAAGTTTTAGAACGACTTAAAATGTTTCCAATTTTTTTTTTTGCAAAAGAAAAAGCATTCAACACTTGTTAAAAATTGTTCAGAAAAATGTTTTAATTGCCTTAAAAATACTATAAAAATTCCTATTTTTATATGCATTTTTTTTTTAATCTTTCGATTCGTATTAAAACCGAATATTTTTCAATATGAAAATTAATAATATTACTGTATAACTAATAAATGTATTTATACAGATCTGGAAATATATAAATTCTAAAAATGGTACAAATACAAATTTAACTTGTTGATTTCGTGATTTGAAAACACATGATCCTAAGTAAAGACCTGAATAATTAAGCATAGATTTCCCCGAAATTACTCAGTAATTTATGTAATATATAAAGAAAAAAAAATCAAATTCAAAATAGGAAGTATTTTCCATTATTATGATAAAATTTCTTTGAAAAATCCACATTCGTCTTACTTTCACACAGATTTATATACTCGATTTGAATTACAATAAAATTATGTATGTAAATTCGTATAATAGAACAAGTATATTTTCTCTACTATTTCAGAATGAATTTTACATTAAAAAAAAAACATTTCCAATATTTTGTAACATAAAGCTTTATAAACTATGTTAAACGCAACCATATTATTTTTGACAAAATAAAAGTGATATTGATTATATCAATTTGGAAAATAAATAAATTATATATTTGTATGTATGGAAAAGTATACTGAGAAGAGTCTAGATGACAAGCGTTTTTAATTGTCGATGAGCGCTTTTTAAACAAACAGATTCTTTTCTAAGATTTTCCGCAACAGAGATTATATTAATCGTAGAGGGAGTCGTTTGATACTAATGTAGCCTTAATTTGTCAACTGCAACCGCAAAAGACTCATTCGCTAGGCTTTCCATATTATTTAAAACTCGCAAAGGCGTAATTTTGCTTCATATATTTATCATTTGCTAGAAAATTATTTTTAAATAATATATTTTTTTTTTAACCTAAAGAAACGCACTTCAAACTGCTTCTAATTGTTTTTATCTTAATTTCTTTTTATTTCTGCTTTTTTAATTTTTAAAACCAATATAAGAATAAATTTTTTCTAAAACTCTCTATAGAAAGGAAACACTTTCACGTCTCTGGTCTTGCTAGAAATGTTAACGGTATATCAGCTTTGACGTTCTGTTTTTTTTTTATTATTTCTAATGCATTAAACACAATCACCACAGCAGGCTACCGACTACAAAATGTCAGAATTAAAATACACACGTTCTTATGCGAATAAATATTTTGACAGCAGTACAGCTAGACGATTTTTTGCTAGGAACACAACTACGGCGAACGATGAATTTTTGGTCGCCAATAACAAAATACATTGGTGTATATGAAAAAGCACAAAATCGTGGTATTGATGGAAATTCGTCATACTCAGCGATGATTGAAATAGATTTGTTTCTAATTGTTTCGTCAGCGTACGACGAAGAAAACATTATCGGTTTACCAGGTTTTCACGAAATAATACCTTTTATATTTGTATTAATACAGGTAGTGAATTGGATTATAAGGTGTAATCTTTATGTTTCAGTTTTTATATGATGTATTTAAATTTTTGTTATCTTGGAAGCTAGGTATGATCCAGAACCCTCCCCAATCTGTCTGGCCATTTGCACCTTTCCAAGCACAAATCATGCAGACTTTAACTTTTTTTTTCTTTTGCTTTAAATATTTTTAAATCCTTTTTTGTAATTATATTTTTCCCCTGACATTTGAAAAGGATTTTCAAATCATAAAATGGCTATTACACGATTATACTTGGCTTAACAGGTCCGCCTGATGATTTAGTGTAATAAAGAAAATTTTTTGATATTAATGAACCGTTCAATCGTTTATTATTTTTTTTTTTATTTTTTTCTTTTTTTTTTTTGTATAAAAATATTTTATTTATAAGTTACAAACTGAAAAAATAGTTACGAAAAATTTTAATTAGGTAAATCTATTTTTTATTGCAACTGGCAAGTTTTTCTTTACGTTTTTTCACATGCTTTTTTACTTTAACTTTTCGTTTTTCAGCTTGAGCTTCCTTAACTGCTTTTTTCCGTGCTTTTTTACTTTCGAGGGATTCATCCCGAGGACGTGAAGAGTTTTTAAATTTAGTATTTTCTGCATCGGCAGCTTCTTCTTGTGAACCACTTTCATCTTCTTCAGTGTCAACTTCTTCAAGCTGTTCGTCGTCCGGGTATTCCTTTCGCTCTTCTATAGATTTATTTGTCTGATTCTCTTTAGTTTCTTTATCTGTTTGAGTCAATATATCTGGTTTCTTTTGTACTTCTAATTGTCTATTTAGACCGGTGACTTTGCCATAAATAAGATCAATTTTTTCGCCTTTTTTTGCCTTGTCAACATCTCGTTCAAAAAAGCGCACTTCGTCAAGTCTCTTCGGTATAAACGTATTTTGCCAAACAGCTTCATCTATTTTTTCTTGGGCCGTTATAGCCTCAAAATCACGATCTTTTATTTGTTCGGAAATCTTCTCCAAATAAGTTTCCATATTTTGTTCAGTTATTGTTTGATCAGTTATGAAATCAAACAACTCTTTAACGGTCATTGTTGCAACGGATTTCTTGCGGAAAAATTCCGATACATTGGTGCAATCTTTACGTAAAAAGTCAAAAGCATGTGGATGATCATGCTCCACTGATTGGGAAACATCGATAATTACAAGTTGACCATCTTGTACCAAAATATTAAACTCAGAAAGATCTGCATGCACTAAACGACATTTATTGTAAATTTTCCACATTAAGACGACGCAATCACGATACAATCCTCGGGCATCAGAAGTGCTTAACTCTACATCTTTTAATTTTGGGCTAGGCCATCCGTTTTTCCCACAAAACCTCATTACTAAAACATGAGAACGCAATATAATGGGTTCTGGCACTGGCACACCTGCGTTAAACATTCTCATATAGTTCCGCATTTCTTTTTCGGCCCATGTTCGTACCATTTTACGTGGATTTGATTTACAATATCCATGGCGAAATCTAAATTCACCACTCACATACTTGTCGCGATCTTTAAAAACTAAAATAGAGGTTTTGTAAATCTTGATGGCAAACTCATCGTCTGAATCACGAGCCACAGCATGATAAACATTGGCTTCTTTGCCTGTCGAAATGCAACCATTTATTTCCTGTATTAAGCCTCTGTTTAAAAGTTTAAACAATATCATTCGAGTTCTGGGATCCATAACCTGTTCAGCCGTAGCTCTGTCATGTTTATCGCGTATTTTAATTTTATTGTCCTGCTTAGAGCCAAAGGAAACTAAACGATTGGCTGCTTGAGCCGACATATTTGTGGTAGGATCATATTTTTCCACATTTATTCTGGCCGAGTAACGTGTGAATAGCTTTTCATTGGGTTGGTAGCTGCTCAAACGTTGCGACTTTTGAGAAACAGCTGATGAAGCTGCATTACCACCCCCTGTGTTTATTGATATTTGATTGTGATTATGTTTTCGAAAACCACCATAGTTTTCTTCATATTCATAATTCTCTTCATAAGCTTCCTCCTCTCCATAATCGTCATAGAACTCTTCTTCCTCAGAATCGTCATTTAACATCTCTTCCTTCAAATCATCTATACTACTCAATTGTTTACCGTTTAAGCCATCAAACATTTCATGCTCAACCGTCAACTTCTTAAAATTATTGACTAAACTTTCCTTTAAAAAATCAGCTCCGATTAATTTTTATTACAGCAAAAATGGTTGTTCAGTGAATGACTTACTCTGTAAGGTTGTGGCGATTCTTCCTCATCTGCGTCACTAAATTGGTGTGAATCTGCCATATCTTAAATTGTAGTTAAAAACTTTTATTAACAAGTTTCCTAGTACTTTCAAAATATTTGGAAAAATTACATCTTCTGCACGTGTTTCTTCTTTTTTTTTGTTTATGTTTCATATTCTAATGAAATTCTAAAACAGCTGTGCGAACTAATTAACTTGGCGGAACTAATAGAGAAACGCAGGTATGGAAAAGCTAAACATTAAAAAGTGGTTTTGACATATGAGAATATTTTTAATCGATTAGTTATGAGGCTAATTCGTGAGTGATAGATCAATAGCAATAATATCACAACATATTTACCACATTAGCTTAAGCCAATTTAGTTGAGATCTGAAGAGCTAACTGCCAAATAAACTACACAAACCATTTGGCAAACATACGTTTGCCGTATGTACAGGATACAAACACATACAAAAACAAATTAAAATTAAAAAACTGAATAATACCAATAAACGAAGGGTAAAACAATTTATAAATTAATTTTTATCTTACAAACTTTATATGGCGAACAAATTGACACAATAAATAGCTACACTCATTGAAGAACAATTTTGGCTGGTTGAAAAAATTATGTCGGCAAATTATCACTTTTCGCTAACAAGCTGCAGAACAATTCTTCTCGTTTGTTATTGCCCATTGAAAACAAAGAAAAGGTGATTAATTTGTATTTGTAAGTGTGATTAATTGCATTTGTTGTATTTGTATGGAGTTGGGTGCAAGCGCAAAGCGTTTGCTTGCGTTGTTTATTTGGCCCTTTAAGCTATTCCTTATTCGATTTAAAAAGCGGAACTCACATCCCTGCAATTATGTTATATGTATTGCATTTTTCAGACATATGTTTCTTTTTATTAAATTCCAAGGTGCATTAACATCTACAAAGTGGCAGCGCTACGGCATGTGACAGTTTTTTGCTACTGGCAATATAATAAGCTATTTGGGTCAAATGTATTGTTTACATTTTTGAAAGCGATTTTAGTGTTTTATTCTGAATTAAATTACTTTGTGAACATAAAAATAATTCAAATATGAATAATTTATAATTATGAAAAGGTACATTCATAGTTTATAATTGTGACAAAAGTTGCAAATATTTTTGATAAACATAGCTTACCAGATGCCTGTTTTGGTTGTATTGTTGTAATTTTGCTCTAGTGCTGCCACCGTGTAGACGTTAATGCACCTTGTTAAGTTCCATATTGGTGTGGCAACGTGGATATTTGTCATTCTGTTCTGCATTCACATGTGAAAGGTAATTTTTTTCTTTAGGGAACGTACTCGGAAAATTATCCGGTCCAAAAGAGTGATGTAAATTGAAAAGAAAGGGCAAATATTAACAACAACTAATGTATTTTCAGGTGTTAAAAAAATTGCAAAATTTCCCAAAACTTCATTACCTTAAACCACTGGTAGCCGTTCAACTGCAAGAATTTGCCAGCGCAGCAGCAGTAAACAAAAAATCACAACGAAACTTGTATATAAGTGGTGAAATCATCCAAAGCCCTTGTTTCTTTGCCAAGTATATTGTACGGTATAACAGCACCCAGCCGTCTGTAAAGTGGGGCAGTAAAAAGTTAAATAGAGCCGTAAGATTAAAATTAAACGAAATGACAACACCTGAAATGGAAGAACAATTGGCTCCTTTAAGAGCTTTAGTTTTGGAGCAAGGAAATTTGGTGCGAGACCTTAAGGCCAATGGAGCAGCAGAAATTGATATCAAAAAAGCAGTAGCAGAGTTAAAGTTACGCAAAAAAATTTTGGAGGACAAGGAATTGGAATTGACACCCAATGTGGTCAACTTTGATAGATCCAGAATGGAAGATTTACTTAAACGTAGATTTTTTTACGACCAAAGTTTTGCTATCTATGGAGGTATAACGGGACAATACGATTTTGGTCCCATGGGCTGTGCTCTCAAATCTAATATTTTATCTTTATGGAGGCAATTCTTCAGTTTGGAAGAGCAAATGCTGGAAGTTGATTGCTCTATACTAACACCCGAACCAGTTTTAAAAGCTTCTGGACATGTTGATCGTTTTGCTGATTTGATGGTTAAGGATACCAAAACTGGTGAATGCTTCCGACTAGATCATTTAATTAAAAATGCTTTAGAAAAACTATCCAAGGAAAAAACAGCTACAAACGAACTTAAAGCTGAATGTGAAGATATTGTCATTAAGTTGGATGGCATGAATAAACAAGAAATGGCTGATATTTTACAAAAATACAATATTAAATCGCCTCTTACTGGCAATGATTTAACCGAACCCATTGAATTTAATTTAATGTTTGCTACACAAATTGGCCCTACCGGTTTGGTCAAGGGGTTCTTGCGTCCAGAAACCGCCCAGGGAATTTTTGTTAATTTCAAACGTTTGTTGGAATTTAATCAAGGAAAACTGCCTTTTGCGGTGGCACAGATAGGTAATTCATTCCGCAATGAAATTTCTCCACGATCAGGCTTAATACGGGTAAGAGAATTCACCATGGCTGAAATTGAACATTTCTGTGATCCCACACAAAAAGATCATGCTAAGTTTGAATATGTTGCTAACACAGTGATGACACTCTACTCAGCTTGCAATCAAATGGAGGGTAAATCTGCTCAAAAGCTAACTATTGGAGAGGCAGTTAAAAGTGGCTTAGTAGCCAATGAGACTTTGGGTTATTATATGGCCAGAATACATCAATTTTTGTTAACTATTGGCATCAAAACAGAGTGTTTACGTTTCCGTCAACATATGAACAATGAAATGGCTCATTATGCTTGCGACTGTTGGGATGCTGAATGTTTGACTAGCTATGGTTGGGTTGAGTGTGTTGGCTGTGCAGATCGTTCAGCTTATGACTTAAGCCAACATATGCAAGCTACTGGAGTGCGTTTAGTAGCGGAAAAACGTTTACCTGCTCCAAAAACTGTGGAAATTTCGGAAATTGTTCCAAACAAACAAGCTCTGGGTAAAACTTTCAAAAAGGACGCAAAAACTATTACCGAGGCTTTAGCAAAACTTTCTTTGGATGATATTAAATCTGTTGAACAACAACTTGGTGAATCTCAAGAGTATACATTGAATATCACGGAAGGCTCATCATTTAAACTTACATCTGAAACTATTTCCGTCAAACATTCGTCAAAAACTGTTCATGTGGAGGAAATCATTCCCAGTGTGGTAGAGCCCTCCTTTGGCATTGGCCGCATTATGTATGCTTTATTAGAACAAAACTTCCTTTGCCGAGATGGTGATGAACAGCGTTGCTATTTCACTTTGCCCTCTGTAGTTGCCCCTCTGAAGTGTTCTATTTTGCCTTTATCCAATAATGCCGAATTTCAGCCTTTTACTCGCCAACTATCTCAAGCTCTTACTAAAGCTGAACTTTCACATAAAGTAGATGATTCAAGTGGTTCGATTGGCCGACGTTATGCCCGTACTGATGAAATCGCTATACCTTTTGGTATAACCGTAGACTTCGATACTCTACAAGAACCTCATACTGTTACTTTAAGAGATCGTAATAGTATGAAACAAGTGCGCGTGGATCTTAACGAAGTTATTGATGTAGTAAAGAACTTATCCACTGGTAAACTTCAATGGGCTCAAGTTTTAGAAAAATATCCTTTGTTCGAACAACAAGAGGCTAACAAATAGGTGAACAATTCATTGGATGTTTAATTTTTTTATTTTTTATTTTATTTGTTTTAAGTTTCATATAAATATGACCGCTATTTCATACTTATAAGCGCATTTGAACACAATACCACTATAATTTTTGCAACAATGTTAACTGCATTTAATTTTTATTAATAAAATATTTGAGCCATTTTTAAAGAGCTTCAACATAAAAAATAATAATTGTTTACTTATTTTTTTTTTTTTTAGAAAAACAAATAAAAGAAGGCTTGTACACGAATATTTTAGGTTAAAGTATAACGGTATATTTTCGAGAAATTTTTCCAACAGGTGTTTTACAAAACAAAATATTTTTTATATTAGGCAATAAGAACATATTGTATTAACTATAAAAAATAAATATAACTATTTTTTATAGTTAATAAAATAAATATTTTATTAACAATAAAAAAAATATTTTTTTTAACTTTATCATAGGAATTGAAGACTTCAGTGAATAGAAAAAAGGACAAAAAAATTATGCTTAATCTTAATTTTTTTTTTTTAATTAAAAATAAGAAAATATTTTATAATAAATGTACATGCAGAAAAATTGATATAGTCCTATGGTGAACTTATAAGTTCGAAGTATATATATTTTAATAATAAAACACGGAGTTTTTTAAGAAGATATTAGTGAAATTGGTCAAAATGGTTTTGAATGGATATTGTTCATAAATTTTGAATGGATATTTTCCGTTTATTTTTTAGTGGACTTATTCAGTTTAAGTACACAAAGGTCAATTCAGCGGTTTTTGTCTATTGTTTACATTTCTCACTGTTGCATTTTACTTTCATAATAGTTGGCAACGCGAATCAAGTCAAACATGTGCAAAAGACAGCAATGTGGTTAGTTCATTGAAATGTTTTTGCAAATAAAGTTTTTTAAATACGCGCAAATTATATTGTAATTATATGTATAATAGAAGTAATTCATATTAAATATTACGTACTTATACAAACACAAAGTGAAGAAATTGTTTAACAAATTTGAATGAAGTGAAGCAAACTAAAGAAAAGTGAAAAAAATTACAACTAGAACGCTGTCTTAAAGAAAATACGGTATAAGGGGAAGGAAAATTCAATATTTTCTAGTAAGAAAAAAGAATCAGAATTGTTTATTGCAGCCAAAAAAGATTGAAAAAAATTAATTAACAATATAGCTAAAAGTGCACGTTTTGAGTTTATTGTTGCTATATTAACATAAACATACATAAACCGCGTGTTTTTTCATTCAATCTTTTGCGTCCGCTGTCTCAAGTTCCCTGCACTAACCCACCGAGCGAGCAATCTTATTTTATTGTTTTTATTAGAACGTTTGCAAAAATTTCAAAGAAGTTTTTAAACAAAACAAAAGAAAAGGTAATACATAGATACATATAAAAATAACATACACAGGCTTAAATCGAAATTGTTTTATGAATTAGGTTTTTGAGTGTTTAATAGTTTAAACAAAATGAAATACATTTTGGTTACCGGTGGAGTTATTAGTGGTGTGGGCAAAGGTGTTATTGCCTCTTCATTTGGTACTCTGTTGAAATCCTGTGGTCTGGATGTCACTTCTATTAAAATAGATCCCTACATAAATATAGATGCCGGCACATTTTCACCCTATGAACATGGTAAGCTCTTCAATAAATTTCTTTTTTAAATCATACTAAATATATTGGTGCATTACATATGTACTTAAAAAATTGCTTGTTTTAAAACGAGTTTTTTATAACAAGTTAAAATTGTGTACACTTCTGTATAAATATTAAATTTTATATATGTTTGGGGGTACATATGGATTTACGTACGTAGTATCTGTTTTGTCAAAAATTGTAAATATAACATTTTTTTTTGTTGTTTTTACATAAGTAATTTATTTATTTCTTATATTTTGCCTATTATGTTTGTATATACATATGTATTTGCTTTTCTTCTATTTATTTCCTTTTCCTATGGTAAACGATTTTGCATTTAAAATGACAAGTTCATCTTTTTAAATTGTTTTTAAGCTTTCTAACGAATAAAGTGAAGACGGCATGTTTAGTTGCTTGATTCGTTTTGTAGATGTTTAAACTTATTTGTTTTTTAATTCACTTTTATAACTATTAGAAATATATTAGATTACATTAACAATGAAATATTGATTCTTGTGTTATTGTAATTATTATACATAAGCCAAAAAAAAATTTTTTTTCTTAACATAAATTTTAAATTATGAACCTAATTTTAAAATAGCATTTTTACTATTTACTATATAAATAAATAAAAATTGAATAATTATTCCATTATTTAGCCCCAAAGAGATATTGGGGTCAATAGCTCCCGAAATTGTATAAAGTAGTTTGAGAATCTTAATTGTAAGTGGTACTATGTTCGCTGTAGTTTGCTTAAAAACAACCACAATCTTGATATGCCACTTTATTTTATTTGGATAATTGCCAAAAAAAAAAATCAACTGTGAACATTTGATTTTTGAGCAACAGGCAATATAAATTGATTCAATAGAAATAGAACAACAATGTCAATAAAAATCTATCAATTATTTGGAAAAAATTCTAATTGTTTGCATAAAATGTAAAAATCTTAAAGTAGACTGACTGACCAGATAAAACAAAACCCAATTATTAATTTAGTGTTTGTTATATAGCGCAAAATATGGCACAAAATACTCGAATACCTATATATATATATATATATATATATATATATATATATATATATATATATATATATATATATATATATATATATATATATATATATATATATATATATATATATATATATATATATATATATATATATATATATATATATATATATATATATATATATATATATATATATATATATATATATATATAGTAATTTGCCGGATATGTGACCGACAGCATTGTTAAAAAGATATTAGAAAAAAAAGCAAATAAAAATATATGTACATATGTATATAAAAAAATATTAAGAAAATAAAAAACAATTAATGAAGAGAAATTAATCAAAGGGAAATAAATATAATAATAAATTAAAAAAAAATAATAAAAAATAAAAAAAAAATAAATAAGTAAAAAGAAACTTAAAACTAAGAAAAAAAAATAAATAAATGAAATTAAATACATAACAAGTTACATACATAAATAAAGTTACAACTTTTGGCCAAATTGTATGTGAACACACAATAATTTCAGAAAATTATGATAATACAATTTGCCACCCAGTGTGAATTATTGTCAAAGAAATTTCATTTTAGATGTACATAGATATGTATGTGTATGAGTTTAGCCAAATTCTCTTTAAATGTCGCAATTATTTGAAAATTTGTACAAATTTGTAAACAATAATTTTGTATATACTTATACATATGTATGTACATATCTGCATATGTATATCTATATAGACTTTGCACACAAACAAACCAGTTTTCTTTTTTGTAAACCAAGAGAAATCTAATGAAAAGGCCTTTTGTCTCATTTACAATCACGTTAACATTTCTATAATAAGTAATTAATACTGTTTGTTTACATGTATTATTAGATTTCCTAAAATTTCCATCAATAAAAATTTGTTTAAGACGGTTTCAAAACGAAGAAAATTACATTGAAGCCGACATTAAGTTGAAGCATCGAAAACGTAGTCGTATTTCGATTACCGTACAATCGTTGCCGAATTTTCGATTAGTGCAATCTTTTTCGTATTTTAAATGAAATAGGTATTTTAAATTTGTAGTTTTTTCTTCACAATAACTTAAAATGAGTTAAATTTATATTAATATTTAAGAAGAATTAAATTCCTATAGGTATTTTATTAACAGATGTTTTGAAGTTGAAGATTTCCACGTGAGGTCTAAAACAAAATTTTTCAAAACTATTTACGGTTTGTTTTCGGGAGACGTTCAAAGCAAACTAAAACCGGATTGTGGATTGACGACTATGTAACAATTTAGGTTTACTGAACACGATTCAAAGTTTTAGTTTCACCTATGAAAGCATTTACATTATGTTAAATCGTATCTACCTGCTCAAATTTAATTTTTGTTTACTTTTTATTCATAAAAAAAGAAAATTTATTTGAAATCAATTTTAGTAAAATTTTGTATAACATTTTTCAATTGCCCTTCAATTAAATTTCATTACAAATTCTTTTTAATTTTTATTAAATTCTTATTTGAAAAATTTCTTTACAAAGTTTGTCAAAGCGTTTAATAAACCATTAAAAAGTTATAAGCTTGTTTTCCAGCTGTCTATTATATATCGACATTTCGTAGGAGCTACCCTAATCATCAGTTGCGTTTGGAAATTTTTGCAAGATATTCTCAAACATTCAACTTTATATCCCAACAATCTAAATAAAGTATTGAGAATTTAAAAAGAAAAAAATAATTTAATATTACCTGTCAAAAGTATCAAAAAGCAGAGAACAAAACTTCAAAAAATTGCTTCTAATATTGATATCGATCAAAACATTATAAACAGCTCGTTTTTATGTTTCCCAGCTGCATTTCTTAGGAGCTACACTAACCATCAGTAGACTTTGGAAATTTTTGAAAGATATTCCTTTAAGGACGTGTGCGAAACAGTAGCAAAGTACTGTGGTGAAGAACTAATAAAAAAAACTAATAAAAAAATAAATAAAAATAAATTAAGAAATAGTATTATTTGATTTTTATACTTTTAATTATAAAATTTTCAATTATAATTTATTTCAATCAAATTCCTACATTTCAAACATTTCTATCCTATTGCCAAAATTTATATTAGCCCTTAGAACTAGTAAAATTTTATTCACCTCAGAAATGCCAAAATTTTACTTACGAGAGTACTTTTCTATCGTTTCGCACACGTCCTAAGAAAGATTTCCTTCATATTCCTTTTTTTATAAATAAGGCAGTAAAAAATTGTAATTTTAAAACATTCTTAATTTATTTGTTACATTTTTATTACAATTTGGAAAAACATTCTTAATTTATTTGTTACATTTTTATTATAATTTGGAAACGTAGATTTGTTTTCTTTTATGTTAAATGAAACATGTGTACTTTATTATAAAAATAATGTTTGCGTTTGCTTACATTGTTTGGACAGTATGTGGGCAAGTGTGTATATAGCGTGTCCCAGAACTCAACATCAAGCCGAAACTGGGAATCAAGTTTGATTGTCCGGCCACATTAAAATGAAAGACTTACTGTTCGTCTACATTAAACATGAAAAACTGTTAAAACATGCCTTCGAAGGTCGGATTGTTACGTCGTGGCGTACACGTATGTTTGGGTTTTTCATTATTTTCACTCCATAAAAAAGTTCATCATTACTTTTTATGCATTTTTACAGCTTCTGAAAAAATATTCATATTTTTATTGCAAAATTTGCATTCTAAAATAAGAATTAGAATTTTTTTTTTTTTTTTTTGCAATTTCCTTCTATTTGAAACTATTTTATTCATATTAAAAAGTAATTTTTTGTTAAGACAGAGCTTTTAAAATAGACGTCTTAACAGCAGTGGCAAGAAATCCATTTGCACTTTACACGTGACAGTAACAGTATTTGGCTGTTCCTGTTAGTGTTCTCATGTCAGGTGTGGACAGCACTTTAATACATCCTGTTAAAGCATGCCGATTTTTACATGGTGGAGTATGTCTTGATTTATCCATCACTTTTTATGCCTTTTTTCATAGTTTGTGAAAAAAAAAAAACTATTTTTGTCGCAAAAATGTTCAAGCTAAAATAAGAAGTTGAATACATATTTTTTTTAATTCTCAATTATTATTATTATTTTGTTTTCGTAAAATATTGTAAAAGTTTTTTCCTGCCACAAAAAAAGCCCCCTAAGATGTAATATTAATATGTCATTTTCTGTTAAGACAGAACTTTTAAAACCGACGTCTTTAACAGCCGTGTTAAGACGGCAAGAAAACAGTAATATTAGCAGTCTACACCTGACAAAACAGGATTTTGCTGTTCCGGTTAGATTTTCATGTCAGGTGTGGACAGCACTTAATCATTATGGAAATAATCAGAAAAAATCGAAAAAAAAAAACATTTTACTCAGTTCAAATGTCTTTTATTTTTTTAAAATATTTTTTTGATTTTTCTCATGGTTAAAATCAATCTTGTCACCCTGCTTCGGCTTGGCAGTGAGTTCTGGGACACCGTATATATGCTGTTGGCATTTAAAATCTTATCGCTTCGTAAACACATAGTTCATACTTATGCACATATACGAGTACATATGTATTTGTATGCGTATCTTCATATCTATGTATGTATGTGTACGAAAGCGTAGATATATTGTTAGCTTTGTTTCTTTAATAGCACAAAACAATGTTTTAACTTAAGAGGCGTTTCAAGCTTCGTTTTTAAATTCATTACATTGAATTTCAACAACAACTTCGCAACACAATGGGATGATGAGAATTGCGTCGACTTAGCTTTTTCTTCGTCGCTTGTCATATGGTTTGGCTGACTTTTTTTGTATTCTTATAAACTATGTTTGCTTTAAGTTTTTAAACTTTAAACATTAAACGTAAAAAGACAAATTGAATAGCGGATAAATCACCAATATTGACAATATGCGTCTTACTTAAACATGAGTTTCAAATGTCAACTAATCAATATCATTTGGGTCTCTATGCTACAGATTGTATTAAGTAACACAACTCTAATGAGTCAATTTTAAAGAATTACAGTGCTGCAGATTGTATTTATTGAACAGACAGAAAGAATAGTGGGATAGGAAAATGGAAGAAAAAAAAACGAAAGAGGAGGAGAGATTGATATATGGATTGATAATTATATAGAGACAGATATATATAAAGGGTAGTGCAAACAACACTACTCCCTCTTTCCTTCACGTCATAACATATTTTCCTAATTTCAGTGCAATGCACTGTATATGTAATGGTCCAGGATAAAACAAAATAATGACAAGTGATTTTAAAATACAACAACTGTTGAGCTTCGTTAGAAAAGGAAGTCGTCAGCCAAGTGTGATTCGAGCTTCTGCAAAGCTCGAATCGATAATAACGTCAAAACTTTGTTTACAAAATACATAATTCCGAACAAAAACAGACGAAAGAGAGAGAGAGAGCGCGATTCCAACGTTACTCTGTTAGTTTCTACCAACAAAATGGGTGTACCAGTATTTATTACGAGTATAGTAGTTTCTCTAACTAGAAAATCTGCCTTTTTTATACTGTGGATCTTGGAATGTTCGAGCAGATCTAATATGAAATCGAAATTTCTGGAAACAAAAGTTCTGTAAGCATCTACATATCATATAATAATCTCAGATCTATACTATATTTAGGAAGCCTACAGTGATCTAAATATTTACAGGCGAAATATTTTGTAACATAGTGTTTGTTTCAATCGTCATTGCCAATTGTTATGCGCTTGACATGTTGTTGAGTTATTAACCAGCAGAGAGAAGAAGCCTGATTTGCTTGCCTGACTGCTGATGGTCTTCGCTTGTTTGATTACAGCAAATTTTAGTATACCAAAATTTTTTATGATGCAGCAATGTGGTCATCGTCCAATATTTTGATGTTTTTATAAATTTTTTTTTTGCCATAGCGGCAACAGCAGCTGATGTTCTATACATAAAAAAGAATTATTTGGTTTAGTGGTGGTGCGTCATCGTCATCATTATCATCATAAGCATATGCATATTATATTATTCGCTTGGAACAGCGTTTGTTGCAGCTAAAGCTTTTTGAGTACTGAATTAAGCGAACAAGAAATATTTCATACTGCTAGCCCATTAGCTAGTGCTGTTGTTGAATATTACAAAACTCCCAAGCCCCACCGCTTACACGTTAGAATTGTACGTTAATGTCACCACACGTTCATAATGTATTCCTTTTTTTATTTTTGTTGGTTTACTGGTTATTGGTTTTGCTTGGGCAAAATGCTTATACTCGTACTATCGAACGCTTGTTGTTGTGCTTATGAACCCTGTTCCAAAACGAAAAAAAAAAAATAATGCTTTATTCTTTTTTTCCAATGGTCTCTGGTTCATGTGTGTTGCGCTTATATTGCAGCCTGTCTGACGGACTGCTTGGTTGGATGATTGTTTGTATTTGTTTGTGCATTTGCGAATTCATCATAGTCTTCTTTTATGCTCCGCACACCCATCATTTAGCCAGTCGTTCCTCTACCCATCCACTCAAACATTTTGTTCTACTGCTCAGTCAATTTTAACGACCCTCCAACGACCAGACCAACCGCCATTAAGTGAGTCATACATTTGCAAAACAAACGAGTACATTGAACAAAACATACACACAGCAAAATTATTTACCAGCCGAGCTGTTAGTCAACTGCAGAAGAAAGAATATAAAAGCAAAAAAAAAAAAAACAATCTATGTCGCTGCTGTTTGTTTTCCACACTTCAGTTACGATTTTGTTCTTGTTTTTCCGTTTAATTTTTAGCTCGATATTCAACATCAACATCATTATCATCAGTATCACCATCGTCAATAGGAACACTACAGCACAAACAACAACTGCTATGAATGCAGCTTTAGTAACCAACAGGCGGCAATTTGATTCTCTTGTTTCGCATTGCATTTTCAACTCATATTTTCGTTTCTAAATTTTCTAGAATATTATTTCATTTTTGCTTATAGTTTATGCGTAGCAAGTTAAGGAACACCAAAGTCCTGCTGAATTGTTTCAGTTTGAAATGTCTTTCTTTTAGTTAAAATATTACAACGTTTGCTTTTTTTAATTAACGGGCTTTAGTTTGTCTTGGCATTTTCGCAACGCAGCTTATAAAAAAAAATATCGTAAGTATTCCTATTTCCCAATTGTACCTAGTGTAAGCTTCACTAAGATTATTGATCCAATTGCTTGGTTGCCTTCATTTTAAAAATAAAGATGTTAGTCTGTCTAGAGTCATGCGGCTAAGATGTTTTTCGTAGAATGAATTAAGGCCAGCGGCTTGTTGTTGCTGATTACACAAAATACTGACGCCTGAATCAAAGAAAACCTCAGCTCTGGCTACGGACAGCGAATTTTAAATAAGAATGATTATTTTGCGCGTTTGCCCTTAAGCAGTTTGATTGTTTCTAAAATTCTTTAGGGCTTATTGATCATGCGAAATATTTGAGTAAATTTCATTAACAATCAGATATGCTGCGTTATACCTTAGCAATAACCTGTTTAAGGCAATAACAACAACAACATCTAGCTAGAAACTGGCCTCCATGCTACCAGATTTTAGCTTAGTTATGACATCCTCATTGTTCGAACTGATCCATCCTCAGCTTTCAACTTTCAAGCTCCGAAAAACCAAAAGTTCATCAGGATTCTTTAGAACGAATAGTTAATAGATATGAGTAGGATATGAACCTCTCCTATGGCCTCACCAAGCTGTGATTCACAGGAATGAGTGTCTTCTGGCTGTGAATATTATATCCAAACATTAGTCCTTTGTATTCTTGCAGTCTCTAAAGAAAACGAAATTAGTGCCTACCAGTAAAAACCCTTTGGGTAATTTTTCTTCAATTTATTTTTAATTAATAATAAACAGAATAAGACAATCGTTTGCAGAAACCTTTGAGTGATAATTTTTATTTTCTTTACATTTTGGGTTTCAGAACATCTACAGCATTTAGTCAGCTCTTTGCCCCATGAGAATAGAGAGAATATTTCGTGTTTAAAATTAACACAATATAATTTTCATGGCTGCATTAATTTGTCTTTGTTTCTTTTTAAAATATACTATCTCTGGCACAAGCCTCCATCATCATTCCGTCTACGGCCAGTTTTTTTTTTTACCAATCTTGCATGTTTGCAACTCTCGAAACCCGTACCGTATTAGTGATTATTACACACACAGATGTGATTATTAGTGTGAAAATTGAAGTTGCTACATTCCTTCTGGGGGAATGGGGGGGATTTTGGCGGTTCCCGAAGCCGATGTTTGGAATTCCAAAAAAAAAAAAAACTGGGAACCGCTTCGCTAACCGGTTCCGAACGGGGTTTTCATACGGTCATAGACTTTAATACGAAAATTGAAGATGCTATATTGCCTCCGCGGAAACGGAGAACTATGGCGATTTCCGAAGTTGATATTAGAAATTCCTAAAAAGCTCGGAACCGTTTCGGTACCGGTTCTTTATTTCCGGTGCGCGTATTTCCGTGGAACCTTTAGTGCGAAAATTTTCTATATCGAAGCGTGTTTTTTATTTTTTAAACTCGATTGTACTTTCATTTTAGTTCTTATAAATCCTATTTGAAATAGATGAACCTTCAAATTTCCATTGTCGAACACTGTTGTTTGTACTTTTGGTTGATTTTTGTTTCTATATATCTAATTTGCCAGACGTGGGCAGGACGACATTGCCAAGCGCCTTAACGACTATTAGTAACTTTCCGTTGAACCGTTCTATATTTATATGCAAGAAAGACTTGATTCCGTGTAGTCTTTGTCGGTAGACCGTAAGAAATAAAATAAATACAAAGTTAAATCTGTACGAGCCAAAGACCGTATATGTATCGTTTGAAGATGTGGTTCCTAAAAATATTTATTTTGGATGATGCCATTTTTTAACTGACTTTTCATCCAAAGACGTGTGACAGGATATTCTCTTTTATCGAAGTACAATAATAAAGTATGTGGATAAGAATATCATTCCCTTCTGTCTTGCAAGTAAAATGTTGGAAAATATCCTCTTTAATTTTCTTTTACTCCACCCATATCTTTTTTACTTTAATTCTCAACTTCCATGGTGACCGTTAAACTGTTAACTTCGCATGTTTTTCTGCTTTCATTTGTTTTGCAAAAGGAACACACATACTCGTATATGGCAGAGGGTAAAACGCATTAACCAAAATGATTAAGTCCCCACATGCTTCTTTGAAGCTTTTATTGCTTGTTGTTTAGTTTGTTGTACCCTTGAATCACTATAATAACAGCAGTCAGTCAGGCAGGCAGTCAGCTTGCTTAGCATCCACTCAGTTAGTAACAGCACCAGCAACAGCGGCCATAAGAACATATACAAGTAGCACATTTGACAAAGCACACTCGCTTTGTTTGGATAGGCATAGTTGGCAGAAGAAACATGTGTGATTGCTGGAATATAAAAACTCCTGTGTGTATGTACTAGTACGTACGTGTCTTGATTGCTTGCTTTCTTTTTTGCTTACAGAAGAACAACTGACAAAATAAATGAATGACTGACTATCTGACGTACTGTATTGCAGGCAACTCATGCATCTATCTATTTATTCCTTATGTAAAAATAAAAAGCCAAGTACAAACACGCAAAATAAAGTCAAATAACAATGTTTTTGAAAGCAACTTAAATAACATCATCATCACTATCATCGTTATCCTCGTCTTCATTTTCTTCATCAGCAGAACAATAATAACAAAAAACTATAGCAACAAATATTTAACCGACAAAGCTTCCTTCCTCCATTTCTTGCTTCCAAATCAAAAGAAAGCAGAAACCAGCATCATATGATTCTGTTCGTACTCTTTCTCCGATTTTTTCTTACCGTTTTGTGTTGTTGCAAGTCTGTATGTATTTGTAAAACGTAAAAGCTTGTCATGCTATGTGATGTGTGTTACGTATTATACATCCATACATATGTGTATTTTTACGCTTTATACTCATTTTATAGCAGAGCCTGTTCCGAATGCCAATGAATTTACGAATGGGAATATTTAAAGAGAATAAAATGCGGAGTATTACTTTCCAAGAGAGTTTTGTAATTAGATGCGGTTGGCAAAAATGCTTTGGAAGAATGCATCACGTTTGGCGCTGCCGGTGTTATTTGTAGGCTTAGAAATTAAAGTATTTGAAGCTTATTATGTCATATATGAAATTTGTTTGAAAACTTTTCATTACAATCGTATCCCGATGTAGACATTACAATAAGCGGACTGTAAATAGATCATTGTTAGGCCAGTACGCATAGGTAGTGAACTGCTCTTGCACATGACTTCTTCCGGCTTGCTGAAACCATCGCAAAGCATCACAGTCATTGCAATTTCGACATAGCAGCAATGTATTCAATAAGTTGATTGATGCACAGGAGACTTAATGTCCAAAAACGACACTTCTTTAAAGTTTGTGATTGCTCTCAGCACAATTTTTCAAAAATTTGTGATAATTTTTCACAATTATAACATATTTTTCTTTCATAAGAGGCTTCACGTTTATTAAACAGAATTAACAAATTTCAGGCCTGTTATGAAACTAAACTATGCTAAATTTAAAAAGTTCGCTTTTACTACACAGAAAAAAAATTTTTTCGCGTTCAATAACGAAATTCGTTGAATTAATTAATAAATTGTTTGAATGCGGACCTGTAAAGGAATTCGTGGATTCAAACAAAAGTTTAGTAAAAAAAAAATTACTGATCGAAAATAATTTTTTTTTTTTAAACAACAATAAAATACGATATCCAAGGTTATATATTTGTATATGCGTACAAATTATTTTTTCAGACAAAAATTTTGTTAATTTTATTTTTACTATAATTTTTTCTGTGTAAGACACCCAATACATATACTTGTGTATTTACGGCTTACTATCTATACAACAGTAAAAATTTTCTGCGATAAAAATCGCACAATGTAATAGCGCAACCTAAATTACGTCGTAAATCGCAATGTAATTCAACGTTGTATCAAATAACTTAAATAAAAGCTTCAAAGTTGTGACGTGAACATTATAAACCTTGTTTAGTTAAAATCACTAAATAGAAATAATAAATAGTGATAAAATCGCTAAATTAGTATAGCTGAAGATCCATACCACACGTTGTGTTGGAGTATATATCGTCTTACTAAGTGTATTGAGCTAAAAGCAGACTACGCACAGAAAAAATTATAGTAAAGATAAAATCAACAAAATTTTTGTCTGAATATATATCAAAATAAATAACATATCTATATCAGAATATATATCAGAATAAATATCAAAAAGTAACCTTGGATATCATATTTTGTTGTTGTTTAAACAAATTGTTGTTTTCGATCAGTAATTATTTTTACTAAACTTTTGTTGGAAGCTACGAATTCCTTTACAGGTCCGCATTCAAACAATTTATTAATTGATTCAACGAATTTCGTTATTGAACACGAAAATAAATTTTCTCTGTGCGAGTATGTTGAGAAATAAATGGTTTTTGGAAAAAAAAAAATTTGTTTCCTACTTGGTAACAATCTGCCCTCGTAGAAAGCTGAAAAAGTTATCAGAAAATTTGTAAAAGTTGTTTTTAACTAATTAAAAGCTAAATGGAAGGTTACCCAAACTAGAAATGATGTGAAGTTGTAAGCAGATCATGCAACAGTTATTTGGCTTTCCATTTTATAAATATGCAGCCATGTTCCGAGAACGCGCGTTCTGAAACCGCAATGTGTTTTGAAAAACGCTTAATTGGTTTTTAGGTGTTCTAAGGAACGCGCGTTTTACTGCTGTTTAGGAGTTTTTTCCGAAAAAATACAACATGTGTTTTACATACGTATGTATGTATGTATGTGATAGTAATGTAAAACGAAAAAAAATTTGACAACAAATAGAAAATTTTTTCAATTTAGTTTTTTTTTTTAATGAAAATGTATAAAATTCTTTAAACTTTTTATTGAAATAAATAGAAAACATATTAAATTTTAATTGTGAATAATTTTATTGCCTTTTGCAAGTTCAGTTTTAGCGAATTCAATCAGTTCACTTCAGTATACACATGCGAGTTGAAGTCGCCAATTTTAAGCGATATGCGTTTTCCAGAACACCTTTTTGGCGATTTCAAATCGCAAAACCATATTTCTTGCGTTATGCGTTTCTCAGAACATCTTTTTGGCGTTTTCAAATCGAAAACGCTAAATTTAAGCGAGTTGCGTTTCTCAGAACATGTATGATGTATTATAAAGATCTATTGAAAAATTTACATCGCTTTTGAAATTCATTGCTACTGCCAGTAATGCAAATGTTTTGTTTTTACAATGTTATGGGTTTTAGGCGTTTAAATTCACTACAATACATTTAAATCTAAAAAGTAAGCAGCACTGGCATTTCAAGATGTACAATTGTGTTTTATTGCATTCCAGCAGTTTTAGGTAAAATTGACAAATTAAGAAAGTAATTTGCTTTGTACTGTCATTAATCCGAACTCGTCCAAGATCTTGTAGAACACACCTAAACCAAATCATGCTGAAATTATTCGGTACAAAGCTAACTCTATTTCACTCCCACTCTCAAAAAGAGAAACGTCGAACTACATGCAAAAAAAAAATGTTTCAGAATAAAAATCTTGTTGCGAAACCCTGAATGTAAGTAAGTATGTGTGTGGCCACCACGGATTTGCATTGATGAGAAAGAACATCGCACGATATCTTTTCAACTCTTTTCTTTTATTAAATTAATACCTTACGCTTAATGACGGCTCCACAAAATATAACAGTTTTGTTATTTCTGTATGCCTGTTTAAATTTTCAAGCTCGCACTCGTTTTGTATACATACATATGTGCATACACCCAACAAACACTAAGGTTTGATTTCAAATTGAGACTGATTTGAAATCAGACGTTTTCTCAAACGACCAACGTTTGACATGGATTTGAATTCAAATTGAAAAATATAGTATTCTCATCAAAAAGGAGAAATTATTTTCAAATAGAGAAACTCATTTATTCTCAACTTGGTTTCAAATACAATTCTTACATGTTTTTCAAATGTGGATTGTGCTGTGGAATACAAAGAAAAACTAATTTTTGTTTTATAAATTCATATTTCTTTTGAATTATATGCGATTTTCAATTTGAATTTTCTATTATTATTATTTATTTTATTATTATTATTATTATTATTATTATTATTATTATTATTATTATTATTATTATTATTATTATTATTATTATTATTATTATTATTATTATTATTATTATTATTATTATTATTATTATTATTATTATTATTATTATTATTATTATTATTATTATTATTATTATTATTATTATTATTATTATTATTATTATTATTATTATTATTATTGTCTGGAAATGCTCGAAAGGACGAACGAAGTAAGTGGTTCCTTTTAGCTCTAAATCACACTCACATCAGACAATCACATTATTTCTTATTATTTTACCCAAGGCGAACTCATACCAGGTAAATGAAAGCGCAGTAAATACAACATTACAAAATAAAAATATTTTTCAGATGGCAAGGGAAAAATATAAACAAACACTAAAAGGAATTAAAAAAATATATATAAAAACATATTTAGAAGAAAAACTGCTAATTATTTCGTGAAATTTTGAATTATTTCGTGAAAATTAAAGTCTTAAATCATAGAGCTTAGAAAGGTGAAAAGGGCCGAAGGGCGGGTTAGAAAAGATTCTGGATCACATCTGGCGTTCAAGCTACAATACATAATTAAAAAAATTGTTTTAACCATTTTTTTTTAAATTCATTTTACTTATTCCATTGACATCTGAAACATATTAAAATTAAAAAAAAAGTTATCAGTTGTGCTGCCAATTTCACCTGTTATGAATTCGCCTTGATTTCACCTTTTTTAGTTTTTTTCCTCCAGCGTTTTTGCTTATTGAAAGTAATTTTACAAACAAATCAAATGTATTATTTTTTGTAAATGAATTTGAAATGTTGATATGTTTTCAGTAATTGTATTGAGTATCAAATTTTTATATTCAAATAATTCTAAATATAAATGTCAAAATTTGGACAACTATTCGTAAATTCTACCACCAAAATACATGTCGATGTTCGTTGGTGTTGTATTTATTGTAATTCTGCCACTACCTGTATAAAGCTGCCTTGATCAAATCATTGAACAAATTTTGAAAATTATGTTCGATATCAATCAAATGATAGTCATTATCGGCCATGTCACAGATTTCACTTCCGTTCGGAAATGGAATTGAATCGGTTTTTTAACTCTTCAAAAAACGAAAATTTAAAACTTTTTCGGAATTAAATCAATTCAATAAGATAATACTGGTTTCATTTTTGCAATTAGAAAGAATTTCATTCCGCAAAATTTTTTAGTTTTTGGTTTTTTGAAGAATTAAAAAATTAATTCAATTCCGTTTCCGAACGGAATTAAGGTCTGTTACATGCTGTATATATCAAATGCTTGATTTCGTGTTTGTTGGGTATATTTTTCACACTGAATCAATAAAAAGAAACTTTTTCTGTTCAATTTTTCATCGATTGCTTTTTATGCTTTTAAGTCTGCTTCAAGTTTTTTGCACCTTCTCCTGCTGTTTGTGTGTAAGAAATATGTCTGTATGGATGTATGTAGATACCTATGTATGTACGTGGATTTTAGCTCTTGCTTCTTGTAGATGTGTGTTTTCCTTTTCATCATTTGTTTTTTTTTTTGTATTGCGACATAAAATTCATTTCACAAAATGTATGTACATATATTTGTGTGTATGTACGTATATGCACTTGAAATGTGTGTACGTTTTGGTTCTTCAAACGTCATCATCTTCCTCTTTGCTTACATTCATACATACATACATATACATATAATTGTTGGCGTTGTATAATTTTCCTTAAGCTCCAGCAAAATGTTGCTATATTGTTGCTTTTTGTAAGTACATACATATGTATGTATCTCTAACTGCTAGCCAGTCAGCCTGCCCGCTTTGCTTGTTTAATAAATTGACGGGCCGCATTTGTTTGACTGGCTTAAAGTGCGGTCTCCACCTGACATGAAAACACTAACTTTGACGCTAACTTCAAGTTAAAGTTAAGTGTGGACCGCTCATGTTGAAGTTTGGTTAAAGTTATAACTTGGTTGTTAAAACATTTCATTTCGAAACTCTGTTATAACTTAAATTGACAACAGCCTGCTAATTGTAGTTGTTTTTCGCCATTTTTATTTTTTTACTATGAGAAGTTATAACTCTAACATTACTACGTGTCCGCCACCTTAAACAGACAAATATACAAGCAGCAAGTTTTAACTTTATGTTTTACCTGCGTTTCAAGTTAGGTGTAGACTGCATGTAACAAAAAGAAAACTATAGCAGTAATATTTTATTGTTGTACCAATGTAGCTTGCTAGCGCTCGCTCTTCTCTACTTAAGCTTGTACTTTTTTCTTTCCTTTTTTTATTTTTACAGCCTGTTGTATATGTGGTCGTCTTTCCTGCTTCTTCGTATCAGAGTGTGTATGTGTGTGTTCGTTAAATGCTGATGGGTTTGATTCTAGTTGTTGCTGCTGGCAGCCAACTGCTGCTGCTGTGTCGTTCTTTTGTAATTTTCTATATTGACTTCGTTTTTCTTAAGCTTGTGTGTTTTTTAAGGCTTTTGAATGACTGCCGTTGTTGTCGCTGCTGTCTGTTTAATATTGTTGACGATTTAGCAGACTGACTTTAAGTTTGTTTGCCAATATGTCTGCATGTCTGCCTGTCTTGTCAGCATTTGTAGTCGAGTACTTTTGCTTGTGTCTAAAATGTCCCTGGAATTTGCTTCATTTCATGCTTATTGACACTGCTTCGAAACTATTTCAGTTTTTTTTTTACTTGTATCTGCTTCTCCACTCGTAAATGTTTGTTTGCCTGTTCGCTTTTCAATTGAATGCGATTCGAAGCAGTTTAATGTGTTTTAGGTGTTTTAAATGTAAGTTAGGTATGTATGTATTTTGTTTTTTTAGTTTTTTTTTTTTTGGGGTATGGGCGGGCAGAGGAGTTAAAATACTACATTTTGTACATACTATGTATGTCAACTATAAGGGAATGGCCGTTGTAAGCGTTAAAGGTTGCCACATCGATAATTTATTTTATATAAAGTTAAATTTAAGATTTAATTTTATTAATGAATTTAGAAAAAAACTTAACTTGTTTAGTATAACAGATTTTTTTACTGTTATATAACTGTTATACTGTCCGTTTTAATAATTTTTCATTCTAAATAAGTACTTAAGAAGATTTTTAAACAAGTGTAAAGTATAAGAGATTTTGTTAACTGTTATATAACTGTTATACTAGCTGTTTTAGTATTATTTTTATTCTAAACAAATCTTAAGTTTTTTCTTACGAAGGAGTTTTTACAATACAAATTTGCTGTAATCAATAATTTTTGATTGAAGATGACAAGAAAAATAATAATCAAAGTTGCCACACTTATTTTAAACTTGAGAACTGCACTCAAAAATTATTCGATAAAACACTGAATGTCAAATTTTTATATTCTACATGAATAATATTTAAATTATGTAAGTACAAATTGTTTTGCTAACTTATTTTTTTACTGAATTGCATTTCTTGTTTTTATATATTTTTTATATATAAACTACAAATTCTAGTCTTGCATTTGTATAAAAATGTAACAAGTGCATCTCTCAATTTTACAAATGCCATTGTATGGGATTCTTCATTATCTTATTAAGACGTTTTCCAATAATAAATAAACTTAATACTTATTTTTGTGCATTATAACAGTTTTCCTAAACTGTTATAAAACTTCGTACATTTATCCTTTTGCTTGTTTTTGCTCCGAACTACTGACATTATCTGGCAGGAGCTTAGTATCATGTTTAATAACAAAATGACTTCATAACAAAACTTTATCTCGTTATTAGCTTAAATATTTATTAAATAATTGATTTATTACATAATTCAACTCAGTTTTTAATATTAATATAATATATATTCTTAATTTTTTGTCCTAAAATCTGGCAATGCTTTCTTTTTTTTTTTTTTTTTTTTTGCCTCATTACTATTTGTGGACTTCATGCGTCAATTGCTTGAAATACATGTCGTGCTATTTGGCTTCGGGTTTTCTATGTACATATCTGTATATGCATGTGTGTGGTTTTAGCTCGTTTTACATTTAAATTGTATGAATGAAAGAGTTTGCATTTGTTCTGAATAACGTGTAGAGAGTTTGATTAGTAGAGTGTTTTTTGCTTAGTTAGGCTTTAAAATCGCCCTGCTTGTAGAAATTTCTGTTCGCAGAGAAAATACACTGACACATGCACGAACGTATGTATTATAGTCAGTACATGCATGTAGTCTGGTATGGTGTGCTTTGGTTTGGCTTGGCAAAAGTTGATTACAGAGCTATTGCTGGCTGGCTGGCTAGCCTGCTTTGCTTGTTGGCTCGTATCAGAGAATTGGCATGCTGGCTAGAAGTCATGACGAAAATTATAACTCTTACCAGCTGACAATACAAACCAGCAAATCTCCCTCAGATTCTTTATACTCATACATACATACGAGTATACGTACATACATAGTTGCAAGTATTGTAGTTTATACCCTAATAGTCATTAACTAGCTGAAGTTGAGCATGAATACAGATAAATATTTTCAAAGTTACGAGGATTAATTTGGGAAAATAAATTTCAAGTGAGAAGAAATTTTTGTTTTTCTTTATTTGTGTTGTAATACTTAAATGTATTGATTAACATCTCATGCAAGTGAACTTTTTCCTGAATTTGAGTTTTTGAGTAATTTTAATGCATTTCACTTAAATACACCTTGACGCAAAGATTTAATGGAATAATAATAAAACAAGTTACATGCTGATAAGTACAGTTTCTATTGTTGTAATGTTTACAGAACACGGACGAACGACTTGTCTCGAAAATTTGTATGTAGACTGTTAAAAAATTTGAGTGTTTTTCATAAAAAATTTTCTAAACGAGTCGCTCGTCTGTTTTTTTGTAAACTACAAATATGTTTTTCCTTATCTTGCCTTTCTGCATGAGACAATTTAATACATATGTACATATATAGGGTGATTAATCCTGAGGTTTGATTTATAATGAAAAATAAAACGCTTAAATTTTAAAGCGGACTTACATTTTTTTATTATCGGTTAAAAGAACAATTTATAACATTACTTTGTCTGAGGTGGTCTATTTGGAAGATCAAATTTGTGGCGGCTCGTTGGAGCATAGCGAAACATAATGTCATATTATAATATATCGTTACTTATGAAATTATAACAGTTTTAGTTAACTATTATAAAAATACTGTTTGTTGTTTTTGCTTAATTTTTCCCCTACCAAGAAAATATCGCCCTTAATTCATTATTTTAATCTTTCAGAGATTTCAAAGAAAGAAATTGGCCAATAAATAATTTTAAATTTTAATTTTTTGTAGCATTGTAACAGCATTTATTTGTATGTATTAATGTTAAATAGTCGAACTTTATTTTAATATTTCTAACATTTGGCCATGTCACAGAATTCACTTCCGTTCGAAAATGGAATTGAATCTTTTTTTTTAATTCTTCAAAAAACGAAAATTTAAAAGCTTTTCGGAATGATTTAGTGTATTCAATTATTTTCTTCCTGTCTTCTTTGATCAAGAGATATTGATCGCGGCAATTATTGTTATAATTATAAATAAAAATATTTCTTGGCTTTAGCCAGGATTGAACTCGAGTTAGATGAATGATACCAACTCATCATCATATAATATTAGAAACAGTATTTATTTCCCGACAAACAGCAATACACGCATGCGTACTTATTATAAAATCCTGTGCCTTATGAAAACTAACCGTTTTAATTGTATAACAGATTTGGTTAGTTGTAAGAAAATGTTTTTTTTTTTTTTTTTTTTTTGTGTTAAATAGGTTTTTCTTATGTAGAATTAAAACTATTTAATTTTGTTCGCGTTTCCCAGCATTAAATATCCCACCTCGTAAAGAAAATTGCATGTGTGCATAGCTTTTTTCATGTGTGTGTGTCTGTATGTGGTTTTGTTGTGTCATGACGACACCATGACTGCATTCTTCCCCCTCTTAACACTAGCAAGCATTAAGTCTTTGTTTAATGTCTTTTGTTTCCCTTCTGCCATTTCCTGTCAAGAGTTATACTCGTAACATCTCTTCACCAAGTCTGAGCTTTACTTTGTACTGCCTTCATAGAAAACTATTTGCTTTCATGTTAAATGAAGTTAGGGAAATAATAATGATATTTGAATACTATCTAAAGTTTTTTAAGAGTTTCAACAATCATCGTGAAGTTTTCTTTTTTTTTCGATTTTTGTAAGCTTTGAGCTCTCTGCTTTGAATGTTTTTGATTCTTTGAAAACTTTTATTTTTTGTTTATTTTTATTTTGTTTCTTGGCATTATTTGCTATAATTTTCTTTCATTTCAGAGTCATTCTATACTTTGAGATTTTTTAATGTGCTTGTAGTTTGTAGCTGGTGTGAGGAAAACACTTTATAGTATATTTGCTGGCATTTGGGCAAAAGCTGTCGTTTGCAATCTGTGTTTCGGTTTCGTTTTTTTTATGCTTTTAATACAAACGTTACGAAAATATGGTTGTCAGGCAAGCAGGCACAAAAACATGATTGCTTTTAATATTTTTTTTTTTTTTGCTTTTTTGTTGTTGTATTTTTGTTCTTATTTCCATTTTGTTGTTTTGTTTCCAGCCCTGTGCATGTAGTCTGTAAGCTTTTGAAATAACATTTCGTCCCTAGTTTTTGAAATAATGGATTTCTACTTTTGCCTTAATAGCAGCAGCAACAACGTGAACTATATCATCATCGCCATGATTGTTGTATTCGTCCTCGTCATCATACTCCTGATTGAAGAATTGTTATGCTTTGCCAAAGCAAACTAGCACCAGAGCATTTACACACATTCTTGCAAACATTAACTCTCGCAATAGCACGAGTTTACGGTTTCACAGTCACATCCAATCATCCCTGCCTTTTGTATACCTAACAAATGAAACCACCAGACATTCATTCCTTGCAACCAAACTGAACTGAACTAAACCAAACCATGCCAGCAAGCCAGCCAGCCAGCCATCCATCCATCTATACGATACGATGATACGAGACACATACGTACTCCAGTTTTATAATAAACGAGAACGTTTGTATTTATGCTAGGTGACAGTGGGACGGACGTAATAAAAAAATTTTAATGGTATTGTTTCAAACAGCGATTTTTGATGTGCACGAATTTAATTGGTCGTTGACAATTCACAGCTTTAGTAATTTACCATTTGGCAATCAGAAAATAGTAGTTTCAGGAAAAATGCTGCCATGGAGTCGGTGACTTTTCCTAATGGGATTTATTCAACTTTTTATTTATTCAGCAGGTAAAGAGAGTAACGTGTCTCATGCTTTGACACTCCAGGTTATACTGTACCAAAATTGTGTTGTATATCTACAGCAGTATAGTACAACAGTATGTGAATGTATAAGCGCGAATACCCTTGAGGGCTTTGCGCGGTGATCAATGATCTAGAGAAGTGGTCCGACAAAGAGAACTCTCAGTATGTAAATGTATAAGCGCGATTATCCTTAAGAGCATTCCGTCATTATCAATGATCTAGAGTCTGTCTGTCCCGTTTAGTTTCTTTTTACAATAATAGAATCTAAAAATAATTTTTGCTATATGCTTGTATATTCAGTGGAATGGTCACGTTTCTTAACCAACTTACGATAGGTGTCAGCAGAAAGATGCCATTCTCACAGAGTAAATGAGGTATACTTTCACTAAGAACAAATTAAGTCCTCTTTTTTTGCCACATGCAATCGCAAATTTCGTACACTACTTTCAGAGAATCTCGTATTTTTCTTCATTTTTGCTCTTTACATTAATAATACGTATACACTACTTGCATTTGTTTAATTCCGGCATTTGGCAAAAGGCTTTTGTGTGCGTATGTGATAGAGAGAGAGAGAGAGAGACTGAAAAATGTAACATAAACAATGTTATGACGTGACGTAGCAAAAGGTGTAGTCACAATAAAAACTTTGGCAACGCTCACGATTTGTTTATTTATGTAAAAAAATGGTTGTTAATTTTTTATTAATTTATTTCTTATGATAATAGAAGTTAGAAATATTATTGGATTAGAGGAACTACTAAAATTAAATATTGAAATTTTCTAGTTATTTTCTTAGTGCATAAAGCTTTGGAGCTATTAGAAAAAACTTCAACGCTTAAAAAGATGAGAGTTAACTTTTCGCTTCACCTTGCGTTTAAAGTACTTTATGTGACATGTTTCATATAAGTATGTATATTTTTCTCAGATGTCAAAGCCAACTTGCAACGCAAAGCGAAGCAAACGTTTAATCTGGCACTGCCTTTATTTCTTTAAAAAAAACTTTTTTTTTACCATTTTATTCAAAAAATAAGTTGTACAAATTTGGAAAAAAAAATTCATAGAAAAAATATTAACGTGTACATAATAGATTTAAACAATTAAGTTTTTCAAAAATTTCCAAAGTCTACTGATGATTAGGGTAGTTCCTATGAAATGTCGACATATAGATAGCTGGGAAACATAGAAAACAAGCTATTTATATTTTTCAAAAAATATAAATCCTACGATTCGACAACACTGCACATACACAAGTTTTTGTATTAAGTGCTTATAAACGGAATGTGAATGGGCCTTTGTTGACAAAGTTTTGCTTAACTTGGTTAAAATGTTTGTTAAAGTTTTAACTGCGTAAAAATATCTAATAATGCGAGATTTTTTTTCCACATTTCTTGGTGAAAATATTGCTCCACTGTTTGTGTTTGTTGAAAAAGCATTCATTCGTTCGGTTTTTGCACTCAGAAAAAGCCCATGTGCTGCGCGTTTAAAATGTCTGTCTGTCTGCCCACAAGCTGTGGCAGGCATACACACAAACACACAGCACATTTATACACATTCATGCTTTTTTCAAAGTTAAGCAGTCAAGCAGGCAGGCAGGCAAGGCAATCATTCAGACAAGCAAAACTCGCACTCACACATACATACACACATACTTGTGCAAATAGCAAGGCTGGTTGGATGGTTGGCTAGCAGAAAGGCTGGCTGCCAGCCTGCCAGGCTGCCAGTCAGGCAAAAAGCAAAGCAAAAGTAAGGCAATAGCGAGGCAGGAGAGCCAACAACAGCTTACACATTTAAAAAACATACATATGTTTGTATGTATGTATGTACATTCATATTCATACGCCCCAAACATACTGGCTAGTCCGACAACAACAGCAGCAACTAGATGTGTACTACACTCTATTCAAGAGCAGAGCATGTGAAAATAACAGCAACAACCAAATAACAACAAAAGAAAATAAGAACTTTTTGCTGTTGTTGTGGGCTTTAGTATAGTGGCCAACTCACAACAACACCGAGTGTGTGTAAATTTGTCTTTAGCAGCAGTAGCAGAGAACAGTAAAACGCTGTAGCAGTTGAATAAAAAAAAGTACACACATTCGTACATGGCATACAATCATTGTGTGTCGAGTATGAAGTAAAAAGCGTTTTTAATACGTTTATTTTACGTTTTTCTTGCTGTTGTATGGTATTTTTTTCGTGTGTGTTTTGAGTTTTTCATCATCATCATCGTCAACTTTGTATCACCAGCACACACCAGCATTGCTATAGCTTTATGCGCTTCACTTTGCTTTGCTGAATTTTCAATTTCAGTTGTAAGCTGACTGCAATCAGCGTTGGAAGTGAATACGAACATTTTGGAGCAGTCAACAAACTTAACAATAAAAAACAGTTCCACTAAGCACGTGTAATTAATAATAATAAAGAAAGCAACAAAAACACTAAGAACAAAACAAGCAAACACAAAAATCATAAAAAAGTAATAAAAACAAACACAATAATGTAAACTAAGCAAAAGTTTAAGAAACAAAGTAAAGTAATAAACCGGGTAAAATTACCTTAAAAATAACACATAAACAAAAAATGTATTTTTCAGTTATAACTGCAGAAAAATTAAGTGCTCTCTTTAATTTACGTACTCCTTTAATTGCTCTTCACTCTCTGGTTTATTTCTTCATTTAATCTTTGACATTGATTGATCAAAATAAAGCTAAACTCACCACTACTATACTGGCACAGCCAACAAACACATTTGTTGACAAAAACAATGTTGCACTCAAACTCTCCACTCTTGTTAATCTCCCTTTGCAAAAACAGGGAATTGGTTTTTTTTCGAGTATTGATTTTATATTAGTTTTCATTATTTTCTATTGTTATTTGTTTTTCTGTAAATGTGGTGTAGAAAAGAGAAAAAACTATCGTTTTGGTACTGTGATGGTAAAAACATTTGCAATGAAAAAATGAATTGCTGTGATGAAAAAAGTTTATATTTTATAAAGAAATAAAAGTGAATTCTGGACAAGACCAAATGTTTTGTAGTATGGTATCGATAACTGTATCTTCTTAACATGGATTTTGTGCTTATGCACTTTCTGCATAGTGCCGGTTTTTACCATCAGTATTCGTTACGTGTTTTTCACAAAAGTCCATAACATTTTGGAATATTTTATTGCAAATGTAATATTATATTCACAACGGGCTGGATGAGAAATGGTTTTGGCATTAGTAAGTTCGGAAGATTGATAATGTACAGCAGCTATTGGCTGCAGATCAGAAGAAATCTTTTTCACAGCACATTGGTTTTCGAAATATTGAATAATATGGTAATTTTGCAATTTACGAGTTTTAGTGTTAACTTCTGAGGCAGATCTCATTTTTCCTTTGTTATTCTATTTACTCAGAGTTATTATTAGAACTTGAAAATGATTTGTCAAATCCATTAGTAAATCTAATAATAATAATAAGGTGATAATAATACGTTTTTCAACTAACAAGTGCTGATTTAACACATTTTAGAGAAAATAAAGCGATTTAGCTTTCAGCTCACAGACGCTTGGACTGAACGACAGACAATGCAATGAATGGTAATGCAGAGCTATTACGTATGTACATTTTTGTCTAAGAATAACTTAGCTTCTTTGTTTTTGTATGTTTTAATACAGCTTTTATACAAGTTTCACCTACACAAAATTTAAAATAATTTAAATACTTATACTCCCCTCTTCTAAACCTGCTTTTTTTGAACATCAAAAGTACGTTATTTGTATGCGAAATCTTTTTTCGAAGTCGCTGCTGCAGTGATTAAATATCGAACTTCTCTATAGTGAACTCCTGTACAATGAAGCTCTCCTTATTATGAACTCATTTCAAAAACACAGCTTTATCACTGGTGTATTTTCATCTTCTTATAATGAATTTCCATACAGTAATTTTTTTTTGCAGATGTAACTTTGACTTTCTTTTTCTTCATACAAAAAATTATTAAAAAAAAAAAATCGCTACGCTAGTTAGAGGATTTTCAAAAAATAAAAAACATAAATCGAATAACGGTTTAGACAGCAGTGAACGAAAATGACGTAGCGAAGTGGCATTTACCAATCAGTAAAGAAAAAGGAAAAAAGTAGATATATGTATGTATGTATGTGGCTAAACGGTTGGAAGTTTGAGAAGAATTTCCAGCGCTTTACCAAATATTTTTAGAACATTATAAGACAGTAACTTACTGTCAATAAGACGAATCTTACATTGAAATGCGTTTTTCACCAATTAACGGAATACGAACTTTTGTAGAAATGAAAAGATGGAATATGTTATACTAAATAAAATGCCTGATTGGTATATAAATATAAAAACGCAAAAAAAAAATATAATAAACAATAATTTCTGTATAATGAAGTGAATAGTGAATTTTCCGGTCGCACGCAGATTCATTATAAAGATGTTCGACTGTATTTATGAACGCATTTTTTCACCTCCTCTCTATTTAAGATTGAATGTATTAAATGTTGAATGTAAAAGCTTTTAACTTGTTCCGCAAAACTTCCTTTTCTGAGCACTGTCTTATCATTTGTTTTTGTTTTGTTTTAAAATTGTTTTCTTTATATAAACAAATCCTATACGAGTATTTTTCTTTTGTTTACAAAAAATATATTGTGTTTGCATACATCGTTTTTATTTTTCATTGCGAATTATTGATTTTGAAATTAGTTCACATTCCAGTTCAATTCTGCAAAAAAAATGCTTCAAGGCGTATTGTAAAAAAACAGACACACATATACATAAGTACGTGAGTAATCATTTGTTATGGAATTTGAAAATCGTTTTTTAACACATTTCGGTGGGGCAAATTCAAATTAGTTGTGACAATATGACACGATACAGGTGTCTTGACATTAATGTATTAAAACACATTAACGTGGTGGAAAAGGAGACTATTGTAGAAGTTAAACATGTGTGAATGTGTGCTTACTAAGTTTAACAAAGAAGATGGAGTGGTGTGGTGAAGAAATTTACCTTATAGTTTATCTACCTATATCGAAAACAAAAACATTTCTTTCTAAGTGGAACTCTATACATTTCACTTTTTCGAATTCAGCGCAACCTTAATTAGCGCGTAAAGCGATATTAATCTGTTAAATAAGGCTAGCACAGTTTTCACACAGGGAAAGTTTACTTTGCAAAGTCTTGACTTTGGTGGTGGCAAGGCAAAATACGAGCAAAGAGTTTAAGAGAGCTACTTTCTTTTTCCTTGCCACCATCAAACTGAAGACTGCAAAATAAACTTTTCTTGAGTAAAAGCTGTATAATGCAAATGCGCAATGTTAAAGTTTAGAAATTGAAAATCATTTTTGACAGCTCGTAAGAGAGTGAAATTTACTTCTTATTCTGCTCAGTAAAGTTATCTCCAAATAATTGTTATTAATCACACTTTAGTTATTTTCGAGCCAATTTAGCGACTATATCTCTAGTAGTAATGTATTTCTCTTTAGCCATGTTTATTAAACAAGCTTAGTGAACATTACTGTTCATGACACAATTTTAGCGTGCTTACTTAAGATAAAAAATGTTTGATATGCCGATTGCTCTAGATTGCCTAAAAAATGTTCTGGGGATTGTAGTGCCAGCACTGACACAAGCAGCAGTGCCGTCACTCTTACTACTCTTTAATACAACCAAATATTGGAATATTAGTAATAATAAAAAGAACATTGACAATAAAGAGTTAGTTGTGTTTGAGTAATGGATAAAACTGGTCGTATTAATTAGAATGGGCGAATATGTTTTAACATGGCGATCTTGCCAGGGATCGCCAAATATGTTTTTACAAGATAAACAGGGCACATTGAAGGTCATTTTATCGACATTGCACAATATCAGCCGTGTGTAAGAGATCGCGGATTGACTTTTTGCCGATTTTCAAGTTCTTTGGATACGTTGATACAGTAAAGTATAGCTAAAGTATACATATTGAACTTCTCTATATAGTTATCAAGTGCAAAATTCACAATTTGCGCAATGGTTATATCTCAACATTGTAGTTTACAAAATTTAAATACATACATACAAAATGCAAATCGATAGCTCCTTGAGACTACCTGGAGTAAGTGGTACTAATATTAGCCTGATTCCAGCGAAAACTAATTTATTTATTTTTCTTACAAGCAAAAAGGTCCGATCATCAGAGTGTTTAAGATTTGGACATGTGGGTGATATGTAGATTTGTTCAGAAGCATATCATCCTCAGGCAACACAACGGTACTAAATAGGACTCAAGTTGGCTGTCTTTTTCAATAGGTTGCAGCCTGTCAAACTTAAACTAACAAGCAATGTAAATACTACGTTTATCATGGGTTGCCAAACTACGTGGTTAGCGTTTTTGGTGTTGTCATGTTTCTGTCTGTTTCATGATTCAGTGAGAACTGACCACAGTAGTTGAAAATGTTAAATTAAATATTTTTACGTACGATCTTTAGATTCATGACTCGGTGAGAACTGATCACAGCTGAGGACAATGTTAAATTAAATCTATTTACGTAGTAGTTGTGTTATCGAACTGAGATTTCAACGCATTTAAGATTTTATTTTCTTTCAATGAACTTCAAGTTTTCTCTGTAATGAAATTAAGAAAGGTAATATGCAACGGTTATAGGAATACATTAAGATTACTACGCTACTCGTAAAAGTTTCAGAAACAATTTCCGATTTCTATACTCCTGGTAAAATATCAAAAATATCTAATAAAATATTAAAGCAAACCGAAACCAAGATATAATATTTTAAACAATTCTCTACCCCACTTTGATAATTCTATTCGATGTTAACAGCAGAACAAACGAACGAACACACCCAAGTTGTTAAAAAAAAGTCTCCCTCATCAAAATAACAAAAAATATGAAAAAATCGAGCCTTTTGCTAAATCATCATCATCATCGCCAACGCCATCACTTCACTGCTGTTGTTTGGTTTGTATGCCAGCCTGCTTGCTTGCTTGCTTGTTGGCTGGCTGGCTGGCTGGCTGGCTGACTGCTTTTGATATCTGCTTAGCTCTCCATTCGTTTTTAGTTTTTGTATGAACGTTGCATGAGAATAATATGAGGTTTTACTGCCATTACAAACTACTGTGTATTTGGTTGAGTGGTATACCACTCAACTTGTGAAATTCCTGACGCAATTTGCAAAAACTAAAAAAAAAAGAAATATTAGTACGAGTAAAAAACAAAACTTAAACAAGAACGGACAGTTAAAGGCATTGAAATAAAAAAGCCCTGCACTACACACTAAATAGTTATGTATGTAAGTATGTGCATACTCCACAGCTACTAGCACTGCTTAATCACATACACATTGACAACAACATACATATGTACGTATGTATGTACATGCTTTCATAGCTAGCATTAATATAACAAAGCTAGACACAAATGCAGATACAAACGACAGTACGGCTGACGTATTGTTTTGTGTAGAATTGTATGCGTTTTCAAGCTTAGAGAATAAACATACAATCCTAGAATGTGCATATGTATGTATGTAGTACATATGTATGTACGAGTACATTGCAAGTTTGTTGTATATTTTCAATGCCTGACTCTGATGTGATGTGATGAAGAAAGACTATGACTCCTCATTCTATGAAAACAACAGTCACACTATTTGCCACAAACAAACAAAAAAAGCTAAAAAAAAATTAAAATAAAAATCAAGCAAAAACTAAACGACAACGACGTCGTACCACACGCTAATTTTCACCGTTGATTTTTGTATTGTATAGTTAGTTTGGCATGACATGGATGATAATGACGATGTTGTCGATGCTGATGATGACGACGGTCGGTCGCCTAGACTGAAACAAATAAAAATCAAACCGAACCAAACATAACCAAAAAAGAAAGAAATCACTCGTTAATATTTTTAAACACTGGCTACATTTATTGCAGTAAGTTACTGCCTGGCAACTCGCTTAAAAATTTTTTCTTCCAATTTTCACATACACAGTATGTATGTATGTATGTGTGTACGTTTGTTTGTATGTATGTGTATATAAATGTGCTATATTAGCAGCTGCTACTCCTCTTTCATTTAAAGTGGAGTTGCTAATGCAATACTCAATTGGCGAAGAATGTGTCTGCTTACAAAAATATTGTCTGCAGTGCAAAAAAAAAATAAAGAAAAACTGCTTGCAGAAGAACAAATGAAAATTCAAATTAAATAAAATGAATGGAAATTTTTTCTATATGTATGTGTGCATAAAAATTGGCCAGCAAAATTAAAATTATGCATTTATGTTTAAAAAAATGACATTACATTCAATGACTTAATAATGTATTCGAGTTCTTAATTCGTGAAAGTTTTAAATGCAATTGCGTATAAGAAAAAGTTTTGACTGTTTTATAAGGTTTGATAGTTCCATACTTTGTTTTTATCATGATGATCAACTTGTTTATTTGCTGCATTCTGATGTTATTTTTTTATTTGTTTTATTTTTTAATTTTTTTCTTAATTTTTTTTTTTTTTTTTTGATTTGTGACTGTTATATGCACTGCTGCGAGCATGATACAAAACTATGTTTGTTCTGTTTCTATATGTTCTATAGCTTGTTTGTTTTAAAGTTTGTTCTAAAATACACTGCTTGTAACTACTGCATAATAGTGAGTTGTTTCCTTTAGAACGCTTTGTGTTGAAAGGCTACACGACGCATGCCCAACAAACACTAAGGTCTGATTTCAAATTGAGAGTAATTTGAAATAAAACATTTGGAACCGAAATTAAATGATGAAGACATTTTGCATCAAAGCTTTGACTTTGTTGCGTTTGTTGGGTATGCATGTAGGTAGGTATGTATGTACAGGTATTGACAACTAATTAGAAACGCTTATTTTTTCTTAAGAGCAAAGTCCGTAATAACCAAAATTATGTTGTCTTCCAAATACTTATATTTCGTTTATTACTGTTTCGTCTTTAAATTATTTTACTTTGCTTATTAAACATTTCAATTATCAGTTTTTTTTTAATTCCAAATATTTACAAACATAATAAGGCATTACTTTTAAGATTTGTAATATACACATTCGTAATCACCCTGTTGAGTTCGTTTTGTACCGCAAGGATTTGGGCTTATATTGATAGCAAATTGGACTTGCACTATCAAGTCAATTCAGTAATATCTGGAGTTTCTTACACTCTACAGAAATTATACCATTTGGCTACTTTCTTGCCGAAAAATATGAAAAAACTTGTAGATCTTTCTTTGAAAAGCGGCAAAAAGCTTTTCTTGTATGGAATTGAGGTGTTTTCGGGTACATCTCAACAAAATATTTCTAAGATCAATCTTTGCTTCAACAGAGCTATCCGTTTTATATATGGGTGGTATATATACTATAGGGAGATTTTTTTTTTTTTTTTTTTTTTTTTAGTTTGGACCAGTACTCAGGGGATAACCCCTACATATGCAGTGCATTGTACTGGAACTAGGACAATAGATTATGAGGAGGAGTCTTCTTAAGTAGTATGAATAGTAGAAGTGTGTATGTATGTATGTATGTGTGTATGTATGTATGTGTGTATGTATGTATGTATGTAGGTATGTATGTAAGTCTGTGTGTGTATGTATGTATGCATGTATGTAAGAATATGAACATTTTAATTTTTGTCAGATTTATTCAAGTTGAATTATCAAGTTAGCCTCGTTATTAAACCTCCTTAAGCCACAAAGCTATAAAGCAAACAAAAAAATGAACTTTAGAGTAGAGCATTTGAATGACTGACTGAATGCTTTAATGATTTTGTTGTTTCGGTTGCTGTTATTTCATCTGCCACTTTGACGACTACTTCTCGTTGACTAATGATGATAAACCTAATAATGATGTTGCGACCAAAACTTTTGTGTTATAAATGTTGTTTATGCATCATACATTTGTGTGTGTGTGTAAAAGTTTATTTTTATTATGTACATATTACATACATACGTATGTATGTATATGATTATTTGGAACGCTGTGGTGGCGACATTAATGCTGATGAATATAAAAAACATTGTCAGGGACGTGTTTTGCTTTTATGCCATTTAAATACTGCTTCAAAATCTTAGTTTGTTATTGCCTGCTGTTTCTTCTCTTACACAAAAAAAAAAAATGCTCCTGCTTAACGTTCTTTTTTTTTATTATTTTGAATCTCTGAATATAGGTACCTAGTAATGATCGTCAAAAAGCTGTTATTAAGTTCTTTACCGGTGAAAAATTTTTGCTGTATATGTACGAGTATGTATGTGCATATTTCGCTCATGTTTACTTTTAAATGTTTGGTTACTTACATTTAGCAAATGAATAAAGTTGTTGTTAATTCTTTTTCTTTTTTATTTGTAATTCTTTTACTCATATGCGAATCTCCTTATTTGCCGCTTGTTTTTTTTTTCTACTACTACTACAATGGTGTTGAATTTTAAGTTGCTCTTGATGTCTGCAGTTTGTCAATTTTTTTTATTTGCTTGTTAATGTCTGCTTTTAACCTTTACATCATTGGAGTTGGTGTTTTTGCTTTCTGTTATTTGCTTAAATCACACATTTTGTGTTTGGTATAGGTATATATGCATATATGTGTCGAAAGAACGGTCGAAAGAACAGCGTTTAAAACAGCACCCAAAACCACTTAGACAAGCATTTCCTGTTATTAAAGTTCTGAAAATGCGTTAACCTTTTCAAGTTTAAAAAAGCTCTTTGCCGCACAGCAAACTTACATAAATACATACACACATGTGTATGGCTGTATAAACATACTCGTTCATATGCATGTATGTTCTTATAGGTATATCGCTTTTAGGCTTATGTTCGTTTTAAGTTGTAGTTGCTATTGTGTATGCATGTGTATATGTACGTACATATTCATTGTTGTGCATTGATAGCTTTCTTTCTTAATGATTTTTTGCCAAATAAACTAACTTTATTTTATTTATTATTCTTTATAGTGTTAAACACCTAATCCTTAAATTGTTTGCTTAGTTATGCGCGTAAAAGTATGTATGGGTTTTTAAGAGAGATTTCAAATTGATGTTGCCACATTATTGTCTTTGACTATTAATGCAATATGTTTTGCTTTTAAGCTGAAAACGCGAAAGCAGTGCGAAGGAATTTTAGTTAAGGATGTCTTATATTATTAGTAAGCAAACACGTTTTTTCAAGTCCTTTTTGTAGCCGTACTACAGCATCGATTCGATCGTTTTAAAGTTATTTCTGCACATTTTGATCGGTTCAGTATTTTAGGAGTAATACGTCTATTAATTTGTTACTAACATCAACAAAAAAAATATGTGTATGTGTTTGACTTAATGCCTTGTTACACTATCCTACACGATCGTGCGATCTACTAAATAAAGCATGTGTGCTGAAAAAGTACTAAAAATGCAACTGTGCGAGTTTTGGATAAATCGTGCGATTTGAAAAATTTTATGAAAATTTAAAAAACATTATGGTATGTGGTATATATTGTGAAAAATATGAAAATGTTGTTGGCGCACTGAAAAAAAATTTTAGTATTATAAAATTATTATGGAAACGAAAGTTTTTAACTATACTATTGTATACGAGTATATAAATTATTGTATAATAATGTGGCCTACAATGCCATTTTGAAGCGATTTTGTAATATAATACTATATTGAAAAAACCATTGAATCAACAAAATATTTATTGAAAAAAAAAAAACCGTTTTATTTTAGACAATATTTTCAGTGAATAATGGTGCTATGTCACACATTTCAATACCGTTTGGAAACGGAATTCTTCAGAAAACGAAAACTTTAAGAAATTTTTCGAACTGACAACACGTTTGAGAGATAATTTCAACTTCATTCTCGATATTATAAATTATTTATTGCCTGGTTCTCGATGTCGTTCGTTATTGTTCGCTAATGTTTTCTATTAAAAATAAGTGACTTATAGTCAACTATTACTCAACTAACGGATATATCGGAGATAGGCAAGGCAAATTATACAAACAAGATCAGGGGTAAATAATGCTTATAAACGGCATCGGAATAAATTTTAAGACCTTAAAAATGATGAGGAATGTTTACGAAACGGCGACGTGGGCCAGGCAGTTAATTATGAAAAATATTTCAGTTCTTTTCAATACCGTTCAGAAACAGATTTCAATATATTTTTTGGTTAAGAAATTTTTGGGAATGATAACAAGCTTAACAGAAAATATTCATTTCATTCTTGATATTAAAAATGACTTAAAATTGAAATATATTTTAGTTCTTCGTTTTTTAGGAACCAAAAAATTAATTTCCGAATGGAATTTACTTCGGTGACATGGCTGATAAATGCAATTTTTGTCACGCATGCATGTACAAGTGCCAATATACATATATATTAGTTTTATCTTTATAATAATAAGTATGTGTGAATGATTATAGTTGTAGTAATATAGAAAATGTTGTGCTGAATATTACGCAAAATTTTTCGTCGCCACTGTATTAAAACATTGTTGCTTGAAGTTTTTATTCTTCATGTAGAATATCTCTTCTGCTGTTCAAAACACAATCTTTACCCTCATTCTTTCTCTCTGACCCTCACGTTTTTTGCCTTTTGTTTTGCTCGTTTTCCTTTGCTTTTCCCCCAAAAAATATTCGCTGGTTTTTTCTTTTTTTTTTTTTGTACCTTAAACTGAAACAACACATGTCATAATGTTTTTCTTCCAATAGATGTACATATGTATATCCGTTCTTATATACAATATATTATTTAAAGTTCAGCGAGTAGGGGGGATTAATATGGTGAAGACGAATTGGTTACAAAAGAAAAACATTAAAATGTATTTTGTTATACCTACTTATCTACATAGGTATTTGATTAAGTTTGAGTGAGATTTTGATAATGGTGACGATGTTAATGTTGCTAAATCAAAATTAAGATGAGCATTCATTATTGTGATGACGTTCTATACTTCCAAGTGCACGTTTTGTATTCTACGATGCACATAGAAGTTTGTCTTTTTTAGCTTTATGTGTCTTTACAGCCTTATATGAAAGGGTTTACATGATTTGGTTTTATACATAGTACTTGCATATACGGATGTGCCTACATATAATTACATAACAATAAATGTCTGAATGTTTGTTGGTTTTTTACTTATAGTATGATTTTACTGAGTATTCTAAGTTCAACATCTTGTTTATTACATCTTTATATTTGCTCCTTATTTTTCCTTGATTTTACCTTAATTTTCATAAATTGTTTTCGATATAAAGTAACAATAGTTTCCATACCAAAAACATCACAAAATTCAGCTGGCATGGCACAAACAAAATTTTTGCCTTATCCTCACAATCATCACTCAAATTAAATTTATTCTGTCTCTTTGATTGTATGCCGTCTTTGATTCTCTTGCTCAAAGATATTCCAAACAAAATTGCATATAAACACAATACTTAATAACAGTTTTATACAAAAAATTACTTGAAAGTAATTTACAAAATGAAAGAATAAGATTTCTTACATAACTTAAAAAAAACAATAAATTACTAAACAACATTTTACAAAAAATATGTAATAAACAAATTTAAATGTTTTCTTCCATACAGAGAAGTAATCATAATTTTTACATTTTTCGAAAATAAACCCGTTGCAAATAAACAAATTGGACAGTTTTGCTCATTACTATAATACTAGTGAAAAAGCAGTAAGAAAGGAATTCAACTCTCTGTCTCTCCCTCTCTCTCTCAGTGAAACTCAACGGCGCTAAAAAATATAGTTCAGTTTTATTGCCCTAATTTAGTGATGCCCAAAGAGAAATCCATAGTTATGCTCTGAGTGTAAATAAATTTGAAGTTTCGTTGTTTCGCAGTCGCTATACTTCTCATCAGCACCCACTAGGATTCGAACTCGGTATCATGTAAACATGATGTACATCCGCTTTACCAACACAGCCTTATTTTTCGCCTATATTTGTCTCACATTGATCACATACGCAATTTGTTATAATCCCAGCTGTTTGTACTGCGTTCTGCTGTCACTGAACAACTAGTCATTTTTTAGTTATTTATTAACGTACGTATGATATGTATGTTGAGAGCGACAATATTTTCAATTATGTATTGTAGCTTGAGAGCCATGTATGTATGACCATTTTCACCTCTTTAAGCTCTATGATCTGAGACTACAAGTTTCACGAAATAATTAAGTTTCATGAAATAACTAAGAGTTTTTCTTTTCTTGTAAATATTTTTTTATTATATTTTATTGAATTTTTTGTGTTTTTATTTTTCTTTTGACATTTGAAAAAGATTTATTTTTTGTAGTGTTGTACACAAGGCGAATTCATAAAAGGTGAAATTGACAGCGCAGCTGATAACTTTTTATTAATTTTAATCTTTTTCAGATGTCAATGGAATAATTAAAACAAATTAAAAAAAAAAATTTAAACAATTTTTTGATATTTTTATTGTATCTTGAGCGCCAGGTATCATCCAGAATTCTCCCCAATCTGGCTGGCCATTTTCACCTTTTCAAGCTCTATCATCTGAGACTTTAAGTTTCACGCAATAATTAAGTTTTTCTTTTATTGTAAATTTTTTTTAAAAGAAATTTGAAAAAAAAATGTTTGAAACAATTTTAGGTTTTGTATTGCAACTATCATTCCTCCGCAATTTGGCTGGCCTTTTTCTCCTTTCCGGGCTCTATGATCCGAGACTTTAATTTTCACGAAATAGTTAAACGTTTCACGAAATAATTAAAAATTTTACTTTTCTTGTAAATTTTTGAGTTCCTTTTTGTGTTTATATTTTTCCCTTGACGTTTGAGAAAGATTTATTTTTTGTAGTGTTGTATTTATTGCTCTTGCATATACCTGATATGAATTCGCCTTGGTTGTATATATTGCCTTTGCATATACCTGGTATAAATTCGCCTTGGTCTATAGCTTGCATTTAGACAGAACTCTCTGCGTCTGGTAGCATTATAATTAATCATTAAAACTTTCAAACCTTTGTGCGACATCTTTATGCTAAAACCAGTGGTAAATTAAAAAGAGCACTACCAAGGCAGCTGTATTCAGCACCAAAAAACCAACCCATGGTACAATAATATATTATATTATATTATTGTACCATGAACCAACCCTTAATAATAATATAACTTACTATATACACAATATAGAAAATTATAACTCAAGATAAAAACACAAAGAAGCCGTTGAATTTAAAAATAAAATAAAAATGAAAAATAAAACTAGAATTGAAAAGAATTACAAATAAAATAAAAAAAATAAAACAATACAGCATTTAATATCGTAATAAATTGTGTAACGGTTACAAGAAGCAAAAAAGCTTGTTCTCCTACAACCCAGTATGGCACCGAAAAAATCTACAATTATTTTAAATGTTGAACAGTTTATACGCGATGTAGAACAACGGCCAGCTATATGGAATCGTAATTTTCATTGTAATAAAGCTTTTTTGGAACAAATGTGGGATGAATTATCAGCAGAACATAAACTGCCAAGTAAGTAACTACCTATTACAAATTGCGTATACTATACATATGTACGTATGTGTATGTACTATGTAGCTTTTGAAAATTTTGTTGATTAATTGTTTAACATTTTGCAGAAGTTGTGCTTAAAGCTAAATGGAAAGGACTACGCGATAATTTTCGTGTAGAATACAAACGTATACCACGCTCAGATGCGGGCGATTTTTTGGTGGAGCCTGCAACTTTTGAATCTAAATGGATACACTATTATGCTTTATTGTTTTTGAGTAAGAAAGAGTTGTCCCCGATTGTGTAACAACCGCTTAAACGTTATTAAAAATTTTCTATTTCCTTTGTAGCCGAGCACATGCGTCATCGTGTGCCGAAAAACGAACAGGACCAAGCTTTCTTCTTTGCCCAACAAAGTCAGGACTGTGAGAAAACCGTGGTAGAACCAGATCTTACAAATGGACTTATACGACGCTTACAGGATAGTGATGAAGAATTCGATGAAGATGATGTCGAAGAGGAAGATGATGATTTATCTGAAACCACACCACCAGCAGCTCATTCCCAACCATTGTCAACAATGGGTACACTACCGGGTGCCATAATAAAAACAGAAGATACACGCAATTTACTAAAGAACCTTGATAAAGAAGTGCAAGATTTGTCTAAGAAATCGTTAGATAACAATGCTGCCCAATTACTAGAGATGACCACAACACCGTTACGAGTGCAAACTCCAGTATCACATCTACAGCAGGCCACTTCTATATCATCTACTACTACTGGTAGTGGCTTGAGTTTAGTAACTAATGCTCCTGCTACAACGGTCACAACAGTTGGCGTGACAGGGAACTCATCATCGTCAGCTTCTTCTGTATCAAGTACCACCTCTTCAAACTCGTCATCCTGTATTTCCACACTGAATGTGTTTCAAGCATCTCCCCCTATAGCTCACACTACAGCTTTAGCCGTAGCTGCCACCTTAGCCTCAATGAATGGCGTATCGGCTGCTACAGCGGCAGCAGCCACTGCCTTTAATAACTCCACAGTTTCAGCATTGCCTAGTGCAATGGTCTTACCAAATACTTGTATTGCCGCAGCAACACAACAAAAAATTCGTTCCGTTTCACCACCACCACTCTATAATAAGGCTCATCATCCGCCTCCTAGCTCGAATGGTGTAATGAGTAAAGGTTCCGATGATTTTCCTCTTAATGCCAGCAACTGTTTACATGGTAGTCATGAACATTTAAATTTTACCAAACACTCTTATACAAACGGTTTGATACCAGCTCTTAAACTCAAGCGACCACGTTTGTCAGAAGATAGCAACTTTAACGGTTCCTCAACAATGGACACTTCAACGCCTACCACCCTAGTACCCGAAGATGATGATTACCACTATCTGCTATCGCTGCATCCCTATATGAAGCAATTGACGGCCGCTCAAAAGTTGCGCATACGCACTAAAATACAAAAACTTATATTTAAAGAACTTTACAAGGAGGACTTGGAAGAGTCCAAATAAACCAAAGTCATTATTATAATTAAGCAAAGTGTATTTTTGAATTCTAAAGAAAAAACACACAAAGAAATGTTGAAATTTTGAACAATTTTTATACCATTTTTAATTTTTTTTAGCTTTAAGTTTTTTTTAACATCTTAATTTGTTTGTAAATACTGTCAGGTATTCTATGCATTTATTTAGTTTTTTTTTTAACCGTAATTCCTTATATGATATTCTAATAAATTTGTTTCAATATTTTAAAATAAATGTTTAATTTTTAAAGAAATGAGAATTAAAACAAAAACTCATCTTCACTAAATAAAAAAAACACTGAATTTATTGATGGATTTATGTTGTACTACGTAAATTACATACTGGAGTTTTATTTCAAATATTTTAGAAATAGAAACTAAAGTCAATTTGTCTATATTCAATCTTGGATTCCTTAAATTTTAAATAAAAATTCAAAACTTTAAGCAGGGGTCTAATCACCGCATACGATATCGAATTAACTATCGTATCGAATAACATTACGATACATCTAAATTATGGCAACCGATGCATATTGGATCGTAATTTAAACAAAATGCAATATATTGAAGACCATACGTTCCCTAAAAGTAGGAATACAGAAAATAAATCCTTTAACTTTTTTATATTATTGCAATACAGTTTATTCGATATCGTATGCCGTGATACCAAAATGAAAAATTTCGATAATTTTGCTCGATATCGTATGCGGTGATTTGGCCCCAGCATAAAATTAAAGGCCGGGGCACATAGAATCCGTTTTACGTTATCCGACTCCTTTCTCAACTGACATCAACGTTTACGAAGTATGAAGTTGGCACAATCAGTACTTTGTTGACGGATACAAAATCGACCGTTTTTAATTGGATTAAAATCTTTCGACTTCTTTTTTATTCACAACACAGAAAATCAAACACACAGGGCTGTTCTGCAAATCACTTTTTGTGAAAGTGATTTGAAATCACAAAGGTGTTCTGCACACAAAATATTCTTGATTTTTGTGGTCTTAAACCAGCAAGCTAACTTGCAATCAATTTGAAATCACATCCTAACTTTTGCACGTACGTTATTGTAAATTTCATAATTTATTACATTAATAAATAACTTAATGTGTTGCCTATTGATTATTTAAGTAAAATTATTTATTTTGTACGAAATAGTTCATTAAATTAAGCAAAAACTAGATACTCTTATTTTGTTGCAAGATTTGTTGTATTATTTTGTGATTTGGTTTATTTTACTTTATATTTATTAGAAGAAATTAACCTTATTTTTCAAATAATACCAAGAATAAAAAAACTCAACCCGAAAGCAAAAAATATCAGTAAATTGTTTCGCAGTTTTTTGTTCTTTAGAAGATCATAAATCACATCGAAAATAAAAAAATAAAAAATTTTTGATTTGCAGAACATGTACAAATCACATTTGTGCTTTTAAAACGGCATGTGCTTTGAAATCACATGATTTTTAGAACAGGCCTGACAATCTGCTTTCATAAACAGCTTATTTTTATGTTTCCCAGCCGTCTATACTCGTATGTCAACATTTCATAGGAGCTACCCTAATCATCAGTAGAATTGGAAATTTTTGAAAGATAATATAGAGAATAAAACTCAATTGTTTACAATTTGTTTTTAATTTAATTTATTTTTTAATGGAAAACTAAATCAAAATACACAACTAATATTACTTGATAGTTGTCCAAGTTCTCAACGTAGGTTTAAAGTTAAAAATTGTTCAACTTTAATACCTTGCGTTGACGGAAAAGTACGGAATGTGACAAATCTCATAACACTACATATATTTCATCTAGCTTGTCAGTTGAAAAAGGCAACGTATGACGGATTCTATGTGCTCCGGCCTGAAAAACCAATGGCGTCTGATTACGATACAATAGAAATTTATGCTTCAAAATCGCCTACGATAATATTGTAATAGATTAAAGGAAAAAAAGTTTTTTATGTAGTAAAAAACTGCGGGAATACACAATAAATAGAAAAATAACAGCTTAAAATGATCAGGTACGCAATAAAAATCCATTTTGAAAACGGTTTAGTTTTAAAAAAGAAAACAGCTGTGATAAACATTTATTAATCGTTTAATAAATAATTACTTTTATCAGCTTTTGAAAGATATTGTTGGTTACTCTATTAATTGTAATTATATTTTATATAATAGTATGGTTTTCAAAACGCAATGAATTAAAAATGGCAAAGTAAATGGCCTAGAATACATTTTCAACATTTCTAAAACAACTAGCCCTGTTTTTCTGATACGCATCACCTCTAATAACCAATAATGAACAATTCAGCAGAAATAACGGTCCTATATTGTTGCCATATCTCATACAAGTAAAGTCGTTTGATGTAAAAAGTTAAATTTTGGCGGTTCAATTTGTTTGCAGCTGATTTTCAGCTATTTTGTTTCTACCCCTTTTTATTTCAATTTATTTTTTGATATACTCCTACATACATATTTTTTATGATCTTTAGTTCGTTATTATAATTGGTTTATTTCCCCTTTCTTCTTGTTAAAGGTGAAGTCTTTGTATTAGACGATGGCGGAGAAGTCGATTTAGATTTGGGCAATTATGAGCGTTTTCTCGATGTCACTTTACATCGTGACAATAACATTACCACAGGAAAAATTTACCAATTGGTAATAGAAAAAGAACGTAAGGGAGAATATTTGGGCAAAACTGTGCAAGGTAATAAGCTGACATATCGCACCCTAAATACAAAAGGTTCACAACTCAAAATTTTCCATACCTGACTTTTCCATAAAAGTCAGTTTTTTATGTTTTCGCAAAATTATAGCAGAACCTTCTTCAATATTGAATTTTTCATAATGGAATAATATTTTCTTTAAATATTACAATCTTACATAAACAATTTTTGTCTATCCTGAAATTTTACAGCCGTATTCATAAAAAAACACTAATCTGCATTTTAACAACTTTTTAGTTAAAACAGAATTTTCAGCAAAAAAAACACATTTTATAAAAACGTATTCATAAACAGCATTTTAGCTAAAAATCATTTTATTGAAATTTTATATTTGTGACTGGCAACGCCATCATATGCAGTTCTCATTTGAATCATAGTGCTGCGATAAAAACGGTTTTTTGTTCACATAGTAGTCATGCAAAGAATTGTCTTGTATTGTTTTTTATGAAATTCGACTTTAAAACAAATAAATAAATGTTAACTCCATTTTGTCTTTCAATTAAATAGCAAAAAATACTGAGTCAGAAAAGTTTTACTTTGATTCCTTTTGCTTAACCGTAGGAAAAAATATGAATAACGAGCTTTTTTTATTATTTCGTTTTTTTGCACATCACTGATGTACATGGCATTTTATTAACGTATATTATTTTAAATAAATAAAATGTTAGTAATAACTAAAATAAGAAGACTAGAAAAAATGTAAAGCGAAATTGCTTATCTGGAATCCAGCATAAAATAAATTACTTCTTTCCCTGATAGTTTTCTATTGCCAGCTATTCAAAGCTTGGGTCATATTTTCTATTAAAAACACACATCTATTGTTATCAATATCATGGGATTTCTGATAAATATGCAATACAAATTTTCGCAACATATAAATAAACAAAAACTAAAAAACACAAATATCACCTTAAAATTGTCTTAAAATTGGGTGCAATCAGTTTTAAAAATGGTTGACTTAAAAAACTGCTAAAAAGAACATTTTAACGTAAAATTCGTTTATGAATACAGTTTTATCGAATTTTCCCTAAAAATGGTTTGAACGGCTGTTTAACTTTTTTATGAATACGGCCGTTAGTATTTTGAGCTGTGATTCTTTTGTATTTAGGGTGCGATATAAGTATATCCTTTTGGTTTAATTAAAAGAATTTATTTTTTCCCTCTCTAGTTGTCCCTCATGTAACAGATGCCATACAGGAATGGGTTGAACGTGTTGCTGAGACACCGGTGCGTGGTGATTCCAAACCGCAAGTGTGTATTGTGGAGCTGGGAGGTACCATTGGTGATATAGAAGGTATGCCATTCGTAGAAGCTTTTCGGCAATTTCAGTTTCGTGTAAAACGAGAAAACTTTTGCGTGGCTCATGTTTCTTTGGTACCCTTACCCTCCTCGACTGGTGAACCTAAAACGAAGCCCACTCAAAGTTCGGTACGTGAATTGAGAGGTTTTGGTCTAAGTCCCGACTTAATAGTGTGCCGTTCTGAGAAACCTATTGGCTCAGAGGTTAAAGAGAAAATTAGTAATTTCTGTCATGTAGCTCCAGATCAAGTCATTTGTATACACGACTTGAGTTCGATTTATCATGTACCGCTGTTAATGGAACAAAATGGTGTTATAGAATTTCTTAACGAACGTTTGCAATTGAATATTTTACCTAGCAGAAAGGAAAAGTATGTGTTGTAAAATAATAATAATATATTTGATTTTTATTTGACAAAATAATTTTTGCATCTTCTAGATGTTTGCAACAATGGAAAGACTTGGCAAGACGTTCAGAGACTTTGCGAAGAAATGTTACCATTGCTTTGGTAGGCAAATATACTAAATTCAAGGATTCCTATGCGTCTGTGGTTAAAGCTCTACAACATGCTTCTTTAGCGGCTGGTTATAATCTGAATTTGAATTTCATTGACTCCAGTTTATTGGAGAATGAAACCTTACAAGAGGCTCCTTCGAAATACCACAAAGAATGGCAAATGTTGTGTGAAAGTGATGGGGTTTTAGTGCCTGGTGGTTTTGGCTCTAGAGGCATTGAAGGAAAAATCAAAGCTTGTCAATGGTGTCGCGAAAATGGTAAACCCTTCCTGGGCATTTGCTTGGGCCTACAGGCGGCAGTTATAGAATTTGCCCGTAATGTGTTAGGACTTAAAGATGCCAATACCACAGAAATCGACCCCAAAACTGGCAACGCATTGGTAATTGATATGCCTGAACATCATACCGGTCAAATGGGTGGCACAATGCGTTTGGGTAAACGCACCACTATCTTTACAGATGAGCCGAGTATTATTAAACAAATGTATGGCAATCCCAAAACCGTTGACGAACGGCACAGGCATCGTTATGAAGTAAATCCAAAATATGTGCCGCAATTGGAAGAGCATGGTTTACGTTTTGTAGGTTGTGACGATACTCACACACGTATGGAGGTAATAGAACTTAAAAATCATCCCTATTATGTGGGTACTCAATATCATCCAGAATATTTATCACGTCCCTTGAAACCCTCGCCACCATTCCTGGGCTTAATTTTGGCCTCAGTGGACAGATTGTCCAGTTATATAGCGCGGGGATGTCGTTTATCGCCACGCCAGCAGTCAGATGTGTCGTCTGACGAAGAGGACTGTTTAAAACATATAAAACTAAATGGCAATTCCAATTTGACGACCAATGGCAATGGCATTTTATTAAATGGTATTGCTTCAATCTCGGACTCTGAAGCAAACGCTACGACAGCAAACGGACAAGCTTAACTATATCTCCAATACGAATAGACTAGGAATTACAAATACAAACGTATATACTTGTATGTTTGAATGTTTATCTTTAATTCTGCTGCTTTTTTATGAAAAACCACAGAATTATCTATTATCAAACTTAAAAGTCTTCAACAATTCACTTGTTAAGAAAAACATTTCATTTAGAGAATAAGTTGTAAAAGTGTGTGAAATTTTATTAGAGAATGTTTAAATCGAAATAGTTTTTTATTACTGCATATATTTTTTAACAAATAATATATAATTTGTTAAAAGTCGCCTTTTAATAACATATAAGAACAATTAAAGAATTTTAAAGAAGCTACCTTTTTGTTTACAATTTTGAAAGATTTAATTTTAAGTGTATGAATTAAAATATTTTACTTATTTTCTGTCCAATTTTTATATTATGTTTTAAAAAGTAATTTTAAAATTACGTAAATAAACCATATGTTACAGCATTATATATTTTGTTTGTGAAATTTAAAAACTTTCAATTAAAACGCGCCTTTGGTCATTAAAATGAAAGGAAAATATATTCAACTCTTTTAAAACCAATACTATTGGTTTATATATTTAACAACAATTGAACAAATAAAAAATAAATGAACTGGTAAACTGTGTGTTTTTATTAATTTTATTTTAATTATTTTCAGTAAACAAAAGAAAATGTAAATAGGTGGCATTCCGATAATAATCGGTATTTACTATAATTACCCAGAAACACAGCCTGTTAGCATTTGGATTTAAAGTTGCTAAAGGTTATTAAAAAGGTTTTAATAACTGTTTTCCAATTTTGAACCTTTACGTTCGCAAGCATTTTTAGTGGCGAAAACTCCTATTTCCAAACCACTTTTGAGTTGAAAGGTGTAAGAAAACGTAGCAAAGAATTTATCAATTCATAAAAAAAATATTTATTTTTTTATCGATAAATATGTTTCTTGGCCGTTTCAAATGTTGGCGAACATTAGCGTTCAAAGTCGTGAAACAGGCTGTTATTTTGCAACACTGCAGGCTGATGGAAGTTTCCATCATGACTAAGTACAACTGAAAGGTATAATATAAATTGGTTTTTTCTGATAATCTGTTACATGAGTACGTTAGTTGCAGAACAAAATTAATGGTTGTTTGGATTTTGCTGGTTTTACAAAAACCAGAGTTTCACATATAAGCAAGTAATTTTTAAATCTAAAGTTTTTCAGCTATAACTAAACGAAGCTAGTAAATTTATGTAAAAATTATTCAGTTTGACATCAATAAAAAAATTGATGAAATTCAATAATAGATTAGTTATTGACATGAATTAACGGTAATAGTCACTAGTATAATACCCAACTTGGCATTACTATTTAAAAACAGGGTTGTTAGACCGGAATTTTTATTATTCTTAAATAAAAACTAGTCTGGCAGCATTGTACGTCACAGCCTTTGCTTGTTTTTATTTACATGTAAAACGAAGAAAAGTTTTTAACTTAAATAAAAATCTTGTTTTTATCAATTATGGACAAACTAACCACTATTAGTGCGGCTTTATTTATGGCTGCTGATGTATTTGCAATTGTAAGTTTAGCTATGCCAGATTGGATTGTTACCGAGGATGCTGGTAAGTAGAGTATTTTTCATACCAAACAATCAATTGTTATCCTATTAATATTTTGTTATAATTTGCATTCGATTTTCCTCACGTTTAGGAGATATACGCCTTGGTCTTATGTGGACGTGCATGACACTTTACAATCGTCCTCAAGTATGTTATACCCCCGAGCTTCAACCCGAATGGCTGGTGGCACTTGTTTGCATCTTTGTAGGTTGTATTTGCATCACTACAACGGTCATTCTGTTAGCCTCTAGCACCTGGGACCGCAATGTTATACCGTATGCCAGATGGGTGGGCTTTACGGCTATGGTTCTATTTTGTTTGGCTGCAGTGGTCTTTCCCTTAGGGTTTCACATTGAAGAGATTGGTGGTCAGGCATATCAGTTGCCTAATACGTATAAGATTGGCATTTCGTATATATTATTTGTGCTGGCTCTGTGGATTACAGTGGTATCCGAGCTGTTTGCCGGAAAAGTGTGTTTGCCCCATTTTTAATTAGAAGTGAGGCAAGTAGTGAGTAGGAAAATGTATTTAATTTTAAGATGATTTATAGGTTTGTGATAAAGATTTTTAAAACAATAGCCGCTAATCTAAAAAACCTATTTTGTTGAGCACAAAAATCATGTTAGGCAATAATTTATTTGAAAGAAAATGTCAATTTTATTCCTACGAGTTGTTTCTTTATGGACAATCATGACATTATGTATTCCGGCTTAATATAGATATTTCTTATAAGATAGAATTGATTTGCCTCTGCTAAGAACAGGGAAGTAATGAAAACTATATGTTGAGGGAATTAAATCCGGTACTTAGTCGACTACAGTGGAAAATAAGCAGCTCTTGTCCGAACTGTTGTTACAGTCGCCCAAAAAAAAATCATTTTGTGATTTCGGATATCAAAAACAACAACCACCTTACAAAAAGAGCAAATAATTAAACTTATGCACTGTTGTCTTCAATATTATTGGCAAATCACAGCTCTTCAAACCTTATTCTATATATAAAAGCCAATTTTTATACCTATTATCTTAATTTTCAGCGGAACAAATGATGAAAATTCTATGTAAAAGTTTCCTTATACCATAGATATTAAATAAGCCACTTACACCATGACGGGTGCCAAATGACTTTTATCACGACGATATATTGAGGCTTATTACAGTTTTCGAAAGTTTCACCACCATAATATTACTCCGGCCGATATGACAGTTACCGATCAAAAACAAATAATTTTTTCACACTTCTTGCTCGACCGTTTTTATTCGCTGTTTAAACTTTTATTTAATATAATATTCGGCCCTTTAAATCTGAAATACTTTTTTTAAGTTTATTTAAAATAAATTTTCATATATATTTTATTTAATTCTTTAGAAATTGAAATTTTGTATGCAAATAACTTATATATGTAGTTCAACTGCTATGTTATAGTTTTTGTCTACGAAAATATATTTAGCTTTTAAGTTGAGTGCAATTTGTGTATTTTTAATGTAAGAATCTCATAATAATTTTTTTTTTGTACGGTATTTATTTTGAGAAATACTTTCTTTGTTTTTAGTATTAAGCTTAACAATTTACATATTAAATATAAAAATTGTTTTTGAAATTTTTTTTCCACCCGATAACAACAAAAGCAATCAATTTTTGTTCTCAATAAAAATAAAAAAAACGCAGCAAAACTACTGCATCACTAATTTGGTAATGTAAAGACCGAATTTATCTCGTATTAGCTAGTGCTGAAAGGGTTTCCTAGGCTTTTATCTATTTGTATTAATTAAAACAATGTCATTAAGATTCTTAAAAGCAAATACACTTGCACCCACATTTTTTCGAATCACGCTTTTTTAAGTGAAATTCGAATATTTTTATTAATTAAAGTTCATAGTAAATGTGCACCTTTACAAGTTTCTACAGTTGTTTAAAACTATCCCGCACTTCTTATACTTACCGTGTGTTTATTTGGCAGAGAAAAAATATTGTTGAGCTAATTATTCATTTCTCGATATGTTATTGGGTTTATTTATTTTTGAAGTATGTACTTTTACAATCGTCTAGATGGTTTTGTGTATTATATTTCAATTAATTCGAAATCGAATTCAGATTTCGAGTGAACCTACAACGTGTGAATTTTAAACAAATAAAATTAACTTTCACAGCAGAGCAGAGACAAAAATCTTTTTCGTATTATGTATTTGTGCTTTTATTCAGTTCAATTTTAAGAGTAGGTAATCAGTATTATGATATTTGTAATAATTTTAATTGGAAATAAAGCCAAATAATAAACTGTTATGAATTTTAAAATACATTTATTTTAATTCTTAAGTCTGAAAATATCGGTAGTTTAGTTTCATTTTGTATATGTTTACTAATTATAAAGAAAAACTCAAATATAATTTAAAAAGATATTCTAGAGTATAAATAACAATTTAGTATAAAAAATAGCTTGAATAGCTTAAAATATGATGTCTATTTTTGTAAATAACATGTTCTTAAAACTTAAAGCTATGTGTATGTAAGGAGATAGAGAAAAAACTTTGAGGTATTTTTTTTTCTGGGTGAAACAAAATTAAAACTAAACAACATTATTAAAAAGAATTAGCAACTAAAATATAAAGCACCTTTAAGCTAAAAGTGATAAGAGATTTTTTTTGTGCTTTCTTTTTTTTACATAGAAATTCAATGAATACGTTTCTATTAATAACAATTTAAAAACTAAAGTTTTTAACGAAGAATACTTTTTACACAAAAACCTTTTCATGATTCTTTTTATACCAAAAAAAAAAAAAAAATTGAAAGAGTGTTTTATATAAAATTTTATGAATCACGAATTTTTTAATAAAAAAGTTACTTATTGAAACTTTTTTTATAGAAAAAATTCTACAAGAACAAAAAATATATACATATGTATATAAAATTAAAAAGAAGAAAAACGTTGAAATTGTTTTTTTTTCATAAAAAAAAATTAAACTCATTTAAAAATAAAAAAATTTTCCAGAAAAGCTTTTCCTACAAGAAAAAAAATAAAGTTACATTTATCTACAAAAATAAAATCGCTGCATCTTTTTTTATTAAATTTTTCAGTTGATATTTTAAAGATATTTCTTCTTTGCAAAAAAAAAAAAAAAATAGATCCGCGCATTTTTCTATACAGAATTTTATTTTTTTATGAATTTTTTATAATTTTTGGTTTTTACTAAGATTAGTTTGTTTTTTAAATAAATTTTGTAAAAAAAAACGATTTATTTTTGAAAAATTATAAACAGCTTGTTTTCTATGTTTCCTAGCTGTCTATGTGTCGACATTTCATAGGAGCTACCCTAATCATCAGTAGACTTGGAAACCTTTGAAAGATATTCTCAAACAATCAACTTTATATCCCAATATTCTCAATAAATTATCAGGGTAGTGGTATAAGCACAGCTATCTTTTGTTTCCTTTGCTTAAACTTGTCAAAATTTTGTTTACAAGACACATAATTCTGAAAAAATACATATAGGCATGCACCCAGATTCGCAAGTTTTCAAAGTTACTAGGCGACTTGAAAACGCCAAATTTGTTTTTACCTAGTGTCTACAACTGCGATTAACTCTGACATAACTCTGAGAAAACGTCGGCAGAATGAGAGAGCGAATTTCTCTATATCCATCTTCATATCTAACAAGGAGTATACGTATTGTTGTTAATCTTATAAGAATTCATAATTCATTGAAAGCCGAGAGGAAAACACATCTTGGCGATCAATAGAATATTGTATAAATTTTGTATATGTGCACATTTTTTACAAAATCAATTGCTTATAGTATATATAATAATATTTATTTAATACGTAAAAATAAATTATTTTCAATTTAAAAGGGGTTTAAAGATATTTTGCAAAACTAAAAATCGGTAAAATTCCAATGGCGTCTTCTTGTAAACAAACGCATACACATCCGCTTTTTTTGACAGCTCTTATTATAAGATCGTTGCCATGAGATTTCTCATAAGAACGCTCTCATAAAAATTATTATAAAACTGCGATAACACTGATTTTAAGTCTACACGTAACAAAATTCTCTCTGCGATTGAATTTGACGTTCTCATCTCAGATATTATCGCAGGTGTGGACACTAAGTTAGGTGTTCTGTGACTTACGCGTTTTGCTTGCGAGTTGACATAATTTGAATGCTAAAAACACATGTTTTGCCAAAGCAAATAAATTAAAAATGCCAGCAGCATTTGTATAATGCATTTTGGATTTAAAATGTAATCAAAAATTTAATATAAAAAAGTTTATTTCCAGAAATACATTTTGGCTCGTGTTTAAAGAAAATTTTTTTAAATTGCATGTATTTAGCAAAAATTGTATGAAAAATTGTCTAGTTTTTATACAAGTACAAGAAAAACAAATTTACTTTAATATTTACGACATTTTATTATTTGTTTAAAGTTTAGTGTTAATGATTCATCAGTTTACTTTGGAATACTCTTGTGATTTGAACTCGCCAAAAAAAAAAAAAAAAAAAAAAAAAAAAAAAAAAAAAAGAACTTGTAATTTCTACCAACAAAATACATATCGCTCCTTTATTCCAACATAGTCATATCTCAAAAATTAGCTTTCCGATTTAATAATGCAGAATTGTTAACAGTACTACCTTTTATATTGTGGCAAAAATTTATTCAAATTACTTTTAAACTGCTTCCTTTAGGAGATAATTTTTTAAAAACATTTTCTAAGACTTGTATTATAATTAAAGATTTGAAATGCGTTTTTCTCGAAACGCGCTTTTTTAGTTATGACTATGTTGCAATAAAGGAGCGAATGAGCCCGATTCACAATCTTATGCATTTGAGATTGCATATTTCTGCAATTGCAATAGTGACATTTTTGGGTTGTATTTTGTTAGTGTAAAGTAAAAATATACTTTTTTTATTTTGTAAATGCAATGATACAAAGCCATTTGCATAAGATTGTGAATAGGGTAATGATGTTTTTTGGTATTGTATTTATTGTAATTCTGCCACGATCTGTTAAAGCTGCCTTTGGATTTTTCATAATAAGAGAGCTTTTGGCTTCTCTTGTGAAATTCTTTCAATGTAAAAAAATATTGCATGTTTATTAAACACTTATGTGACAAATTTCCGATAGAAATTTTTCCTATAGAAATTTGTCAAATAGAAATTTGTCAAATAACAATTTAATAAACACACAATATTTTTTATGAATAAGGCCATAAGTCAAGGCTTTTATGAATTTACATATATAACGAGACATTTCTATACGAAAAAAAAGTACAGCCACGTTCTAAAAAAATGCGCGATGCCTTTAATTCAACCGTAATAAAGTTTAATTTTAGGTGTTCTATGGAACCTGCGTTTTACGGGCGTTTCGCAGTTTTTCCTGAAAAAACAACATTTGTTTTACATATGTAAAACGAAAAAACGAACGATAGCCAATTAAATCAGTTCACTTCAATGTACACATGTGAGTTGAAGCTGCCAATTTTAAGCGATATGTGTTTTCCAGGGCACCTATTTGGCGATTTCAAATCGCAAAACCATACTTCATACGTTTGTCAGAATACCTATTTGACGTTTTCAAATCGAAAACGCTAAGTTTAAGCGATTTACGTTTCTCTGAACATCCTTGATAATAAAATAAAATTTTTGTCAGCTAAACTTAAAGAATTCTAAAGAAGATTAAAATTATTTAGTGCAAGCAAACTTCCAAAAATATACATATGTTCCAATTCCGGATTTTTTAATTTATATTATAAATGTTTTAAATTTAAGACAGATTTCCACAAAATACATATTAAAGCAGATCTAATATATTGTACATATAGTTTATTTTATTTCTTAAGTTTTGTTTTGCTTTGCTTTTTATCTTAGTATTTATAATGTTTATTTATGAATTAAATGCTGGGGGTAAAATAATGGTTGCTTTTTGTGGGATAACAATGATAAAAATAATTCGATTCTTTTTGCAGAATTTCTAATATCTAAATATGCATTGTCCTGGCTAATAAATAAAATTTATTAATAATTGATATATTTTCGTGTTTATGTTTGTCATTCGTTATTGTTCCTTAAGTCAAATACTTTACGAGTAATACAGTATTTAATTTGACAAACAAAAAACTTACATATTACATACATATTTATATACATACATAAATACTTAACACTGTTTTCTTAAGCAAAAAAAAAATTTATACCAGTAAAAAAATTATAAATAGCTTGTTTTCTATGTTTCTCAGCTATCTATATGTCGACATTTCATAGGAACTACCCTAATCATCAGTAGACTTTGGAAATTTTTGAAAGATATTCTCAAACATTCAACTTTATATCCCAACAATATAAATAAATTGTTGAGAATTTAAAAGAAAAATGCTCTAATAATATCCGTCAAAACACAAAAAACAAGCTTTTCTATTTATAAACTTAATTGTTTGAAAAAAAAAATTTATTATAATTTCCCATCAAATGGTGTCTTTACAAAATAAGTGACTAGATTTCCTTTTCCTTTAACGTAAGTCAAACCACGACATTCGCATTCGTAGCCAGCAGCCATTAAAATTTTTGCCGTATGCTCGGTGGTCTGGTATAAAGAAAGAAAGGAAAAATAAATAAAAACCAGAAGAAGGAGGAGGAAATATAATTTATTATAATACATACCTGTAATCTGCCCATAACACCACACGAATCCATACGTGAAGCCACATTCACTGTATTGCTCCAAATATCATATTGCGGCTTCTGGGCGCCAATTACACCAGCTATGACGGGACCATGATTCAAACCAATACGTAAACGAAATCTTTGAAATGATTCACGGTTGATTGAATCTAAAATTGACATCAGTGCGATGGCAAATTCAACTAAAATTACAACATTGTGTTCCTCTGTTCGCTTCTCGTCCTGACGTAGTTTTGTCATTGTTATCAAGAATAAACAACATCAACATCATTATGATTTGTAATTGTCAGCGTCAACATGCAACCAGTAATAAAAATCATTGACATTAAGACCAGACAGGAAGCGTTTTATTGCAGGAAGTGAGAAAAATAGTGAAAAAGAGAAAACGTGGATAAAGTATTTTAAATGATTATTGATTTATACACATATATACATAAGTATATTACTTATTACCTATTTTATTTAGCTTAAAAACATATGAAATAAATCTCAGCAAATTGTTTTAAAGGCAAACAAGTTTTTGTAAGGACAACAAAACCTTTATAATATACATAATAAATTTTCTAAAATTTCCTGAGGTTTACTCTGGCACCAAACGAGTCCAGTTGTGAAAAAGATTTACATCAGCACCTGCCTTGCGGCCTTTTCTGATGAGGACCAGTTCCACGGAGTGAATTATTCACGATTCACCAGCGCCCCGTGTGGCTTGCTAGGCTCACACAGGTATTCTTGCCATATGATTGCGGACATATGACCAACTTCTTGTTGAGGAGTTCGGGCCTTCTAATCCCTCTTGTATGCAATTTCCCAGTAATCAGTGGAAGACAAGGCTCAATGAGTTGGTAGGCCGAAGCCCACTAGCAGCATCAGCCCTTAAACCAACTCACCGGTCAACCATCACCACTGGTTCCTCACAGAACAGGTACCTGTTGTAAAGGCAACAGACCCTCGGGAGTTTGTTAGTCCCCGAAAAAAGCCACACCAAGCAATTATCAAGGATACTAACACCCCCTTCCTGCGTTTTAGGTTTCAACCACAGTCAGAACGTTTCAGCCGTGGTAGGCAGCACCCCCCGGGGCCATGCTGATCCCCGTTCTGCCAATTTATACCCTTGGTAAGGGTTTCGGAAGCCAACACAACATAAGTCATGAGGCTTCCTAGAGTTTTATTTGCTACAACAAACGAAGGACCCCTTCCCCTCTATACCCGAAAAACAGAGTGCCCAAGTTAGGAATACGCCAAGGCAACACCTGTTCTTAGGGGGGACCAAACGAAACCAGTGGGAACTCATTCTGAGGAAAAGCCTATTATCTTCAGTATTAACCTCCAGAATGATAAAATCATAATAACAATACTATAGAATGCTTCATTGAATTACATCAGCACCTGCCTTGATGACCAAATCTGATAATGGACCAACTCCATGGAGTAAATTATTCACGGTTATCCAGCGCTCCCTTGTAGCTTGCAAGGCCATAAGTTTGTAGCCGCATGAAAAAATCAATTGCTGAAGAGATCGGGTTTTCTAATCTCTGCTGAATGCAATTTCCCAGACGGGCAATGGAAGACAAATCTTACTAGTCGTTTGGCCGAAGTCCATTAGAGCACCAGTTCTTAAACAATTCACCTGTCTAACCATCACTACTGGTTCCTTACATTACAGGTATCTGTTTCAGCGAGAAGGGGGGGGGGGGGGCGGAGGGTGAGGCTTATTAGCCCCTGCGAAACCGGCTTGCCCCATAATTATCAAAGAAACTAACTCCACTAACCGTGATTTAGGTTTAAACCACTGCCAGAGGTAGGCAACTCAACCATAAACAGCATCGGAATAGTGTATAAGCAGAATCACCCGAGCGCTTTGCCGATCCCCGTCTGCCAATTAACCCTTGGTGAGGGCATCGTAAGTTTAACACAACATTTATTTGCTAAAACAAACGAGAAACTCTTACTCCTCTATGTCCCAGACAGCAGAGTGTTCTTGTTAGGCGTACACCAAAGCAAAACCTGCTGCCTGTGCGGACTACCGACTACAATCTTTCAAAAATATAATACATTTATATGAAAATGATTACATTAACGGCAGCAGAACTACGAGGGCGGTTCGGAAACTTCCGAACTTCTCAACTAACTGTATTGGTTTACAGTTTTTTTAGAGGTTATTCATTGTTAACCACGTGGAAACTCCCTATGTGAAGGCATAGGCCATTATAGTTAGTCACGGGGACGCAACAGAAGTACTGTTAATACCATCTTGGGCATTATGGTCTTTGTCACCCCGCCGATGCTGTGCATCCTATACCTACTTTGCAACTGTATAGTTACTAAATAAATAAATCTCTTGTGAAATCATCCTCCGTGATAAAACCCTGTTCTTTACTACTAAAAATCACTCACTAAAATATTTAAAAATATATCTATACATATTTCTGAAATACTTACCGCGAAATTACGCATTAGCTGCTTGAGTTTTTTTTATTTTTTTATTTAAGAGAAAAAGAAAATATTTTTTTTTAATAGCATGAAAATATTTTAAAGTTGTAAAGCACTACCTTTAGGCGCTTAAGCCAACTACTAAACTACAAGAAGTCTAACACTACAACTACACAACTACAGATACACAACTACGCAACATGCGATTGTAAAGCTTTTATATGAAATACACAAGAACTGAAACTTACCGTAGCGCCTTCTTCTTTACCTGGCCTTAGGCCAGAAGCACACATGTAAGTGCTGGCTATGGTTTTAATTTTCTCAATCCCGCTGAACTTGGGCTTTAAAAGTAACTAGAAAAGGAGAATTTTGTGTGAAAACTATCACATTTTATGAAGTGGGAAAGAGCAACTGATTTGTTTACCTTATCAAAATCGCAGATTATTTCATTCAGCAATCTCAAACACTCCAAACCCTGTTTATTTACATCCGTTTCATCATAAAACTCTTTATAATTGGGTATGGAGGCAAACATAACAGCAACACAGGAATAACTTTCATGATATAATTCGGCAGAGCGTTCCTGGTGTAGAAAATGTGTGGCCACATGAGCTGGCAAAATATTTTCCAATAGTATCTGTGTAATAAAAATAAATAAGCAAAACGTTTTTCATCAAAGCTTAAGCACTAACCTTGTTAATGCCCCGCATGGTCTCAACTTCCTCTTGTTCCACTTTTAATTTAGCCTTCCATAAGAAATCGGTTCTTGCCACATATTCGCCCTGGCGATCCAGGGTATGTAATACGGCTATTACTAACAGCAGCAGCAGAAAGCCCTTGATTTCTAAAGGCAAACTAAAGAAACGAGGAAATAAAGTTTGCGATAATTGAATTTAATTTAACTGCTGCTCACCCATTCTCTCTCAATTCGTTATTATAACGGTCGTAGAGATCATTAAAGTGTAGTATGAGAATCTGGCACACCAAAGCCACAAACATGGTGGAGAGTTTCAAAATAAAACCGGACCTCAAAAAAGCCGAAATAGCTGCCAAACTTATGGCACAACAAAATAAAAATATCGGTGCTATATTCAAATCGGGATATAAAATCATTGAGGGCACTATATCAGTTAACGACGAATCATTTAAAGAATTATTTGAAAATGTTTGATTGGTGGCCACAAACTCAGGATCGGTGGTAAAATTTATCTAAATGAAATTCAATTATAAACATGATAAACTATAAAAAAATATAAAGAGCTTGTTTTGTATGTTTCCCAGCTGTCTATATGTCAACATTTCATAGGAGCTACCCTAATCATCAGTAGATATTGATAAACTGTAAAATAATATAATATTGGTCTCATGTAGAAAGGCCCTAACTAACATGATTGGAAAAGGATAAAACAGAAAGAAGTATAGTCATAAAAAATTAAAGCGTCATGGCCATACTTCAAATTAGACTTTTGTATTATATAAGATGGTTAAATTTTATTTAGGAACTATTTTTATACATTTTTATTCAGATATATGATGGAAAGCGATCGTTTTGAAACATATCGTTTTCGACAGGTGTGATGGAAAACGATCACTTTTGAAAATATTTTGTGGAGAAATGAATGAATGTGTGTGTTATGTAAAGTAATAGTACATTTCCATATAGGTAATTTGGGCCAAATCATTTCATTTGCCCAAATTAAGTAATTTGCGATATGATTTCCCATACATTTCTCATATGATCAAATTATCTCAAATGACTTAATTTGTTTTAAATTAAGTCGAAATTTGTCTGTGCAACCTGTGTGGCTATTATTCTTATAAATACAACATTGGGGCATTCATTATTCGTGAGTTACAGTTCGAAAAAACCACATTTAATTACGAATCAAAATGGCTGATTTATTTGTTTATGAAGTTGAATTCAATAAAAACTAACAGCCAGTTTACCAATCTCGACAGCCTGCTTGCGTTCGCAATCTAAGCGAAAGAAAACTGATTTGGGTTTGTCTAACTTTTTTCTATGCGAACGATGTGTCAAAACTCAATGAAAATACATAAGAATATGCGAACGAATAATAGTGAGATAGACAAACCCAAATTGATTCGAATGTGAGTGACTGGCTTTCTTTCGCATTCATTTTCTTTCGAAATTGGTAAACTGGCTGTAAATGCTATTTCCCGTTTTTATAAGTTATTTTTGTTGTTATTTTTCATTATTAAATGTTGTTTTAATTGTATGAAAACCATTTTATTTCTTCTTATAGAAAAAAAAATCATGAAATAAAGTATTTATATTTGTCTATACAATGCCAATATATAAAATAAAGAATACGAAACTATTTTATTTGTTTGCAAACTAGATTCTCTAGGTTTAACTTGGCTCCAATCTGGTCCCGTTGTGTTAATTAGATTCTCTAAAGTAATGGCAAATTTACGAATTGCTTCTGAGAGCCAGTCAGTGGCTATAACGTCTTCATTAAACATCTATCTAAAAGACGTTTCGTCAGCAATTCACAACCTGTTAGTGCTATAAAGAACGCTCCCATAACTACAGCCTGATATCCAAATTTCTTATAGTAATTGTAAATTTTGGTAGCAGATACAACTCGTGGGTCCTCCTTAGATTAATTTTATCTGTATTGGCAACATACCAATCAAGAATTCGACTCACAAATGGGAAAATCAGTGTTACATTTACTTCAGCACAAGCGACGAAAACAATAAAGCCAAGTTACATTCTACATGTTTGATTTCTAGAATTTTTGCGGTTTTGATACCCTTCCATGTTGAAGCCTCATAAGGCAATCAACTTCAAGACTTTTTTTAAGCCTTTTCTGGCACAATTTTCAATATCCCGCAGCCTACGAAAACACGTAATCGAGAGCATCATTAACATGCTCATTGATGTTCAGTGTGTTTCATTTCCAAACGCGACAGCTTGTTGCACAATGTTTATTGAAAAACATTATTTTTCTTTTATAAAATATAATCAAACAGTATAAACATCATTCTGATTTCGAAAATTCGAAAAGAAAATTACTTACAACACAGTGGAAACACTTCGATATGATTTTCTCAAATCCACTTAATTTGCTTATAATGGAAACGTACTATAAGATTAGATTTAAGTTAATAATCTAAAATATGCCTCAAAAACCCAAGAAACGTATTTTTTTAAGACTTTTTGAACATTTTCAAAACGCATAAAATATATTCAGCACACCTTTATTCTTTTTCAAAACGAATCGTTTTAGATACTGACTTCTATCACACATCTTACTATGATAATATTGGTATAGGTCAATTATGCATTGAACAAAATATCCGCCACCTCGGTGATATACCTCTATCCTCTATAGTCTAAATTTTCGACGACGCTGAGGCATAATTGAAGTTCTATGCCATTAATGTGCCGAGTTATCTCATTCTTTAGCTCTGAAGAATTATTGCTGAGCTTATGGACGTGCACATTTTCTTTCAAATAATCCCAAAGAAAGAAATTAAACGGTATCAAATTGACATCGCCACCACGTGAGAAAACACGGCCATTGGATTTGTGGCGCAAAAGAGTCTATATTTTACTAGCTGTGTGGCAAGTGTCAGCATCCTGTTGAAAACATATATCTATCGTCTGCATCCATTCACAGTAACTGTCTCATCGGCCTCATTTTATACGGCCGTATTGGTTAAGCGGCTGAGTTGGTTAAGCGGCCGTATTAAAAAATACTTCATGTTCACATGATCCCGAGTTCAAATCCCAGTGGATGCTGATGAGTAGTGTAGGGACTACGAAACAGACAGTTGTCCCCCAGCTATTGGTATTCAATTATTTTTCTTCTTTGGTCTTATTGTTATAATTAAAAATATTCCTTCTTCTTGACTGAAGTTCGACTCGAACTCACAACTAGTTAGTTAATATCGTACATATGTATATAACTAAAAAAGTCCACTGATTAATAATCAAAAAACAAAAACATTCATTTCTTTTCAAAACAATTTTAAAATGAAATTTGCCGAAAAATCTTTGATATGTTGCTGTCAAGTTGATATATCAAGCAAAATTGTACTATTGATGAAAATATTAGAAAAATTTTGTTTAATAACATTAAAAATAAAACTCATTTCTAATTAATTTTTATGAATACACACAAGAAACTGTATTGCTACTTTTTTTGCTTGTAAGTCCGTAAATATTTGTGGTGAAATGTATTTATCTGAAATTTATTACAATCACTAAAAAATACAATTTGGAATAAATTCGTGTTGGGACCTTTTTGCCTAAGACCACACAGAAAAAAATAGATGACATTTTTTTCAATCAAGTTATGTTATTAATAAAAAACCATCGATTTAATCAAATTTGTATTGACTCAATTAAATTCTTATTAATATTGCATTTTTAAAATATCTCTTAATAAAATGCAATTAATAAAAAACTTTCCGAATTATTTATTGTTATTCAATAAATCAATTTCAAAGGTTGTCACATAACAATGGGAAGTTGTTGTTTCTTTAATAATTTTTTTTTTTTGTTAAGTATATTTTGCAAATTTTACATATTAACAAAAATTTGAATTCTTGATCCTATTTGCTTTGACCTTTATTTAATTTAATATTTGCAAATAATTCGTTCAGCTCAAGGTCCCTTTTTTAATGTTTAATGTATTTTTCAATATTTCGTCTTCCTTTGGAAGACTTCTTCAGGAAAATTTCTTTTTTGTGTGTAAATTCAACACAAAAAACAAATTTTCCTGAAGAAGTCTTCCAAAGGAAGACGAAATATTGAAAAATACATTAAACATTAAAAAAAAATGACCTTAAGCTGAACGAATTATTTGCAAATATTATATTAACAAAAATTTTTTACAACTCAATAATTTTTGCTTTTAAGTGAAAAAGCTATTTCTACTTTATAATTTGAATTATCAATCCGGCAAAAAAACACTTTTCACAGGAAATTTGATAAAAATAGTGCAATTTTTTTAATCAATATGTCATCTATTTTTTTCTGTGCAACGATAAATACATGATTAATTGCTATACCACACTGAAAACGGCGCAGGCTGATATTAATATATTTGCTATCACAAATATGGCCAAACGTAAATAACGACTGCTGGCCACCACTTGTCCGGGCCCGTTTCTATCCGTGCTGGTTGCTTCAATGTCGGGCACATGCATATTACTCAGATACAGAAATAAGCCCAACGATATTAAAGTGGCTGCCAAAGAACCCAATAAAGCAAAATTTCTAAAATATATAAACAGAAATATAAACATGTTTATAAACATTTGCTTGGCAACATTTTTCTGCATCACACTACATACATAATACGAGTATAAACGAGTATGGACATATATACTTACGCTTCCATAACTATTAATTGCACCAAAGCAATTGATAAAAACAGCAAAAAAGCACAAATTAAATCATAACGAAAGTGCGTATCGGGTCGGGCACGATACATTACCTCACGCGGCGTATTGCGATACCACATGGTGAATGGTTTCAATTCGGTGGGTGGTCCAAAACAATTGAAATTGAAACATTTACGCTCCGGTGGCAGTAAATTTGACTCAATCATGGCAATACTCTGCAATCATAAAGAAACATGTTGGGAATTAAAAGCCATAGAGCAAAAAAAGTAACGAAAGTAATGTGATTTAAAGGTTATAGAAAAAGCAAAAACGTTGAACAAAAGGAAGTTGTAAAACGTGCTTAATAGTTTTTAGCCACCTGAAAATATTTAAAATAAGTAAGGGTTGGTTTTAAATTGTAAAGATATAATTTTTCTTATATATATCTTCACAAACGAGTATATAGTTATAAGTTTGTGATTCCGTTTGTAATTTCCACAATTTTCATTTCATATCATCGTCGTTCATCATTTGTTATCATCGTCAGGAGAAATTAAATGTTATAAATTGTTATCGAAATATCGAGAAATAAAAGATTTTGAATTGTTAATTTCTTACAAAAAACAAAGATCTGAATATAGTCGACAAATATAGTGACAAATAATATAGTCGAATACGGAGTAATTCTAACCCACAGATACTCAATCAGATGCAATTACATCCACATCACAGTGTACAGTTTCTTCAAGGTTCAATGTCGGGCTGAAGCTACAAAAATTAAATTTATTTAAAAGTTGTTTACTTAATTTCTAGTGATTGAAGTTAATGCTTCGACAAAGTAAAACGCCTAAAAGTATGTTATTCCATTACATACTTTTTATTAATCTCTACCTTCCCTTTATATTTTTACAATTATTTTTGTTTTTTGTCTTTTTCAAAATTGTTCCTGATTTTATGATTTTTACTTTATGTGAAGCTAACTTTATGGCTTTCATCGAAATTTATGAGTTTAATGGACAGAAAGAAAATAATCAAAATTAATTTTTTTATGTTCAAACATTTTATTAGGAATGCCATTACTTTTTCCTATTTTATGAAGCTTGTAATTAATTGTTACTGAAAGTTAAAATTACCTGCCACAAATGCTCTGAATGAAAATTTATTGTGAATGTACAATACACATAATTACTAAGTGGTCTCTGCTTTGGGAACAATTATATTCGTATTTGTATTTATAAGGGTGGTTCCACTTGTTTGAGTGAAAAAAAATTTAATTACAAACACGCAGTATTAGGTCTGTAACAGAAACCAATTGCAATTGTAGGCTTGTTTCAAGAGCGTAACAAATTATTAAGGACCCGAAAATCAGAGAATATCTTTGGAGTTTAACCCACTTTAATTTCATGAAAAAAATTATTATTATTTTTTTTTTTTTCAATAAAAAATGTATCTTTTGTTCTGTGATGCCAGACATTTTTATCGAAAAATATTCATTCTAAAGAAAAAATATTTTAATATTCGAACAAAAAATCTTAAAATGGTTTTCTATTGTTTTTAAAAGGATGAATTGTGCTCCAGTAAATAATTCAAATAATTTTTTCATCATTTTTTTTATTTTTTATTTTGGACCAGTACCCCTACATATGCAGTGCATTGTACTAGAACTGGGAAAATAGGTTATGATGAGGAGGAACGAGGGAGTAGTGTTTGTCGAGGTTCAACTTTAACAATAATAACATGAAAGACCACAGGAAACTCTATTACAGCATTTTTTTTATTGAAGCAATCCATTCGAACGGTAATTGAGACTGCTCCCGCTGCAACATTCCAGGGGGGTTACTCTCCATGGCGATGCAAAAGAAAAATCGAAGAATTGGTACTCTGCATTACGTTTCGTATTTTATTTTCGCATTTAAATTTTCCCTTTCGCACATTTTATTTTATAATTTCTCGTTATTGTTTACTTTGTAGTACCAGTGTTGCTTAATTTTTATAGTATTTTGCGAAAAAGTTTGCGCAAACCGCACAGAGTACCAAATTATACTCTTATCGCATTTACCTTTCGCATCGAACTTATTTTCGCATCGCAATAGAGAGTAACTCCCTAGGCATGGTAATGAATAACTTTTTAATAAGATGTCGCACATGTGTCAGCAAGGGTGGAGGCCATTTTTATTCAATTATTTTCAAAACTTCAGGTATTACTTTAAAAAAAAATTATTCTTTTCCAAGTGAATTACTAAAAAATAACTTACATAAACTTTACAAAAAGTTATTTGAGTTTCTTAATGTAGCAAAATTTATCACCCATCCTGTATAATACTACGTCCCAAAATCTTAATTTTGAGAAAAATATCTTCAAATCTTATTTTATTAATAAAATCTTCAAAATTAAGGTAAAATCTGCAATTTGGCAACAGTGCTTTTGCCGCTTTGTTCTACATTAATCTTATAAGTAAAGTCAAAATCGTAAATCTCTTACTTCTATGTGCTGAAGATCACACGTTTTACTTGGAAACGAATTAGTTTTTTTTTGTGATTTCAATTCATAATCACATCTTTTTTTTGCATAATGCGAATTCCAGAAATAGCTGAATGTCTGAAAAAAGTCTTAATGTTGTTTGTTTCTTCTTCGAAAATTAACCACTTTGATTTCATGATAGAGATTAGTATTTTTGTGTGTATTTTTCAATTAAAACAAAATTATCTTTATTCGCTTTTTTTCTATACTAATATTACAAGAACGCAAAGTGTTCAGAAACTTTGTAAATCACTTGTAAAGTTAAAATCGCAAATCTTACAATTTTTGTATACTGAAGATCGCACGTTTTGCTTAAGAAACAATTGTGTACGTAATCACATCTCTTTCTTGCGTAATGCAAATTTACTTCATAGCTCAATGTCTGCCAATAGTCTTAATGTAGTTTGTTTCTTAAACTTTGTTTGGGTGCTCTACAATCACTGCCTAAAACAAATTCATCCACTTCCAACTATACATGTACATTTGTGTGTGAATTTATGTTCTACATTCATTAAATAGCAAATGATTTTCTTCCGTTTTTATTAATTTATTTTTATTGGCAATTTTATTATCCTTTTAAAATATTCACAAGTTTAATTAAGGCCAAAATCTTTTCAATTTTACACCAGTGCATACTTTCAGGCGTTTATTATCTTTTGACTTTAACTTTGTTAGAAAATTAGTTAAACTCAAAGATTTTGCTACCTTTAAAATTGCTGTATAAATTACATTGCTTCTGGTCTTTATATGATTTTGAATTATGTTTCTGCCATAGTTTTTGCTTGAAAAACATATAGAAAATGGTTGGAATGTTTGTTACACGTACATACATATCTATGTACAAGTATAAAAAACAATCCGTATATTTTCTATGAAAACATATGAAGCTAAAGGACACGAGGGGAAAGCACAAGCTACACAGGAGTTGCAAAAATGAAAAACAAATTGAATTCATTTATTTTTTCAAGTTTTAATTAAATCTAACTTCCAACGCAACTCAAGGAAATGCTGTAAAACTGAAGCTAGTGGGCCGGAAAATAAGATGACAAAATAGGGTTTTACAAAATTTCAACAAGAAATCGTAATACTTTACAATGTAGAAAAGTTTATACAGCAATTTTTTAACTGGGGAATTTTTGAGGCCGTTATTGTCCTGTATACAGAACATATTTTGGGAGAACAGCTTTTGGGACAAGCATTTTTTTAAAATAGGAAAGTTTTTAAAACATAAAGTTACAAATTTCGAAAGAAAACGAATACAAAAGAAAGCAGGGCAGTCACATTCGAATAAATTTAGATCTATCTCACGATTATTTGTTCGTATAAAGTTATGGCTTTTGTTTGAGTTTTGAGACATCGTTGGCATAGAATTAAGTTAAGAACGTAAACCTATTTTCTTTCGTTTAGATTGCGAACTAAAGCACTCTGTCGAGATTGGTAAAATAGCTGATAATTTTCCATTTATAAAAAAAACTCTGTATATATATAAAAATTTTTCATATATGAAAAAAAGTTTTGTGACAAGGTTATAGACACATTTTTGGGACATGGACTTTTTTAGCTAAAAAAATAGTTTTGACACAATTATTTTTCTATTTATAAAATTTTTTTTCAGACATGGAATACGCAAAATAGTTTTTGGGAAAAACATCTTTTTGCATTCATGGAAAAAAGATTCGTTACATAGAAACAGTCTTGTGACAAACATTTTTATCAATACCAATATTTTTGAAACAAGAATTTTTCTAAATATAGAAACATGTTTGCATCTGAAACTGGTCTATATTCAAAAATATTTTTAGAACATGTTTCAGAAGAAATTTTCGGAGCAAGAATTTCTTTATTTACAGAAATATTTTTCAACAACATTTTTGCGACAAGAATTTTCGTAAAAAGAACAGTTTTCAAGACAGACTGTTTACACTTATGGAAAACGTTTTTTTATATTAAAAACATTTTTGAATAAACGATTTTTTGAAGAAGAAATCTTTGGTATATGAATTTTCTATATATAGAAATGTTTTTGGGATAAAAATTTTTCTATATACAGAAATTTTTTATTAACAAGGCTTTGTTAAAGAGTTTTTCATACATAGAAAATAAGTTTGGGACAAGGTTTTTTCTATATTATATACATATAGCGAAATTTTTGGAGCAAGAATTTTTCTATGCACAGAAATATTTTCAGTGAAATTTTTCGCGTAATAACTTTGGGACAAAAATATTGGTAAATTGAACAATTTTTGGGATACATTTTTTATGTTTATAGAAAAAAGTGTCTAAGTATAAACAAATTTTTTATGTATGTAAAGAAATATTTTTGGGACAAAAACCATTTTATAAAGAAAAATTTTTTATGAAGTATATTTTATTGTCACAAATTTTCCAGCAGAATAAGATTTTGTGACAAAATTGTGACTTCTATACAGTCCTATTTTTTTTTTTTGGAACTAATTTTTTGGATTCAATTTCTATGTAGAAATGCACATGCAAATAGAACTGTAAATTTTTCTATACTGAAAACATTTTTGGGAATAAACGCTTTCACACAGAAAATTTTTTCATGTCGGAAAATTATTTTTTTATACAGAAAATGTATTGGGAGCAAATTTTTCTATATAGAAAAAATATTCTATATATTAAAAATATACTATATATTAACGGCTTTATGTATAATCAAAATCCGTATGCTAACTAACTAGCTGCTAAGTTTTTTGTGTGTAAATTCCCATAAGGGAAAGATAGCAGCTAGTTAGTTACCACAAGGTTTTATTATACATAAGGCCGTAAATAATTTCCTGCATAGAAAAATTTTTGGGATATATTTTATTTACAGATATTTTTGAGGTGATGGTTTTGCTTTGAAAAAATTGTTCAACAATTGTTTGTCTATTAATTTTTTTCTGTGCAGAAAAATTATTGTGAAAAGTAGAAAAATATATTTGTTTATGTGTGCAAAAATATTTTTCTTTATTTAATAATAATTTTTGTGTGCATGTTTTAAAAGCCTTTTACTTCTTTTTTCAAAGCCTTTTTAGCTTTTAAATGGCATTTATGAATTTGGTTAAAAATACATTCGAAGAAAGTTTTTGGCTTTTTTATTGTTTAGGGAGGAGGCGTATGAGTTATCATCATTGTGTGTACTTACTGCTAGTCCAATGTTTTTCACCAACTTGGATTCTGCAATATTAGCAAATGGTTTGTCTGCGCCCCAACATTCAACGTATTTGGTCATTTTTGAAGAAGGTCGATTGCGAGTCACATGACCTGTGGCAAAACAACAAGAGAAAAGTTTTATATAAATAAATAATATAAAGTTTTATTTTTCTAAAGTTAAAAATGGATGTAATTTTCAAAAGAAAACAAAATTAAAGAGGTTTTTTTAGATAACGGCTGTGATAACTGTATATCGTTGGTCTCATGCAGAAAGGCCCTAACTCACATTATCAATGAATTGAGCTTATTTACGGATTCTACACAGTGCCACAAAGATTTAACTAAATATTTTCATACATATCGCTCTCACAAGCAATTGAGCAAAAAATTTACTTTTAGATAAAGCTAGATATACAGTTTCCATTACGATTTTCCTTGCCCTGTAAAAATGTATTTATGTTTGTTAGGGTCTTTCTACATGAGACCAACGATATACGAGTATTAATGTTGTCTTACCACCATGACTGCGAAAGCTCTCATTTGTGTGAATGGACGTTTTACGTTCCATGAATGCACCTGACGAACGTCTTCTGTCAGCAAATGACATTAAACCTAAAACGGAAAGAATCTTATTTAATGCAATTGTATAACAACCCAGCAAAAAATTATGCTTCTCGCAAAGCCTGATGCTCTCGTTTCAGACCTACAAAAATGTGCTGATTTCATGTATTTTTCTACCCTTCACAAAAATGTAAAGAGTATATGTATATAAGTTTGTGATTCCGTTTGTAATTTCTACATATTCAGAATCGAGATTTATAGAAAATTCTATAAAGCGATGTACTTTTGTCCGTCTGTACGCCCTTGAAATACTGTTTCTAAGAAAACCATAAAATTTAGAAAATGTTTTCTTTTACCATTCTTTTACCCCATCGATTCATGGATTTTCTATTGAAATTCAGTAAAATTGGTTTTCATATAGCTGAGATATATCAAAAACTCTGAAAAAAGGAATTATTTTTTGTAGTTTTGTATGAAAATTTTTGGAAACAAAAGTTGTTTGTTTTGCTTCAAACTTCACACACTTCCATGTATACCCGAGATGTAGCCCAAATTGGATTTTTAATGAAAATGTCGCATAGGCGAAGCTAAACAACTTTTTTTGCTTAAAAGTAGTTCTGGTAATAAAATTAGGTTATATAAATATGGAAAATAAAAATTTCCGATATCGGTCCTTATATACCCGAGATATAGCCTAAAACGGGGTTTTCATGAAAATGCCACATAAGCGAACTTAAAAAACTTTTTTTTTGCTCAAAGGCAGTTTCGATAATAAAGTAAAGTTATATAAATATGGAAAATGAAAATTTCCGATATCGGTCCATATATACCCCAGATATACCCTGAACCGGGTTTTTCATGAAAATGTCTCGCAAGCAACTTAAACAACTTTTTTTTGCTTAAAAACAGTTCTAGTAATGAAATTAGGCTATAAAAATATGGAAAATGAAAATTTTCGATATCGGTCCATGTATACCCGAGATATAGCCTAGAACGGGTTTTTCATGAAAATGCCGTGTAAGCGAACTTAAACAACTTTTTTTGCTTAGAAGCAGTTCTGGTAATGAAATAAGGTTATATAAATATAGAAAATGGAAATTTCCGATATCGGTACATATGTATATACCCGAGATATAGCCTAAGCCGCGGTTTTATACTTGACTATTGTGAAGGGTATTTTAGATTCGACTCTGCCGAATTTACAGCACTCTTACTTGTTTTTTAATAAATTTGTGTTTTTATGTATTGGCCAATTCCTTGTGTTAAGCGTTTTTTCTCCATTTCTAGTTTAGCTGATAAGGCCTAATATCTTTTATAATTAAAACAACGTTTTAGTTATTGTTGTCTCGATTTTTTTCGACTTCTTCAAGGGTTTTTCTAATTTATGTCGAAGTAAATTATTTAAAACATTGAAAACAATAAAACATTAAAATATTGCAAATAAAATAAAACATTTAACTAAAAGTTATACATCTTTAATCTAATATCACAGGTAATCTAATAATATCACAGCTTTAAAGCTGTGATATTAGATTAAAGGTGTATAAGTTTTAGTTAAATGTTTTATTATATTTGCAATATTTTAATGTTTTATTGTTTTCAATGTTTTAAAGGATTATTTTTAATCACAAAAATGTAAGTTTCCCAAATATTGTTTTCTACTTAATATATGTGTATATGTAATTTGATAATAAAAACAACTTTCTTTATAAAATAGACAAATCCCCTGAGGAAGTGAACATAAAATTCACGAAACGTTGGGAAAATATGTAATAAAGATTTTGCATTTTTATTAACATAAAAAAGTTAGGCCTCACCAGCTAAGTTTATACTAAAAACAAATAACTTAACTAAATACGTTGGCCAAAAATATGATTACTACAATTATAAAATTATTTATTTTATACGAAATAATTCACTATATTGAGAAAAATCTAGATATGCTTATTTTGTTGCAAGATCTGTTTTTATTATTTTGTGATATGGTTTATTTTACTATTAAGTGAGCTTTAGAACAGGCATATATGAATACGTTTCCTTATATTAAAATCATCTAAACAAAGTTGTTGAGTAAATTTATATAAAAAAAAAAAAAAAAACACAAAAACATATGCAGTGACCCAGAAATCTGAGCTCTATTCATGCAAAACTGCTAGACGAGTTGATTGTCTGTGATCTGTAAATAGCATATTAATTGCCTTTTTGTAGAAGATTTTTTTTCAAATCCAATTAAAAAAGTCACTTACCCTGCACTGATAGTTTCCTACGGCTTTTAGCCTCTGGCAGTTCAGTGGCCAATAAATTAGTGCTGGTATTGGCATGATGTAGTATTGTAGTTGTTGGTGTTGTGTGTGCCGTTATTGGAACTGTACCGTTTGCTGAGGATGTTGCTGTTGTTGTTGTGCTAGTGGTTGTGGTTGTTGGTGCTGCTGTGGATGCCTGCAGTGATTGCGATGATTCACAATTCGCAAGAGGATTTTCTATAATTTTGCCAGCACCACCGCTACTGGAGCCACAATTTGAAGTGCCTCCCTCACTGCCACTAACACTAAGAGCATCATCATTATTGGCTAAAGTTAATGATGACTTTGGCGTTAGTGAAGCATGAGTATTATTGATGATTGCATTTGCAATATCACTGCCATCATCACTTGGATGTTTCGTTTGCTGTGACAGCATCAAGTGCGAGGCGGAACTAGTTGGGGTTAATGTGGCACCCCCATTTGCTAGACTTTTTGTATCCTGTTGCGTTTGTGTATTGTTGTCCGTTGTTGTAGGATTTCTTAATTCTATAGTATCTTCATCCTCTTCTTCTTTAATGGACATAGATGTTCTCGATGATAATTGTGTCACTTTATGTTCGGGACTATTAGATGTTGTTACTGTTGTTGTGGCTGTTGGGGAGTATTTAATGGCGTTTGTGACTTCTGCAGACTCCAAAGGTCTAAAATTAACAACTGTCACTGGCAAAAGTTTTTCAGATGCTTCAGCATCAACATTATTGCTGTAGCTGTGATGGTGATTGTTGGCGGCATGTAAGTTATCCAGATGTATGTTAACATCGTCCTGCGAAGAGTTAATTTCTTTGATACGTGGCACCATGTTGCTGATGAAGGTGGGCTTCTGAAGTCATAAAAAGAAATGGTTGAAAAAGACTGAATAAAACATTGTAAACTTGTTAAGCAAATGAACTTTTTAATAGTCTTAACATAAATTTTAGTAGTCTTATGTACTCGTATATGGACTTAATACTTCTTTTGGCTATTTTTCTTTTTAGCAAGAGGAAGGAAAAGCAATAAGATGGGATTAAAAGTTGCTTTTTAATGGCATCGAATTCTTTTGAAAGGAGTACTCGTACATGACAAGAATACTTATGTAAGTCAGTTTAGTTTTTGTTTGATGTTTTACAAGTAAATGTTTTGGAAGCTTTTAGATAAATTTACATTTTTATATCGTCTCGTTCCTGCAAATGAGCATGAAACAAATGATGAAATTATTTTACACATCTGGAGCCAAATTTCGCAACGAAAACTTTGAAATGTTCCGGAATTGGTGTGTTCACTTTTGATTTTTGTGTGCAAAATGGTGAAAATGAATAATTTTGACAGTTACAGTCAGCACTTAAGGAATAATCTTTTTCACTCAAAAATCTGTGGTGACTTTTGGTTTTCTGTAAAATATTATGAAATTAAAAAATATGAAATTGTGTAAATTAAAATTCTATTAGGCAATTTATGTGATTTAGCATATCACTCAGTCTGAACTAGCACATTCAGAGCCACCAAATTCATTCGATTCTAACGGAATAGCAGTTGGTGAATTTTACTTTGAGTGTTCACGGGTAAAAAAATTCATCGTTACAGAATCATGCCCCTTATTATGTTCATTTTATGGTCACAAAATGGTGGCTTGATATGAATCCCACGGGTGGATCAAGATGATGCTTACGGGGGGGAGAGGCGGCCTAATTTCGCTTGAAAGAAACAAAATTCTAAATTTTTGCATTGGCGAAACTACAAAATATAATCTCTTTTTGGCGGTATAGTTTTTCTCCTTCCCTTAAACCGTTCTTGACGAAATCCATGGTGAAGAAAAACAAAGAAACCTTCAAAGAATCCATATGCCAATGAAACGTTAGAATTGCCGAAAACGTACTCTTTCTGTCCCTGACTAGCACTGAACACACGAATTGGTAAACATTTCAAAATTTTCGTTATGCAATTGGGCCCCAGATGTGTAAAATAATTTCATCGTTTGCTTTTTATATATGTCCCGGGGACTAGCAGTTCCTCGAACCGTTTGGGGTTTAAAACTGTAGCAGCCCTTTTTAGGGTTGCGATAGTCTGACCAGAGGCTATTATTTTCTGGTACCACGAGAGCCTCGGGAACTTTGGTCTCTCCCGGATATGATGTGGCCCTTCGGGGGCAACGTGGTGGTTGTGGTTTAATACCCAAATGCGGAAAGAGTTTTCGGACTCGGTGTGGAGTTGCACTGCAATCGGGAGCTGTGACCCTGAGGAAGAAATTTTAGGAAGGCTTGGCCCTACACCAAGGTGGAGAGCATGCATCATTCAGCATCTGATAGAAAATGGTGTCCATGCATGACGATTAGTTATGCATGGTCATGCGTGAAAATTTGTCATGCATGGGGACGTCCGGAGAAACGGGTTTTCCCCTTGTGAGAGAATCATCGTGGGGTTGGGCCATCAAGGCAGGAACCCACGTTAAACATCTTCTGATTCTGTCCCTGACTGTGGGGGTCTCCATTCGCCATGAATGCTCATGGTATGAGCATTATGTAGAACATTGCAAATGGCAAATGTGGACCAGTCATGTCCATGTTTCGTTGATGCTCTGATATCGATGCGCCAGCATTTGGCTGAGCATCGATTTTCGCCATGAAGTTGGCCATTATGAACAAAAACACAGAAAATATCGCCGAACACTTTGAAAAGCTAAAAATTACGAGTACTCGGAATATATGTACGTATTCGCCCCATACAGGAACATGAACTTGTTTTTACCCGTTGATTTGCCGACGTTACGTTCATGTTATGGTTAAGTCAATGGTGAAGACGAGAAGTGAGGTAAGGCAGAAAAAACGTAAAGCAATGGACCTTGAGTCCCTCACAAGAAAGCATATTTTTCGCCGATGGCAGCTGGTGAATTGCATATCGTGACTTGAATTTAAGCCTATACAAAATGTAATTGATTTAAGTGCTGACCGGGGGAAACATACTCTGGAGCAGCTGAAAAATTTTTATAAGAAATTATCTTCCGTGATAAGCTTTAATTGTGAAATGAATGAATCTCATCTTTTGAAGAAATACTAATTCACATAAGGTGCACGGACAAATGCGGGTTCTGGGAAAAGCATGCGGCAAAAATTGTATTTGGACAAACCAAATTTAAGGTTTTTGTTTTGATAGGTCGAATTGTTACGTCTAAAAATTCTTTGCGGATTCTTCAGTTACAAATGAAATAATGACACTTACTCGTACACATATTCATTACACAGTATTTAAATATTTCACAACTTTATTTACACTTAATAACACTTTATATTAAAATGCTAGACTTGCTTACTTTTGTGACTTATGACTGTTTAGCACAAAGTTTGAAGTTAAACGGTCTCTCTTTATTACCCTCTGCAATCATCATGAACTTTCTAGTTATTTGCTAATGATTACTCCAGACGCAGCTGTACAAATATAATTGCATACACACCTACACATACACATGTTTCCCAAACAATATATTCTTATAATAATGCAACAACAATAATAAACTTATGGCTAATTAATTTACTTGGAATTTCGCGTTCTTTAAATCATGTAGGTATGTTCGTTTGTGTATTACGTTTTTTTATATTTATATTGTTTGTATGGATGTGCAATCATGCACTTTATTAAACTTTGAAAATAGTAAACGATTACTAAAAGAGCTGCATTGCTCATTTTCTGGTTGCTACTTCTTGTGTATTTTTACGATTTTTTCTTATTGTTTTCATTTCTAAAACATTACAGGTTTTGTTTCTTTAATAATAGAAGTCCTACTTACCTTTGGTGGCACAATTAAATACGTTTCTATTTTATGATCTGCCAAATACGAATCACGACTGCCTCCGTTTCCCTCTTCGACTTCGAATTTGTCATTCAGAAATTGCAGAGTTTGTTTGGTGATGTGAACACGCCTAAAACGAATGAATACTTTCAGTGTATTGAAAACTAACAAACAAAAAAAATATTTAATCAAAAGAGCAGATTTAGAAAACAACTGTGAATGAAAAAAAAAGAAACTGAATATTCAATGTTGTTTGTATTGTATACGAATTGATTCCAATTCATTGAATTTTATTGGTTTTCACAGTATTTTTTCAGGCGGTTTAATAGTGTTTTCTTTGGTTTTATTAAAAAGAGCTTTTAGACAAGACGAAAATTGCAAAGGCGTTAAAATGAAATGCTAAAGCGTATTAGAAGGATTAAAATTTTAAGCCAAATAACTCTCCGTTCATCGTTTAAAAAAGTTAAGTTTTAATGGTGCAGAAAAGTTTAAAACAACTTTAAATTTGTTTAAATCGTTTAACTTCAAAGATACGTTCACATCAAGCTAATATTTTATGAAATAATCGTAACCACTAGTTTTGTGTTTATGTCTAAAATAAAACAAAGAAATGTATTATAGTACTTCTTCTTGTGTCGTAATATTTTATGCCTAATTCTTTGTTAGTTGGGAACACTATTTTTATAACAAAAAAAAAAGCGGTTACGTTCTTTTGATCAAATATTTACTAAATCTGAATTTTCCTTAAAAAATCCATTCTGTTTGTGATTAACTATTTTATTATTTTTATTTGAGTTTTCTATTGTCTGAGGTGTTTTATTGCGCCAGATGGATTTCAATAATATTTAAAAAAAAACTGATCCCATCGAATCCAATAAAATATTATACGCAAATTAAGAAATGATTTTTAAATAGGATATCAGATAAATTATTTTATATAATTTTATATTATAATCAAAAACACATTAAAATTAAAAGCACATAAGTGCTTAACGTTGTACAGTAACTACTGTTCCCAACCCAGAAAATATGCAAATTGTTACCAGTGACTGTAAAGGCTAAAAATACAAAACTGGCGCATTAATCCCTTTGAGTTTTCTGTAAGCAAAAGGCTGGGAACAGTTCAATTTAAAACTGTTCCCATGAAAAAAAGTTTAGTGTAAAGTTTGTGTAAGATTTAATCTATCATATATGTATTAATAAGATTGAAAAAAACTGTGCTGTTTTATTTCCATATAATTAAAACTGTTCCCAACACATATTTTTTGTTTGCAATAAAATTTTTATATATTTCCATTTATTTTCTTTAGATGCAAAGTTGTATGCATTTTAATGTCTAAGGTGCATACATTTTCAACAAAAACTCTTCTCAATAAAAACACTCTCAATTTCTTTACAAAATTTGCTTTTTTTGAATTTTAAAAAGTTAGAGTTACCCACTGTATCAAGGCATTAACTGTTCCCATTAGCTTTACTGAAGCAGTGAAAAAAAAAACAAATTCTTTCTATGTGAAAAATTATTATTATAAAATTATGAATAATTATTATAATAAATTACTTTAAGAAAAACTGTTCTCATATGGAAAATTTTCAAAACGGAATTAATTTCATATTTATTTAACATTAAAATCAAATGAGACAAAGTCTTAACATATTAATTTTTTTTACAATTATTTCCATAATATTCATAATTTTTAAGTCTTCTCACTTTTTTATTTAAAATAAAAAATGGATAGAAAAGTTGTAAAGCAATAAAAGAAAGAATCAACAAACATATACACTAAATAAACAAATGTGTAAATAATTTTTACACATATATAAATAAATAATATATAATATTTCTTTGAGAGAATTCTGGGAACAGTTTTAAAAAATTGCAAAAGAAAGTTTATGGTGATATATACGTATTGTTTTCTTCATTAACCATAAAGTAAATATAAATTTTATATATGTATTTCACTTCAAAAACTGTACTCAGTATATTTATCTTGTACTGGTAACCACCTTAATTTTTCTTGTGCTATATGAACCAAGTATTTTTTCTACACTGCTGTGAATTTAAACAATATAGAAAACATTTTTGAAGTAAGCCTCTATTTATGAACATAAAAGCTGAGAACAGTTTGCACAGAAACTGTTTCCATCGAAAAAATTTTTAAGTTAAATTTATTTTGTTTTGCATTGAGCTGCGAATAGGTGGAAAATTAAAGATCTTAAAGTTAATATAACTTTTTGGGAACAGTTCTGAAAAATAATTTTTTATTTTATTTTCCCTTTTAACATTAATAGGAACGCTACAGTAAAAGTTTTCGTTTAACACATCTGTTGTAAAACTTCAGAAATAAATACAAATTTGCTATTTTTCACCTAAAACATAATGCATTTTATTGAACTGGGTACAATTTACTTTTCTGGATTATACGAACAAAGTATTTGCTTTGTATGGCGATCAACTTAAGCGAAGAATAATTCAGTTTTGAAACAAGCCTTTATATCAAGAAAATAAAAAATTTTTGTTATACGTTGCGCTATGAAATCTTATTAGGTTCAAAACATAAGGATGTTCAAGTTAATTGGTTTGGGAACAGTTGTAAAATTTTTGGTCGATATTTTTGTTTTCACTTCAATTATTTTCGTTGCAGACATATTTATTGCCAATTCCACAAATTGTCAGCTTGATAAACAATCCTCATTCGAAACTATTAACTTATGCTATTGAGAGCTGACAATCTTAATAACATTGTTTTTTCTACTAACCTTGAATACATTTCTATTTTCTATTCTATTCAATTCTAATTCTTTTCCATACCAAACTGTTCAACGTTAATGCGACAAACAATTGCCTGCACAATTTCATTTAAAGCGATTCAAAATATTTCTTTTAGAAAAAAAAAACAAACAACATTTTGCAACAGTGATAAGAAGATAAGTTTAAACGTTTACCCGGCCACCCCGCCACTCTCCATGTGATTTGCCAAAGTTACATCATCGCTCCAGACATCAAACTGCCACTTTCGCAAACCCAAAACACCGCACAGAACGTTGCCAGTGTGAATGCCAATACGCATATCAACATTTATACCAGTCGCCTCACGTACATGTCTGTGAAAAAGTAGAAAATTAGAAAAGGATCAAATTAAAACGGGGCTGAAAATGACAAAATTTTTAGGTCTTGTTAAAATAGCAATAAAAATCAGATGAAAAAAGAAAAGCACAACAATTCTACAATCATTATAAACCTAAAAACTAAATTAAAAGTTTAATGTCCGTCTGGTTGCCAAATTGAGGTTCATGACAAACAAACAAACAAACACAATATCATTGACTTTAACAAAATTATTTATTAAAACACATTTGTTAACAGCATGCAGTTATTAAAAAATCCTTATTTTGTGTCGGGCGCTTTATTGTTTAAATCTGTAATTAACTTAATATAAGCTTCTAAATGATTCTTTTCTTAATTGCTTGTTTTTCATTACTGCTTGTATAAGTTTTTCGAAATGGGAACCCTTTTTTGCCAGTTAATGTTAAATTACATAAATTAGTTCATAAATATTTGTTTTTATCTGCTTTTAAATCCTTTCAGAATTTATTATTGTCTTGCCTTTTTCCTAACGATGTTAAAAATAAAAAATAAGTATGCTATTAATTAAAATTGTATTGTTTAAGGGCGTTTATACAAGATTTTGATGACTGTGAGACATTCGCAATAAATTTGTGTAACAATGAGTTCAGTTTTTTTATTCAATGCAAACTGATAATTAAAAAAAGAATTAGAACCTCGTATAAAACAGAACAAGAAAAACTATGTAACAAAAAAAAAACATTTTTGCAATTAAAAACCAATTTAAAAACTGCTGGGAACAGTTTTTATAAAATAACACATACCACAAAATAAAAAACCTTAAAACGACTTTTGCTATATAAACAGTTATAAATGTTTATTATAATTAAATACCGGACAATCTTTTTGTTGCAAACATTTTTTACTTTTTTATAGTGGGAACAGTTTTTTATTAAAAGCTTTTGTTGAAAACATTGGTACAAAGTTGCAGCAAATTATATGAATTTTGTTAACTTTAAAACTTTGGAGATTAAAAACAACATAGTTCTTAATATATATTTTTTTTATGAGAACAGTTATTAAATTTTAGGAAAATAATATATTTTAAATGACAAATTTATTTCTCATTAAACTGAAAACCTAAAAACCCATTTTTGTATATAAAAAAAATTTTAATTGCTGAGTTTTTATAAAATCTGTTCTCATTAAAAAAAAAACTTTAATAATGTTTTTAAAATCAGAAAAGTTATGGAAAAAAACTTTGCTAATAAAGCGTAAATACCCTTAAGAAAAAAATTAAAAACTTTTCGCATCACAAAAAATCAATACAGTTTAAAAAACTTGTTTATTTTAAAATATTACAAAACTTTTAGAGATTATTAAAAATTGTATTCGCTTCAATGGTGTACAATTGTTTTCGTAAACTTTTTACATATAATTTTTTCGATTAAAAGTATTTCTAGTAAAATTAGTTTTTCATCTAAAAATTATTAGGAATAGTTTTCATAAAATCTGTTCTCATTCCAAAAAACTATATATATTATTTTAAAAAACAGAAAAATATAAACAATAATGAGAAAAAATTTTCTGGTAAAAAATAAATGCCTTCCTTTCCACTTTTTGATCAAAAATTAAAAACTGTTCTGATTATTAAAAAACAAAAAATGTTAAAATTTGAGTTTATTTGAAAATATTACTCAAAGGAAATTAAAAATAAATATTCGTTTAAATTATTTGCTATAGTTTTTGAAAAAAGAAATCTTATAAAAAACTGTTCCCACTAAATTTTTCTGTTAAGAGTATTAACAATGAAGTTTGATGCGTTATAAAATAATAAAGGAAATGTAAAACGCTCCTATTACCTAAATAACTACTGATCCCATGAGTTTTTAAGAACTGTTCTTACCGACTTGAAGTACTAAAATAACAAAGAAATATTTTTAAGCTAATAAAATCAAGAGTTATGTGAGTATGGCTGTTAATAAATTTTACGCTTCACACATTGCGCTTTATCAACATTTTGAAACCACAAAACTATTCCCACTTACTTTTTACCTCAGCTAATGAAAATATTATTGAAATTGCATTTTCGTAAATGTTTATGTACATAATGGAGTAATTGCTGCTTTTGAAATCTGAATAGTAACAGTCAAAATTAAAACTGTTCTCACTTTAAAATAATAAAGATTGTGTTTAAAAACATTAAATAAAATTTAGTCTTACAATTAATCTTCTCAACAAAGTTTGTACTGTAAAAGTCTGACAATTTTTAGTGCACTGAAAAAATTTTAAATACATTTTTTAATTGTCACATAGTAACTTAACGATAAACTCAATCCAATTATTACTTTTTTCTTGTGGTAAACTTTATGTGTCCATTTTCTTTAACTAGCAGATTTAATTTTACGCTTTAAACTTTTCAATTAGTTTTTATTAACATTATCTGTCCTGCACTGAAACAATTGTCTTTGTTGTCTTAAACTTTCGTATAAAGACCTTTTTAATATCCTTTGACTTTGTTGGCTTGTGCTAATAAACAATAACCTAAACCTTTATCTTCCATAGCCACAAAGCAGCTGTGGTATTTCTTTTGAGCCAATAAAAACCAAAACAGCTTAAATGCATCATTGCATGCACAGTGGGCTAAAACATATATTTTAGTAGACAAATTTTCGGTTAAAGGAAATTTTTGAAATATTGTATTATTTCAAAACTATTGTTCGTTTACTGGCAAGAGTTTTTAAAAATTGGTTTTCTATAGCAAAATTTATTTTTTTATCATTTAATTTATTAGTTTTCTTTACTTAATCATTCATTTAATGAGTTTATATGAAATTAATTTCATATGAACTCAAAATTTCCGCATATAAAGAAAAATTTTCTTTGATGGAAAATTTTGTTATATTTCGTAAATCGTTTTGAAAATCGTCTTGAAATATGTTTTCAAGTCTAAAATTTTACTAAATAAAAACCTTCCTTCCCTACTATGCTGTAGAATAAATTTTATAATTTTTTCGGTTTTCATTCGCTCATCCACAAAATATATATTATTCATCATAAAACTTCTTTTTTTAACTAAAAATACCAGTTAAAGCAGTAGATCATGATACGTCATGACCCGAGTTCAAATCCCAGTGGGTGCTGATGAGTAGTGTAGCGACTACGAAACAGCTAGTTGTCCTCCAGCTAAAGATTTGATTATTATTTTTCTTGTCTTCTTCAATCAAAATTATTGATCACAGCAGATTTGTATTGTAAAAAGTCCTTCTTAAGAAAAAAACCTAAGAAAGAAAAACCCTGAACTATAACCCGTTGTACAAATGTACAAACCAAAAATTTAATTTAAAAAATGATAAAAGTTCATCAAAAATTCAATAAATTTAAAAATACCAATTATTTATAATTTCCCTTATTTCGAAAACTTTTCTCAGATTCACTCGTATGTTTATTTTCAATGAATATGCAAAACTTTGAATTTCTGTTCTACCGATTCTATTCATGACAAAAAAAAATCCCTTATGGGGATTTTTTTTTTTAAATTTTTCAACTGATTTTAAAATTTAATATTTTATTGTGGCCACTTATACATTTTTAACTAGCAGGTTATCAGCTATCAAATTTCCCTGATTCCAAATAATTTCCCTTTTTACTCTAATGCATTCATTTAAAAAAAAATTATTATATTTATATATGGTATTTATTCTATATGAAATTTTAAATTCCATGATAGAAAAAATTTCCCTCAGGGTGAAATTTTTTACTTGATGTTTTTACTGATTTTAGAATTTAAAATTTTGTTATGATGACTTATACAATTTTTAAAAAAGATTTATACAATTTTCTCTATATAAGAATATTACCCTTTTTGTTTTTTCACGTTTCGTAACTGATTTTTAAGTATAAATGTAAAATTTCCTGTATATAGAATAATTTCCCTTTTTTTTCTAAAGTATTTATTTTCAGAAAAAGATCAAGAAAATTATTATACATAGTTTATATAACGTGATATATTTCTGTTAAAACGAAAATTTTATGCTTGAAAAAAATTTCCCTCACTGGGAAATTTTGTGAAATCTGGTTACCAGAGCTATAAAATTAAGATGTGCACATGAGCTAATAAGACATAAGTTAATAAATTAATCAGACAACTTGTTGCTGAGTCTCCTATAAATAGGTCCTAAGTTCACATTTGTATAATGATTAAATTACTTTATGGATTTATTATTATTTCTGTTTTTACTTAATAAAATTCGGTGTAAGAAAAATTTTTTTTGCTGACTTTGCCAACTCGCATAATATTTGTTAACAATTTGAAACAAGTGTCATTTTCAACACTCTGCTGTTGTTTATCTTGTGTTGACATTGTAATAGCTTTTAATCAAATGTCTTTAGCTTAAATCATTGTCAGTTCAAATAACTTTGTTATATAAAAATGAAATATGTTTCTTGTTGATGACATAATACACTGTGTGTTAAACACAATTACGACGAAAGTCAACATTGACACAAGTTTTTACACACTCAGACTCACATAAAACTAAATATATAATGCAACACTAATACACACACACACACACAGAGTAAACAATATTAAATCCAAAGAGAACAAAGAAATGCTTTTCTTGCTTGGGAAAATGAGGAGTTTTACTTACTTGATGGCATCAATCATTTGCAAACCCATATTGACACAATTTGTTGCATGTTGTGGCCTAGAGATTGGCAAACCCGATACACAGTAATAACAGTCTCCCAGAATTTTAATGCGCAAACAATGATTTTCCTTTGAAGGGATATAACAGAAAAATAGCAACAAAATTAATTACTTAGAATGAAATTTTGATAATTTTTTTTTCTTTTAATTTAAAAAAAGTTCAAAAAAAGTTTGTAAACTTAAGGCAAGGCGAGGCGAATTACAACTATCATTCAGAATCCTCCGCAATCTGGCTGGCCTTTTTCTCCTTTCCGAGCTCTATGATCCGAGACTTTAATTTTCACGAAATAGTTAAAAGTTTCAGGAAATAATTAAAAGTTTATCTTTTCTTGTAAATTTTTTTTATTATATTTTTTTAATTCCTTTTTGTGTTTATATTTTTCCCTTGACGTTTGAAAAAGATTTATTTTTGTAGTGTTGTATTTATTGCTCTTGCATATACCTGTTATGAATTCGCCTTGACTTAAGGGCTCTGGAGATGATCAAATAAAATTGTCAAACGAGTGTAGTATACTTGTCAATTCAAAAAAAAAAAAAAAGATTTACAAACAAAAGTAGTAATCTGAATTCGGAGTTTGACCAAAAAATACGGATTTTTTTAAGCGGTAATCAGAATTTGGGGTTTGACACAAAATACGGGTTTTTTGCTATACATCATCTTGACCATTTGATACAAGCAAACTAAATTTGTTCATCAATCACAACAGCAGACAATCAAATAACCAGCTGTCAAATAAAAAAATTGCCGGCGACGCATACGTGGTACGGCTACACATACATACAGCTAAGTGATTGAAGAGTTCATTTGATCATCTCTAGGGTGGTTCAGTCCTACTACCTGGCCCACGATGTCACTCGATATCGCTCGCTCGCATAAATACATGCAAACCAAAAACAACATTTTAAAATGTTGTTTTTGTTTCAAACGTATTAATGCGAGCGAGCGATGTCGAATGACTTCGTGGGCCAGGCAGTTAATCTAAGTTTATAAATCCTACCTGAGCTATTTGATCGAAACGCCCAAACAGATCATTCAAAGTCTTTACCAAATCGCTGGCTGTCAGTTGTTCAGACAGTGGAGTAAAATTCACAATATCTGCATACAAAATGGAAACATTATTATGCCGCTGAACATGCAACTCGTGAAAACGTGTTGCCGAAGAATTCGTTTGGCCACCAGCCCGTTGACAGGCATCAGCCATTTTTAACATGATGCTACGTTTCACCTATAAAACAACAGCAAATGCAAAACATTTCCACTCAATAAAAAAAAAATTCACATAAAAAAGCCGCTTTAACAAGGGATTTGCTCAACAGCAAACCGACAAAGGAAGAAACAAAAAAGACACAAGTTTAAAAGGATTTTTTGTTCATTCATTAATGGGAATGCCTTAAAACTGCAGCTGTACTGACCTCAGCTGCTATGTAAGCTGGTATAACACTGAGCAACAATTGTTCCTGTTGTTCACGTTCACATTCCAGTTTAACGCGCTGCTCAATGCCCGTCCTTGTGCCATCAACCGTACGATTGTGGGCAGCATCTGACATAATGCGATAATATAAACCTGAAATGGAGGCGCTGGCCAACATAATGATTTCACCAAATAACTGAAAAGACACGAAATTTATATAATATGTCATTAAAATTAAAAGAGAAAAACCAGGATGAATAAGATAAAGTGTGTTTTATTTTTTTGCAACTATTAATTACTGGTTTAAATGAGAAAACAATTACTTATAAAAGAAAAGGCATTAATTTAAAGCCAAACAGATTGCCTGGTGCATGAAGGTGTGGGGGAAAATAATAACATACCTATGATAGTTTGCTAATGATTAAAGAGAAACAATTGAGCTTTTCATTAATCTCTTACAAAATTGGCGTTTGGCGTTTTCCAAAATCACCCATCATAAGAAAAATCGTTTAATTTAGAAATTGTTGTAATTTTTAAGGTACTAATTAATTAAAAAGCAAACGCCTTTTTCCACACAATATTGTAAATTGTTTCTAAAACTCAGGTGGGTCGCATTTTTTTATACGGCAACACTCATCAATCAGGAGCCCTACACCACATTTTGCGTTTGAAAAGTTTTTAAAACATTTTTTTAATACCCAATTTTTTTATTTATTACCATAATTTTTATTTTTGGATTGACCTGTTTTATGATGTCGAATGTTAACGTTCGCTAACATTTTGTACAGTCAAAAACTGATTAAAAGCAAACTAAGTGATCTAAATGCAACATGTGGGCGCTGTTTAAGCTAAACTTGTCAGACGAAAGTTCACAAATTGCCTCTAAACCAGCGAACATTAATGTCCGATATCCTGGGACTGGCAAAGAGTTCAATGTTTGAACAAATTGTTGCAGTTTTACCTTTAAAATACGTTTCCTAGGTTTTCTTCAATTACATTCTTTATATCGCAACACTCATCAAATTTAATTCCATAAGAAAAGAGCCATGCACTGCTTTTTGCATTTGAAAACTTTTATTAAAACATTTTTTCAATACCCAATTTTTTTATTTATTTAAATTTTTTTTTTTTTTTTTTTTTTTTTTGAATTGACCTGTTCCACGATAACGAATGTTAAAGTTCGCTAACATTTTGACTATCTAAAAACTGATTAAAAACAAACTACGTGATCTAAATGCAACATGTGTGCGCTGATTAAAGCTAAACTTGTCAGGCGAAAGTTCATAAATAGCCTCCAAATCAGCGAACATTAATCATCGTTATCCTGGAAATGGCACAAAAATTCAATATTTGAACATATTGTTACAGTTTTGCCTTTTAAACACGTTTTTCGAGTTTCTGCAGTTGCAAATAAAATAATAGCACTATTACCTGCTCGTTATAAAGTACTTAAATACTTCGCAGCTTTATTTACATTTAACACCAATCTGTGTCAACACTAGTGTGCTGACTTGCTTAATTTTCTGACTTATGACTGTCTTGCACAAAATTTAAAACTAAACTCTCCCTCTGCCAAACATGTGCCTGCTACTCTTATTTATACTTCTTTATTACAAGGCATTCATAGTGGAATGTTTACTTTACAAAGTCTTGTGTTTGGAGGTGGCAAGGGAAAAGAGGGAGGGAGGCTCTCTTACATTCTTTATTTGCCCACCAAATTAAAAACTTTGCAAAGTATCTGTTAGTACGTATTACCTTCTACACTGTTCGTGAGCTTCCTAGTTGTTGATAACTCTAGAGCAAGTATGCCCAGCCCTATGCGCTTGATACTCAATTGTTTTTGTAAATGCGCTTAGCTATAAGGCTGTGCTCTTTAACACACAAATACTGCGCTCAGCACTAGCAATGAAAAATACAGAAACTACTACGTCTTATATATTTTTTTGCCGTTCTTCACCGCACACATACAAAAGCAAAGCAACAACACTTTCGCATATTTTGCTGGTAAACATTGACGACAGCGCTTATCATTGTGAATTTTGTTTTTGTAAATGTTTTGCTTTTTACAACAAAAACTATTAAATAAAAATAGTTTTTCCTTCAATGTATTGGTGTTTGCTCTTTCATATAGAAGTTTTGGGCATACCTGCTCTAGAGTCATATATGCAAATAAAATTGTAACGCACATACACACCATACACATGCTTGCGGGACAATAAGAACGCAACAACAACAATAAATTCATTGGTGGTTGATTTACTTGGTATTTTGCGTTCTTTAAATCATGTATATCTGTTTGTCTTTTATGCTTTAGTTTTATGATGTTTGTGTGCATGTGCGTGTACATTTATAACAAGGAGATCAATGGTTCGCACATTGGGTTAAATGTGTTAAAAACTCTAAACAATATTTTTCAAAACGTTAGAACTTATGAAATGTCTACATAAAATTCATGTTTTTTTAGAGTTTCACTACTTTGAGTAGGTAGCATTACTTTATAGGGCAAGTCATATAATAAGTGATAGTCGGTTTTTGTTTAGTTTTGTTTGACATTTTTAATAACACCGTACTCTGATTATAGCAGCAGCCAAGCCTTTTTGCATTACTGCCTTTATAACCTCAATTATATACAAAAATTAATCTAAATAAGTGGAATTTATATTTTTTATAAAAATAAGAATTTCCTTCTCTTTGTTCAAAAATATAATTAGCCAAAGTGACCATATTCAGCCGATAATTCTCACTTCAAAATATACTTCTTATAAATTTTTTTAAGTAGAATCCATATTTTTAAGTATAATACAATATGGAAATAATTGACAATGAAACAGCAGTTGAACATTTAAAGAAGATATATCATGATAAATCCATAAAGACAACTTATTTGGATCACAATGTGTATAAGTTAATTACAAGCTGAATCAAATAAAAAACAAGTTTCTGGAAACAGTTTTCGGATTAGGAAATGGTTCAACATTATTAATGAAAAAATATTTGATAAAAAGAAATTTTTTTTAAATATTTCTTAGTTTTGCAGCTAAAGATCGTTTTATGTTATATAAAAAATTTAAGAGTATTTATTTTCAATATTTCGATAACAATCATCGTCAGGAAAATTAATATGTTATTAAAAATTTTTCAATTACTAATAACATATTAATTTTCCTGACGATGATAACAAATTGTTATCGAAATATTGAAAATAAAGAGTATTTATATTTTATATATAACATAAAATGATCTTTTATATAACATAAAATGATCTTTAGCTGCAAAAATTAGAATTATTTACCTAAACAAGATCAAATAATTAAATATCAAAGAAAAAAAATTTTTTTTTAATTATTGTATTTTCAAGTAATAAAAACACTATTCAATCCTCACAACTTTTCGGTTATTGCAACAGCTCAGTTTTTTTCCCCCAAGTAGCGAAAATTGGGCTCACACTGTATGTGATAGAAAATATACAACATAAAGCAACTTTATGGAAAGCTTTTGAAAATTGCGGAAAACTGTTACAATAATATATTGAAAGAAAGCTTTTATTGTACCGTCAAAAATATTATTAAAAATATATAAGATTTTCAGACAAACATTTTATTGACGTGTTTTTTTACTATATTTGCATGGAAGTATTTTTAGGAATTTTCCTAGCAAACTAACCAAATCTTCTATATTCAAGGTCAGCAATTAACCTGTTATTAAATTTTACATAAAAATATTTTCCATTGTATTGTGTTTTTGCAAAACTGTTTGTTGCCTTCTTTCCTTATCATCAGCCATTAATTAAACAAAGTTTCTTTTCCTTTTTTTTAAGGTTTGACATTCACCTTGGTTATAAATATTAAATAAAATTTCATATTCTTGTTTTCAGTTTTAGTTTTTTTTCCTTTTTGTAAAGCTCATCGTCATTATTTTACTATTCAGCTCTTGTTAATGGCCTTTCAAATAGTTTTTAACACCCATCTTACACCAACTTTCAACTGGCGTTTTCTTACCTCCCCCTTTTTTCTTTTTTTTCTTTTTGTTACTATTTGGCTAACGAGTATTTTACTGTTTTATTTAAAAACCAATTAAAAACAAAGAACTCACACATAAATGACATACTATTGCTGCGTCACGTTGAACAAACAACAAGTCCTTGTTTTAACTCGCCTAAAAGCAAGGATACATTTTTGTTTGCTAATGTGCGAGAGTATAAATGCATGAGTGTATTTAAAGCACTTATGTGTGCAGAGGTATTACAGTTAGTGCTATTTGTATGTTGTATACTTTTAAGTACTTACCACAGGTAAATTAGGTGTATAGTCAGGACTCACGCCAATGCGATAGACAATGTGTATGGCAGTCATGAAGAAAGCTAAAACCACTGACACTGGCCATGATATCGGCAGCATTGTGTGAATGCCCTAGAGTTAAATAAATAAATAAATAAATACATAAATGGAGAAACAATTGGTATTAAAGCAAAAAAACAAAACAAAAAATACTCAAACAGAGTTAAATAATTAAAATCGTGTTGAACACAGTTATGCACTTAGGTGCACATCATGCAAAGCGTTTGCCATAAAACCGACATAAGGCTAAAAATTCGTTTGAATGATTTATAATAATTAATAATAATTTATAAACATTAATAATAACAAAAAATGAACTGAGCATTAAGAAAAAAAAAAAAAATAGTAACACTGACAGCTTTAGTGATCTGTTGTTGTTGGTTGCTACACAAGTGTTTATGTTTGGCAACACGTTTTTATTCCAGTTGCCAACAACATTTTATGGCTACACTTTTTTTTGGGTAAATGTTAACATATAATTGAGTTTATGATTATCAGCCACTAAAGTTCATACTAATCAGAAAATATAATTTCTTTATTCCAATAAAGAAAATAATTGACTAATTCATATTTAATTTATAAATTTTCGGTCATATTCACTAAAAATCTTTTTTGCTTATTTACACAGTTTTCACATACAGAAAGTTTACGTCTTGAGTTTGGTGGGGGTGTAAGAGAGCCGCTCAAGACTTTGCGAAGTAAACTTTTCGTGGGTGAAGGGGGTGTTACAGTTTTATTTGACAAATTTCTATACAACTTTGAGTTGGCAATACTAGTTTATTCCACAGTCTACGAGTACACTCTAAAATATAGAAAAAATATAATTCAGTTTTTTATTCGCTATTTAAGCTTCTAACATTTATACCAGTAAAAAATTATAAATAGCTTGTTTGTTGTTTTGTTTGAGAATATGTTTCAAAAATTTCCAAAGTCTATTGATGATTAGGGTAGTTCCTATGAAATGTCGACATATAGATAGCTGGGAAACATAGAAAACAAGCTATTTATAATTTTTTACAGGTATAAATGTTAGAAGCTTAAATAGCGAATAAAAAACTTAATTGTTTGAATTTTTGTTCTCTGCTTTTCGATACTTTCAAAAAGCAAATCGTAGCAACCAACGGTTGTTCATTTGTTTGAAAGGTGTAAAGAAACGTTAGAGACGTTTATAAATAGAAAAGCTTGTTTTTTGTGTTTTGACGGATATTATTAGAGCATTTTTCTTTTTAAATTCTCAGCAATATATTTGCATTGTTGGGATATAAAGTTGAATGTTTGATAATATCTTTCAAAAATTTCCAAAGTCTACTGATGATTAGGGTAGTTCCTATGAAATGTCGACATATAGATAGCTGGGAAACATAGAAAAGCGAGCTTTTTATAATTTTTTACTGGAAAAAAAATATTTGCGTTAAGCTCTATAGTAAAATATTTTTAATTTTGCTAGTTTTGCAAATAAATACACAAACTTTAATATTATTTAATTTATGTTACTGGATTTTTTTTAGCTAAATTTTATATTAAAACTTTTTCTGTAGTCCGGTTCACATTAAACTGTTTTGTATGTTTCCAGAGTAATTTAATCTGTTAACGAAAATCTATATAAAATTATATTTAGTGGGCTTTTGCTTCTTTAATTTAAACTTTTTTCGATTATAAATTTAATTTGTTCAAAATAAATAATGTTTCCATAAATAAGGGGCATATAAACTATTCGTATAATAATTTATTTAAGTAGAACCATTTTCTTAAGTAGTTTATGCTCCAATTGCGCAACCCTCGTTTAATGGCATATCAAATGTTTTTGTGTCTTTGAAACCAATTTTGTTAAAGGTTTAGAAAATATAAACTGTTGGCACATGTTAAAATTCCCTTCAAAGCGGTATTTGTTTTTCCTTTAGAATTTAGTTAAGTTCATTTGTTCGGTCTTATATTTTATACTTTGAAAAATAGGAAAACCTACTCAGCCATTTCAGTCTGAGTTCATGGACATTGTAAATGGTCGAACAAACTGCCGTGAAACAAAATATATTCAATAACTCAATTTGTGGCAAATATCCCCACATAAATACACACACAAACAAACACACACATATCAGCAATCCATTCAACCAAACAACCACTGCAATCAAAATTCATAAAAAAAGGTCATCTAACCATCATCATTAACACAATCTTTATCAAGAATCTCATTCAGTTTAAAAGCCAATATTTCCAACTAAATTATTGACTACTTAAAACACAACACACTTCAACTACAAGTAAAAATTGTTCCAGAAACTATATACATAACAATTTGAAACAACAACACACGTAAATTTATCGTCTAAAACACTTTTCGAAACATAAACTCAACACTAAAAATATACGATATGCGATAATGAATAAGTATGTGTTGCATCCTTTCATATCCTGTGTACACGTTTCCTTCCGTTTACTCAATAATGGCAATATAAAAACTAAACATAAATAATGTTTAGTTTAACACACAAGCACGCATACTCATGTTAATTTACATCAAATAAATAGACAGTGTTTGAAATAGAAAAATAATTAGAAAACTTGGTGCTTTGTATTCTGTATAGAGGCTGGATTTTATATTCCTATCGGGATAGAAATTATAAACCAAAAATATATGAAGGGGCCATTATTAGTATTTAAGTACTATCAATTGCCGGGATGGCTGAGTTAGAGAACTAAACCAACAGTCTTGAAGCTTTGTAGGTTCGATTCCTGGGTAGTTCTGCTGGCTGATGTGTAAATGAATTGCATCAGCACCTGCCGTGATGGCCTAATTGGCCTGCTAACCCGCCACAGGTGGAAGCTGTCATATGAACAACATCTGTAGCCATATGAACAAATCCGCTGGTAAGCAGCTCAGGCTTTCTAATTCTTTTCCTTATATGACAGTTAGAGGATGTCTAGGTATTGTATGTTTGTAGCCCTTAAATAACTCATCCGTCTGGGCTACATTTCTGGTTTCTTATATTACAGGTATTTGTTGCAAGACAACAGCAAATCAGGGACCCCAATGACTGCTGTGATATTTAACAAGTTATATTTGTATATTTGCCTATTGAGAAACTTTACTTTGTAAAAGGTACTTTTATGGACATTATTAAAACCTACTCTTAACGATAAAGTTCTCGATAGTTAACCTGCACGTTAGTTTACGTGAACGGTAAAGTCGCCATTAAATTTTTTCCAGTTTTGCAACTGAAGTTATCATATTTTGAAAAGAATATATGGCAACTTCAAAAGTGTAAAATTCACTTTGAAATTTACCATGAGGATAAACTTGTTGTTAAGTTATCAGTAACTTTTTAGGTTAATGTTAACTTGTAATAACCAAAACAAAAAAATTACCTGTAAGATAAAATCCTAATGTTAACTATTCGTAAGTTGTAATAGAAGCCCTTAGGGTACAAAACTTTTTTGAAACGGTATCTTATTCAAACGGTGTTTTGGACTTGAAGTTTTTACGAAATTAATATTTTTTTAATATTAAATCGAGCTCTAGTTAAAGGGCTCAATAAGAGTTATTTCTAAATATTTGTATATTTGGTTCTGGCTCTGGCTGATTAAGTAAATAAATTTGTTGCATTTAAAAGGTACTTTTTCAAAGGGTACATTTTTAAAAGGTACTTTTTTAAAGGGTACATTTTTAAAAGGTATTTTTTAAAGTGTGCAATTTTAAAACACAGTTCTTTAAAAGGTACTTTTTTAACAGGTTCTTTTTTACAAAAAACTTTTTTGTAAAAGGTAGTTTTTAAAAAGGTACGTTTTCAAAAAGTACTTTTTTAAAAGGTGCGTTTTCAAAACGAACTTTTTTAAGGAATTTTTTAAAAGGAAATTTTTCAAAATCACCTTTTTAAAGAGTTTTTTAAAAGGTAGTTTTCTAAAAGGTATTTTTTAAAAGATACTTTTTTGAAAGGTACTTTTTTAAGGGCACTTTTTTAAAATATACTCTTTAAAAGGTACTCTTTTGAGGTACTTTTTGAAAAAGTACTTTTTTAAAGGGCATTTTTTTAAAAGGTAATCTTTTAAAAGGTACTTTTTTAAAAGGTACTTTTTTAAAAGTACTTTTTAAAAGGTACTATTACTACAGATACTTTTTTTAAAAGTTCCTTTTTTAAAAGGTACTTTTTTAAAAGGTACTTTTTAAAAGGTAATTTTTGAAAGCTAATTTTTTAAAAGGTACTTAAATAAAAGGTACTTTTTGAAAGGTAATTGATTAATAGGTAATTTTTTAAAAAGGTACTTTTTAAATCATCCATTCACCATAATTATCAAGAAATACTAATAATCCTTCCCCAGAATATTTCAACCAAGATGAAGGCCCATAAAAGTGACCAGCGTCGGGATCGTCTACAAAACAAAAACTAGGAGGGCGATTGTTCCAGTTTTGCCAACTGACCTTTGGAGGATTTCAGAAGTCGTAAAACAAAGTCATGTGTAATAGGTACGACAACGGGAGAAAAAGAGGACGCAAATTTCATGAAATTGCCAGCCTATACAAGCTATACCAACATCTAAATTATGCTGCGATTTGGTGGAGTTTCATTTGATACAACAAATGAGGAACGCCTTCCCATCTATACCCCAGTACGTAAAATGACCAAATCGGGGTTATAACAAGACAAGAGCTGCTTCTAGTGCGTCAGATTTGCAGGCAAAGAGGAAGTTTGGCAGCTTTGTGTTTGTTATTCAAAAGAAAGAAAATTTAAGATAAAGTAAACATGCATGTATAAAGTAATTTAATGCCATTGATACTTAAATTTAGTAAATCTGTCCTTATACAAAATACAGGCCAATGTTATAATATTCTATAACTTGGTGCTACAGATCAGGATAAATTAAATTCCAACTATTTCGTTTTATTGAACCACTGTCTTTGAGTATGTTATTGGAAATTTGCATTAATTTTTTTATGTTTTTTTAGAGAGGAATAAATTTAACACTAATGTGCACACACACTTTCACATATACATGCACAAACACACACACACACTTACACTTACCAGAAACACAGCAAATAATGGTAATGGCGCCAATTCTTCACCTGTAATTGCTGCTATCGTTCCCAAAGAAAATGTTGTTACAATAGCAAAAGCCAAAGCTGCCACCGGTGAACTTAGCACGGCAGGAAACTGTAGAGCTGTGAGTATGCTGGCCGATATTAATGCCGCCAATGCCAATAATAGTGTTTGCAATAATTGCTGTAATTGAGTACAAGAAATATACACATACATATGTATATATAAACACAAACATCAAAAATACATGATAAGGAAAAAGCTATTTTTAAAAGTAATAAGGATAGAAAAAACTAGGTGGACATCAAAGTCTACATTAAACTAATAATTTCCGCTTGAAATAGAAACTGTTGATATTTAATTTGAAAGTTGAGTGAAAAGTTAGCAAGTACGATGAAAAGCAAAATAGAAATAATCGAAGGAATCAAGTTTTAAGGTCGTTCATTTTATAAATATTGTATTAACTTTCAGCACTAACATATTAGCGATACACTCTCAGCGGTATTGTAAACGAAGTGCAATTTCAAAAAAGTATATACGACCAATATAGGGTTTTACACACAAATAATATTAATTTTAAGCAATAATATATTTTCATTAACTTTCGTTACTTTTTCTATTCAAAGTTAAATAAAAAAAAGGATATACAGCAGCTAACCAGATCCTTACACCCAAATGATGTAAAAACTGCTGTAGGTTTTAAGTGTTCACATTTTTATGTAGTTATATATATATATATATTAAAATTGGACAGAATTTTCATTTTTGGCAAAAGGATATATAAAGGGTAATCATGTCCTTTACAACATCTTATTAAAATTTACTATATTTATCAACAGCAAATTGTTAAATTATTTTTAGCTATATTATCACCATAAAGTATCTCCTTTGTATTTTTTTAAATAAAGGATATATGAGACCGTAGCTCATCCTTGATCCATTTAAATTTTAATTTAGCACACAGCTTATGTGTTATATTTTGCAAATAGTTATCAAATAAAGAATATATTGCAAACTATCATATCCTTCCAACTTAGTAAAGCAAATTTCTTAACTGTGACGATTTTACAAATAATTATAATATTAATTAATTAATATAATTAAGTATATGTTTATGATATATTCTCTACTCCCATATATCAAAAGCATGAGCTTACACCATTTCAAGTTTAGTTTAACGCTTAGCTTAAAAATTTCATTTGCACATAGTTATTGTTTTTTACTCTGTCTTTAGATTTTTTTATTTTAGCTGAGGTTTTGTTTTCCGGAGAAAGAACTTTCCAGCCACCGACATAAAGCTAACTGTACAGCCTGTTGATAAAATAAAATTATTCGAAAATATCATAAACAGAATAAAAGTATGTCCTTTCTTTGATTAAACTTGTAAACCAGAAACAAAATTACATAATCTGCAAAGTCTTATAAGTATATATGTAACTTTTCCTATGCGTCGCATTAAGCGGCAAATAAAGGCAAATTGAGATTATTTTTTGTTCATTTATATTAATTCTAAAATAAAGGACATATGGCCGACTCTTAAGTCCTTGTGATGATATGGAGGAAATTTTGAACAAAGTTTAAGGACGTAGTTTTACAAATTGTTATCATCTTTTGGCTAAATTTAAACTGCAACTAAAGTTAAAAATTTGAGTTTTCTTTTTCAACCTCAAAACGAATAACCTTAGATATAATTCCCAATTTAATCATCATCTTGTTTACAATTTGGTTCTAATCATATCTTTTTCGAGATGTGTTTTCGTTGTATGTTATGATTTTGTCTTAAATTGTAATCATATGTAGACATTTTTCGTACCTGTTCATAAATAACACCAATTATAATGGAAACCACACATGCTGCCAAAGAAATCAGCAAACCCGAACGAAACAAGGACTTACGTAAACGTTGTCGATATCTGGTGTACAGGTCATCCAAGTGAATGTTCTCCGCTGCAAAGTAACAATAAGAAAAATTGCATGAATTTCATTTATTAGAAAAAGGCAAAAGAATTTCTTTTTATGATCAAAGAAAAATCCTTAATAAAATTTCTTCATAATTTAAGTGGCATTTTGTTACAGTTTCTTTATTAATACTAAAAGAAATAGTAATCAAGTCTAAACAAAAGACAAGCAAAGAAAGGAATAGTATTACTATGGTCGGCTGAAAATATTTCTTTCATTTGCTTAAGTGGTCTGATTGAACCTCGGTGGGCTATTGATATATTTTTATCTTTGTTCTTTTTTGTAAACATTACTTGTATATAAGTATGAAGAAAAATTTTTTCATAAAGTTTTATTTCTTTATTTTATTTTTGGCTCTTAAGTTCAGGAAACATTGTTTAAGTAAATTGGATTTTGCGTTTTTATTACCAGAGGATTGAGAATTTATTAAAGTTTTCTTCTTTTTTATAAAAAAACCTGAACTTTTTACTGTGTCCAGGCAAGTTGTCGCTGTTAATGTTAAACTCGTTAAAAAAAGTTATTGAAAAAAGAAAAATTTCTTTCAGTTATTTAATAGTAGGCAAAACAAAAGCAATATTTTAGTAAAAATACAATTTTAAAAAATTTGTTAGTTAATGGTAATCTACTGCTCAAGGGTAGACGCGCTGTTAGGGTTTACTGCATTTTAATTATATTTAAAGTAAGAACTCAAAAAAAGGATGCATGGGGAAGTGTCACATCTTTGAAGCAATTTGAAACCAAATAATTATATAAGATATATGAAAGAACTTCAGAAATTGTACTGCAGGCATAATTATAATTATATCATATTTATGGTTTAAACAAAAATTTTTATTCAAAAATAAAAGTAGTGCTGGCATATCATTGTGCTGTTATCGAACAAGTTTAACTTAAAATTAACATAAATTTCAGAGTAGTAAACAATTTGGTGCTTTAACTATAATTTTAGCGATAGTCAAATTTTTCACAAAAAAGGATACGAAAGAAAAAAATGTCCTTGCACATATTACCAATTTAATTGACTATATATCTTAATGGTAAAAATATTCACTGCTTGGTTTAGCAGTTTTGAGGCAAATATTGAATGTTTTTAAAAAAGGATATATGAGAGGAAACTATATCCTTGAATTATTTCAGAAAGTTTTTTTCTTCTTAGTTAAATTACATCATTTTACAAGTTGTCTTATATTTTTCGTTTCATTTCGCTCACATTTTAATTAAAATAAATAATTTTTTGATCCTGCTGAAGAGTCTCCACCTTTATATCAATATTTATTTAGATTTTTTGGTCATCCTGAAGATTATTTAATTTTCGAAATAAAGTATAGCACGAATTTTAAATCGTATTTTAAAGCGAAATAACCAATATTACAAATAGTTACTAAGCGAAATTATGTTTTTGTCATAATTGAAATTTTATTTTTCAACTACGCGTTTAAGGAGCAATCAGCTGAAACTTTATAAAGGACTTAATAAAATATTACAAAGAGAAATTTAATTTAAATCGTATTAAATTGAAATTTTTAAAAGGTTCTGAAGAAAAGCCGTAGCCTTTTACTGGCTTAGAAATATTTTTTTTTTCGTATATCTTTTTTATTTTATTTTACCTACAATTTAAGGAACTGCTGTTTGAAATACAAAGGGGTCACTCTTTAATAGTTTTAAAGACATACCTTTCTTGACATACCTGTTTGCGAAACTGTGGCTTTGTGTTCTAAAAAAACATTTCATATTATGTGAAATATCTCTTTTCCTTTATATTGCTTCTTTGAGTATAAGAATTTGGCCTTAAAATATATATGCATTTATTTTATTTTGCACCAGAACTCAGGGGATGACCTCTTCTTATGAAGTGGAACTAAGATAATAGCTTGTGATGAGGAGGAAACAGGAAGTAGTATTTATGGACATTTGACTTGAACAATAACAACATGGACAGACCAAAAACTAAGGTTATCATATCATTTAGAATGGTGGAATTAATTTAGTTAATACGGACACTCAGACTAACAAAATTTAGTACAATAATCGAAACAACAATTTGGTAAATTATCGCTTTAAACTGTTTACATTTGAGATGATGTAGATAAATAAGAATCAGTCATATATCATTTATTTGAAAAATAAGGTTATATCCTAATAATGTGCCATAATTTATTTTACTATTTGCATAAATAATCTATAAAGCTGTTTGGTTAATAATAATAATTTTGTCATCACAACGATGTGGTATCTTATCAAATATCTTTTTTAAATTAATTTTAGTTATTTAATAATGCAAAAAAAATTATTACTATTCGTGTTATCTAATTTTATACCATTTGTATATAATATTTTTTCGGTCAGCACAAGAACAAATTTTTGTTTCATATATCCTGAATTATGCATAAAGATTTTGTTGTTTAGAATGAAAGCAAAATAAATATATTATATAAAAAAAAAATATTGATATTGAATTTACAGTTGATTGTAAATCCTAAAAAATAGTTATATTTGAAATTCAGTCAAATAGTTATATTTGAAATTCAGTTATATTTGAAATTCGTATGTATTAGCCAAATTACAGTATTGAGTTCTGTGACATATTTTCTCAAAACAGATGCAATAAATCGTAAAGTGTTTAATATTATTATTTAACAGTTAACGAAGCAGTTTTTGCAGCAGCTTTGTTTTTCTTTCAAATCAAATCAGCCCATAAAAAAATATGTGTGCGGTCATAGAGAAGCCTTTATTACAACCTCGTAAAATACATATACATTAACAGCAGAGCGCAACCACCAGTCTTGAAATCACACATTATTAGGTTTTTGATTGTAATAAGAAATGACAGATAAGGATGAAATACACTTCATTAATTAAACAATGTAATATGGTTTTGTAACTATTTTGGGCAATTTCGTATATATTTTATTCTTTTACATTTTCAGTATTAAGTCCTAGTACACCATATGCTCATTTATAGTCAATCATAAAACTCCATTATTAAAAGAGAAATTTCATTATCTTCTCCTTCCTCATCGATGGTGACAAAATTACATCATACTTATTATAATTCCAGCATCCTATAGATGAGATCGAATTAATAAAAAAAAAATGTATCGGTTTTTTCCTTTTTCAATAAAACGCGTGCGAGAATTTTTGTAGCTTAAGTATGTGTTTCTAGAGTAATATGTCAACATTTGGTTTCAATATATTTCATTTTGTATAATGCTTTTAGCACTTAAGAGTTCAAAATGAACATAAAATATAATAACAACATATTGCACTATTTAGGGCTCTTTTTTTATATCTAACACAAAAAAAGCAAAATAATAGAATGAAACCTTAAACCTGTTGCTTGTTGACTTTTTTATGACACTAGCACAATACACCAGCAATCAGCAGGATGAACAAAAAGAAGAAGTCGTCTTTAAAACCCAACACAATATGAGCCTTAACAAATAATTTTTTTTTACATTATGACCTCGTATTTAAGAGCTGTTTATATGCCAGACTGAAATGAAATAAATAAGTTTCAATTTTTATTCTTCTCCCTCAGCCTGCTACACTCTTATTGAACAATAGCAAATAACGATGATTTTGTCGGCAAACAATAAAAAGGACATTTAACATGCCGTAAGAGTATCTATAAAAAATTAGAGCATATTGGTTATATGGGAATAGAAGGACGACAACAAGATGTTGTTACTTTAATAACGAAATTAAAGAAATGAAAAATAAAATAAAACGGAAAAAGTATTAGGAGGTTATGCATGCTTTAAAATGTGTTATAAATAATAAAGTGTTAAAAATAATAATACTCGTACAGTATAACTTCGTTATTTCAGACAGTTTTTATTTCTTTTATAGCTTTTATACAAAAATTTCAACTGCAAATAGTTTTGTTTTGTTTCTGAAGTATTGTTATCGTCAGTTTTGCAATGTATTTAACATTTGTGGAAAGAAAATAAGTGTTTAATTGGCATCATAATGGTACATTACATCAGTAACCATTCAATAAAAAGTTAAACTTGTATCTACAGTAATTTATGGATGAGATGTTGAAAGCAAATGAAATGGATATGGAATAAATTTCTTTTAATTTTCGGGGATCCTTCCGCAGTCCAATATTTTATTGAAGGTCTCCATGCAAAAATTATGGAAATGAAAACAAGATTTTACCAAGTCTGTGAAGCTACAGTACTTTTTTGAAGGAAGCTACCAGTTATAAAAAAAAAACTTACAAGTCAGAGAGATATTGTGTACAAAAAATATCATGAAGCTAAACTTCGTCAAATAAAAATTTCTAAATATTTGTGCAGCATGTAAAGAAAGCATTTTATAAAAATTTTGTATGCTAATTTGAATGCACAAATTTGATTTTAAAATCTTATCTTACAAATATTTACAAGATATTTTATATTTTTAGCAATTTTTCATGTCTCGGACATTTTGATATTTTGAGTTTTTAATTGTCCGGATTATCGAGTTTATACAACATACAATAATAAGAACTTCATTGTATAAGTAATATCTATGTATATATATGAAAGCAGTCAAATATCACTCATACGCAACATAACATGATATGTACTTTTGAAATAAGTGTTAGTTAACAGGTTAACGTATGAGCTGTATTAGTAGATACCAAAATACAATGTATTGCTAATACGCAACATGATGTCATAAATAATTTTTTGCAACAAATGCCAGACAGGACGAGTTCAAACTGGCGCGAAAAATGGCTTAAAAGTCGCATAAAAAGTATAATAAATTATACAAAAATTGGCACAATGTGAAAAAGACCAATAAAGTTTTATAATACTTTATTATGGGTTCTTTAATGATATAATATGTTGCTTTAAGTTGATATATATAAATAGTTTGCTATTATTGCATAAATGGTAAACACTTGGTTGACACGTAAGTCGTATCAAGAACAAATTTGAATGCCAAAAGTTCAGTTGGAGAGGAGTTTTCTATATATTCCTCCCTTTCATTATCACATAATTCTCATTTGCGTATGAGTAAGAATTTGACACGGGCTACGAACAAGCAAACTTACAGTGAAGCTTAATGAAACTTAAGTGAAGCTAATATAAGCGTGCCGATAAACGCATAGTCCTCGATTCAATGCCAGTGGATTGGAGAGAAGTTTTCTATATATCCCTCAATTTCATTATCACATAATTATTATTTCTTATATTAGTTAATGTTAAAAAACAGTTAAAAACTTTTCTTAATCTTCTTGAAAAATGTTTTTCTGGCATCTTTAATATTTTCCTTAACACCGTTAAGCTTCCGTTTATAGAAGGTCACTTTGTTAATAGTGAGATTTTCAATGCATCTGCTTCATAATTTAGAGAGTACACTTTCTTTCTCGCTTGATATGCATATGAACGCCAGCGTGTTTCGCTCGGCAATTAATTAAACGATGCTTTGCATATGAGTATATGCTATTATATCTCCATCTAAATGATCACTCATTTGACACGGTCTACAAACATGCATATTGTCTTCGAACGCCAGTGGATTTAAATTATTCTTTTCATTATACGTTTTACAAAATATTTGTTAAAATTTCAGTTGAATCAGCCAACATTTTGCTAAAACAGCAGTAGCGCATCCCAAGGCAAGCAAGATATACAAATATGAAAATTAATATATATCTATAAAGAATGTAAGTTAAAAAAAACATTCGTTTATTTGACAAATTTTTGTTAATAAAATTGTCCTTGCAGATAAAACTATGAGCTAAAACTCAACTAATTTATTTGATTAAGGGACATTATTACGATTTAAACTTTTAAATTTATTATTACAACATGTAAAATTAAATTTATCTTTTTGAAAGTATGGCAACAAACACAGACTACAACTTCATAAACACCAGATTACAACTTCATATATAAAACCTCCTGTTAAAATTTACAGGTAGGATTATCTTCCCGGTGCCTTATCGCTTACTTTTGGGTTAAAAGAAAATTGTAATAATGAAATGTGACTTATTTGGCTGATAAAATCCTACCTTAAACTAACGCCAAGTTATAATAACGGGCCTAAACCTGAATAATATTTTTCCATTTAACTAAAGTATAAAGTGTTATCGGATTAACATGTATAGAAATAAAGAAAATTCTTTAAATATTAGTTAAATGGAATTAAAATATGTGAAAATATGTTTTTTTAATATTTAGATACATTTTTTCTCGTGCGCATATTGGTTGATCAGAAATTAGTACTTTCAGTAGCGTAAAAGAAAAAACCGTCCTTTAAAAATAACTTCCAGGTAGTAAAAATACGTATTATGGTAAAGTGTAATAAAAATGGCTTTTTACGAATCATATTAAATGAAAAAATGGCAAAAATGGGCATAAATTATTTTGGAATATATATTGCTTTACGCAACATATATGGCTTAGACGCAATAGCATACCACATCTAACATAATTTTTTACCGCGCTTGTCAACAGGCACTTCATCGTAAGAGTAATATTTATATGTTAAGAATATATAAAATATTAAGTATACGCCCCTAAAGTAAAATTAAACATATTCTATTTTGAAATTAAATTAATGCATGAAAAGTATTTTATTATTCAATATAAACAACTAAGACAACACACAAAACTCTTGCATAATATTGTAATAAACTCAATTTTATGATCACCATAATATATTTCCCTTAACAAATATTTCTGTTTCATATGCTTTGCTTTTAGTGGGAATATTCTTTGAACACGTATGGAAGCAAATAAATGTATTACATGTTTTACAACACTTTCGGGGCTAAATGATTCCTTGCTTAAAAGATAATAGTATATGTGGTGCTCTGCAAATCATTTCATGATTGTATTAATTTTAATAATTTATGTTATATTACTTACTTCATTATATTATTTATTCAATATATATTATTTACTTCATTAGGTGAAGTATTATTAACATTTTTGTTTAATTCCCATATTATTTTTTAAAAGTAGAATATAGAAAGAACTACATAAATGTTTGAATATAATTTTAACTGTTTCCAATTTTAATAATGATAAGATTAGGACCTATGAAATGTTGATATATAGACAGCTAGAAAACATAAAATATAGCTTTTTATATTTTTTGAAAAAGATTTTCTTTCAAAAGAAAAAATTAATTTGATAATGTTCTTAGAAACCACTCAAAAAACAATTTATAAAAATATATAAAATAAAAATAAAAATTGTACTTATTAAAATACAATTTTTTATAATTTTTTAAATAAACATTTCCTGAAGAAGTTTATCCAAGTAAAATTTAAAAATAAAAATACTCAAATCAATAGACCGCAATCTTAGAGATTTTTTTTGTGGAAAATTGCAAATTTTGTGTATTTGCCTGCGTGTGCTTAATATTGATTTCAAATTGAGCTGAAATATCTCTCATGTGTTTAACATTTAGTTCGGTGATGGGGAAGTTCTTACGATAGTACCTTTTTGTACTATTTCGTGGAACTTCCCAAGACATCTGATACTAGAGATATTTTGCCAATTTTAATATTAACATAATGTAATATTTCAAAATCTCCCCGCCCCCTCTCCCTTTATGTTTTGTTCTTTTTGTACTTTATGCACAAAATATACATATCGCTCCATTATTGCAACATAGTCATAACAAAAAAAAACTTATTTCGAGAAAAACATATATCAAATTTTGAGTTTCCTTACAAGTCTTAGAAATTTTTTTACAAAATATCTCCTAAAGGAAACAATTTAAAAGTACTTTAAATCAATTTTTGCCACAATATAAAAGGTAATACTGTTAAGAATATTGCATTGTTATCTCGAAAAGCTAGTTTTTTGAGATATGACTATGTTGCAATAAAGGAGCGATATATACACACACTGAACTATAAATTTACCAAAATACTGCCAAATGGGGTGTAAAGTTGAAAAAATTTAGATTGTTTACATTTTGCGGAATATTTACTGAAGTTTACTGGAATTGATAGCATTTTTTCAATTTTTGTCATCCCATTACACTAAATTAGTATATTTTAAAAATAAAAATAAAAATTATGATACATTCATGTACATACATAGTAAAAAAAACCTCCTTTTATACAGAAACAATTTGTCAAAATAAATTGAATCATAAGAAAAATTCTACCTATAAAACACAAATTTCTTTAAGAAAGGTTTCTTTTAAAAATAAACAGTTTAAATCAAGCAATTTTAATTTAAAACAAAATAAAATGACAAACAATCAATAAAAAAAAGAAGGAAAAACAAGAGACTAACGTCATGACATTGTACACTGTGTTTTTCTAAGGAAACAGACAAGTGTTACACTTATTTGTTTATTGAAATAAATATGTAGCTAAAAATGTGTGTGTCTGTACACAATAGTGTATGATTATATATCTGGTGCCTGCCGTCAAGTCAATTCATTTTTATTTCTCTATGTCTCAAGTAAACAAATCTCACCAATACATTATTACAAAATGTATTCAAATGTTTTTTTAGTATGTGTGTGTGTGTGTGCATGAGCATTTTGCTGTTTTTCAATTTGTTTTATCAGTTTGTTGCCACATAAAACTCTTGGGTGATTTTTATAAAATTCTGTTCCTATTATTTTGTTTTTGTCAATAATGTAAATCTGCTAGCTTCGCAGGATGAAGAAAAATGTCTTAAATTAATACAAAATAGAGCTTTTTTCTATTCAAAAGTTTATAGTATACTTTTTTAATAGTGAGGATTTGTTTAGCACTGACACTATATATATATATATATATATATATATATATATATATATATATATATATATATATATATATATATATATATATATATATATATATATATATATATATATATATATATATATATATATATATATATATATATATATATATATATATATATATATATATATATATATATTCATTTGTCATACATATATTTCTTTTGATTAGGTACAAAACTATACCAAATTTAAATTTATTAGCGATAAAAAATTTATAAATGTTCTAATTTTTCTAAACAAAAAATCGTTAAACAATCCTAAGCTTTATTCCCAAGCTTCATTGTCTTATGCTATAAATTTTATAAAGACAACTTTTCCGCATATGCCAGACTTCCATTTATCTTGTAGCTCAGCAGATATAAAATATTTGCTGCAATTTTTGTTGCCTACAAGTCAAGCCCCTTTTAACCATTTTGTTGATATTTAAATAATTCGCTTCCTATGTTCTTTCACAGGCTCAAATTTATAGTCATTTACTGCTACAGCCAATTTTACTTCAATTATTTTTTTATTAAAAACTGCTAAAGGCTAAATCAGTGATGGGAAACACAGTTTGCATTTCAATACCGAAAAAATATTTTTCAGATTTAGAATAGAAAAAAAAATGTTTTTGTTTTTATTTAAATTTTATGAACAAAAATTGTAAAAATAAAATTCATTCAGTCATTATAATTCTGTATTCGATAGATGACAAAATTTTTTTTCGATTGCTATAATAATGCAACGTGAGGCATTATGAAAAAGACGTTTCGTGTGGAGTTCTTTTATTCAAAGAAAGCGGCTGCTAAAAGTCATCGATTGTTGGTAGAATCTTACGGTTACATTTATTTCAAGTTTACACCCAATTTGTCATTATTCACGTAAATTTTTGGTTCAGTATACATATACATATGTTTATGAATAATTTGTGAATAAAGTACAAAGGCAACAAACCGAGAATGGGAGAAACATTTTGAAACATTACATTAATATTAAAATGGGAATATCTATTATAGAACCAGATGTGTTGGGGAGTACCATAGAATAGTACAAAAAAGGCAGATTGGACCGACTTCCCCATCACTGCACTAAATGTGCCTTGTTATTTAAAAAAAAATAATGTAGACGCACAGACGTATTTAGAGATATTTAGCCCAAATTGAAATTCATATGAATCACATGCATGAGTATACACAAAATTTCTTATTTCCCACAGAAAAACTCACCAAGCTTGTGGTCCATTGATATAATTTTTTTTTTACTTTTATTTTTCAATCAATATCTGGTTGTCCTCTGAAAACTTCTTCAGGAATTTTTTTTTAAATGTTTATCAAAGAATTTCTTATGAAATTAACACTAAATATTAATTAAAAACAACAATAAAAAAACTTTGTAAAGAAAACTGTACAAGGCAGCTTTAAACAGGTAGTAGTAGAATTACAATAAATAAAACACCAAAAAACATCACATGTATTTTGTTAGTAGAATTTTCGAAAATTTTTCAAAATTTTGTTTGAAAAAGCAAGGAAGTCTATTTGTTTTTTTTTCAGAATTATGTATCTTATATAAACAAAATTTTGACAAATTTACTTAAAGGAAACGAAAGACAGCTGTGCTTATACACTACCCTTGAAACTGTATAAAAAGATCGAAACAACTACAATCAAAACAACAAACTTCTGTTGTGATGTTTTCAAAAGCTGAGTTTTTATATATATTTGGTATACTGGCCTTCTAAGCATTTGTAATCTTTTTTTAAGGCGTATATTATTGTTAGTTTTTTTACCTTTATAAAGTATAAGTATTGAGCCTGTAGTCGCTTATTACATTAAAAAATAATTTTTTCCATATTTCAACACCCCTTTGTATGTCTACTTCAGGAAATTTTTTGATATTATTCCACAAATGCCCTGAAGAAGAAATATCGAAACACAAGTAATTACTTTCTATTGAAAAACAATTATATATTTTTTTGTATATAAAAATGTACAACAATAAGATTTAAAAAAATCAATTTTCATAATTCATATTTTTCTTTCCAAATATCAGAATTTTATCAGCGCATTTCTTTATTACATTTCACTCTGCACGAAATTACCATAAGCAATTATAACGATATGAAACCTAAGACGTGTGAGAAATATATTCAATAATTTGTGGCACTTCAGCATTAATCATACGTTTCAAAAATAATATTAATTGTTATACGAAAAGACTGTAAAAAAAGTTTTTATTTCATTGAATATATGATTTAAATTTATTTTGTTTGCCATTTACATATAAAAACAACACATTTTCAGGCCATTTTTGTACAAGCATGTATATAGAAAGTCAAGTGCACACCCCTTTCTTCAAGTCTCTTGACAATTTCTCATTGACATGTCCTTATTTTGCCTTACCTAATATTTTACAAGAATATTTACATAAATATACATACATATATAAAGCTTCTTTGTTCACATGTTTTGCTATTTTTTTACTTTTATTTTATTTTTTTTTTTTTTTTGTTTTGTGTCTACTTCAATTCCATATTTACATTTTAATGTTAAATTATGTTGATTATTGTTTTCAAAAGAATATTTTCAGTAAAATTTCATAAAGATTTCTTTTATTTATATTTTAACTAATACCTTCATCCACTACATATTGCATATGTCATAACGGCATAAAAATCTTGTTTTTGTTCTTCGAATAAAAAAGCCACAAAGTAATAAGACTGTAATTTTTGATTTGCAATAACTAGACAGTAAACATAACAGCTGATGCAATTTTAAAATAGCATGCTATAATACAACTGCACGCCTACAGCCTTCATATTTTACTCATACTATTATTTTAAGATTTATGACTCTATCATCATCCAGGGAACACCATAACTATAAATATTTGTTTAATTATTTGTTCGTTTGTTTGTGTGCCAATCACCGCTAAACCCTTTTACCGATCATATTTCTCTTAGGACATGTAAAGAAAAATCGTTTCAAAACTGAATTGTATGGAACATAAAAAAGCTGAAAGTCTATATACGCATTTTGCGTTTTCTAAACGTCCAAAAAGTAAAACGAACGTAAAAATATTGTGATAAATTTGTATAAATTCGATCCCACTGTGCAGCTGTAATGAACGTAAATATATTGTTATAAATTTGTATCATTTTGAACCCATTGTGCACATTTTTATCTGCTTGTCATAAATTTATATGCACATCTACACAAACAATACAAAACTCAAAACATAATGCACAATCAAACAGACATGACTTCAACAATGCAAAATTCCACAAATGATTTTATTGTTGTTGTTGAGTTCTTGGTATTGCGTTTTTTATTGTGCATTGTTAATGTGTTAGTATTGTTTAGCAAGCATGTGTGTGAATGTGTATATGGTTAAAAGTTATATTTGTAAATTTTATTCTGAAACTAACTAGAATATTCATGATGATTGTGGAACGTAATAAAAAAGTATAAATAGCCAGTAGATAGTTAAGTTTTAAACTTTATGCAAGACAGTCATAAGTCAGAAAAGTAAGCAAGTGGTGTTAAGTGTATATAAAGTTGTGAATTATTTAAGTAACGAACAAGTATTAGTGTCATTATTTCATTATTTCATTATTATAAAGGTATGAATAAGTTAAAAGCATCAAAAGCATAGATGCGTTACTGTAAATGGTATTGGATATCGCGAGATAATCGGCCTTTCTGTGGCCAGTATGTGATGATATCGCTACTTTATTGCAACATAGTCATAACTAAAAAAGCTTGTTTCGAGCAAAATACGTATCAAATTTGTAGTTTCCATATAAGTCTTAGATTTTTTTAATATCTCCTTTAGGAGATATTTAAAAAAAGTAAAATAAAGGAAACACTTTAAAATTAAAATAAAAAATAAATATTTGACACAATATAAAAGGTAGTACTGTTAACAATTCCGCATAGTTAACACGAAAAGCTTTTTTTTTAGATATGACTATGTTGCAATAAAGAAGCGATATGTCATACAGGTAATGAAAGAATATCTATTTTGCAGGAGATTTGATTTTTCAAAACTTCAGTCATTTCTCTAAGACTAAAACAAGACCTTGCAAATTTTGTGAAATCAATTTATGGTTTTTATGGCATTTTGATTTAAACACATGTTTTCATAAAATAACGTTTTAACAATCTCAATGCGCTACTCAGTTGTGTGCACCTCTCCCTGGTTGAATTTGTCAAACACTGAAACAAAGAAATATCAAATTAAGTTGGGCAAAAAGCTTGACGTCAAGGGGTGATTCACAATTAACATTAGCGGAAATCACACTTCGCTGCAAACTACCCTTAAACATCTTGCAGTTATTGCAAACGTAGCATACGTGCTATAGTCTGCATGACTACAATATTAAAATATATGAGACCGATATTTGCTACACTTGAACAAATATGCATAACCGAAAACCATTGCAGATTCGTATTTCCAAATGTTCTCAATACTAAAACTGTGTTTGTCGATTATTTTTACAATCAAAACATGTGAACGCTTGCGTTTCCAGTCGATTTACACAAAACATTTGCAAAAATCTGTTTGTTATATAACTACGTAGGTATGTTCTAGGACCACGTCATCCAAATTCCAAAAGCCTCAACGGTATGGCGCATTAAAGATTATATCGTCAATAGTATCTATCATGCAAAATATTCTCCGCCACTTCACTTTAACTTGAAACTGTGCGAACAGAATATTAGTCTCTGGTGCAGGAATACTTATATGTAAGTTACCTTTGTGTCGAAAATCTATACAAATTCATTTTCATCACCAAGACTTTAAATCAAAAAATTTATGATTTCGCTTTTTTTCTGTTTTTTTTTTTTTTTTGTTTTTTATTGGCAGTACACTCAGTTTGATAAAATCTTATAACAAAATAATGATATAAATAATGAAATTTTTGCAATTTTCTAAGCTTCCTTCTCAATTTGCAATCCAAAAAAAATTAATTTTGTTTTCATTACTCTAAAATCAGCTGCTATAACTAATCTGCTAAACTCTTCTAAAAGATTCTCACGCTTAGCAGCAAAAAATCATGCTATGTCTGCTAAGATTGCAGATGTGCAATGAAGAGTGATTTCCGCTATTGTGCATTAAATTTGCACCACCCTTTACATGACGTGGTTTATAACAGAAATATCGTATTTCAAGTTACCGCGCGAGGGAAAGAAAAAGTTACGGAGCTATGAAACATGCCTCGTAATAAATATTTATTTTTAGCGGCAAATATACGCGGCCGAAGTTTCGCTGTTCGCCTTAGTTGTGTTTTTGGTACAACACATTTAAAGCTATTAATATTAAATTTTTATAAGAAAAATATAGCATAGACTTCCGGCAAAAACGGGTAAAAAAGCTGGTATTAAATAAAGTTACTGTTGCTTTTCTTTTTTGCTTTTCTTTTCATTTTTTTTTCATATTTTTATTTTATGTTTATTTGTGTTACAAATTCAAGGAAGTACTTTAGTTATTGGGGGTAATTTTTTCAACTGATGATTCAAGTGGTTGTTGTTTTGTTGGGTTTTGGCCAAGGTTTTTCCTTCTTCTACTTTGTATATTTGCATAAAAAAAAAAGTATAGGAGCAGGAGATATACACATAGTCAAAGCAATTATTGTTAATAATAAAATCTAAGAATCTTTATTATGAAATTAAAAACGTTATTATATCCAGAAAAACAAAAAGCAAGAAAAGGAGAATTTTTCATAAAAAGGAAAAATTCAGTATTTTTAAGATTTTTTCAAATAAAATAACAAAATTTGCCAGCACTGGAGCTTTAATTTGGCATGAAAAAAAACCACAACCTTTAAAATTTAAATATTTTAGAAAACCTCCTAAATGTGAAAACAGTGAAATACTGCTAAAGTAAGCCCTTGAGAAACGTCAAATAAAAAAAGGGTAAATAAAGATAAACAAAATTCATGGCTGCAGTCAATAACAAGTTGTTGTAAAGTAGTTTTAATGCATTCAAAAACGACTACACAAAAAATTACTACACAAAAAAATTTATAAAACTCTATATTTCCCTAAAAGTTATATAATTTAAGAGGGTATTTGAAAATTTTTCGAGTAGCACAGTCTATTATTTCTTCAAAGTACGCAAGTATACACTTGTTTATTTATTCATTTACACAATTTAAATTAAAGTTGAAAAAAAATATTGCTTTAAAAATATATAGAAAAATATTGTTTTCCAAAGGAATAAAAAATTTAACAACAAATTTAAAAAACAAACGAATAGACCTCTTAGCTTAACACATTTAATGTTCTGCTAAAAAATATCTTCAAATTTATTCCTAAATTTCAGAAATTTAAGATATTTTTAAGTTACTAATTTGCGCAAATTTGTGCAAGTTTCGAGTTAAGTTTCCACTTGTTCTTAATTTGCATTTCGAGGAATTTTTAAAACAGAAATTTACACAATCAAAATATTATAAACAGCTTGTTTTCTATGTTTCCTAGATGTCCATATGTCGACATTTCGTAGGAGCTACTATAATCATCAGTAGACTTTGGAATTTTTTGAGACATATTCTCAAACATTCAACTTTATACACCAACAATCTAAATAAATAGTTGAGAGTTTAAAATAATGTTTTTTTATAATTAAAACATGTTTCTTTTTAAATTCTCAACAATTTATTTAGATTGTTGGGATATAAAGTTGAAAGTTTGAGAATATCTTGCAGAATTTTTGAGAATATCTTGCAGAAGGCTACTGATGACTAGAGTGACTGCTATGAAATGTCAACATATAAACAGCTGGGAAACATAAAAAACAAACTGTTCATAATTTTTGATTGGTACAAAAATTCACAAAAATTTTCGCAAATAAAAAATCTTGAGAGCTTTTAAATTAGATTCTTGATTTTTGTACATTTGTTCAAGTTTCTTCTTTTTTAGGAAGGACTTCTTCGTCGTACAATATTTGTTGTGATCAATAACTTTCAATTGAAGAAAGGCCAGAAAAATAATCAAACCATTTTTAGCTGGGGGACAACTAGCTGCTTCGTAGCTGCTGCCCTACTCATCAGCGAACATTTTCGGATTTGAGCTCGGGTCATTACGCATCATGAATGGCTGCCTTAACCGAGCCATTGAATTATTATTTGTTTATATTCATCTCATATTGAAACACGTATGTATTTTTTTAATTGCTTGCATTGTTTGTACAGTGTTTACTGTGTCTGAACGATTTCATTTGAGCAAATTTGTGCAAATTTCAAGCTACCTACTTATAAAAAAATAAATTGGAGAACTTTAACTTGTGTTCCCTTATTTTTCATTTGAATTCCAAGGAAATTTTGAAACAAAAATTTCAAAAATTTTCGCAAAAAAAGTTTTGAGAGGTTTTATGCAAATTGGCACAAATTAGGATATTTAGGATATACCAGTTTGCACAAAATAATTGTACTTTGTACAAAATTGTATAAATGTCAAGTTACTTATAGGAAATATTAAAATTTTTAAACTAAAATTTACACAAATTTGCTCAAATAAAAAAATATTAGCTAAAATTGGAATAATTTAGCAAATATTAGAGACACAAATTTGCTCAAAATAATTGTATTTTGCACCAAGACTGTACCAATTTAAACTTGCTTATGTTGTAATTTTTACAAATATATTAATTCCAAGGAAAAGTTTTAACAAAAGTTTACACAAACTTGCACAAATAAAAAATGTTGGGAGCATTTGTTAAAATTGCTATAATTTAGCATATTTGAAAGATGCAAATTTGCGCAAAATAATTGTATTTTTTCACAAAACTCTGCAAGTTTAAACTTTCTTATATCGTCATTTGCACAAATATATTAATTTTAAGGACATTTTTGAACAAATGTTTACACAAACAAAAGGGTGCATTTGTTTTAAAAAAATGCACAATTATATATTATTTCAAAGATACCAATTCACGCAAAATAATGTGTTTTTGCATGAAACTATGTAATTTTTAGCTTGGTTACATTTTCATTTGCAGAAATTTAACAAAAACAAATAATTTCTTAAACCAAACTATTTAAGTCACATTACTTTCCATATTTACAGGAAAATACGTGCATTTTGTGTTTTATAAGCTGAAAAAAATTAAAAAATTATGAACAGAACTCAACACCAAGCCGAAACATGGTACCAGGATTGATTGTAACCATCACGAAAAGAATCAGTAAAAATAATTAAGGACATTTAAGAAAACTCTAGAAATTTGGGCAAACTCTATTATTTTTGTTTATTCATACTTTGGAAACGCAAGCTTAAATAACATTTCTAGAACCACAGTCAGAAATAATGACTCAATTGCCGCAAGTTTCCTAAGACTATTTCAAGGCACCTTTATCAGGGTAGTGGTAGAGCATACGAGTTGCTATCTTTCATTTCCTTTGCCTAAATTTGTCAAAAGCTCATAGACTTCCTCGCTTTTTCAAACAAAAGTAAAACAAAAGTTTTGGTAAATTCTACCAACAAAATATATGTTAATGTTTTTTGGTGTTGTATTTATTGTAATTCTGTAAGCTATAAATTTCAAATTTTCAAAATTTCTCGACTTTGGAAAGACCTCCTTTATAAAAATATTCTAAAGTGTCTAGGCAAGTGCCATTATAAGTTCGTGCATTTAATTAGCATTGTAAAATGGTTCAATACTTGTTATTTTCATACTAAAAAACCCCAATTACCCCGATTTTGTTAACCCATTTCACTCACTTCAAATGGTTTTTATCCACACGAATTCTTGATAGGCAAACTGATGAAAGTGGTTGATAGTGGACATATTTTCCATGAGTGAGCGGGAGAGATAGAGATCCAGTTTGGCCAACGTTAACAAAAGTAATTATTAAATTAATACTATCCCCCCGTTTCGCCTTGACTGTGAGTTCTAGGACACCCTGTATATAAATAAAAAAAATATTGAGAGTTTAACGCCCACTGTAGAAGTAAAAAATTGTTTCACATGTTTTTATTTCTCTAATTTAACAAATTGTGGATGAGTTCATTTATTCTCCTTGGCATTGCAAAGTCAAGTTTTTTTTTTTTTTGCTCTGCTTATTTAACAACATTTAGCTCTGATACGAGTATCATTTGTAAAACTGTCAGGTTATTTTCCTTAAGTAAACAAATTTGTATATATCCATATTGAAAAATGTTTATGAAGTTGTGTTCAAGCCATAAACACAAAAATATAACAAATTGTAACACGCAAACTAGAGAATTCCTTTTGTCATGCCGTTAAATATTCTAAGGGAGCAGCCTTTAAAAATGTTAGTCCTTGTAATAAGTGATGGGAGAGCAGGGGTTAGAGCATACGTGATTATTTTCTTATTTGTCTAGTCAAGAAAAATATTGTATATATTGTATAATTTTTTATTTTCCTGCTTTTGCAATTTCAAGTCAACATTTATTTAGCCTTCCCCCACAAAAGTGAAAAGGTACATGTTCATAAGTTTCCCTTGTCTATTGTGATGTCATTTTATGTGATTTCATTCTGGGAATGAAAATAATTCAATCCATTAAAGAAAATGAGATGTGAATCTTAGTTTACCTTTTGAAAGAAGCTGATGGCATAAACCATTTGGAATTGACAGATTATCAGGTGACTTTTTAGGCCCCCAAACTTTGACACATTTAATAAACATTTACAGTCTTCGTGCTAGCAATAAGAATCAAATAAATGTTCATTTACCAGGCAAGAAAAGTAAACATCTATCTATTAAACTAATAAATAAAACTCAGGCAAATTTAGACAAAAAAAAAAGTGCTAGTAAGCCAGCATGACTGTAGTTCACACCACCAGTGTTTGTTTTAAGAAAATAATAAATTATTTAACAACATACTACGAAACAAGGTCAAAATCAAAAGCTTAGTTATTGACACGAGTAGTTTGTTAGTTATTGATAGTTATTTATCTTACATTTATCAGGAAGCACAAAACACCATACACTTAGACAAACAGTCAGAGTAGGAGAAAGCTCATTAAAATGATTTAATCGGGGTGCTCAATACTTATTTGAAGCACAGAACAACATACGTACACTCAGACAAATACCCAGAGTAGGAGAAAACTCTTCAAAATTTTAGCCTGAAAAACTAATTTTTTATTTAAGAAATATTTTTGCTGATTCAACAAAACTTTTTTTTTCAATATAATATAGCATCATATTTCTGGTCTCATTAAATTTCTGAATGTTATTCTAAAAGAAAATTTAATTCATCCATAAAGTAGTAGATACAGTGTTGCCGGTTTAGTGAGAAAATTGAAGTTGCCATATTACTTTCTTTTTGGGATTCACAAAGTTAATTTTGGGAATTCCCAAAAAATTCGGAGCGGTCATATTGCTTCTGGGGAAGTGGGAGGGAATTTGTAAGATTAAAGTTATAATTTTGCACAAATTCTAGTTTAATAGATGCAAACTTGTTTAAACAATTTTTCTCCAAACAACTGTAGATTACAAATTTGCGAAAGGTTTTGCAAAAATTTTGTTAAAGACAGTTTAGTTATAATATTGCACAAATTCTAGTTTAATAGTTGCAAACTTGTTTAAATAATTTTTCTCCAAAAATTTGTGCAATCATAAGTTTCCGCAATATGTTCAGAAAAATTTGCAGAAATTTTGTTTAATGGCATTTTTTTTCTCGCTAATTTGCACATATTTGACAGAAAATTTTGTTTAAACAAATTTACTCACTCTCAAAACTTGTTTGTAAAAAATATTAAAAAAAGCACAAATTTGTGCAATATTTTCCATTGAATTCTAACCAAATAATATGATATTTTTGTCGCTAATTTGCACAAATTCGACAGATAAAATTGTTTAAAGCAAATTTACTCACTCTCAAACCTTGTTTGTAAAAAAGATTAAAAGAGGCACAAATTTGTGTAAAAATTCTATAGAATTCTAACCAAATAATATGGAATTGTTAGTTCCAAAATTTTCTATCCAGCAAATTTTCTATTAGCAGCAAACTTAAGCAGCAATTTCTATTACAAAATTATAATTACTTTTTTTATATAAAAACTTATGAGAACAAATTAGCACAAAAATTTTATAAATTGAATTATAGATAGAAAATTTGCGCAATGTTATCCATATAAAATATTGTGAACACTAGAGACTTTTTTTGGAATCAGATTTGCTTAAACTGTCTGCAAAACATTTGCGGAAACATTGGCATACATAATCGTTTGGACCCAAATTCATTCAAAGTTTCCTATAGAAAATTTTTTGATTGCAAGTTTGCACAAATTTTTGTATAAAAAATTTACAAGTCACAAATTTTGTATAAAAAATTTGCATAAATTTTTATATGCATAAGCTTTTCTTTGCAAATTTGTGCAAAATTTTCCACACAAAATTTGTTAACTACAAATTTGCGAAAGTTTTTAAATAAATTGGTTGCTTGCGCACAATTTTTCAAGCAAAAATTTGTTGCTCGCAAATTTGTGCAAAATTTCTATTAAAATTATTTCCCAAATTTAAGCAAACAATTCTATTGAAACTGGTGCTCGCAGTATTTTAAATAAATTTGGTTGCTCACAAGCTTGTGCAAAAACATAATAAAATTGCTAATCGCAAATTTTGTGGAAATTTTTTATTAAAATAAATTTAAGTAAAAGTGTCCATGGAAACTTTCTTGATTGCAAATTTGTTTAAAAAAAATTTTTTTTGTTGTACACCAACATTGACTTTACAATATCTTGTCTGAATAAAATCAAATAAATTAAGTATCCACCCATTTGTATTGAATTCATGGACAGGCGAGAAAAAGTGTTTTCAATTTAAGGTGTTGTCTTCGAGGCTTAAACCAACGAACACAAAAGATGCAGACGTGACATTGCTGATAAGAATGTCAAAAGTAATGAAAATAAATTATATTGCTTGGCTTCTTTCTTTCACTCATTTCAATCGTTAAAGAAGGATTTCGTTTCATTAAAATTCTATTTATATAATAATCCAAATTAGTTTCTTTAACTGAAAAGATAGAAATAATACAAAATAAATCTTTTTCATTGTTTCACTGTGTTGGTCAATCATCTCAACTATAACGACTCGCATCATGTAGTTTTAATATCCTGGAATTGATGTTATTTTTATGACCTCATTAACAAGCTCAGGCAAAAGTTTCAACATAAATGTTTAATTCAGTGCACGTTGTAAAATAAAATAGTTTTATTGCTATTAAATACTTAATATCTCAAAAAAAAAAAATACAAATGTAACGTAAAACGTAAAACATATAACGATAATATTTATATTTATCATTGTTTTAGGACATCAGACTCACATTTACGTGGATTTGCTCTACTCGTTAAATAATATTGTGTTTTTCACAACATGGATTTCGAATAATACTAAATAAATTTTGTTATTTAGTTGTGCTTTAAGCGATAGTTGTTCCATCAACATCTGTATATATGCAAAGAAATTTTAAGTGGACTTGGAGTACAAATTTAGAACGACCGAGTTCCTACTGAAATTCGCCTAAAAACTGAAGACTGCGCAAATTTTTGTATAGTCAATTTGCTAGACACAAATTGGTTCAAATTTTTGTTTAACCAATCCTTGGGATAGAGAAATTATTACATATAAAATAGCCATAGAACATTGAAATATATAAAAAAATTGCTACAATATGCAACCAAAAAATTTTTAATAGACAACTTTGCACAACAACAGTTTCTATACAAAATGTGGCACGAATTTGAAGTCATAAATTTTTTATAAAAATATTTGCGCAAACTTGCATCTCATAGTATTTTAATAGAAACAATATTTGTGGAAATTTGCTACCAAATATTTATCTGTAAAAAAATATATGCTGAAATGCAACCAAAAAAATTTAAATCCATTTTTTATACCAAATTTTGCACGACTTTGAGACCAATAATTTTTTAGAGTTTGCGCAAATTTGTAGTAGATAATATTTTAAACGAACCATTTGCGCAAATTTGCTAGCAACCAGTTTTCTGTAAAAAAGTTCGCAAGTCATTTAAAAAAAAATTTGTTCATATTGAAGTTAATAGTTTTTTAATAAAAAATTTTGTACAAACCTGTGAAGAAAAGGTTGCGCAAATCTTAAATAAAAATGTCAAGTTGGTGTACAAAATTTTACACAAACTTGCAACCAATAATTTTGCTTTAAAAAAGTTTGCACAAATCTCAAAAAAAAAAAATATTTCAACTGAAAATTTTGTACAAACTAGCAAAGAAAAACTTTTTCTATAGCTCAGTTTGTGCAAAGTATGCTCAAATTCCAAATCAAAAATATCAGTTTCCAATACAATATTTTGCACAAACTTACAACCAAGAATTTTGTTATAGAAAATCTCAAAAAAAAATTTTTTTTCAAATGAAAATTTAGTACAAACTAGCAAAAAAAACTTTTTCATAACTCAGTTTGTAGAAAGTATGCGCAAATTTCAAATCAAAAATATCAGTTTCCAATTTTGCACAAATTAGCAACCAAAAAATTTTTTATAAATTACTTTGCGCCAATTTTCCAGCTATAATTTAATTTATAACATTTTGCAAAAATTTGCTACCTGCAGTTTTTATATAGAAAAAAAATAATTTTAATTTTGTAATAGAAAATTTTGCTCAAATATGCAAATTTTTATTAAAACTTTTCCACAAATATTTGAAAATTTTTGAATAGACAATTTTTCGAGAATGGCTAAATATCCACAGTTTTCTTTAAAATTTGACAGAAATTTTCGCACAAATTTGTGATTTTTATTGAATAATTTTGAAACAACTTAAACTTAAATTCTATGACATCTGTTCCACAGATAACTTTTTATGCTTGAAATCAATTCGTTGTTTTTTATTTTATTAAAATACAATTTTAATTTGTTATTCAATTATTTCCCATTTTATTTTGTATGTTTTTTTTTATTATTCTTTTTTCAATTTACACGTAAATTTATTCACTGCCAATGGATAACGATGCTCTTAAGCAATACATTTTATTTTAATGAAAATGAAAAAAAGGAAAAATAGAGAGAAAGGAAAAAGACGTCGTTGTCGATTATTGATGGGTTTCTGAAACAAATACTGATGACGCGCTATTTGCGATGGACAGTTTTGTTGGTGGTGATGATGTTGGTGTCGTTGTTGACACTTTTGATAAATTATGTATGTAATTGAAAATCAAATTAATTTATTTGCATATTTATTGATACTTTTATTTAAGATATTCGTGTGTATGGGTGTGTGTTTTAAGCAGACCCATATACTGAATTCTCAGTAGCTGAATTTGTTTCTCAAAAGCGTCAAGCGTTGAAGAATTTATTTAGGTTACAACTATTGAAACTAAAATCCGAGTAAACAAATGTTGAATACAATGTGTGCTTGAAATAGTACTACACACATTGTTGTAAATAATATTAAATGTTGAAAAATATTAATTTTTTTTTGCAAAAGAGTTTTGTTTGTTACAAAATGTATGATTTAAGCAAATTTTGTTTTTGAGAAATGTTACTTAATGGAATAAAAAATTTGTTCAAATCTGTGCTATTTATTCAAATTTGAGCAAATTTGTACAAACTTTTTTTAATTGACTAAATAATAATAAAAAATAATTGCAAAAATTTTATTATAACTTGAAAGCATTTGCGCAATTTGTACAAATTCATAAACATAACATGACAGGTATATTGATGAAAGAATGAAAGCTATATTTAGTGCAAAACTCAGAATAAAAACAATAATATATTTTTTCAGCTACGAGTATGCCTGTTTTGCAATTGGCTTATATTAGTTCGTCTTCTAACTTCTTTATATGATGCGAATAAAACATATGGTTCCTTTATTGCAACATAGTCATAACTAAAAACAGCTTGTTTCGATATAAAAGTTAGTTCACATACAAGTCTTAGAAAATTTTTTCATCTGGCTTATGTTCAATCCTGGCTAAAGCCAAGATATATTTTTATTTTTAATTATAACAATAAATGCTGCGATCAATAACTCTTGATCAAAGAAGACAGGAAAAAATAATTGAATACACTAAAGCTGGGGGACAACTAACTATTTCGCAGTCGCTACAGTTCTCATCAGCACCAACCAATTCGACCACCGAGCTCTTATTTATTTTTTGTCGATATTTGTCTCATATTGATCACATATGCATTTTGTTATAATTTTATCATTAATACATACATATATATATCTCCCGGCGCAGAGCTTATCAACATACATACATACGAACATTGATAAATAATAAAAAAAAAATATATACCCTTTACATTTTTGTGAAGGGTATAATAACTGGTTGTTCAGTGACAGCAAACTGCAGTACAAACAACTTTTCATTGAAAAGAGCTGAACTAAAAAAGCATTTTCTTAAAAGAGCTCATGAACCCAACTCTATTACAGAGAGTAATGTTCAATGCTAATAATTACCATGGTGCTAATGGTGATCTTTTTTTTTTTTTTTTTTTCATAAACTTGTGGGTGTCAAAAGTTGTTTATGTTTACACAAACTGAAGTGAAAAAATAAAAAAAAAATTTAACAGTTTGTAAAAGTGCTAAAGAAACACAATAAAAAAGTTTTCAAAAATATTTTAATTGCTTAAAATGCATTGAAAACAATTATGAAAACAGTTATATTGATATTCTTTGTTCATTTTCTTCACATAAACTTTTCTACTTCATAACCTATGTATGTAGGTTAACAACTCTAATGCTGCCACCTAATATTTGCACCATCATAATTACTATGAAAAAAATACAATGAGAGTGATTTTTAACAGAGATTTCCAAATGAGAGCTTACATTCATTGCTCTGCAAGATTCTCTTTATACAATCTAAACTACGGAGAGTAATATTCAATACTAATACGTTTTGATAAGATACAATGAGAGTTATATATAACATATATTTTTCACCCAAGTTTATAGATATGTAATAAGCCATTGTTTATATGTATGTACTCGTATATATTAAAGTTTATTATCAGAGTTCGGAATCAAAATGAGTGATATTAAATAAGAGTTACACAATTTTCACAAACATTATCTGCTCAAAAACTACACAAATCACACACCCATTTTTTGTTTTTAAGGATTTTAAAAAAATTTTTACAAAATGTTGCAACGTGATTGAATGGTTATCACTAAGCAAAATTTGCGCAAATTACACAAGTATTTTTTTCCTTTTTTCTCTTTTGGCCAAATGAACAAACTTGTAACAAGTTTTCCACTATTTGCACATTTTTTTTTTTAATCATGAAAAACACAACAATGGGATTTTATCTTCTATTGCAAATATTTTTTTTATTTTGCAATGATTAAAACCTTTGTTCATCGCAAAATAAATAAAAACATATTTTCTGTTGTTGCTTTTCCCAGCTGATAATAAAACAAAAACGTGCTTCAAAATAATATTTAGCTATAAGATTTGTGTGTGTGTGTGTATGTATGTTTTTTATATAGCATAGAATATATTTTTGGAACTGGCAATGAGACTAACTGACACAAATATTTTAACAAATCTTTCACGTTTATTATATATTTCATAAAGAAATAAAAATATTTATTGATTTTTTCTACTTTAACGTTACAAAAATAAACAAAATTCATGTTGTGCATTAAAGACACAAACTCAAGAACGGCATATTTAAAATAAAAAGACATTAGACAAATCGATATTAAGGAATGAAGGTAAAATTTAAAAGAATTTTAAACAAAAAAAAGGAAAACTTTTGTTTTGAATAATGTTGATGTCTTTACACAAGAAGAGTGTACTGGTGAAAATTTACTTTGGGGTGTTGAAAACAATTATTTGAAAAGTTTGTGTAATTTAGGGCGTAATTCAAAACAAAAGCTGTTTGAGGAACAGCTGTTAATTATTGTAAAAGGTTTCAAAGTAACGGGAGTATTTGGCCTAAATTATTTGCTAGTGGAGTAAGACTCCATAGTATTTAAGACTGTGGCATGTGCTGATGATATTGCTTACTATTTAATAATGGCCATATTAACGTATGGGGTGTTCGTTTGGTGGAGAGCTTTGGAGGAAGTTATTGCAGAGTTATCGAGAGGATACTGCCTACGTCTGCTTTGATGGTGACTGGTGCTTCTTGCACTATGCCAACTAAAGTGCTGATTATAATATAATGATGCTTTGGCTGCCGGCTGATATCATGGTGAAGAAAATGGTCATGTACTCGGTGATTAAGCTAAAAAACGATGGGTTGTAGGAAGAAGGGATAGAAAGTCATGCTTCGATAATGACAAGGATAATGGACTTTCTGGGGAATATTGCTTTGTGTTCACCAACTCAACGGACCCGTAAGAGATTTTACGTAATGCTGTCAAGCACAGTCATGTTAGTGGCATAAATAAGCCTCCAAGAGGACTGGAGATTTTTACACGGAGTTTGGAGTTGGAGGTAACCTCAATATCCCCCCACTATCAGAGGAGGACCATTTTTAGGTTATGTAAGGTTTAAATTACAGCTATAATGAGAGCAGCTAACTAGTGTAGATACTATTTATATCCGAATCTATGCCGATAGTAAGGCTGCGTTAAATTTGCTTGCTTGGTGTCCAGTTTGGTTCGTGAATGCCGAGTATCTCTTAACGAGATAGCAAGACATTCAAGCGTGGAGCTTTTCTGAGTATATTGGAGTAACCAGAAATATTGTAGCGAATGAACTGGCAAAAACCGGGGTTCATTTACAACAAGAGGGCATTGACAGGGCGGTAGAAGTTCCATTTAAAAGCTGTAAGAACCTAGTGCAGCGTCAACTTATAGAGGCTAATATGGCCTGCATATGATCGTAGGAGAAATACGTGTTTTCCCGTCGAAGGTTGTATACTTTTGTAGCGCTTTTCTAAGGATATTGTCACATAAAGACGCATACTAGAAAGCTAAATATTCCATGTAAAGATTTCTGAAGAAGTTATAAGGATGAAGACGCGGTGGAGAGTGTTGAGCACTTTCTCGGTCAGAGAGTGGCTCTTTGTTCTACACTAGCACTGTATCTGTGCGGAGCAATACTGATTAGCAGATATATCGGAATGCAGGTACAAGGAATAAAATAATCCAGTCCTCTCTTTTATCCGGTTTTCGGGTTGATTACGATTTGAACGGTCGGAGAATATAAACAATGAGACCAAAAGAGGACCCAAGTGGGTTGGTTTCATGAGCATGTACATCCAAACCATACCTAATCTAATCTTTGATGGAAGAATTTTAATACGTTTAAAAGAAATTGTCATTGTATTTTTTTTTAAGATTTTGCTTTATTTTTTAACTAATGTTCTCAGCACAGCGATTAAAAATTTAAGGAAATAAACAAAAATAAATATTAAGACATACATATTTTGACAAATCGCTTAAAATTCGAGTTTTCGATTTAAAAATGTTACTTGGTACCCGTAAAAAAATTCACACAATGACAAATCGCCAATAAACTATATGAAAAAGAATTGAGCGTTTTTGAAAACTTTCCTGCTGTTTCAGATCGTATTTTTACCAGAAAAATTCCTAATTAAATGAAGAAAAATGTATTTTTTAACATTTTTATACAATATTTAGAATATTTTTAAGTATTCATACCTGTGACCTGGCCAGCAGGACCATACGATTTAATGCCGCTAGACTGTTTTCTGTACGAATATGTGAAGTCGCTAGTTGTTGCCAATAAATGGTCGCAAATGTTGAAAAAAGTCATTGACAATTGGTACTCCAGATTAGACTATATCCAACCCAGCTATGGTGTATGATGCCAGAACATTGTCTTTCAAATAGATTAAATTTTATTTGATTGATTTTTGTTTTATTCCATTTCAAAACTCTATAGCTCTATAAAAATACCCATTATTCAGTAGTAATCGATTTTGTATGCCGTACCTTCTTTACGAAATTGTGCTTCGAATTTAAAATATTTCAATAGAAACTTTTTTTTAACCTAACACTTAATATTTGCCTTTGGTTCAGAAAGTTTTTGTTTCAAAAGGCAACTTTTACAAACTTTTTCCTCTTTGTTTTTATCAAACATTCTCACTCTCCCTTTATGTGTTTTATGTCATTTCCACCTATTTATCTTTATTGTTTACGCTCAAAACAATTGCAAGTTTTTTTTCACAAAGCGGGTGAAAAAGCACACTTCTTTAAAAGAACAGAAAATATTGTGCAGCTGTAATTGAAGCGTAACAACTTGTTACTTGCAATTGTAGCAGCTGCAGCTATTGTCAGGGTCATGCCTAAAAGGCATGAAAAATGTAAGAGTTTTGTGAGAAAAACAGAATTCAACTACAATTATTGCCAGTCTTCAGTTTTCTTTTCGACTTTTTCCTTCGAGAACCAGCCAGTAAAAGAAAACGTTTTAACAAAACAAGGACGTAAATGAAATTTTTTTTTATTTCGAATGCCTGCTGGTGCTTTTGGTGCTGCAGTACTTGTGTTGCTGCTCTTGAAGTGTATTTTCTTTAAGTGCAACAGTTTTTTAAGCAATAAAACAAAAAACTTGGCTCTCTTGACAGAATAAACTTAAAGAGATAAAAAAAGAAGGGAAAGTGAATATTAATTGTTAAATCGAACTGAATTTAAAACAATACACATTATTTAAGCAATTGTGAAAGCAAACCAATAAAAGTAAAGCAACAGTCATAAAAATGAAAATCCAAGCGTGAGCGTGCAAGAAAACAGTATTTACACATTCAGCATTTTTTAATGCTCCTAACAGAACCTGCTAATTTTTGTGCAGTCTTCATGACGACATTTTGGCTTTGTTTCATCAAAAGTTTAAAAACAAAGTTTGACCACTGATGAGTGGTACTCAAAGCAATAGAAACTAAGTTCTAAGAAGCTGCTAAGTAGTGCTTAGAAAAAACTGAAGCTGACATGTTTAATAAAAATAAAAATAATTAAAAATAAGTTAATTTTATATTAATCAACTTTGATCACAACTTTTTTACTTAAATTTTATCTGGGTAATAATTGCATCTGATTCTCCATTATGGATGACGATCGAACAACAATTAAATTATCAGTTATCAAGAACGATAATGCAGTGCCTAAATGTAACAAAAACGGTAATGCCGTTTTCTCCTATTCGAATCGCTTACATTTTCATTCACTGAAACTGATAACAAGAATCATTTAACTAAGTAATATTGAAATTGCTTTCTCATTTTCAATGGACTCAATTGCAAGTGATATTCATAGTAGGCCACAAATGAAGAAAATATCATTCCTAAGACTTTAGAATTTAAGTTAAAAACTTAAAAAATATTAAGTTAAAAACTTAAAAAATATTAAGTTAAAAACTTAGAATTACATTTAATTTAGATTTTGTGGAAAAACTAACATTTACAAAATGTATTAATAGGTTTAAAGTTTTTTTATGGTAAAATCAAACTGACAGGCAGAATAGTCTGTTTTCTCGAAAGTTTAACAATTAAAACAAAGAAAATAATGTTCTAGTTTGGAAAACAGAAAACCCTATTTTCAATGAATATTTTGGAAATATAATTTAATGGCGATTTCCGTACAGAGGGGCAATAAACAATATGTTTTTAAATAGATAATGCAAGAAACTCATCAGAAAAACATTATTTAGTTGCTACCGGCAAAAAAAAATCGCCTGAGAAACAGTTCGAATTTTTTCGAAATTAATTTCGAATTTTCGAAAATGAGAAAAACTTCCAAATTTAAGTTACTTATATACAGGTTAATTGCGAAAAATTTTACAAATCTTTTTTATAAAAACAATTGAGTTTTATTCATTGTATTAGCTTCTAACATAAAAAACAAGCTGTTTATAATTTTTTTTTAATTTTTTTAATTTTTTATATGTTCCAATTTTTCGAATATACTAATAAAAAATATGTATTATTAAGTACGTTGCAGCTAAAAAAATTTAAAAGAGTGTATTTTCCCTGTACTAATTTGTTAAAATTTATATCGAACTTTCGAAATTAAGAACAACTTCAACTATAAGTTTTTCAGTTCAAAAAATCTTTTTTAATTTAATTTAATTTTTTTTTTTTTTTTTTGTGAACAAACAACATAAGACATTCAGAAAAAAGCTGGGATTAAAATTTAACTCTATTAACTATTTATAGGCAAGTTGCATTTAATTAATATTAAAAAATAAAAATTACTTCAATACTCGCTTTGAAATAAGTCCGAAAAATTTCGAACTGAATTTCGAATTTTTGAAAATAAAAAAAAATCCAAAACTTAAGATTTGATAAGCATATAAAAGAAATTTTTTTTTAATATTTAGGTTTTTGTAGGCACGCGTAATAAAATATTGGAACTCTCGACTGTTCGAAAATTATCTAGAACTTTATAAGCAGTCGGAATTACGGATTTAGACTATTCGAATACGTATCAACAAAAAACTACCAAGAACTTTACAAAAAATTGCAATTGGGTAGATATAATATTTAAAAATAAAAAAATGCTTTAACACTTACATAGAACAAAGTTCGAAAATTTTCGTATTAATTTTTGATTTAAAAAACTCTTAGTTTTTAAGTAAGAAAATTTTATAAAAATTATATTTACTTTAAGCAAACAAAATAATATATTCGAAAGTTAGTTAAAGTAAGCGAGAACTGCCCGAAAATTTATCAATAAAAATTATTAAATATTTTGTAAGCAATTGACGATTAAATAATATTTACAAATAAAAACAAAACACTTTTAAGTGAAGTTCAAAAATTTAAGAAACTGATTTAGAATTTTCCAATTGAAAATTATAAACCAAGAAAACAAAAGATTTCTGTACTTATACAGAGTGTCCCAGAACGTCAAGCCGATATAGGGTGACAAGATTGATTGTAACCATCAAGAGAAAAATCAGAAAAAAATTAAGGAAAATACAAGGGTTTGAGCGAATAAAATCATTTGAACTGAGTAAACTGTTGTATTAATAAGTAAATTGTTTTAATTTTTTTATTTAAGAAATAGTGATTTACTTTTTTTATATTATAAAATATAACTAAAACTGAGTTGGATTTTCGAAATAATTCCAACATTTTCAAAGTTCATTTCAAACCAGTAAAATCACCTTATAATATTAGATTACGTAATCAATCTTTGTTTGCATAAAATGTTTCCAAAGCGATATATTCAGTTTCGAAACATCAAATTTCTTTTAAATTCGAATTTTCGAAAGTACTCCAATGTATAATACTCCTCCAAACAAAGAAAATGTTTTTTTTTTATAAATGATATTTAATAACATAAATTTTTTTAGTAAAAAAAAGTGCAATAATAATAATTCAAAACTTAAAATCTCTTCTGGCATAAAAAAAAATCTTGTTGGAATTTATTAAATGTTTAAGTTTAAGTCTGTAGTTTTAAATAAATTTCAATTGCTTGTTGAAGTACTTAAATTTTAGTGCTCTTGTAAGTGAATGCGTGTTGAGAAATATTTCTCAGATTTATTTTGCAATATAACATGCAGAAAGCAGTATGTTCGAAAAGTTGTTTTTCATTCTTAAGTGCCATAAAATGTGTGTGTCTAAATCGTATATTTTATTGAATTAAACACAAAATGATATCACCACCATGACGATAAAGTGCATTTATTACTAGAGTGTGTATGTGTGTTTTTTTTTCTTCCTTAACACCCACATAAAGTCAACTATTCCTAAGTTTTATTAAGGAATGAAATGTTGTGTATGTTTAGCTGAAGGAATTTATTGCTTTACTTTTCTTCGAAAAGCTATAAATAAAATTATATGTTACAATACGATCCCCGTGATAAACAGTTATTACGCTTTTTTGCCTGAAAAAAAAGTTGTCAACACACAACAAATGCAGATGCGAATAAATACTTATATATAGTCATATATACACACATATATATGTCTTCACTTTTGAAAGATTTACAGATTAAGTAAAAGGGTGTTGACTTTTAATAGCCATTTATATAACAAAAATTTTTAGGGTTCCATCATAATACAAATATTTTCTAAAAATATTTCGTATGCATACTGTGTGTGTTTTGAAAACGCAAATGTATACAAGGAATTCAAATTGTTTTTGTATCCAAAAATCAAAATTTGTGTTTTTTGTTAAAAACATCAATATCAAAACGTTAAACTATATATTCGAAGCCCAGAAGTTATCAAATGTAGAATATGTTAAGTAATAATAATAATATTATTATCATATTATTTATTAGTATAAAAGAGCTAAAACTTTAAAGACTTCAATATTTGGTTAGTTTCGAAAATTACAAAAAATTTTCTAAATTTATTTTGAGCAATAAATACTCCATGGTAAGTATAATCAACAATTTTTTGTAAAGTTAACAGTTATAAAAAATGTTCGAAATTTTTCGAACATTAGTATATTTACAAAATTTTATACAATTTATACTTCTTTCTCATATATACATCAAACACACCGTAATACAAATACTTTAGTTTGTTTTCATTTCCAAAACATAAAATCTTTGAACATCAAAAAACAGCGAGTTAACAAGCAAATTTCAAATTATGTTTAAATCCCAGAAGTTACCGAACAATTCCTAAGCGTCACATTATGACACTATTATTATAGTAGTTTTTATTGTCATTATTTTTATTATAAAAGAAAAAAAACTTTTAAAACTGCGGTATTTAGAAAATTTCGAAGTTTCGACATAAAATTCGAATCTAATTTAATTCTATTTCAGTTTCGAAATTATTAAAAATTCTGTACTAAGTAGAATCAATATTTTAATTATTTTATGAACTCCAATATAAAACACGAAAAGTTTAAATATTTTCGAATGTTTTCGAACATTAATATATTTCATAAATTTGATGTACTTTAAATATTGTTCATTTCATTAATTTTGGCTATTTTAAGAAGTTTAATATGGAAAAAGAAGAGTTCAAACGTATTCGAACATTAATTTATTACATAAAATTGATGTAATTTAAACTTTTTTCGTTAATTTTGGCTTAATATGAACAACGAAAAATACGAATTTTTTTTAACATTAATGGCATAAATTGTATGTAATTTAAAACTCTTTCATTTAATTCGGTTATTCTATAGAGTGTAATAAAAAACTGAGAATTCGAATTTTTTCGGACATACATATGTATATGCATCATATAAATTTTATATAATTCAAAGTTTTTCCCTTTTTTCGAACTCATTAATTTTGTATTATTTTAGCAAGTTAAATATGAAAAAAATAGTTATTCTGTGAAGTGTGATATAAAAAAGAGTAGTTCGAATTTTTTCGAATATTTATATATCACATAAATTTAATATAATTTAAACATTTTTCTTTTTCCTTTCATTAAACTCAGTTTTAAAAAAGATAACTATTTAGTTTTTCTAATCAAACGGAAATTTCGAAATTAAAACCGAAAATTTTCGTAGTGCATCGCAGATATCTTTTATTTAAAATTTTACAAAATTTACACAGTTATGAATTAGAATTTTTGTAAATATTGTCATTTTGTAATAAACTAATTCTAAGTTCGAAAATTTTCAAACGATTCAAAAATTGCATTTGCTTTTAATTTAACAAAATTAAGATACATTTTGTTTAGAATTTAGATAATCTTAAAAATTGTCTTGAATGTAAGCCAAAATTATGTTTTTATTAGAATTTTTTGCAAGTTTGAAAATTTTCGAACATGTCGAAAATTTATTTTCTAAGTTGAAACGTGGGAAACATGAGTTTTTAAACACAACACTAGTTTTTCGCTTTTTGACGTTAAATAATTATCAAAACTAAAGTCGAATTTTTTCGAACATATGAAATTAAACGAGTGTCAGATAATTTTTCAATTTTTCTTCTAAGCCTGCAATAAAATCAAAGAAAATTACATTTTAATTTTCAATTTTTTTTTCATTTTCTCTGTTTTATTTTCAATGATTAAAGCCTGTTTCACGATTCCCGATTTACACATTCGCAATCAGGTGGCCAGAGGAGCGAAAACTCTTATTCCCAATATATTTTTAAGCAGAAAAGGAACATAGTGTAAGAAAACGTAGCAAAGAATAAACCAACTCATAATAAAACATTTTATTTTTGGGCTACATAAATGTTTCTTGCCCGATTCAAATTATTACGAACAATAGTGTGCGATATCGTGAAACAGGTCCCTAATTTCGAATATTTTAATTTCAAAATTATTATTGTTAATTCGAATAGAAGAAAACAACAAAACTACCACAGTAGACTTTAAATCCTATGCTGCCAATTGCTTAGCGCAAAAATGACTTGAAATTTACATTTTTCTTTTCATCTAGCGATTTCAAATCGAACGAGCTAAGTTATACTAAGTTACAAACGATTTAAATTAACTAAAGATTTTGCTGATAGTTTCTATTTAGCCATTAAGTAATATAATTTTCAAGAAAGAAAAAAATCATGCAGGTGATTTTAAGTCGATAATGATGAAATTTGCAAGAAAGAAACAAATCACATAGGTGTTTTCAAAACGATAGGTGTTTTAAATTACATATTTTTCTATTCAGAACCACAACTTGTTGGAATACCCTTTAAATAGTCTTGTGAAAAATAGCAAAGTTCAGCGTTTAAAAAAATCTCGTAAAAAGCATATGGTCGTAGTCATAAAAGTTCTATGTATCAGCACCAGACGAAATAGTTTTAAGTACACTTCGAGAAATAAACACTTAGTTATGATAGGAATTGATTTTTGTTCATTCATAAGTGTGCTACAGTACGTATTAATTTAAGAATACGCAGCTTAAATTTGACTTAACGGCCTTATCGGTTCTCTGTACTTATGTAAGTCTACTTAGAACAATAAAAGTGACTGTTTATCTTGAAGCTATGCTAGCTCTTTTTTCATAACAAATAGTTGTTGTATGGTTGATGATGTTGTTGCTTTATGGTACTTTAAGCAACATTACATTGAAAACTATCTAACCATTCATTTCTTTTCTTATTTAACGTTCATTTTTTAGAATTTTTTATTTCATTTCTCATGTTCTTTTTTAACATCTCTTTCAATTTAGTTTTCATTACACAAAAAACTTTCGAAATAATTTTTCTTCGTTTTATTGTTTACTACTACCAATAAAAAAAATTAATCTTTAATATAAGAAATGTAAGAAAAATACAAGCAATATTAAAAAGCAATATTAATCGCATAAAAACTTAAAATAGAGATGAAAATACTTGAGGAAATATGTATAATTAAAAAACTTTAAGGAATTGTAAAGTGTGCAAATCTTAAGTTTTTTATATAATTTTCGAAAACTTTTCAAATTAAATAAAGGCTTTACTGTGAATATGAATGAATTTCTTTGCGGTTTAATAGACTTTAATACTCCCCGATATTTCAGTTACATCAACTCGACGTTAAAAAAATATCCGTAGTTTAATCGCTGTCGACTTTATAATAGATTTCAATTTCAAACGTTTTCGAAGTTATATAAAATGAAATAAGTAAAAAATTTCGATATTTCTTAAATAAATGTTTTGCCATCGAAACCAATATTTAACTTAAACAGCTGCAGATATACTTAGGAGATAAAACAATACCCAATCTCGAAACTAAATAGTTTCTAAAGATTCTGATCGTCAACAAAAAAGGTTAAATCAAATATTTTACTGCAACTTTAGCTGTTTTCAATCTTGAAATTAATTTTATGAGTGGGACATTCAATAGTTTCACACATTTTAAAGGTCTCCTTAATGCAAAACTAGTTTCGAAAAATTTTCAAGTTTTTGAGTACTTACATAAACAAACTCTAAGTGTTTTCAAGCGCAAAATTAATTTCGAAAGTTTTCGAAGATATCTAAACTTATTTATTTTTACACAAAACTAATATTTAACTGAAATTAAATTTGTATCTTGATCTTAGTTTTTCGACCTTTTTTTAAATATAATTGTTGTTATTAATTTGTTAAATTTTTGTTGAACTTTTATAATTTTTTAAATTAAAAATTGTTTGGTTTGTACATATGTACAACAGGTTTTTAGTTCAAGTTTTTCCTTTCTTAATTTTTTTCTTAAGAAGGATTTTTTACAATACAAATTTGCTGTGATCAATAATTTTGATTGAAGAAGACAAGAAAAATAATAATCAAATCTTTAGCTGGGGGACAACTAGCTGTTTCGTAGTCGCTACACTACTCATCAGCACCCACTGGGATTTGAACTCGGGACATGACGTATCATGATCTACTGCTTTAACCACTAAGCCACCGAGCATTTAATTATTTTCTATCTATATTCATCTCATATTGAATCACATATGCATAATTGTTGTTTATTTGAGCTTGAGGTCACTTGTTTCAAAATTATTCGTTTATTTATTTTCCTGAAGAAGACACACAAGGGGGTGTGGAAATATCGAAACATTAATAAACGAATAATTTTGGAAACAAGTGACCTCAAGCTCAAATAAACAACAATTATATTTAACTGAAAATTGCAAAACTCTTAAATATTCGGCAGTTTCTTTACTTCAAACTCAATTTCGAAATTGCCAAAAATGCATTACCTCAATCAAATAATCGTTTAGCTTCAGGAATATATAAAAAAAACTTTAACTAAAACAGGCTTTAATAATTATGAAATCCAAAATTGACTACGAAATTTTTCGAAGCTGTTTAACTTAAATTATCTTTAATGGAAATAAACAGTTTTAAAAAGTTTGACGTAATAAAAAAAAAAGTTCATTTCGTAGCAAATTTCAAAAATTTTCGAAATCGCCAAAATTTATTTTCTTAATCAAATCAAAGTTAAACTTTAAAAAATATGAAAACACTCTAGCAAACTACAGCTTTCATAACAGCTTTCTTTATGTTAAAGCAAATTTCAAAAATAAATTTAAATGACCAAAATTCATTGGCGTAATTAAATAAATGTTTAACTTCAGGATCTGTAAGAGCTGTGAATACACTCCAAATAATAGTAATTTAAATTTAAAGCTTTATTTATTCCGTTAATTTCGAAATTTTTCGCAATTGCCAAAATTCTGTAGTTTATTCAAATAACATTTTGACTTCAGGAAATATAAAGCCAATGCGACAACTTTAAACGTTTTTCAGCTCGAGATTATTTTCGAAATTATAAAAACATTGAAAAGTTTTAGAAATTGAAGTTGCCGCTTTAATTCGAACTTTTTCGATAATCATTAAAAAATTAAACTTGTTTAATCTATTTTGAAAATCGTTTTGAAACTCGAAATTGTCGAAATTTAATTATTTTTTAGCAAAACTAACGCTTATTTTAAAAATTATAAAAATGCATTGATTTCAGCATATAAGAGCTTGACATCAAACAACAGAAAACTCAATGATAATTTTGAACGTTCTTGAATTTTTTGGACAATTTCGAAAATGTCTAAATTTATTTTTTATCGAAATGAACGCTTAATTCTAAACAGTTCATAGAATAACTCAAACATATATCTGCTTTACGAACGTAGTTTATAAAGATAATTATCTTTAACGGAAAAAAATAATTAATTTCAACGAACTTTACATTGCCTTTATTTACAGCAATTGAGGATTTTTAGTTCTAAACTCGACTTTATAAGATTTTCTAATTGAAATTTTTATGTTATTTCGAAAATATGCTTTAATTACAAAAGACGTGCGTTTAAAACAAAAAATATTCTGACACTTCTTAAAAAGCTGCCCACTTAAGAAGTTTTTTTCTAACAGTTTTATCTTTTCATCCGCAATTTTTTTCACACGTACGTACATATACATATGTATATGTACGTACGTACTTCCAATTAATTTCAAACACTTCAACTAATTAACGACCAAAAAAATAACATTGTTTTTATTCACTTTCAATCAAATATAAAGTTCTTCTATATAGTTTAGACAAATCTTTTTCACTTTTCTATAGTCTGCTTGAAGGTTTTAACAACATTAAAGCATCCATGTCTTAGTGTGTATATAAATATGGCTATGTGCTGACAATCTTCTTCCATTAGCACGGCATATTGCGAACTTGTTAATTAAATAAGATTCTTGTTCGCAAATGCAGACACCACATACGTGTTGCTTTGTATGTTCGAGTGTATTGCTGTTTATATGAGTTTTATTTATTCTGTGCGTGCGTGTGACTATATATGCATACATATGCTTCTTGGGAAGTGTGTTTTTCAGATAATGGGCTTCATTTGCTTGAAAATGTATAAATCTGAGTTTGCATTTGTTTGAAGAGCTTACTTACGTTAACACTCAGATTTAATAGCATTTTTCCATTCTCTTCTTCATCTTCTAATTAAGATTTCAAATTCTTTCATTCATTTCTTTTAGCTACTACTAGAGCAATAAAATATCTCCCTTGAAGCACAGAAATGCTTAAACGGTTGTTTAAAGTATATACATATATGTGGGAGTACATGAATATGAAGACATAAATAACTTCATTCAACGTTAACAAAATAATCATGATTGGTTCTAATTGTTATCGTGTTGAAGAATATACTAAAAATGTTAAAGAATGAAAAAATTCATAGCCTTAGGCAAGTTTTATTCGCTTTTCTATAGAAAAATTATCGACTGCTGTTCCTTTTGATAACACTTTATTTGTGTAAAAAAAATCTTCTTTTTTATTTTAAATTTTATTTTTATTAGCTTTGTTTTGGTTTTCGATTTCTTTATTAAATGTCAAAAACATTTAAAACTTTCTAGAGCAAGAAAAACAACAAACAACTAAAAAAACAAAGTTAAAAAGTTATAGTCTACCTCCAGGGATGTAGAAAAAAAACTGACAACAACACATAAACTTGTGCTGAAAGTAAATTGAATTGTAAATAAGAAAACAAGAGCACATTCACACCTTCCAATCATTATCATGAACCGTTATTAAAGAGGGTTTGCTTGCCATACTCTTATTGTAATTAAAAAGAGTGATGAAAATACGCTGGTGGCTGTGTACATGTGTGTATTTGTTTTTGCTTTTGCACTTAACACTAACTGTTATTTACACTCTCAACATTTAACCAATCAACGAACATTATGCTGCGGATGCTTGATAAGTTTGTTGTTGGTTTTATTATGACAATGGATTTTTTAAGTGATTTTTCTTTTTTTTTTATCGATTTTATCGCAACATCAACCAGAAGCAAATAAAACTAAAATTATAAACTAATGAAAATCAAACAGATTAACTGCGGACAGCTTTAATTGAAAAGGAAAGAGTAAGACAACTTTAAACACATATACATATCTATTTTAGCATAACAGCTTAAGTCAAATTTTACAAAATTTTAAAAAACGTGAAGTTAAGAAAAATTTAATTTTATTGACGTAAATATATACGAGTAAAATATTTTTGTTTGCCAAAATTGAATTTTGATTTATTATTACATAGTACTAGATAGAGTCAAAACTTGGGTATAGCTCGATGTCGTGCTGAGTTATCGAAACAGCGGATTTACTTTGTCGGGCCACATGAATCTAACAATCTTCCTGTAGTCTTACGTAGTGTAGTCAACAATTTCCAGCTTTAAAATTGAACTTAAGCGCTATTTGCTACATATTATAGATACACTACTCTCATAATATAATTATCCAGTTTCATATTTTAAATTCCAAAATATTAAATTATTATCAATATATAATATTTAATTATTTCGTCTTGTTTAAGTAAATATTTATTATTTTTGCAGCTAAAGATCGTTTTAATTTATATTAAAAAAATAATAATAATCGTATTTATTTTCAATATTTCGATAACAATTTGTTATCATCGTCAAGAAAATGAATATGTTATTAAAAAATTTTCAATAACATATCAATCTTCCTGACGATGATAACGAATTGTTATCGAAATATTGAAAATAAATACGGCTGCAAAAATAAGAAATATTTAATTATTATCAATGTTAGCTATGAAATTAAGTTCTTTTAAATAACTATTCACATAGTTGCCTTATACCTCTCTAAAGCCATTACTGGCGCTGAAACTTCGAAATTCATGATTGTTAATAAATTTGTACTCGTATTTTATTTTGTTTGTAATAAAAAAAAATGTTTCTTAAATATAACACTTCACTATAACTTCCCTTAAAAACTTTTTCCGGGACTTATTATATTATGAGATAATGCCACGGGAGTGTTTTTACATTTCCTCAAATTTGTTCATGATTTTTCCGGTTGTACGCACGTTTGAACGTTTAAATTTACCGAAAAAATCACGAATTGTACAATATGAACGCCCATTTTTATAATAAGCTTGAATAACTTAAACACGTTGCTTGATTGTATATCTTTCCGTGGTTCAAATTGTATTTGTCTGAAATTGAGAAATGCCAAATGAGATGAAAAAAACTTTATGTTTAGGTGTGATTTACAGTCAACATCGGCCTGTAAAATTTAACCAGCCGATATTTACATGTCTTAAGAAAAGTTTTCCAAAAACATTTCCAGAGCACGTACTTCTAATTTTATACGAAACCAAATCAAATATAACAGCATGACAGAGATAATTGTTTCCATTACTCAAATTGTAGGTAATTATTTTTACACAAGTCTATCTAATCTATTAAATAGGAGTAATCAAATGCTTTTATGGATCAAACAGATTAAGATTTCATTAAATTGTGAATTGAATTTGTAAGTGCGAGTGGGTGTTTGTGGGTGTGTAATAATTCAACATCAAGACGTATGAGTGACACATGTTGATTCGTTCATCGCATTTGTAAATTTGAATTTCATTGCGTGTTAAACTGTGTATGTGTCGGTGTGTGTGTGTGTGTGTGTGTGTGTGTGTGTGTGTGTGTGTGTGTGTGTGTGTGTGTGTGTGTGTGTGTGTGTGTGTAGATAGGATAATGTGCAGATGTGTTTGTTTTTACAAATTTGTTCACTTCACACAAGTTTAAAGAAAATATTTACTTGTGTTAAAGTGTAGATGCTTATAATTGAATTCTCTTTCCAATTTGTCTTGTACAGCACCTACGAGTGTTTGTAGATGTTATTTATTTAGAGTCGTTTTTCCCAATTCCAATGTATTTTCTATAAAAAGAAAGTAATTGAAAATTTATGCGAAACGTTTATTCTTAAATAAAGTTCACATTTGAATAATATTTGTATTAAATTTACATTGAGTAAAGTTGGAAGTACTGATATCTGTTAGCTGATCGTTTATTTTCGTAATTTGATTACTTATTTAAAAGAATCGTTATGTAAAGTAAACTTGTAATTTTGTTGTGATTACTTCCAATTCAAATTTTAGACTTTTTTTTTTTTTAATATTTACTAAAAATCAAGGCGAATTCATAACAGTTTAAATTAAGAGCTGTTATCATTGCCAGATGTCAATGGAATAATTAAAAGAAAATAATAAAAATATTTTTTTAACATTTTTTTAATTATATATTGTAGCTTGAGAGCCAGGTATAATCCAGGTATGAAAATATATATACATATATATGTAGGCAACAAATAAAAATTATTTAATTTTTGTCGCATTCGCTATTACTCACAAAACAAAACATAAACATAAATAATATTTTAACTGTTGAAAAAAGATTGTTCAAATTAACATTAACTATAATACGTACTACTAAAAAACGATGTTTAAAACATGTCACGTTTGTTATCATTAGCTTATTTAAACAAAAACACATTTAGAAAATGTCACGTTTGTTTAAGCACAAGCTTATTTGTACTGAACTCATTTTGTGGAAAATACTCTATTTTCAAAATAAAACACGTTTTTATAGTTTGCTGTTTTCTTTGCAGTCAAGAACGTGACAAATGACCAGTTTTCATATGGAAAACAAAAAACTGGGATAATATTTTATATATATTCAACACTTTTGTTTTCTTCATTTGCAAAAATAATGTTTTTTTTTTATAAAATTTTGTTTGCCATGGCGAACCTGACATGCCTCAAAAGTCTAAAAAAATGGTATGATGTTTTGCAAATCACATTTATTAGTATTAGCAAAAAAATTCAAAAATTTATATCGCAAATATTTTAAATCACATTAGCTTCGAAAAGTGTCGCGTTCGCTGTTTTAACTGCCACAGTGTATATGCAGTTGAAAATCAGTTTTTTAAACTATTTTTGTAAAACTCTTATGGCTGATATTTATTATAAAATCCTTTTTTTGACTTTTGAAGCATGTCACGTTTGCCATGGCAAACACAACTTTATTTGAAAAAAATAGATTTTTGAAAATGAAGAAAACAAAAGTGTTGAATATATATAAAAACTTTATCCCAGTTTTTTTATTTTCCACTTAAAAACTGTTCATTTGTCACGTTCTTGACTGCAAAGAAGACAGCAGAGTTATATCAAAAAATTCAAAAATTTTATGGACTTTATCAATAAAATGTGCTTTATTTTTTATTAGTTGCGATCCTTTGTTTAAAATTAATATTTCATCAAATTTATGTTTAAACATCATTTCGAGGAATTGTGATTAGTAATAGTCTGCATTGACTTAGATCATAAAAATTGTTTATCTCTCAAATATTTTACATGCGAAATCGAACACTTACTATAATTTTATGACAAACGCTTAATTTTAAGAGCCACATTAAGATTTTAGTTATAGCATAAATTCACATAACCAGAAAAATGTTTTAGAGTTAGGCAACAAAACTTCTGATTCTCATATATTCATCACCTTATTTAACTTTTCTACAGGTATGTTTATTATAATTTTGGCCTCATTCAGCCCATTTGTTTGACCTTTTTTGCCTACAGGTAATAAATGCCAAAGCAAACAAATTTTATTTAGCAACAAAAGGATTACATTTGACAAACATGTATTTTTTAATCCCTTCGTGAGCAGATATCATAAAATATGATTTATAAATATTTAGTAAGGTGAAAATTAACATAAATATTTCAAAAGCACAAATTTAAATACAGAAAAAAAAAATTCTTAAATAAAGATTACTAAATTTGCTTCTAAATCTACTGCTCGTGTTAGCAGTTTAAGTTTGTATGTTTAGAGGAAATAAAGCATTTATGTTTGTATAATTTCGTTAATGGACTTATTTCTATGTTCATGTTCTTCGTAAGCAAAATCGCTTACAAATTTTTCCAAAGGAGTCATATTTTCCAATTTCAGCATAAGTAGAAAAAAAAGACGGAAAGCGCTTTAACAATATATGAAAATCCAAATCTAGAAATTGGCATCTTAACCAATTACGGTCATTTTTAAATACAGTGTTTAAATATTACACGTTTAGGCAAAGTCCTCAATTGTTGCGCTAATTATGCGCTGAAGGAAGCGACCATGAAACGGTTTTCCTTTCCCAACTTATACTCCTTAATTTATCTTCCATTTCTTTTTTTTTTAATAATTTATGAAAAGCAAACTTCATTCTGATTAAGTAATTGGCAGCAAAGCAATCTATATTATTCATATTTTAATCAATCGAGAACGTGACATTTTCCATTAAGATTAAAGAAGAAAAGAAGAATTACTTTTATAATATTAGTTTGTTGCTTGCTAGAAACTTATCAAGAAAACTGTGTTTCCATTGGCAAGTTATAAGTAGTTAAATAAAAATATAACAATTAAAAATGCCACAAAAATAAATTAAACACCTAAAAACTGTCATGAAAAAAGAAAAAAATAAAGCAATTTTACAACAGCAATGTTGATAACTTTACATTTTCTTACAAATTGTTGTTGTTAGTTTCACTTATGAATTAAAAACTAATAGCTTTACTTTAACTTACTTTAATTTACTAATGTACACCTTAATTTTTTAAAGAAAAATTTATAATAGTTTTACTTTTCTATAAAATACATATATTATCGATAACTAATTTGTTTAAGTATTAATTACATAATTAAATTATCGACTCTTGTACTTTTCCTTAGAAATGTTGTCGATGACTACAGTTTTCTGCAGAAAAATTATCAATGATTTTATTTTTCTATGGAAAATCTATCGATAACTCTAATTTTTTATAGAAAAGTTTACTTTTTTACTACTCTATAAAAAATTTTCACTATTTCATAGAAAACGGACTTAATGTTGTATAAAATATAACCTACTATTTTATTTTTATATCTTGAAAAAGCTTATCGATAAATAAACTTTTTTTAATCTATCAATTGCATTTTTAAATAATCGATAACTTTACTTTTCTCTAGGAAGGTAGTCGATGCCATTAGTTCTCTGCAAAAATATTATTTTTTATTTCTTTTTTCATAATCTATATATACCTGCAAACAAGCCACAATGGCTTCGCAAGGTAGGCTTTAATCAATAAATGGTAAATATATGGCATTATTTTTCTATGAAAAATCTATCGATAACTAAAATTTTTTTTAGTAAAAAATTTTTAATACATTTAATTTTCTATTACATAAAAACTTCCTTTAATGGTGTATAAAAAATTTCTCATTTTTTATCTCAAAAACAGATATCGATAACTAAACTCTTTTTTACTTCTCTATAAAAAATTTTTAATATTTTAAGTTTTCTACTACTTAACTCCCTTTAATGTTGTATAAAAAATTCCCAATTTTTTTGATTTTTTAACTTAAAAAAAGTTATCGAAAACTAAACTTTTTTAAGCTATCAGTTATATTTTTATATAATCAATAACTTTACTTTTCTCTAAAAAGGCTGTCGATGGCTTTAATTTTCTGCAGAAAAGTTATCGATGATTTTATTTTTCTATGAAAATCCTATCGATTACTAAAACTTTCACTTGTCAATTTTAAGGAAATTTTTTTATAACAACACTCACATTTTTATTAAATGAAAATTTATTTGTGTTTCCACTCTTTTAGTTTTCTGTCTTTTATTTATTTATTTTATTTTTTTTTTTTATTTTAGCTTATCGCTCGTTTTTTTCGCATAAATATTTTTAGTCGTTAAATGGCCGTGACTTTGAGTAACTTGTTGCATGCTGACATCAAATATAAATTGTAGCAGCAACAACATTTTTCAAATGGGGATGAATATCTGAACTTGTTAGTTTAATATGACGTAACTGTGGCTACTTATTGAAAACAAAAACAAAACAAAAAACGCAATTATTCAGCTGTTGTTGGTCTCACTACTTTGCTTTTTTGTTACTAAATTTATATTTTTATGTTTTTTAAGTTTGTTTTTTTTTTTTCAAACACATTAACAAGTTTGTAACAGTGAATACCAAAAAGTAAGCGATGTGTAAACCCAAATAATGCATTCTAATTTGGAAAACCACCAAAGCGCCAAAAATTCGTGTCCGTCCGTCCGTGTAATAATTAAGAGAAACTATTTCAGGGTTTTCTCCCGTTCTTGGAACAGAATTTTTAAGCCACTCTCGCTTCAAAATGTGCTTTATAAGAGTGATTAATTTTTCTTACTGTAGACTAGACTAAATACGGTCATTCTTGATACAACTAGACTGGGCTAGCATTTACTGAGTTAGACAAACTTCAGCCAGAACGCAAAGTGCTTCTTACACACAAAGCCGGCGCCTCCAATATGAACAAAAAATTATACCAGCTCACAATGATCGCAACTGTGATCTAAGAAACAATTGGATCACTCTGTTGAAATTTTTCCTCATACTCGAATACTCTCAAGAAGGGCTAAGAAAATATTATTATAATTCTTCAGCACTTTGAAAAGAAAATTTGCTCTTCGGCCGTTTTGTTTATTTGCGGAATTAGTTGCTTTCAGATGTGTTTTATGTTAATTACAATATTGGAAAGGTTAAAGTCAAAAGCCCACTTTACCTCCCTCTTTACTTTTCCTCATCTATTTTTCTAGACCCGGTACAATGTATATGTGGGGGTCATCCCCTGAATTCCACTAAAAACAAAAAATTCGAACGTTTACGTTCGAAGTAGTTAAATGAAATGTAAGTTCCTTAATTAATTTGTTTATAAAAAATGCTATTTATTTTACAGGAGAATATTCCGTTTTGTTTTTTTTTTCTGTGTTGGTTCAAATTTAAGTTGTAGAAAATTTTTGCTTTTATACTGTGTTATTTAAAAAAAAAAATTCTCTACAAAAGTATAACATTTGTATAACAGTTATATACAACTGTTGTAACATCATTTAACATTATTTTTAATTATCAGTATTAGAAAAATGAGTTTTTGCCTATTTGATGGAGTTTGACAGCTTTATAACATTTACAAAAACTGTTATACAGTTAAAAATCTAAAAAAATGTACTATGAACGCAGTTTTTATCTATTTTTAATTATTCTGTTTTATTAGGTGGACTATAACAGTTTATAAAACTGTTATACATTTCAAAATGAAAAACGTTAACGTTCAAAATGGTTCAAAAATGTGTGACAAAATTTGTCACACACTGTTTAACGAAAAAAGAAAATCAAGTTTGTAAACTCAAGACGCTTAACCCTCTTTTTTACCTTTTTACCAATTCCATCCATCATTTGGCATAAAAATTTAATTCTGTTGACAGGGAAACGTGATATACATACGAGTACACATAAACACACCTACACAATACGTATGTACGTATGTTTCGACAATTGCGTTCTGTATATTTTATTTATTCTGAAACATTTATTTTCCTTTTTTCTTTAAATTAGAAAATAAAAAATACAATAATAAAAAAAAACAAATACTCACCCGTTGTTCCATTATTTGGACCATTAGCATCCGTACTATCGTTTCCGTTTTCCGCTACCAGGACTGATGTAAAGCCTGCTGTTGGTTTTCCGGCACCATTTCCAGTTTTAACAATTTCAACATTAAATTTTCCCATTTTCTTTATTTTTTTCTTTCAATTTTGTACTGAAGGATGCGCGAAGGAAAATAAGAGTGCAACTGGATGAAACAAAATTTTATATTCGACTTTTTTGTTTTTTTTTATTTTTTTATTTTTTGTTTACAATGTTGTACCGTTAGTTGAATTCATTGCGAGTTTTGTATGTACTGTGCAGGTGAGGGTGAGGTAATGGCAACGGTGGGGGAAGTTTTGTAATTTTAATGAGCTTTTTGTAGTAATTTGCTTATTTTGTGTGACTGGCAAACACTTAGTGGGAGTTTGTGACCACATTAAACTGTAAAGAGACAACAAAAAAAGTTTTACCTGAAATTTAATTAAATTTATGGAAATTAGCTAGAAAAAAACCTAAGCCACGAATTGACATGTTATTTATTTTAAATGAAACGTACGTTCTTTAATTTATTTGTTTAAAAAATTCTATTTATTTTATAACAGAATATTTCGCTTTGTAGTTTTTTTTTTTAGTTTACTCGAATTTAAAATGTAAGAAATTTTGCATTTAAAAATTACCTACCAAAATTTGTCGTCTAAAAATAGTATAACACTTATATGAAATTGTTATAACATCTTTTGACATTATTTTTAATCATCCATTAGTGCGATTCACAAACTTTTAAAGATTTTAAAAGAGCATAACTTAACGGTAGCTATTGTGGTTTGCACTAACGCTTATGTGATTCACTAACTTATTTTTAACACCTGTGGTTGTATGTTAAAAAAATTTGAAATAATGTGGCAGCGTTGTTAAAAAAACGAAAACCATAAAGAAGAACAGAATAATACAAACAAATTTGCAAACACTTTCATGTTTAGGGGGTAAGTAAAACTAATTATTAGTTTATTATTTAAAATATTTTTTGATAAATAAGATAAGTTCTCCTCACGGAGAGCACACCGACCGACTGTCGCAGGCTGATCTTCCGACAACTCGTATGCCAAATACTGTGTAGTTATTCTAGTAGATATTTTAACGACATTTTTGTGTATAAACACCACAAAAATAATTGGTGTTTAGTTAACGCTAATCAGTCAGGGTATTAAAACAGCTGATTTAAAACGGAGACAAATAGTGTTAAAAACTGCTAGTGTTAATTTCTCTAAACGAATTTTATTAGCAATAAAACAGGTTAGTGATTTGAACTACAGGTTAGAAATTTAAGTTTTTACCCTTTAGAGGAGTTTTATGGCCTTATAACAGTAACAAAAACTGTTATACAGACAAAAATTTCATAAAAATTTTTTATAGATGCGTTTTTGGAAACTTTTTTAAATAAATTTAAAAAAAAAAAAAATTATTAAGATGAAATGATCTTCAAGCTTGAGGTCTTTTTTATAAAAAAATCAAAAAATTTTCCTGAAGAAGTATTCCGAAGGAAGACGAAATATTGAATTAAATAAACACATTTTTTTAAAAAAAATTTATAAAAAAAATTTATTTTAAATTATACCAGTTTACAGAACTGTTATACATTTCGAAATAAAAATTATATTTTTGTATAATAAAGCATCGTGCGGCATAGAAACATTGTCGTTTTCTTGTTTTATATGGCATCATTTTGCGCAATATTTTTTATGAAAAATCTAAATATTAAAAGTTTTTGAACTCTAAATTAAATACAACCGGTAATAATTGAGCAAGCCTCTGAAAAAATATTTAATAAAAATAACAATTTCAAAAACACAATTGTATAAAAAAACGAAAAACTCAGTTTAATTGAGAACATCTGCAAATGTAAATAGTTATTATGCGTAAAGATAACAAAACTAGTTTGCTCTATTTAAACAACACATTAATATTAAAAGTTTGCTACTTAAGAACACTAAAGCTATTTATAACTAAGTCATGTACATATGTATAAGATAAGAATTTCAATAATAAAACCATTGAGTAAACAAAGCTTAAAAATAAGTTATTCAAGAGAGTTTTTGGCATAACAATATTTGTATAACAGTTGTATTCAATTTAGCTATGATATGATTACTGCTATTGAAATAGCGTTTTAGTTTCCAAAATTTACCTTTCTTTAAAGCTATACTGTAGCCACAAGATATTTTGCCTTATTTTGATTGTCTCAAAAAAAAAAATATTGTGCTAAAAAAGAAGCTTGATGTTTATGTTTTTTAAATATCAGCTAAACAATTTGAATGAAAATTGCACTATATAACACATTGAAAAACTTAAATTAAAAGTCATTTAATCAAAACGAGCAAAATGCAAAGCTCACTATTGAATTTTGGTTTTAGTATCCTTAACTGTTCTACAAGGAAAAATATATGTTTGTAGTAAAATTTGAAAATATGAATCATAACTCTTCTGAACTCTTAAAAAAATTTTCTAAAAAAAATATATGTTTGTAGTAAAATTTAAAAATAAGAATCATAACTCTTTTGAACTCTTAAAAAAATTTTCTAAAATAGTTACTGTCATTCAAGCTTGGTTTATGGAGATTAGGAGTTATTTCAAACTGTTATACGTAAAATAAATGCATAAAATAAATAAACTCTTGTATATACTTGTTGAATTTTATAAAAACTGATTTATTTAATTATATATGTATGTATAACAGTTTTATAACAGTTTAACTAACTGTTATACGAATTTGAAAAATCAAATTACATAAAAATAATTGATAGATGTTAAAAAAAAGTTTAATTCACTCGTCTGGTATGGAAATTTTACTTGCTTAGCCTAAAAAATATTTAATTTTATATATACATTTTTTGATTTTTTGTTGAATTTTAATCATTTTTAAATTATATTTATGGTTTTTATACATTTATACAAAAGGTTTTAGTTCAAGTTTTTCCTTACTTAAGTTTCTTAAGAATGATATTTTACAATACAAATTTGCTGTGATCAATAAATTTTGATTGAAGAAGACCAGAAGAAACTATCAAACGTTTTTAGCAGGGGAACAACTAGCTATTTCGTAGCCGCTACACTGCTCATCAGTACCCATTTTCAAATTTGAACTATAGCCATAAAGCATCATGAACGGCTGTCTTAACCACTGTACTGTACATTTGCCCAAAACCCAAAAATGAATTAGATTTCTGGGCACGTAGAATTATTAAAATACAAAAGTATGCAAAAAAATAAATACCGCTTGTTCAGAGACAGAAAACGTTGTGATTCAATATGAGATGAATATATAGAGAGAATAATTCAATGGCTCGATGGTTGAGTGGTTAAAGCGGTCGTTTATGATGCGTCATGACCCGAGCTCAAATCTAAAAATTGGTGCTGATGAGTAGTGTAGCGGCTATGAAATAGCTAGTTGTTCCCCAGCTCTAAAAAAAAGGTGTGATTATTTTTTCTGGTCTTCTTCAATCAAAAATTATTGATCACAGCAAATTTGTATTGTAAAAAATCCTTCTTAAGAAACTTAAGAAATTAAAATTTTGAACTAATGTGCTGTTCATCGAACACAGACGGGCAACTCGTCTAGAAAATTTGTATAAAAATCACTCAAAAATTGAGTAACATTCATAACATTTGTGTTGTTCTATGAACAACACAAATACTTTTGGCTTTGTACAAATGTACAAAAAGCAAAAGTATTTAGTTTTAATCTAAAAACTTTAAATTGTGTCCAAATTGAGTTTATTAAGTAAATGAATGATAGTTTTAAATAATTAAAACGGGTTTTCTTTTGTTTATTCTGCTATTATGTCACCTAGTTTTTTCTTCCTTTTTTGTTTTTTGTTTTGTTTTTTTTATTTTTTGTTCATTAATCAAAAACAAAGGAAGACGATTTTATTCAGCACATTGTCATTGCTTGTGTACAGATCTTTCTATTGCTTTTCTAACAAAATTTTAATTTATTATGATTTATTTATCATTATTTTTTTTTTTTTTTTAATTTTGCTTAAAGAATGTTTGCACTTTTGTATTTCGCCCCTTTTATTTAGCACCACCTTTTTTTTTTTTTGCTTTGAACTTTTAGCTTTGTAGAGACAGACGGACAGGCAGACAGACAAGTAAACAGTGAATTTTGTTTACATCATTGCTCTTTTCACATTTTTTTCAGGTTTCCATTTTTGTTTTTGCTGCCCGTAAATAAAAGCGATAAAATAGCAACAACAAAAAGAACAAAAGCACAAAAAGTGTATTTATTTGATCTTTCACAGCACGTGTATTTATATCGAGCGTCAAGTTAACAACTTTTTTTTTTTGCATGCATGCATTGAAAATGTTTTAAACTCGTAAATTTTAATGCAAGCAACAATAGATTTTATATTAAGAAATTCTAAGAATGTTGATTTATTGGAAACTTATTAAAAACTTGCTAAGAAACATAGTTAGTAGTTGGCTTAAGGAATTTAAAGTGGTGGTGAAAATAATCAATAGTTCTGTTCACAGTTGTAGAATTGCAGTTAAATCGAAATTTTTTTATGAATTTTAAATAAATTTATGAATTATTCAATTTAATAAAAAAAAAGAATAAATAGCTAAGTTTAAAATATTTTTTTACTAATACTTCTCTACAGGTATTTAATAATTGTTTAGTAAAATTTTATGGGCAGTGCCAAGCATAAAAACTTTGTAAAAATTTCTCCTAACAATTAAATGTTAGAAATTGTTTATTCATCTTAATTAGTAAATATTTAGACGACTTAAAAGTTTACATTTGAAACTTGGAAGTAGTGCCAATTTCACGATAACGAAGCTGTTCTTTCGTTCGCACAATTACATTTAAAACAATAACAACATTTTGAGTGTTGTCTTCAAAAATATGTTATACCAAGAGGATAAATTAGCTAATTTTAAAATAACTAAATTCTTAAAAATATGCCTACATACATGCTACATAGGAGTATAGTAACATATACATAAATGTTACTGAATATTAAATTTTCTTTACATATATTACATATGTATGTTGTTTTCAATGTTTAAATAAACTGTTATATTTTAGTGCAACGTATAAAATTGGTAAAAACACATAACTTTAGGGGACTATTAACCTTTATATAAAAAAGTGTTAAAAAAATAAATATAACAGTTTTATAACAGTTTACAAACTGTTATAATGACGTTATATCATGACGCAAAATAATTTAACTCATCTAGAAACATCACAAATTATAGAAACTGATTGCTCAGTTTTTTTTCTTTTTTCTCTTTGTGCTTTGCAAATTTACAGAACAATATACTGTATAGGAAAATTTACTATGAGATGGAGGAAAGAGGGAATAATAGCTGTGAATGTTCCACTGAAACCTATGAATAACAACATGGTAAGACCCAAGCTTTCATACACAGGTTTTTGGCAATTAAACCCTTTTATAATTTTATCACTAAGCATTTAACGATTTGTCTTCCAAATGGAACTAAGCAGCATATAAAGTAGAACTGCTCAAATATAATATTTAAATTTTGTTTTTTTAGATATGATTATTCTTAAAGTTATAAATACATAAAGTTTTAAAAATTATCTAAATCTGTATTGAAAAAATATATATTGAAACAAAAATATAACAGTTTTATAACTGTTTAAAAAACTGTTATACTAGAGAAATACATATGCCTGAACTGTTATACACAGGTCTTCAAAAATAAAATCTATTAGCAACTTCATTTATTAAACTATTCATTATTAACTATAAAAAAAAATTGCATAAAGAAAAGCAACATATGAAGCAGAAGTGCACAAGTATAACAGTTAAATGTTGTTTTTTCAGGGCATTTTATTAAATATTCCAATACACAAAATTTTAATTATTATTTTTATGGAGAAAATATTTTACAAACATATATAACATTTTTAGGACAGTTTTCAAATCTGTTATACTATTTAAATAACATTTTTTTAATCTCGGTAAATAATTTACCCTATCTGTACACAAAATCAGTTATAGAAATTGAGTTGTCAAAGAAATAGGGCTTTATTTGTTTCAACATTTATACGTAGTTTCTTTATCTTAAACAGTTATTGAATTTCAAAGTTTGGCCAAATATATCACTGTTAATAAAACGCGCCATATTTGTTACGAGTCTCAGTGGCGCTTGAGTGCTTCGTAGAACAACCAGCTCAGTTGATGGACTCCTTTTCGGGTCGTGATTTCTCAACCCTTCACCAAGCCCATAGACTCGCATGCAGAAAAAATTACTATAGTTTTGTCAGAAGCAAAGTTTGGCTTGCTTATTGTTTCATATTAAAGTATCATTTACACCACTGTGCATAAATTCGTATAAATTTAAACAAAAAATACAAAATGCGTAAAACATATTTGTTTACTTCTAGTAAAGCCTTTATTAGTTTTATAACAGATAGCATAAGGTGTTATACTTTTTATTACAGTTGTCGATACGAAACACATTATTGTTATTATATATATTATACTGACCCCTAAGCCAATATTGGATAATTTACAAAGTTTTGAGAATATTTTGAAACATTTTCTCTAAAGGAAAACAATATTTATTATTTATAACAATAAATAAAAATAGAACTTAAGTACATCTTGGGACTAGAAATTGCATAAATCAGTAATTTCTTTACTAACTCAGGGCACCATCATATCTAGAAAATGCGAGGAGATTAAAACTGCGATACTATATTTTTTGTAGAATTTTTGTGGGTTTGAAGAGGAAGAGTTAAGAACTTCCTTTGTCCTTGTTTGAACCTTTTTCATCAGAGCCTTGTATCTGGGCAAACCGGAACCGCATGATTTGGCAGAGATATCGGTATATGTTACTGGCATTGTCCCATCCTCAGATCCGTAGACTGGATAAGCTACATACTATCTTCCAGCATTACTATGAACCGAAATGCAACCCAAGTGGGCCGGTTTTTTTAATATCTGGCAGCCTATTCAACCTAACCTAACTAACTGTTACTCTGAAATAATCTTCATTCTCACTCTCTATTACGGCTTAACTAAAATTTATGTTTATTACACAATAATAACAAAATCCCAACCTATGACTACATCAAACAAATACTAAACAAATATAAAACTTACAATAGCAAAAGAAAAAAATGAATAAATGTAAATTAATGATAATTGCAGTAAAATACTATCACGAAAAAATAACAAAAAAGTAAAATAAATAGGAATATGTTTCGTTGTAGAGATGAGTAAAAAAAATTGGTCTGCACAATATTTAAGTCAATGTTAAAAGGAAAACAAAAACTACAACAATAAAAAAACAATGGGGAGTAAATATATTTTTGTATAAATTTACATAAAAAGAAAACTAATCAAAGTTGCCAGCTAAGAAAATTAAATGTTCACCAAGCAAAACCATCATATGTTATTTAATAACTTACAAGCTAGTATTTAATCGTTTTTACAGCATTTTAAATAATTTTATAACTGTTATATTAAATAGTAATAACTTTTTACTAAGTTTACTGTATACTACCATCAATGATATAACTGTGATACACACATATGCATATAGTTTCACCAAATTAATTTGAAAAACATTTTTCTTTTTTTCTCTAGATTTTTAAAAATATCAAAAAGTATAATAGTTTTAACAATGAAAATACATAGATAAATATCGCTTATTCCTTTCTTGATTTGAAAATTTTTAAGGAGTATAAGAAAGAGCTGATTTATGTGAATATATAAATATAATAGTTTAATAATAGTTAATTAAAATGATTTACTAAAAAGACTTAAATAAAAGCTTTAACCAAGTTCAAACAATATTCAATTCGAAAAAAAAACTTCCTGCCATCATGACTTAAACCATTTTTGGAAAATTTCAAACAATATTCATTTCGAAAAACTAACCTTTCTATTATGATTTAAATAATTAAATAACTGTTATACTTTAACTTACTAAGTATCAACCAGGAAAAATTTAAATTTATGGGCCGTTCATAGAACACAGACAAGCATCTTATCTAAAAATTTTGTATGAAAATAGCATTAAAAAAATTGTGCAACTTTAATACAAATTTTCTAGACAAATTTCTCGTCTGTGCTATATGAACAGTAGAATAATATTTTTTGAAAACTAAAAACTCAGCAAAGCGCATATTTTACAGGACAAAAGCATTTTCTCAACTGTTCCTGTTTCCTAGAAATTTTGCATTTTACTCGTACATTAAAGAAAAACGTGTATATATTTTAGCTTTCGTTTGTAAACCTACATTTACTTATTGCATGTATAACAGTTTTCTAAAACTGTTACACAAAAATATTTAAATGAAACAACACAAGATATATTAAAAAATTTTCAAGACTTATTTTTAATCAACAAATTACAAGATCTATAACTATTTTCACTTTGAGTAAATTTTTCAGTGAATTTCTACCACATTTCTAATTTTAATACGAGTATAAAGATTTCAGGGAGATAAACTTTCATTTATAATCGCAAATTTAAAATACAATAGAAAAACTTTTGCAGCTGTAATTTTAAACTGTTATGCAATAACTTACTTGACCAAGAACTACAAAACTAAGATAACAAATACGAAAAATTTGCAACTGTTATACTAGAGGTTTGTTCAGTTATTACATTTAATAAGAACAAATATTATAAATTTAGCTTTGACTTGCAAACAAATATAAAATATTGCATGTATAACAGTTTTCTAGAACTGTTATACAATTGTTTTTAATACGAAAGGTAGAGTTTTAACCAACAATTTTCACTTTTAATAAATTTGTCCAATGAATCTTAGCCTTATTTCTTTAATTTGTGAAATTTAGATAATTTAGCAGCTCTTTTAAAAATGCTATATAAAGTATTTTAAGAGAAAGACATAAGATTTATTTAAGAAATACAGCAATTTTCCCTTTAAATAAATTTCCCGCCACTATTCTTTATTTGTTTTAAAAATGTTTGCCAAATTTGGCAACTCTGTTGTGTTTTATAAATATGCAAATAAATATTATAAAGTATCAACATGGTGTTAACAAGATACATTTCAGACCTCAATCATGATTTAAGGTATAATAATGAAAAATAAAATAAATAAAAATAAACAATTCTTTTGAAACTTATTTTTGTTTCACACTGATTTTATTTCAGTTTAACTGAAGCGCTTAGTAATACTTAAAAATATTTATGAGATGAAACAATTTTTTTTCAAAAATTTGTTTTTTCTCTCTTGAGATAAAAAATTTTAAATTAATCATGATAAACAGATTTCTTTTTTTTTATAAATGTAGCTCAATTGCAGTAATTTCTTTTTAAGAAAAATGCAGCTTATCAGCCAATAAAAAGTTTAGTTTAAAATGCAAATACGAATTGTGTGATTTTATTAATAAATTGTTGAGAAAGGCCAATTAAAAAGAATTTTTCAATTAAAATAATAACACTGACTAAAACACAAACAAACACACAAGTGCATAAAGTGCTTGTCAATTAAATTTTAGTTTCTTAACAGTGTGTACAAAAATTTGATGAAGATTTTTAGGGTTTTTTAAAACATATATTGAGTATTTTTTTCTTTTTTTTAGTTTTAGAACTAAATTAAGAGCTTATTAAAAGTGTACACTTAATTGCTTAAAAATAATATTTTATTTACGAGGGCTGTTTGATGCCTCTATGACTTTTAAAATTTCCCGCGCAATAACTTAAAATACAACACTGCTGTATTCAACCATTTAAATGATTACGGTAAATTTTTGAGCAAAAAATTTCAGTTAATTTGGATTTGACAGCGTATAGTTCCGCTTGGAGGATTGTGGTGTCTTTACTGAGAGTTGTATACCTGCGTGCACTAGGCTTCACTATTCTCTCACCAACGAATCAAAAACCGTATAGGGTGCCTGGATGGCTGATTTGGTAGAGTACTCGACCAACAGTCTCAAAGTCGCAGGTAGGATTCTTGCCACAGATCCTGGGTGTTAGTGCAGATTAGCAAAAAAGCTTTGCAAAAAAAAAACTAAAAACTACTTTGAAATAGCAACTTTGGTTGCCAGTTGCCATCTATAATACCTTTTTGGCAACTGGCAACGCAACTAGAGTTCGGTTGCTATTGATAATCGAGCCATTATTAAATACTATGGAAACTCTGCACCATCAATATTAAAAAGTAGTTGGTTGAGTTCCTTATAGTCATACTAAAACAAGTAACAATCAGATTGGGCAAAAGAGACCATCACGACAGAAATCGTCGATAAAATTGATGGAATCCTAGCCCTAAGCTGTATACAACTCAACTGAGCGAGTACATCATATTATACATATTACTTTATTATACTTATACTACAAGCACAGCCGTGTAACCACTTCAAAGAATTGTTTGGCGATATTAAAGCACAATCCAGATGAGAATTCAGGCCTTTATGTAGGGTCTCCCAAAATTAATGCAAGATTTGAAGTAAATGGAAAACACAGTTTTTAGGCCTTTGATTGTTTTTTTTTTTCTGAATAACCAAATACATAGGATAGGGTTGTTTATGAAACAACATATCGAGCAAATGGCCTCTACGGCTTGGTTTGCACAAACGCACTAGTTTGTAGAAACTTTCCATGACGATTTCGTATATATGTGGCTGAATCTCTTCCTTTAATGAATGGCTGAGTCTCTTCCTTTAATGAATGGCTGATTGTAGGCTTGTTGACATAGACCTGTGATTTTAAATAATCCCACAAAAAGAAATGTAATGGTGTTAAGTCACACGATCTAAGAGGCTAATCCAAACGATCACCAAAACGGGGCAATTATCACCTGGCAGCAATTGAGTTGTTTAACGGACTGTATAGTATGCGGTATCATCTTTTTTAACTACATCCAATTAGGCAGAAAAGCGATATCAAACGCCAATATCAGTTACTGCTTAATTCTAATCATAGAAATGAAAGACTACACGACGCGTCGTAGAAATGTCTTTGATACTAACTAAATTGCTTCACGGGCTTTGGAGCATATGACACCGTCTTGTTGAAACCAGAATTGGCCACATCAATATCATCTTTGAGATTTGATTATTTATTGTTAGTTCATTCTGAAAATTTAATAAAAACGATGCTTAAAAAAAAATATCATCGAATTTCTAAAAAACTGTGTTATCATGTCGAGCTATCGATCACTGCTTGACCAACCACATTTCATATTCAAAAAGTGCGATCCAATTATGCCTCCAGTCCAAAAATCCACACCAAACAGTCAGACGATGTTGATGCATTTGTTTACCGACACAAATGGACTCCCAGAACCCCAAAAGACGCAAATTTTACGTTTAATAAAAGCATCAAGGTGAGAATATGCTTCATCACTTAGGATGATTTTGCTCCAAAAATTAGCATCCATTTGTTGATGTTCAATAATCTATTCAACGATCTCTTCATTGGATAACAAACCACTATCAGCTGTCGAGCTGTTTCTAATAATTTAATTTAATTATATTTGGGGCACCCTTTATAGCTATAGATGAAACAAGGATCCATCACAATACTCTAGAGACCAAGGAACGTTTCAATAGATGACCATGCACCAAAGAGGGGCAACAAGGTCATGGCCACCGTTTGTTGGCATACATGCGGTATCAGTATCATGCTGGTAGATATCTTAGAGAACGATCACACTTGAATATTATTCAGAGCTTTTAGACAGATTCATTACGACTATTATTTTTTTTATCCAAACTTGAAGAGAAATACTCGTACCTGGATGCTAAGAAATTTGGAACAAGTGAAGAGGTCATTACAAAATCAAACGTCTATTTTGAAGGTTTTGAGAAAGCCTATTATTTAGCGGATACATATAAAAATTGGAAAAATGCTGGACTAAATGTTTTTATATAAAAAAAGCTGAAAATGATAATTGTATTCATATAAGAAATTATCAACCGCTTGCTTTTTATGTTTCCAATTTCATAGGAGCTACCCTATTGATTGGTATCAATATTAGAAGCTAATATAGTGAATAAAACTCAATTGTTTATAATTGTATTAATTTTTTTATTTGTTCTCTAACTGTATAATAATAAATTATTACAAAGTTAGTTCTTACAAGCACTAGCAACTAAGGCCATTAGCTTATATTCAAATAGTTAAGGAATTATCTAACAGCCCTCGTATTTTGTTTCTAATTTATATATAATATTTTTCAGTTTGATTAATGATTTATATTCGCAATATTTTTTTATTAATCGATCGTGAAAAATATCGTTGAAACATTAAATTATGAATATTTCTTTTTCAAGACTCAACATTCATTTTATTTTCTTATATCAGACACTTGTGGCCCAATAAATGTCAAAATGAATTTTAAATAGAATATTAAAATAAAAACAAAAAAAATATAAGATAAATATTTTATAGTTTCAAAATCAAACTTAAATAAATGAGGTTTTGTTGTCTAAACAAAAAATGTTTCTTTTAATTAACACTTATAATAAAAAATAATATTTAAACAGCAAACACTCAAACACATGCTCGTGTCAAGATATTGAATTCATATAAAATAAGAAATCTGATTAAAAATTTGTTTGCTCGCCAAAGAAATAAAGTTTTTAATCAACACAAAAAAAAAGAAAAAAAAAGTTTATAATTTTTTGTGGTTTATTATTTGTTTCTTTTTGTCATCCAATAATCTGCAATATTGCCAGATGATATTGCAAAACAAATACAATTTTTTTCTTGTTTTTAGTGGTGATTGCAAAAGTTGCAATCAACAATCAACATTTTTGATCTTGTGTCAAAGAAATTTTAATATTTTTAATAATTGTATGGCAACACAAAAATTTTGCAATTAACTTTAAACTCAAATGTGTCTTTTTCAAAAAAGAAATAACAAACTTTACTAAAAGATTAAAAAACTAAAATAAAACGAAAAAAAAAAATAAAAAATATTCCAGAAATAAATTTTTTGCTTTTGGCATAATGAAAAAGTATATTGGGGAATTTTTTTATAAATCTCCCGGAATTTAAGTTCTTTATACTTTTTTAAAATAAGTAACATTTTCAATTTCTAATTATTTTTATTTCATTTCTTTAGGAGAAAAAAATTTAGAGTTTTAATGTCAGATGTTTAAACATAACAAAATAGAACACACTCTATTTGAAATTTTGTCAGATGACTTTGCTCATTTTTTTTATTTTTTTTTATCTTGGACCAGTACTCAGGGGATGACCCCTACATATGCAGTGTATTATACCAGAACTAGGAAAATAGGTTGTGAGGAGAGGGAAAGAGGGAGTAGTGTGTGTGTTCTTTTACAGAAGCAATGTTTTTAAAGTAATAGAGTACAAAGGTTGTTAAAAACATATCGTATGCTATCTACTTAATTAAACAAATCACTTTTGTATATGCAATCTTGGTATAAATTATTGGGCTATTTTGTTTTCAGATGGTATACATATATATCAACATACATACATACTTTATAGAAATAAAGATTTCATTATCAAATATATGTTAATGGACATATATGTATAAGAGTAGTTTAACATGAAACCTTGTTAAATCGTTCTCAACAAAATGTTCTGTGTTTGAAGAAAGGGTCAATAATCTCATACACATCAAAAAAGCGTCGAATTGATACTTACTATCAAAAAGGCAACGCTGGCTGTGAATTGGTAATGCTACACACTCATACACATATGCACACATATTTCTCACGTACTCAATTATGTTATTTTTTTTTTATGTGTGCCCCCAGAGAAGGTAAATCAAATATGTTACTCTCCATTATCTCTTTATTGGCATTTAATATTTATAAGGAACTAGCAATAACAATCCGTGCGAGAAACATTGAAAAATTCACAAATACGAGTAAGCACAAATAGCAGAGGTTTCAGAAATTTGTATGATATGAGTGTAACAGCGCATATGTTTTATAAATGCAGGCGTTGTCAGAAACGTTGGATTATGGTTAAAATTAATGTACAAATTATATTATCTGCTTCAATTCTAAAGCCCATGTAGCAAACAAACATCATTGTTCTTTAAGTTTATATACAAACGAAATATTGCATCATAAAATTAAGTTGCTGCAAAAGGCATTTAGTGTGTGTCTACGTAATTTTTGCTTCGCAGCTTTAAATTAGACTTAAAGGTTAAATTAGTTGTGCCTCAAGTCTGTTAGTTGTAATTTCTTTTTAAATTGCGAAACATCTGATAAATCTTTAGATTTTTTTTTTTTTTTTTTGAAGAACTCATAACTGTCACATTTTGTTTAATAAATCAATTAAAAGAAATTTCAAGTTATAAAACAAGAAAAATTAATTTTAAATTAAACAAAAAATATTGTCCGATATAATCTTAAATAAACACATTCTTATTGTAGAATTTAAAACCCTGAAATATAAACAAAAATTTTACTGCACTCATATAATATGAAAATCTTGTTTATGAATGAGTGGCGGCGGCAAAGAAGAGGCGTCAAAAGAAAAGTTCGCTTACACGCAAGTAAATCGCAAGTAAAACAAGTGGAAGTTATTTAAGCAAATTAATTAACATTCGTTTTTTAACTATTTTTTTTATTTTTTTTTATTTACTTTACAGCTCTAAAATTTTTAGCTTAAAAGTACGGCACAATGCCGGGCGTTGGCAACAGATTTTATGTTTTTTTTTATAATTTTTTATTTGTTTATTTAAATAATTTGCGTGTATTAAAATTGTGATACACATTTTGTGTGAGACATTTACACAAACTACCCAAAAATACTTTTAGATATGTGATATTTATTAAAAAAAAAATAATATTTTTTTTCTCCAAGGTCAGTGTGTCTGTGTTTTAGATCAATTTTTCAGTTCAATATCTTTTTTCGTTTAAATATTTTTTTATATATAAATACGTTAATAAAACTTTACAAAAGCATTTTTAGGCCTCACGTCTGAAATAAAAATACACAACAACAAAAATCCCATGGCAATCTAAAATTAAAATATTAACTAAATTGCCGCAATTCCCAAAATGACTAGGAAAACATAAAACTTATTATCCAATTATTTCCAATAAAAAGAAAAAAATGGGCAGTGCGGTTACAGCATTAAAAAATGATTGATGAATACTTGTACATACGTTAACATTTCCATAAACCTTTTAATAACAAAAAAAATATAAAAAATAAACAATAGTAAAATAAAATAGTTACTTATATAAAACCAAACAAAAAATAAGGGATTTGAAAAACAATAAAATTTTAGCTCCTAATGGTTGCATTAAAATCAAAAATCCAAATTTAAATTTCTACATTTTCAAAATTTTTTTGGGAGTTTTGGATATTTATTACATTAATGTGTATTGTATAGCTTAACAATATATCAAACCCGTTTCAGAAGTTTTTAATAAACTTCTTATCTTATTAAGAGTTTTCTTTGTATTATAAGTAATTGAAAATAATTATTAAATTAAAAAAGGCGACGAAAATCTCTAAATATATGATTCTTGATACGATATTTTTAAAATTTTAAAGCATTCAGTGCAAGCTTTGAGGTCAGTTTAATTAATAAAAATTGTTTCGAAAAATAACTACCTATTTTTAAATGCCATGTATCAACTTTTTGAATTGAAGATTTTGGAAATTTTCTGGAATAGATTAGGAATTCGTGAATATTTTGTTAACTAACACTAAACAGATTTTCAATAATTTCTAAATAATTTTAGGCAAAATTTCCGATTTGCCAGTAAAATATTTTCAATGTGGGTGGCGGTTTTGTTTTTAAATAGAATTATGTATTGTCAAATTCGAAAGAAAATTAAAAATATTTTACATTAATAAAACTGAATGTCAAGTGAAAAGTTCTATATGCTTCGTATATATTTAACATTCGCATTGAAAAGTCTATGGCAAACAAATTTTTAATCAAATCATATAAAATAGAATGAATTAAAATGTTCTCGGGTGCTTTTTTTATTTTTATTTTAATGATATACATACATATCTTTGTTGTTGCAAAAGAACAACACATTTGATTGCTAAAAATAAAATTTGAAATATCATAGCAAAAATGAATTTTCTATGAATTAAATGCCAAGAAATTTTAAATGGAAGATAAAAGAGAATATTAAAAATGTGTGTTAATGGCCTAATTTAAGGCTTCGTTTAATAACCCTTAAAAAAGAAGGTTTGCGTACATGATGAAATTACGGGAACAAATTGGTTTTGAATTGTCCCCAAAAAAAAATTTTTTGCCGAAAAAAGATACAGTGCTGTTCCTACGCTAAGCAACTCACACTGTATTTTAGAAAAATGTTACTTTTCTCTCAAATAAGAAGACCTTAAGAACTCATTATAATACTTATTTATGACTTGTATGATAGCAAAAAAAAAAAATGTATAAAAAAATAACAACAAAAACCTTTTTGGATATTTCAATAACAAACAAAAACAAAACTAACTCTATGAGAGGCTGTGCCTATGCTAAGCAACAAATTTTCTTATTCTCTTTCCCTTAAATATAACGGTTCTTTTGCGATGCATTTGAGTTCATTAATTGCAAATTACTTAAATCAATGCAGTTTAGTCCTACTAAGACTTTCTTCGTCTTTAAACTATAAATTTTCAACATGAAGCGCGTTCAATACGATAATAGCTTCAAATCTTCCGTTATATCATTGTGGAAGGCAGGGCAAAGTCAAATTGATATAGCTAATAATTTAAAAATTAACAAATCAATGGTTTCACGGTGGATTCAAAATTATAAAACGATAGGCACTGTCGTAAAACCCAATACAGGCGCACCTCCACGTAAAATTTCCGACCGTGACGACAGACAAATTAAAATATTAATAAAAAAAAAACCATTTATAACTTCAAAAGAGGTAATGAAATCACTTAATTTGAATGTGGATTCCAGCACAGTCAGAAAACATATCATCAAGCTGGGCTTAAAAAGTTATAGGGCTGTCAAAAAACCAATGCTGACAAAAAAACACATGAAAAAACGGTAAGTGAATTTTAATTTACTTTAACAACAAATTCTATAGGACTTTTGTAATTTTTAGTCTTGAATTTGCAAAGCAACACAGTAATTGGACTATCACAAAGTGGAACAGTGTGCTCTTTAGCGATGAAGTCAAAGTAAACCTCTTCAATTCAGACGGCATATGCACTGTGCGGCATATGAAAGGAAATCGGCTCGATCCACGCTATTGTAAGCAAACAATGAAACATGGAGGGGGAAACATTATGGTGTGGGCATGTTTCTCTGGCAAACGCCTTGGTCCTGTGCACAAAATAAACGATAAAATGGATCGATTCGTGTATAAGGACATCTTAGAAACGAAAATGCTCCCATATGCAGAATGGAATATGCCACTTCGATGGGTGTTTCAACATGATAACGACCCGAAACACACATCGAAGTTGGTCAAGGAATGGTTTCAGACGAAAAGGATTCAAGTGCTTGATTGGCCGGCACAATCACCCGACTTGAATCCTATCGAAAATTTGTTCGCCATTGTGAAACGACGCCTCGGATCGAGTCGATTTACAAATAAAGAAAATTTGTTAAACGGTTTTCAAAATGAATGAAAAAAACATCCCCAAAAGCACATTGCAAAATTTAATTGCCTCAATGCCCAAGAGATGTGCTGCAGTCATAAAAAACAAAGGGTCATATACGAAATATTAATAAGTTGCTTAGCGTAGGCACAGCCTCTCATAGAGTTAGTTTTGTTTTTGTTCGTTATTGAAATATCAAAAAAGGTTTTTGTTGTTATTTTTTTATAAACTGTTTTGTTATCATATAAGTGATAAATATATATTAAAATGAGTTCGTAAGGTCTTCTTATTTGAGAGAAAAATAACATTTTTGTAAAATACAGTGTGAGTTGCTTAGCGTAGGAACAGCACTGTATTTATTAAACCGCCGCTGTTAATTCCTGTTTGGCTTTGATTTTACTTGAAACGGTATTTGTTCTCCTTTGAAATTGTATGAGAAGTTGTCACTCATAAATGACGAAATTGTTTGTTGTAATTACAAAGAAATGAGGTTCAAATGCAAAGCGAAGGAGGGAGAGAATAATGATTCAACAAAAACACTACAATTTTTTTGGCTTACGCTCAATTAAAATTAAATTATTCTTATTATATTAAAGCTCATTTAATTGGATTTTATTAACTTAAAATTGTTTTTGTTTGCTTTTTAATTAAACATTTGAAGAATGTGAAAACATAAATATTTTTTTTATGTCAAAAACACAACTGGAACGAACAACGAATTTATGCCCGTTATTATTCTACTCTTCTGTAGGTAATCTACATACATATTTAAATGACACTGCGTGGTTACCAAAAAATTGTGTTCATGCCCTTGTTGGCCGACAACTCATCACGTGCTTCTTTGATACACGCTCGGTCTTAGCGAAACGCACTGTTTAATTTGTTCCTTGGTTTCTGTGGTATTGTGATAGAACTATGTTTTGTCTAGGGTTATATATGTAAATGCAAAAAAACTCTTAGATTACGGTGGAACATCGCCAAACACTCTTTTAAAGTGGTCACACGGTTGTGCTTATTGTCATGTGTGTGCTTTCCACAATTAGTTATATGTACATATCGCTCCTTTATTGCAACATAGTCATAACGCAAAAAAGCTTATTTCGAGAAAAACACATTTCAAAATTTTAGTGTCCATACAAGTCTTAGAAAATTTTTTTAGAAAATATCTTCTAAAGGAAACAGTGGTATTTTAAATAAAATTTTGGCATAATATAAAAGGTAGTACTGTTAACAATTCTGCATTGTCAACTTGAAAAGCTCATTTTTTGAGATATGACTATGTTGCAATAAAGGAGCGATATATGCAATTATAAATTTATTGTGTTTATGGGTTAAAATCAAGAAATAAAAATTATTATAAATAAAGGATCATAAAATAGAAAGAATTTGATGAAGAAGTGCTTCATAAAAAAAGTTATTTTGTTAACGTAAATTAACGTTATTGTGTTTACCGATTTTATACAAAAAAAAAAATATTCAAATAGAATATGTGTACATATTTTCTTCAAAACACGATCGCCAAAACATGATTTTTTTCCAAAACTTTCTGGCAACGCCACCCTTAGTACGAGTAAATTTATAAAACTGAACACACAAACTCTCATGGGTAAGATAAATGTGTGACTGCAAATTCTTACATACAAATAGTACGATTGCCGACTGTAGAAAAAATAATTGAGAAACAAAATCAAGCAGTCACTGCATGGTATATGCTCTAGTTTACAGACGTAAGCTCTAATGAGCAGAAAACATACTTGTGGAAATAGTATGCGGTGGCTAATCACACCGTAACTCGATTTAAGACGGCTGTACTTACTCGTAGATTATTAAAAAAGGTACCGGTTGCAGATCTCTGACTTACACATCTGATAATAGATATCTATGCCATGTGAAAAATTCAGCGGCGGTTGGTATTGAGCGGTATTATTAGTCGGTTGAAGGAAACATTTTACAGCAGTAATATTTTATTATGTTTTAAATAAATTTTTTATAATAACAAAAATAATACAACACTTTCCTTAAATTGATTAGTCGTTATGGAGTTTGTTGAAGAACAATCAAAAGATTTTGATTTTTCAAGTGTTCCAATAAATTTTTTAACTCGATTGTACTATGTGTGCTCGAGTCTCTTGATCAGCTGTCAAAACTTATGTTTGTAGATTTTTTTGCTAATAAAACGTTATATATTCTTAAAATTGTATTTATTTTCATTGAATTTAATAGTTGAATGAAAGTCTTTCAACTCAGTTTATGAAGTGTGTGGCCAGGAATCAATTCAACTGAAAGGCTGAACTATAATTGAAGCGTGTATGGTTCGCTATATTCATAAAAAGTATGTATTTTTATGGATTACAGGTTTATTTGATCAATTTCTATACAAAATTTTTTTAATAAATCTTTAATAAATATTTTGAAATATTTTTTATCACTAGTTAAACATTATTCTTAGTTAATCTTTCTTATTTTCTTAATGCTTCAATTTTTCAGCATATATTTTTTTTCATATGGCAACACTATTGATAAACAAGTTTATGAACTATAACAGTTGTTATTTTTGACGTTATTGTGCTTCTTACGACGAATTTACGGAATGAGTTTATGACAACGATTCCATTGCGTTGAACGAAATTCGCTGTTCGTACCAATTGTGTTTCTAACATTAATATGTAAAATACTAATAACAACAAATTTATCAAACGAACTTTATTATTAAAAAAAATTATTCCAAACAACCACACAAATAGTCGTTCTTTTCATACTACAATCAGAAAAAAATCATTCTTATTTTCTGAATCATTAATTTTGTTCCGCTACCCAATTTTCCACCCTTCTCCTCCTCTTCCTCACCATATATTCTCTAAGAATTGTGTCATAAAATAACGTTTAAATGCACATTTCGTTTCATGTACTTTTTTTACAGTAATTAAATAATATTTTGTTTTACAATTTCGTTTTAGTACTCTGTTTTTGTGTCACAAAAAAATAACGTTATAAGTTGAAACAATTTCAGTTTAATAATTTTGTTTTAATTACTTAAACAATCATTATGGAAAATAAAAATGTTTCCATTAAAAAAATGTGTTTAAGGCGTTCACAGTTAAGACACGAAACAAAAAGCTAAAAGTTAACAAACTTCCTAATTTTCATTGAATATTTAGTTTATTTTAATGTCGTTATTTACAAGTAATCAATAAAAACTTAATGAAACATATGAAAACAAATGAAACTATGAAAAATGTTGCCAAGTAAATAGAATTTTTGTTACTAATTTCAATTCGCTGTAATTAAAATCATTTCGGAAAGATTTTTAAATATAATGTATAAATTACTGAAGCATTAAAATATGTTTTTTTTAAATCAAAATTATTTTTTAAAAAAGGTTATACTTATTATTTACACTTTCTTAGTACAAAAATAGGTTTTAGTACAAGATTTGTATATTCAAGTATTCCAGTAAAAGTTAAGTTCCAGAATATATATATATATTTTTTTTCGTTCTTCGAAAAAATTTAAAAAACAAAATTTATTTTCCAAGACAAATTTTTAGCACAAACTAGTTATTTCGATAAACACCAAATATATGAAAAAAAAAAATTTTGTGTATTAGATTTGCCATAAAAAAGGACATAAAAGTATTTTTTTAGTACATCCTAAATATGTTTATAATAGAGAAAATATTTTTTCTTGCTTTCAACACCTCCAAGAACATCGTAAACATACAAAACACTTTTTTACATAATTTAGAAAGCAAAATTTTTTACAAAAAATTAAAACAAATTTTATGTATGAAGCATACAAAATCTGAAAGGAATTTTTTAGTACTAAAAACAAACTTAACAAAAATTTAACACATTGTTTGCTATCGAAAAATTTATCTAAAAAAAGATATCTACCATACAAAACATTTAGTACTAAAAAATATGTAAAAAATTTAGGCATAGCAATGTATTTTATATTGTTTTTTCATTTATGACACTAGCAAGTGTCATAAATGAAAAGATTTATTTTTAGTACAATTTTTATAAATTGACTTTAGTACAAAAACTGTAGAACCAACCAAATTTATAAACATGGAAATGTTGTTTTAATTTCTGCTATATGTTAAATACTTTAAAAAATAATCATGAAGGTGTCTGGTTAGAAAACCAATTTTTAGTACTAAAGCTTTTTCATAACAAGTACACATATTGTATATACCACTATTTATGTACTAACGACTAAATTTTTCATAGGACAGCAGGTAGAGCAGCATGTTTATCATGATGCCGAGTTCGAGACCTAAGTAGCTAATGAGTACTTTAGCGTGTACAATACAGATAATTTCATACCTAGCTAAAGTTTACAATTATTTTTATTGTCTTCTTTAAGTTATATAAATCATTGGGCATAGCAATTAGCATTATAATTAAAACCCTTCTTAATTTTGGAAAGAAAAAAACAAACTCAAGCTGTATGCATATCACTCCCTTATTGCAACAACGTCATAACTCAAAACAGCTTGTTTCAATAACAACACATTTAAAATTTTTCATTTCCATACACGTCCTTGTAAAGGAGCAATATGTGAAAACAACAAATTTGCGTCGACTAAACAATAAATAGTTTTTATTAATAAATTTGCTGTCGTTTTTAGTACAAATAAATTTTTAGTACAACAATTTTTTTACTATCAGTATAAATTACAAAAGCTAATAAAAATAACATTTTTACTGAACTTGTGCAGGTGATAAAGAACAATGTCTTAAATGTATGAAAGTTTTTTAGTACAAAGCTGTCAAAATAAAATTGATGTTTATGAGAAAAAAACTTTTTACTCATGAAATAGTTTATAAAGTTGACAATGATCATTAACTTTTGTATGAAAATTAGTTTTAAGTAAATTTGCAAAAAACAAATCGGTTTGGGCTTTTTAGTACAATAATGCTGTCAGCTATATAAATGGGTATTTAATCCTAAATAAAAAAATAGTAATAAATTATATGGTGAGTATGTATTTATCCCGTGTTAAAATATTTATCTCAAATTTAGCTCAAACTCTTAATTATTTACGTTGAACAAAAATGTTTTTGTTAGCTACAATATTTCCTTAATTGTATTCATGACTTTATTATAGTGTTACGAGTATAATCAAACTTTATAAATTAATTAATAAATTCCTTAGAGCTTAAGATAACAAACATGAAATATTTATGAAATTCATTAAATTTTGTCATGCCAGCAGTTTTTACTCAGAGCATCTTTTTTTCAACGCTTTAGAACAGTTTGCCAACTTCTGCAAGAAATTTTATTTGATTCCCCTGTTTCCCCTGGCTGTTCATTAAATTTCTATTGTTAGGCAATAATTAGAGGTTTGTTATTTAATACTGGCAAACTTGATGTTTGCATTTTAAATGTAATTATAATTAAAAATTGGAAGAGCAAAAGGTTATCAGTCATGCAGAGAAACACAGGTAGTTGGAGATTATGTACTGAATGGTCTGATTAATAAATTAATATGAATGGATGAGTCAGCCCAAAGACCAGAACGAGTATCTAATCATTTCAGGTGATATTTAGAAATACCCCATCAAATGCGGCAATTTTTTATTTTGATAGCCATTTAGTTAAAAAAAGGCAAAAATCTAACACTTGTTTTTAGTACAATACTGAGCTTTCGACATCATGACTAAATGTTAAGGCAAATAATACAAAGCAAATTATATTTAAGAAAAATTTACTTCTATTTTAGTTTCCAAATATATTCTTCAGTATTTAAAATAATAAATTAGGTACTAAAAATAAATTTTAGAACTGAAATGTGAAATACTTATATGCAAACGAAGGTGCTAATAAAATGTTAATAACAACAGTAGTAATAAGATAACAGATTTACTTTAATACTTTTGTACTAAAATGTGAAATTTTTTAACATTTCTGCCAAAAATATTTTGACAGCGAAACTATTTTGCCTTAAAGAAGTTTAAATTAGAGAATTTCCTAAATTATTAAAGTTGTTGCTAACTGTTTTTTACTTATATTTTTAAAGAAAACTCTAGCAAAAAATAATAAATAAAACATAATTGATAAATAAATAAAAAAAATATAACTGGTTTTCCAGTGACAGCAGAATGCAGTACAAATAAGTGGGATTATAACAAATTGCATATGTAAACAATATGAGACAAATATATAAGAACTCGGTGGCTTAGTTGGTTAAGCGGCTGTATTTAAAATACATCATGTTCACATGATCTCGAGTTCGAATCCCAGTGGGTGCTGATGAGTAGTGTAGTGACTACGAAGCAGCTAGTTGTCCCCCAGCTTATGATATTCAATTATATGTTCTGTTCTTCTTTGGTCTTATTGTTTCACAGCAATTATCGTTATAATTAAAAATAATCCTTCTTCTTTACTGAAGTTTATAAAACGTTTTCCAATTCGTTTTTTTAATAAAAGTTTTCAATAGACTGAATTATTTGATAGAAGTACGTACGTTGAAATTATAAAATATTTATACAGTAAATAAACAGGGGTTCTTGAATTTACGATATTAACTAATTAGTTGTGAGTTCGAGTCCAACTTCAGTCAAGAAGAAGGATTATTTTTAGTTATAACGATAATTGCTGTGAAACTCTAGCAAAAAATAATAAATAAAACATAATTGATAAATAAATAAAAAAAATATAACTGTTTTCCAGTGACAGCAGAATGCAGTACAAATAAGTGGGATTATAACAAATTGCATATGTTAGAAGCTAGTTGTCCCCCAGCTTATGATATTCAATTATATGTTCTGTTCTTTTTTGGTCTTATTGTTTCACAGCAATTGTCGTTATAATTAAAAATCATCCTTCTTCTTGACTGAACTAACTTAACTAATTAGTTAATATTGTAGATTCAAGAACCCCTGGTTCCTGAACCTGTTTATTTACTGTATAAAAATTTTATAATTTCGACGTACGTACTTTTATAAAATAATTTAATCTATTGAAAACTTTTATTAAACAAACGAGTTGAAAAACGTTTTTATAAAAACCTGACAATACGTTAATTTAAATAAAAGAAGATTCTTAGATACTTCTTTTAGAAGTGAGCAATGTAAACCGTGTTTCATATTTTTCCAACATTTGCCATGCGTTTCATGAAGATGTTAATCAGTGTAAAAAGCCTATTATTAATATTGTACTAAACGTCTTGCAAAATTTTATTTATTTTGATCTATTTTTATGGAATTAAGTTATGACTTAAACTATGTACTAAATGTAAATTTGTTGTACTAAAATTTTATTTCGCTGTAGTTTGGGAACTTTGGGAACTCTAAAAAAAACTTGGAACAGCTTCGCTAACCGAATCGGAACCGGTTTTTCATATCTGAGCTATTAACGGTCGTTCGATTTAGTGCGAAAATTGAAGTTGAAGTGGAAGTGGGGAAATTTTTCGATTCCTGAAGCTAATTTTGGGAATTCAAAAAAAAACTCGGATAATTATTTAGTTATAAGGATAAGTATTTTAGTTTAATATGGAAGCTTTGGTTTTTTAGTTTTTTAAGCTATATTTATTAGTTATTTGTTTTATTATTAAACTATTATAAATTTCACAGCAAATTTTTTAAGACAGTAATCTCCAAAGACATCACATACACTTTTCGCAACAATTTTTTCCCATTAAATGTACATGTTTTGCACACAAAAAGCTTTTCAATCAGCCCAATTTTAAATCAATCAGTCCATACATCTATCACCTTTTTTTTTTTGTTTATGTTTTATATTGAATTTGTGTCTTCCAAATTTATCTATTTCAACACATGTGGGTTTTTATTTCGTTAAGCCCGAACACACTTTCTTTAAAAAAAAGCCCCAAAATTTTATGAATTTCAATGTTAATTAAAATTTTTGTGTGTCTCATTTTCATTGCGGCGCTATCAAAGCCAAAGATATAATAGCAACAATGAAAAATATATAAATAATAGATAGAAACAGCGTCATCATAGCACCATAAAAAAAATTATTTGTTCTGTTTTTTTTATAATAAAAAGCACTAATCTGTTTTATTGTATTCAATATGTTTGGTTAGTACCAAACTATATTTTGAAACATTATGAGCAAAACTTTAAAAATTATGTTTGATTATTTTACTAGTTTTGCGCGATAAAAAAAAACAAACAAAAATTCTTGGTAGTGTACTAAAAATCAGATACTGACACTGAAAACTCATATTTACTTTAACTCCATTCAAAAAACTTTTTTACAAATAGTTGCTAAAAAAAAAATATGTTTGTACTAAAGTCTTGCGTCGCTCTAAAAGTTTTATTTATCTTCTAAAATATGTTATCTTGATTATATACTATTGGGTTAATTCATGATTTAAAATACACAAGTTTTTTTCTTGTACTAAAATTTTATTACACGCAATTTTTTTTTTTTTGCACTATAATCTTACTTTTACTTTTAAGTTCTTCTACTTAGAAAAACTATATTTAAAAAGATGTTTACTCTGTAGTAAAAAAAATAAATTCTATTTGTTAAATTCCAAATCTTTTTTTATTAAACTTACTTTCAAACTACTAAAAGCGTTCACTTCTTTCTAAAATTTCATTTTAATTCTCGTTTTTGGAACTAATTAAGGAGCGGGTTACAGTCACAAAAACGTTGTATTCTATGTACTAAAAAAAATTAATTCTATATACAACACTGCAAATTTCATTTAAAACAAATAAACTTCAAACTATTAAAAATTTTCACTTCGTACTAAAATTTTACTTTTACTTTTGCTTTCGGTGGTTGTTAAGAAGTGAATTTTAGCCACAATAACTTTATGTTGAAAAAAATCCAAAAATCTACTTTTATCATAAGAATATAAAATTGTGTACAAGTAATTTTGATTCCGTACGAAAATCTTGTCTTATGCCAAAAGAAATATGTTTTGTTGTAAAATCTTGTTTTCTTGTTCCGTACAAAGAACCAAAACCTCAATACGTGTAGAATTATTTTTAGTACTAAAATCTTTTTTTCAATTTTGGGGTAACTTATGGCGGTTTTCATTTTAAAAACTTTTTCTGTAATGACAAGAAAGTCATGTACTAAAAATTGTTATTTTGCACTAAAATATTGTTTTATTGACCAAAAATAATGTTTGGCTTTAAAAATAACAGATATAAATTTATTTGACGAAACTTCTAGTAAAAAAAATAATTGCAAATAACGAAATATGTATTTAAAATAAATATATAATAATGTTTGCTTATCTTGTGCTAAAATCTGTTTTGTACAAAAATTTTGTCTTTTATTTCTATATTGTTTAAAGATATTTTTATTTATTACAACATATTTTTGTACTAACAAAAAATATATTAAAATTCAATTTGGTACTAAAAAACCTTTTTTTTACTCAAACCTTATTTGGTGCTTGCTTGTACTAAAATGTGGTTTTGCAATAAAAATAATTAGTAGTATATCAAAAAGTTTTGAAACAATTGTGCATTACATATGTACTAAAAATTTGCTTAAGTACTAAAAACTTGTACTAAAATTTTAGTATGTATTAAAACAATTTCTACGAAAAATTTTGTTTTGTACCAACATTTTTAATTGATTGTTAAATACTAGTTATTTTGTTTACTTTTTTAATCAGTAATTTTAAATATTACTCATTCGCTTCTGTGAGTACAACAACAATGATTCGCAATGAAATTCGCTTGCAAGCTTTCCCAATTTATTTCAAACAAAGCAGATCATACAAAACATAACGAATCTCGTTGAAATAAATTTAACTGTTGCGTTTAATTTGTTTTAAATGAAGTGGAAGTTATAACAACATATAATAGCCAACACTTTTTATATCGTAGTCAACCATAAATAGTTGATAAAGTACTATTAATTTTCAACTGATATAATTCAGATAACACATTATGATACAGACCCGCTGGCGACATTCTTATATTTTTAAAATAGCTCGTGGAATGTTAAAAACTTATACAACTATATCCAGTATAAGGAGTGTGAAAACTTGGGGTTTTCAAATCGAAAACGATGAATTTAGGCGATTTGCTTTTCTCAGAACATGCTTGCATGGCGATCACCATTGATTGTAGCGTTCTGGCCAGCTCTGTTTTTAAATAAGAAGAGCCACTTTTTCTGAATATAACGGTGTTTCAATATACACTTAAGGATTATTGTATCATCACCCCTAATACGGCAGTTTTGTTTATTGAATATCCATTCAAACAAAAGTTAGCTTCACCGTTTAATAAAATTCGCTTATGAAAATCGGGATCAACGGCAATCTTGCCTGGGATATAAATTTGCACAATTTGGAAACGTTGTTCACTTAACAGATGACAAAATACGCACTGTTCGGCTGAACATTTTAATATATTCTTTATAAATTGCGACTATTTCATCATACGCCTTGTGAGTGTTCGAATAAAATCAAGTTGTATGTACAAGTTTATGCAAAATGAATTAGTTTCATTTACATAAATATGCATTTACATATGAGCACAAATGTTGAAAAAGAAAATGAATAGTATAGAATCATTATTTTCTATGAAAGTAAGAGATTTATAAATTTCAAAACTAAAACCTTTTCAATAAATAAACTACTGCTCCTGCTTCAACAATGCGGGAGCGTTGCCATTTTTTTTTTGTTAATTACGCATTTTTAGAACTGTACTCTGTTATTTTGAGATCAAATTGTATTATATAGGTTCTCTTAATTTTAACTGGTTTTAGTAAGTAGAGCAACTTATTTATTTTCTCACTATGCTCAATCTGCTCATCACTGATTTTAACGCTAGCAAAACCACTCACAACTTATATTCAATTGCTTCTGTTAAAGTTTTTAAAAGTATAAATTAAACTTACTCTCCAAACGACTCCTTTGCGTTGCACCTTATTGCTCGTAAATATTAGGAAATGTTATTTTTATTTTTCTTATATTTTGTTATTATTCTTATTTTTTTCCTTTTATTTTTCGCCTTTTTTTATTTTAGTTTTAACTTGACTTGACCGTAATTAAGAAAACAAATTATTTCTGCGATATTTTTGTGTTTGAAATTAACCAAGGATAACATTTCTTTTGTGCAAAAAACACACTGTTGAAACACTAAAACATATACTTGGACACGTCTCACACGTTTTCAGCAGCTCAGCGCTAGTGTTTAATTTTTAAAACCAATTTTATGAAAAAGAAAACTTCAAAACTTTTGGAAAGTAGCTTAATCATTAAAAAAGTTTTATATACACGGAAAAAAATAACTTTCTGAAAAGTAATTATAGACTTTATCTGGAACAACTAGCTGGTTGAAAGCCGCTACACTACTCTTCAGTACCTATTCGCTTTTCTCTATACTAAAAAACAAAATTTATATTAAAAATTCTTATTGCTGAGTAGAGATTCAAAAATAAAACTTTTTTTGTATTAAAATAATTATTGCACTAAAAATTTTTTTCTATTATTTTCGTACTTAAATAAAGAAAAATGCTTTACTAAATTAATAAAATATTTTTTGTACTAAAATAATAAAATATTTCTTGTACTAAAAAAAGTTGTACAAAAAAATTTTTCTTTTCTTCAAATTGATTTTTAAGCTTTTCAAACAACCTTCTTTAAAGAAAAAGTACCGTTGTACTAAAGACAATTTTTTAAGCAACTTCATTAATGCAACGATGAAACTATTTGCCAGAGGTTGAAATTTTTGTACGATAGTACTATAGGCACTAAAAATATTTTGTACTAGAATGATTCTTGTACTAAAAAAATATTTACTAAAGTATATGTTGTCTTCAAAGTACTTTCTAAACGATGTACAACTTGTTTCTTTAAAACTGCTGGTGTATTAAAAGAAATGGTTTGTCATAAAAACAAGATGTTTGTATTACACTTTATTTTTAACTTATTAAGAAATTAATATATTAAATTAAATTATTAATACAATGATGATCTACTTTTTATTAGTCTGAGACTGCAAATATTTTTTTTCGTGTTACAGAATATTTTAACTTTTAAGAATCATTTTTAAATAAGAACATTTTAATTTTTTTAATATAAATAAACTATTTTTGTTCTAGGCTAAAAGGTAAATTAAAAAAAATTTAATAAAAAAAAAATTCATTTCCGCTGATTTTTTTATCTGTATATAATTTATATAAATAGACCGTGCGTATATTATTTGTTATAAAAGAAATATACATTAAAACAACATTTCAAAAACTATTCATAAATTTCATTTTTTCTTTGTTGAATAAAACTAAAAATTTATTCAAAATTAATGTTTTTTATAAAAACTTAAAAATCGTTTAAATAAATATTTATTGATCACATCGTTAATCAGCACGGAAATAGTTTTTCGTAAACAAGAAAAGTCCGTGAAAAACTGAAATCGTTTAAAAATAATTTTTTTTTTAATTAATAGAAAGAAAATAAACAAAGTCAGAAGCAAACAAACAATAACGAAAGTTAATCAGAATTTCCCGATACTTTTTTTTTTTGGCTTTTTCTGAATTTGTTTGAAGCAACAAACATCTTTCAACACGGAAAAAATTTATTTATTTTTAAAATCATCGCGTTTCTTATTTAAAATAAATATAATAACTGTTTTAATCCAAAACGTATCAAAAAGTCACATTTTAATTTTTTCGTGTTTTTTTTTAATTAAACATATTTTTCGTTTAGCTTTATAGATTTTTAATTTCTTTTTGTATTAAGATTTACTTTTAAATATGAGTTGAATAAAAAAAATTATTACTTTATTGTAAATTAAATTTGATTTATCCACATGCTGTATTTTTATTTGGTCATTTATTTTAATTCTTTGTTGTATTTTATCCACTTTTCTTTTATATTTTACACATATTTACTTTTTTCTCACTTTAATATTAAATAAAAGAAATCAACAGAGCAATTACATGCAAACACTTCTATGTGCATACATATGTATATATTGAAAAAAAAATTACAATTTTCTGTTTACTTTTCCCGTCAATATTTTTCTTCCCACAAGAACACACTACATTTTCTTAGCGAGCGCCACGATCTACTCGTTGGGACGACGCCGTCCAAACTAAACACAATAAATTTATCACACACGTCCAACAGGCGTTTTGTTTATTTTTCACGAATATAAGCAAATGTGTGCATATGAGTGTGTATTTATGCTGAGCACATTCGGTTAATGTGCGAAATGCTTCACGGCAACAACAAATACGGAGGCATTTGACACACTGTTGCTTTTAGTGACCCGTATGTTGACAAAACCAAAAACAGTGATAGTAAATAAAGCATGCTTTCAATGATTTTTTGTTTTGTTTTGCTTTTGTTTACACCTCATGTTAGCAAGAATATATTTACTATCAAGAAAAAGAGCGAGAGAACAGCTTGCTTTCTTTATTTACTTTAGTTATTCAGAGAGAGCTTTTATTATTTTTAGGAATTTTTTTGAATTACAACGGATTTTTTAAATAAAATGGGAATATAATACCGTTACTTTTAGTGCTTGCAAATGAATATGCATTTGGAAGAACTCATACAAACACACATACTTGCAATTATTCGTGCAAAACAACATCTTTGTTTTCTCTAAATACGTATAAGTAATATTTCACTTTATTATTCGTAAATTCATTCAGCATACGCAAACGCAATATATTTACTATGTATGAATGTATGTTGTAAAACCTAATGATATTAAGTTAAATAACATAAAATAAAACAAAATAAAATAAAGCAAAAAAATAAAAAATAAAATAAAATAAAATAAAATAAAATAAAATAAAATAAAATAAAATAAAATAAAATAAAATAAAATAAAATAAAATAAAATAAAATAAAATAAAATAAAATAAAATAAAATAAAATAAAATAAAATAAAATAAAATAAAATAAAATAAAATAAAATAAAATAAAATAAAATAAAATAAAATAAAATAAAATAAAATAAAATAAAATAAAATAAAATAAAATAAAATAAAATAAAATAAAATAAAATAAAATAAAATAAAATAAAATAAAATAAAATAAAATAAAATAAAATAAAATAAAATAAAATAAAATAAAATAAAATAAAATAAAATGAAATAAAGAAATAATTGAATAACTGCCGCTGTGTAATAATTTATTTTATTTTTAACTTACGTTAAACTCAAAGTTTTTTTCACCGAAATATATATTTTAAGAATTTTATCATTTTGGCAACACATCCAGTTTTTAATTGGTATACATTTATATATACATTTATTTATTTTTCTGTAAACGTTCTTTCAAGATCAATGCATTTGCCTTTCTTATTAAATTATGATGTCAAATTTGTTTCAGCTTCTTCAGAATAAATTGAACTTTATACACACATATAATTTTAAATAATATGTACAAGTCTTTCGAAGGTTAAAACACTCTCGCCTTGTTATACTAGTTTTCCATTAAAAACTCCTTTTTAATTCATACAAAAAGTAACTGCCACTTGTTTATGTTTGCCGTTGTTTAAATATTTTCTGCACATGCTTTACTAACACAATCATAACCCAACAGTAAAGAATATATTACATTTACGAGACCATTTTTCTTGTTTTTTATTTTTACGGTTGGCAACATGTTGCAAAGCAAATGTTTATACAAGAAGTAAACAAGCGCATGGTAAATAAAAGCTTTTGAAATACATATTGGTACAGAATCTGTTTTCGTTTTGTTTCAAATAATGTTGTCTGTCCGTCACAGTGGTAAAAATCATGTTAAAAAGTTAAAGTAAAATTATTTTCATTGTTGTGTTAGTTCTCATGTCACAAGTAAGTTTCTATTACGTTCATCTTCAAATCATGTTCTTTGAAGCATAATTTTTCGAAGTACCGCTTCAAGTCCACTGGTTACTTTGGAATGATTTTATTTCATAAAGCACTATTTCAGCAACGTGCACCTGTTTCGTTCACAATTTTTCAGTCCAAAATAAGACATGACTTAAAATCGTCGTGTACAAATTTTCTAAGTTCATTCTTGGAGAATGTGCACGTTTGGCTGATTTGGCGTTTGCTTCACGGAAATAATATTTATGTAAATTATTTTCAATATTATTAATACATATTAAAATCAATAAGGTAATATTTTATACTTAAATTTAAAGTTAAAAAAATATGTAGAAGACTCAGGCATTTTAATTTGTGATAAATTTTTCATTTCACAAAAATCAAAATAACGAAATCACTCCATTATGGGCGATTTTCAGACGTTAAAATCACATCGTAAACTTTGTCATGTGATTTACAGAACAGCATACGATTTAAAATCACATGTAATTTTCTTTACACCTTTCAAGTAGAGACGTGTGCGAAAGAAAAAGCTTGTTTTTGTGTTTTGACAGATATTATCAAAACATTTTGCTTTTTAAATTCTCAATCATTTATTTAGATTGTTGGGATATAAAGTTGAATGTTTGAGAATATCTTTGAAAAACTTCCAGTCTATTGACGACTAAGGTAGCTGGGAAACATAGGAAACAAACTGTTTATAATTTGTTTGGTTGATAGTAATATTAGAGGCTAATATAGTGAATAAAACCTAATTGTCAAAATTTTAAATATTAATGATTAAGGAAATAAAAATATATAAAATTTTTTTGTTGAGGGACTAAGGTGATTTCGATTAAAAAACGGTATGGCTGCAGCTAATTAAAATTGTTGTTGCTACAAACATTAAAGATTTTTTCGAAATAGCTAAAAATAAAATCAAAAAAATACCAATAAACTGTGTTCAACAGCTTAAGAAATGTTCTTCATTATTGCAATAGATATATTTTGACCATTTATGCTATTACATATATATGTATATAAACTTTTAATAACCATAGCATAAACAAGTGATTTCAGTTCGAGGAAACTGATCGATTTTAATATTCTGAACAAGCTTTTTCGAAATAGAAATTAATTTCAATCGAAAATAATTTCTATGGCAGGGCTGTGGCATTAAATAAAACTTCAATTACATTCGTTTTGTTTTTTTTTTTTTTATTATATATATTTTTTTAATCACTTTTATTCACAATTTAAATGTTTCATTTTGTGTGTTCTCACTTATTTTTAATTGCTTTCTTGTTTTTATTAACATTGTATAATTTGTTTTCTTCTGTGAATTTTATTTTTACATTAAGATTTTTAAAGGTGTTTTTTTTTTTATTTTCAATATTTTTTATGTTTTTACTTTTTAGACACTTAAAAACTTTTAAGATTTTTCTTTAACATTAAGCTGAAGACAACGTTTATTGCTCTTTAAATTCGAAATTGTTTAAAAAGAAAACAAATGCAATTTAAGTGGTAGATGGATGTTAATAAGTGGTATAATATTTTGAAAAAATGAAAATTGTAGGGAGAAAGAAAACAATACTGAAATAAAAAAAAAATTTTTTGTTGAAGACCAAAAAAAAGAGTTGATTTTATTTGGGACAAAATTTTTATTTTAATACACAAAGTTATTTTAAGAAATTTTATAAGAAAAAAAACAAGTCTTAGAATTAACAAAAAGGAAGTGTTATACTTTTTAAATAAAAAAGAATGAAGAGAAGATGGGGATTTTATTTTATGACACTTTATGATTATTACAAAAACGAATTGTTTTTATAATTTAATATTTGTTTAAAGGCAATGCTAGTTGTTCTTTTAAAAAAAGAAATAAAAATAAAATGTTTTATCAAAAATATTTGTTGGTTTTCTTTTTTTTTTTTTTTTATTTTATGATTCATTATTATTTTTTTTTTTTTTTTTTTTTTTTAAGTATTACGATGTAAACTGGCTTTTTAGCTTAATAAGTTTTTATTTAAAAGGATAAATTAATACAACTGATAAATTAATTGCATAAAGAAATGTGGCAAAAATAGAAAAACAAAACAATTTGCCCCAGCAAAAAAAATAGAACAAAATACAAATACATGTATATATTACAATTCTTAAAGAAAATACTAAACAAGCAAAAGAAAAACGACATGTATACACCTACCAAATTCTAAAAATAATACAAATAATATATTTATTAAGAAAATGCAAAAAACGATTTAAAATATCTTGAAAAGTTTTTTAAATTATATAGCACATGTTTTTGGCAAAAAATTATATAAATTTTGAAAAAAAAAATTATTAGAAAGCTTGCAGGACAAAAACTTAAGTTCCTAAACTTTTAAAATACTATAGATTTCAGCTTAAAGCTTCTCCACACATTTAAAAAAATAAGCTCGACAGACAACACAGTCTATTCGAAAAGAGCATTTGTTTGTTTAAAAGCATTTTTAAAACTTAATGAATTTCTCCTGAAAAGCCTGGTTTAAGTCAAGTTTCTAATACAAAAATTAATACATATAATTTTATAATTTCTTATTATTTTAACTCTTAAATTCTTACATGGAGTACTTAATCTTTTTTTAATTATTGCCTAATTGTTGCAATATTTAATAATTTTTTTTTAATTTATTTTGATATTATTAAATAAATGTCAGCACTTTTCTTTTTGTTCTTTAGAATAAAGGGGTAGGGGAGGATTTTTCGAAAATCATATTTAGAACAAATTTATTTTCAAAATAATTTTTAATCCTGGCTTTAAAAAAATGACTCAATTACACTTAATTTGATTAGATTGTGTGGAATTTTGTTTTTTTTTTTTAATAAATTCTTTTTGATTATAAAATTTTTAATTCTTTGCTTTCTATAAATAATTAATGTTTTGTTGAAATATTATTGCAGCCTGTTGTTGTTGTTGTTTTTGTTTGTTGTTATAAATGGTTTGTTTGGATGTTTCCTATGTTGCCATTGACAAATTTACTTATTCCCAATCCTTTTTTATTTCAAATGTCCAATCCCATTTGAGATGAATGTGTTTATCATCGTCGGTGAAAAGTGATGAAACCGAATAAGTGCCACGAGCCATTAAACCAGATGGCGCCTCTTCGTTGGGCGTAATATAACATTGGATTTCCTTTTTGGGTGGATAAGAACCCACCATATGTGTCATTTTGTCAACTAATTAAAAACAAAAATAAACGAAATAAAAAATTTAAGACATTTTTCAAAAATCCATAAGATAAACAATCATATTAATTGTTAGTAAGAAAAAGATGGCAATGAAACACTTTCAGCAATTTTGTTTTTATAGTGTTACAAACAAGTTGTTGTTATAAATAAGCAACCAAATATATTTTTGAGATATTGGGTCTGTTCGTGAGTGCAACCCACCGGTAAAAAAAATATTATTAATTTGCTCTCACTAAGCAGCTGTTTATGTTTTTGTTTGCTTGTTGCATTTGCGAGCGATAAAAATAGTAAAAAAATGTAAATTTTTTACAAATTTTATTTGTGAAATAAATTTTTTTAAGTACCACTAAAATATTATAAATAGCTTGTTTTCTATGTTTCCCAGCTATCTATATGTCGACATTTCATAGGAGCTACCCTTTGGAAATTTTTGAAAGATATTCTCAAACATTCTACTTTATATCCCAACAATCTAAATAAATTGTTGAGAATTTAAGAAGAAAAATGCTCTAATAATATCCGTCAGATATTTTTGTGATTTTTATGCCAGTTTACATTAGTGGATGATACTCGACCGGTTAGACTTGATGATACTTAGACCGGTTAGAAGAAAATATAGCAGCTGCAGCTGAGAAAACCGTCGCTACTCGTATGCCCGAACGTGTAGACCAAAATTTGGATCTTCCGAATGAAACCACCTCAGACGTAGTCGTGGCCAACGTTTACATGATATCATTTTCAAACAGTAAATGACATCAATTATTCTTTTAAACAATAATAAAAATTCTATGCTCATTATCAAATTTATATGGTTTATTTTACATTATAAATCAAACTTCGCGATAAATCAGGGGATAGTAAAGCAACAACCCAAGTAGAATTAGTTATAACTAAGAATGATAAAACTAGAGATTACGCCATGCGCACGATTTCCCGTTAGATGATGTAGTTTACCCTATGCAAAAGTATGTATTTAAAAATCATCTAGGGCTGTGTTTGTATTGTTTCGTGACGTCATTTGACCAACATGCGCAGACGATTTCAGTTTTTTGTGAGGTTTGACGTAACCATGTATTCTATCTTCCTTGATTATAACGAACTAAAACCTGATTAGAGCATATGTATAAACAACAATATAAATTCATTTACAATATAATTTTATAAAAAAAAGCCGTAACATTAATTTTCTTTTTCTGATTAGTATTAAAAATAACAATAAATTTTCTTATTTTATAAATTTTCGTTTCATTGCCATTTCCTTAGCCGTTTAATATACTTTTAAGCGTGCTTGTTTGATTTACATATCTTACCAGCTATTTCTTAAAGTTGTTAGTAGATTGGAATAATTTTGTAAGGTTTTCGAAACACACACATACACATATTTAGACACATACACAAACATTGAGTTAAGAAAATAAATAAAATGTTTAAAAAGAAACTATTAATAAGAAAACATAAAATATTATAGACATTTTTGTTCACTTAATTAACACAATATTAAGACAGTTATAACTAAAGTGATTAACAAAATATAAGTTAAACCAAACAGGCCGCAAAATACATGCGAAGCAGTTGAATTTGAGGCGAACATTATTTTAAAAAAATTAAATTTTTATTTCAATTATTTATAAAAAAAGATGTATGCTTTGAAAACTGTTGCAGTAAACTGAATTGTTAAAAAGAATCTACAAAATTCAATGATTAAAAATGACTTGAAATGAAAGGAAAACCTAAAAGTTTTCAATAAATAAATGCAAAGAACACATAAACCATGTTAGGAGGATTTATTAAGCATAAAATAAATAAAAAGAAATGAGTTTAAACAAATAGAAAAACCAAACCTAAATTGTTGTTAAACACTTACCAGGGACACCTAAACGATAAGTCTTTTGTACGTATTTAAGGCCGTGAACAATTTCTCTTTGAACAATAAAATCAATGCGTACTTTGTATTGTACGCCCTCTTTAATAACAAATACCTGGAAGAAAAGTAAAGGAAATTATATATTGTTGTAAGTGCAAATTAAATTAAAGAAGACGTCAATTTAATCAACACTTACTTGCTTTTTAAGCTGACTAAGATCACCAGTTAAATCTAATTCCATATCATCACGTCCTTCCACAACCAAAGCTAATTTCTTAACAATAACTTTACGAGGATCATTGGGCTCTAATTGAAAAATTAAATATGTTTAAAACCTCATTCATTCTTTTCTTTAATTTTAACTTAAAATAGAAAACACGTCTTCTTACCAACAATTATTTTTTCTGCTTGTGCTTCACCCAATAGAGTTTCCTTGTAGCGCCTTAAGCTTTCGTCTTCCTGATCGGCTGCCATTATTTCTTCAATAGTTTTTTCTGGTGGTGGCTGGTAATTGGCATCATGTACATCTTCTTCATGTACCTCAACCTCGTTTGTTGCAGCCACAGCATCGACAGACATGTTGTATATCTATAAGTTCCTCCTCCTTTCTTTTCCTTTTCTAGGGTAGATGATTTAATTTTGTAGGTTTCTTCAGTTAAAGGACAAAATTTTAAAGCCAAAATAATTTGTTGAAGGGAATATAAGCAACCTGAGATAAAGAGAATGAAACATACGAGTAAGTAGAAATAAAAGCAAACTTCTGCGATAAAACCAAACTAAACATAAAACAACTATGAGCTGTTAAATGAGTTGCCAATAAAGCAGTGTTGTCAACAACTGAAGATGTGAAACTCTAAAAAAAGCATCCTTTGTAAGACGAGACATTCGTTCAAAATTTTCGCTGCTTGTACTTTTTTCTCTGAAAATAACACACTTAGACCAGAAAATTTAATTTCTTTATTAAAATAATAATTCTGTTCGGCAATTAATGCTGATATTGAATTTCCAATTTCTAAAAACTATACTTCAATGAACCACATTTTTTGTTGAAGGAATACACAAATAAGCAGTATTGTCGCATTTTGGTAAAGGGTAAACACCAAAGCACAAATACGATCCTCAATGAATTCTATAGCTGGAAAAAAATCCCGATTTGGAAATAAATAAATCACCTAATTTGACAACTCCGGCACTTATGATAGATTTTCAAGAGATTAAGACAAGGTGTATTGACGTGTGCAAGGTGGCAGCGCTGCGACATGTGACAGTTTTTTGCTTCTTTTAAAATCGTGAGGGATTAACGTCAAATGTATTGTTGATGTTTTTTTACCCTTCACTAAAATGTAAAGGATATATATAAGTTTATAATTCCGTTTGTAATTTCCACAAAATTAATTTCTGACGCTATAAAGTATATATATTCTGAATTAGTAATGATAGAAACGTCGATTAAAGAAATATGTATTAATGGAGAAACACCGTAAAGCCGCCATTTTGCTAAATTTGAGCATGGAAATCGTCAAACAGACGGTTTATCGTTAAGTCTGACAGCTATGATTGTGAGGGGTATTTTAGATTCAACCCTGCCGAATATACCACACTCTTACTTGTTGAAAATGCGTTTAGTGTTTATTCCAACTTAAATATATAAAAACAAGCTTGTGAAAATAAAAATAGCTTATTTGATATTTAATTATTTGATCTTGTTTGATCATCGTCAGGAAAATTAATATGTTATTAAATTAATATGTTATTAACATATTAATTTTCCTGACGGTGATAACAAATTGTTATCGAAATATTGAAAATAAATACTGTTAAATTTTTTATATAAAATAAAACGATCTTTAGCTGCAAAAATAAGAAATGTTTAAAAATAATTTAAACAAAATTGTTTTTATTTTTATTTGTGAAAAAGTACATACTTTTGTTATAATACATATTTATGAAAGTAATTTCAATATTTTTGATAACAACAGCTGACTATACGCCTGTTTGTTGCCATTTTTTTTCTAGCGCTGCCACCTTGCTTTCTAACTAATACACTTTGTGTACAAATTTTTATGGTAAAAAATCACCGAACCCTGGCTACTACTGTACTGATATCTAAACTAAATTTAAGGAATATACAGCTATGGACATATAAATGGCACATTTTAATATTAGTTCTTTCTTATGCCACTATTTCCGTTTACACTATTATAATACAGCATTTTTTTAGGTTTTTGCAAATGTTTATAGTTGGTATTTAATATTATATTAATTTAAGTTAAAGCTCATTAATATAAAAAATCAAAAAGATCATCTTGCGTAAGTAATAAAGTCATATAATATTTTTCTCTTTCAGTATTGTTTGACAAAATTCATTATAGAAGAACTTATATCTACAAACTGTATACAAATTATGTGTATTATTCATGAGAAAGCAATACCAGCTATGTTAAAATCACTCGCAAATATTGGAAAGTTATCGAAGTTCTATTTCGTATTTTTTTTTTTTTTTTTCTTTGTTGCGCTAACCAGGGATATTTTGTTTATAAATACCACTGTCTGTGGCACTTATCAATGAAAAACAAACAAAAAAAACCAATTTAATGAATACATATTTTGTTTCAGTTATCAGTTCATATGGTTTTATTTTCCTTTTTTTAATATTCATATGCAGAATATCGATTATATGCTCAATATTGTAGAGGTAGTATAATTTTTGTTACGCCTATATTTCGCATTATTACGACAAACAACAACCATTTTATATGACCATTTGGAGGGGGGAGAATTGGGAGTGTTGTAGTTTATGTATTTCACCTACAGTTTATTATGACAGTCTAAAGATAAATCATGGTTGCTTTTTACAATCTTTCCATCCCCTTCAAAGTTTTCAAGGTATAAGGATAAGGACAAGTTAATCTTATAGTTCTGAGTGTTTTTTATTTTCGTTTTGCTTATTTATAGATGTTGGTAAAAAAAATAATGAATAGGTGGATGAAATATTAAAAAGATGAACAACATTATATTTTATGTGTCTTTTTAATAGTTTTGTTTTCGTTTTTTTTATCATAGATTATTAAAAGTCCAAACAAGTTTCATTTTACTAGTAAAATAAAATATTATTGCATTTATAAATTTTTACAGAACATCTTTTTTATTTTCATAGCTTGTTATGAGTAGTAGCATTACTTTTTGTTTTATTTTTATAAATATTGTGGTTTTCACCATATTTAGACTAAATGATTAAAATTTTTCAGTTTAAACGTAATAATAACTGCCGCTTACAAAGAAAAAAAAAAGAAAAGTGGAAAAGGTAGCAGATTGTCAAGCTAATCAGGTTTTCAATTATAAAATACATTTTGCTCTCATTGTTGGATTTCTTTTCGCTAAAGGGCAGATCTTTTTTACACTCAGAATATTTTAAAAGTCAGGATTTTTTTATTACAAATTTATAAAAATTATTGGCCGCATTCATAAAAATATTGTGTTTATTAAACTGTTATTTGACAAATTTCTATAGAAAATTTATCAAATAAGTGTTTAATAAAAATATATAGTATTTTTTATGAATACAGCCGTATGTTTATAAACAAGGATTTCAATTTTTCTCAGTGCTACTCTGGCTTTATGTGCTAGAGACTTGACAACTTTTTTCCGGCGTGGAAGAAAAATTCGTTTACGCATTGACATTAGAGTCGCTATGTTGGGCTGATCAGTACAATAAAAAAAAAACATTTTCCTCTTGCTATAAAGTTTCCACAGCTGTAGCATTGTTCGGGGTGGATTCACAATGGTTTAAACAGTCATTCCCTTTAATCAGGCCTTCGTTCAGGCTCCTGATTTTTTCTCCGCAGAACTTTTTCACAAATTAGTTATCATGATGTACATGTCATTATTCACCGTTATTGCGCCAACTACATCTCTAACTTGGCAACTTTACCTCAACATATAATTCAATAATATTAACAGGCATGTTCTGAAAAACGCAAATTGCTTAAATTTACCGTTTCCAATTTGAAAACACTAAACGTATATCGGAAGAATTAAGGTTTTGCGATTTGAACTCGCCAAATAAGTGTTCTGGTAAACGCATATCGCTTAAAATTGGCGACTTCAACTCACATGTTTATTGAGCTTGCAAAAGAAAATATAATTCTTTACAATTAAATATTTACAATTAAAATTTAATACGATTTCTTTCTATTTCTATAAAAATTTAAAGAATTTTACACATTTGCAATTAAAAAATTTCTCTATTTGTTGTCAAATTCTTTATGTTTTATATAACTATCACATACAAACTCGTATGTAAAACACATTTTTTTTTTTTTTTTTTTGTAAAAAACTCCGAAACACCAGAAAAACTCTGCGTTACTCTGTTCTCTCGTTACTACAACGGATTTTGCTCTGACGAGATTAGGGATCTTGTTCGCGAAACTCGCACATTTTTACGTAGCAGGCGCTCATCGTCTAGAGCTCATCCATTTGTGGTCGATTGCCCGGGGAATCACACTACGTATTACAGAGAGAATTCGTTTTTCAGTCGTACGCTTCGTCTGTGGAATAAGTTGCCTGCAGACTTGTTTCCTGTCTGTTATATCGTTGGAAGGTTCAAGTCAAATGTTCACAAACACCACTCCCTCTTTCCCCCTTCTCACAACCTATTTTCCTATTTCTGGTACAATGCACTGCATATGTAGCGGTCATCCCCTGAGTACGGGTCCAATATAAATAAAATAAAAATAAAAAAAGCACGCGTTCCTTAGAGCACCTAAAAGTCAATTCAGATTTTTCCAGAACGCTTAGCGGTCTCAAATCGCGCGTTTCGGAACATGACTGTAATGTGGTGTTTATGACTCGCCTTGAAAAGTTGTATGAAAAGCACTCAAGTTTTTCTACCTATTAAAATTATTGTCAAGTACAAATTTTCTATATAAAAATTATATAATAAACTATAGCAGAAACACATCAATATTATTTAATAAACAGGATTTTAAAATGTTTTTAAGAGAAGAAATTAACACATTTTATTACTGCATTCCAAACTACCGATTTGAACAATTCTTTGTTTAGTGGCTTCTGTTGCGTACGTTAAATAATGTTTGGTTTGTTTTGAAGCGAATCGTATGATGCCCTAAAACAGTTAATAATTTAACAGCATATGCCAGTAATTGTTGCCAATAAATTCCATAAATTGGCAATATTATTTTAGTATAAAATAAATCGCAAAACTTTCAAGGCCAAATAGCGGCCGTTTCTTCCAGATAAGAGGCCCATACGCTTCTGATTTGTGACTATGATTTGTTGCATTGGTATTTCACCACATGCAAAAAAAAATCGCAAAAGCCCATACACTACGTTACAAATTACAATAGATTGAAAATATTCCATTAATTTTTGTAGCAAAACCCCATTAATATGTAACAAGATGTCGAACACAAGAAAACATAAAGCACAAATCAGGCAACCTGTACTACAAAGAAAGAAGCATGTATGCACTCAATATTTTGAGTGTATTTCATACAAGTTTTCTAGACGTTTTGCTCTTTCGAGTACTGTAAACTGCAGATTAATTTGATGTTTATGAAACAGAAATGAGTGATACGTCTAGAAGATTTGTTTGAAATGCAAAATCCATACAAATTTTTTTTGACGTATCATTCATTCGTGTACCGTAAACACCATATAAGGTACATATGTTCACATTGAGCAAATTTTGATCAAAAGAGCGTAACCTCTACTTTTTTATCTTTAAAATTGTCCAAAACGGAGCCTAAAATAAAACAAAGAAAATAGTATTCCCGACTACCATACCAACAGATACAAAATATTATCGTTATTTTATTTTAGACAAAAACAAAGTAGAGGTTATGCTTATTTGATCAAATACATTTTTTGCTTAATGTGAAGGTACCTTTAAAGGAAAAAGTGTACAACAGAATACAGCCATATAAATAAACTTTCGCACAATATAAATAAGATATAGTACTTTTAAGAATTCTGCAGTTTAAACTCGAAGACCTAATTTTTAACATTATATCTTTGCTGCATTAGATGAGCGATAGATATGTTTTTTTTTTCTTTAATTATAAAAATATTTTACTCAGCCTTAGATTGAGAGCTAGAGTTAAAATCCAAAGCAGAAGGAACTCCATTGTAATTGTGGGATCATGAATAATTTGTGTGACGATCATTAGCATTAAACCTAGCTTGCAAACCCCATTGAAAAAAATTAATATAGCATAGCTATATTCTGTTGGTATATTATATCGTTAAAATTACAGTATTAACCGACTTTTAAACAGCATTACATTTGGGTTCATTATCCTGATTTAATACATATGTAATTCAGCTTTCAGGCATAATAAAATCTAAATCCATTAAAAGTTGTTTACTAAATTGCATTTTATTGTACCTACCTACACTTGCAGCTTAACTCTTGTCTAAAACATAAAATTTACTTTCAAAAACTTGCCTTGATTAATTTTCCTGATCATTATTTTGTTGTTTTAATTGAAAGATAATTTAATACCTCTGAAAACTTATTGGTGAAAAGCACTACTCCCCCTTAAAAACAAAATTGTTTTATTTATTTTTCTGTTTTTTTTAAGTTTATGTTTAACAAGTACTAAAATATATTCTATCATACTCAGAATAGTGTGAAAATAATACCCTTGACAAAAATAACAAGAAAATAATAATAACAGTGTTATTTAAACGTTAAAAAGCAGACCCCCCCTTTAAACTGCACTTGACCTGATAAACAAAAATAAAACAAACTACTAATACCCAACATAATAAACACTTATAAAAGCAAATGTATAAAAAAAAAAACTTCCAAAAACAACAACGATTTCAATGAATAACAAGTTCAGTAGAGTTGCCAAATTTTAAACAAAAATACCATTATCAAGAAAAGAATACCGAAAAGGAAAATGAATCACCCAAATAAAAAATAAAAGAAATAAACACCGAAAAAAACACCGGTAAAGAACGAAGCATGAAAAAATAAGCAGAATATAATCATTAAGATAAAACAACGATAATGACAGTGATAATGGCAGTTTGTGGGGGAAGTAAAAACAAGAAAATTTAAATGAATGAATTCAAAAAAAATAAGAAACGGGAAGTAGGTATAAAAATATGAACAGAATTATGTGAATACATATGTACACATGTGTGTAGCTACCGGTTGTAAAAAGAATACAAAACAGCAAGACTAGAAATATGGGTAGTGAAATTTAAAGCAGACAAAGGAGATGAATGACTGACTGCTCATTTCAAGAGCAGCATAGTACCCCAAGGGTGGAGAAACAAAAAAGAAAAGCAATCACACACACACACACACTTCCACATGCATACATACATGCATTCAAACTTTTTTAAACACACTAACGTACGTAATCGAATTATGTGTGATTGAAATTTTAAATATAGCTAGGAATCGATGACTTTATTGTTAGGTTGTTGTTGTTTTTGATGCAAATTGTTCAACGAAATGGAAATTATTGTCAACCATATCCAGCACGAGCAAAATATGCAATAACAAAGAATAAGCTGGATCCCACACTATTGTACACCAAAATGGGATGCAAACGAAATCAACAGTATAAAAAATTATATATGTACATACATATATATTTAATAACACCGTATTATACAAACCAGTCATTAAAAAAATTGAAAAAACCTAGCAGCAGCTGCTTAAATCTAAGAGGAATAACAACATATTTGGAAAAAGAGGTCCCCACCCTTTTTGCCAAGAGCGCTTACTTGTTCCGGACATTTTTTTGAACGTCAGCAAACATTTTTTCTCGATTTGATTATTTTGCGAAATATTAACAACTCTTTTATTTGAACAAAAAATTTTAATTACATTTTTTCATATTAACTTTCTTGATGGCTCTTATATATGTATGTAAATACTCACTTTTTTAATAATACTATTTTTGCCTTGAGAAAGTTTATAAAAATCTTAACTTTTCACTCTTACCGTTAAGCAACAAAAACTTTTTATTTAATATTAGATATGAAAATTGTTTTTAGCAAATAAATTTAAATAAGAAACAAAATCAAACCGCTCTTCGTGTATGTGTGAAGGAATAAAAATTTTTTGAACAAATGTGAATAAAAAGCGACGAGGAAAAATATGACTTTTTGCTTTTTCTGTAAAGCAGTGTTGCCAAACTGTTGAAAAAAGTTTATATGAAAATAATTTATATACTCGTACATATATTATACGCACGACAGCTTAATTAAAAAATAAAAACCATTTTTTAATCAATAAAAACCTGAAATTTGTTTCTCTATTCAAATAATGCAACTAAATAATATATAATAATTATTTTTTCCCCAGGGAAGTACATATTACTACAACCCAGATTCACAGTTGTAATTGATTTAAGGCGAATTCATGCACGATACAAAGGCGAATGCAATATAGGTGTAATTCATAGTCCAGCTGATGGCTTATTTGTGCTTTTGTCATGCACAAACAAAATTCATACTAGAGGACTTCGCTGATATTTATGCTGTATTGGCTTGCTGACTTGCCGTGAATTTACAATGTCTTTAGAAATAAAATGCAAGGATGGGAAACATTTCATACGGCTGTAATTGATAATAAAATTTCGAATGCCTATTGCTCTTAGTATTATTAAAGGTTCAGAAACTTTTTATTTCTCTGAACTTTATCGATCCATTTAAAAAATTTAAACGTAAGCGTAAAGTATTTTGGCTAATCTTCCTCTAATTTTAATTTCGAATTAATCAATCCGCCTTGTTTCATTGTGTACTTGCAATATTTTATAATGTAGCGTTTCTTGTAGCTTTACCTGGTAGAGCTACTATTACACTAAATACAACGCCAAAGAATGTCATACGTATTTTGTTATATGATATTGCCAAAAGTTTTTCTCCCTTTTTCTTGGAAATAGAGTTGTGTACCTTGTAAGCAATATTTTGACAATTATTCGGTACGGAAACAAAAGACAGCTGTGCTTGTAGCACTACCTGATACTGCTATTTGGGTACTTATCAGCGTATATGCAAGGTGCATTAACGTATACACGGTGGCAGCACTACGGCATATGACAGCTTTTTGCTACTGGCAATATAGTAAGCTATTTACGTCAAATGTATTGTTTACATTTTTGAAAGAGAATTTACTGTTTTATTCTGAATTAAACATACACAAATTATTTTGTGAAGATAAGAATAATTCAAATAAAAATAATTTATGTTTATAAAAAGGTACATTCATAGTTTATAATTGTGAAAAAAGTTACAAATATTTTTGATAAACATAGCTTACCACATGCCTGTTTTTGTTGTATTGTTGTAATTTTGCTCTAGTGCTGCCACCGTGTATACGTTAATGCACCTTGCGTATATGTATGTTGATCAGAGCTGCCATTTCTTCTAAAAAGATAAAAATTAATAGATTTTTTTAACACGTTTTAAATGATATGGATTTGCCTTCGTTTCCTGTGCGTAAATTTGTCAAAATTTTGGTTACAAGATACACAATTCTGAAAAACATATAGACCTTGCTTTTCAAATGAAAGAAAAACAAAATATTGCCAACTTTTCTTAATTTCTATCAACATCACTTCGAAAAAAATATATATCTATGTATGTATGTATATATATATATATATATATATATATATATATATATATATATATATATATATATATATATATATATATATATATATATATATATATATATATATATATATATATATATATATATATATATATATATATATATATATATATATATATATATATATATATATATATATATATATATATATATATATATTTGGCTTAAAATGCCAACAAATGGTCAAGGGTGTAGTGTGTGGGGGTGTGTGTAGAATTGGAACAAATTTTATGTCATTTGAGACATACACATATTATAACAAAAAAAAAAGAAGACTGATAGAATATGAAACGAGTTTTGGTATAATTTTTTTAGCTTTGGCAGCCCTGAAATTGTTAAATAAAAAACAAGGTGCATTAACGTATACACGGTGGCAGCACTACGGCATGTAACAATTTTTTGCTACTGGCAATATAGTAAACTATTTACGTCAAATGTATTGTTTACATTTTTGAAAGTGAATTTAGTGTTTTATTCTGAATTAAACATATACAAATTATTTTATGAACATAAAAATAATTCAAATAAATATAATTTATAATTATGAAAAGGTACATTCATAGTTTATAATTGTGAAAATAGTTGCAAATATTTTTGATAAACATAGCTTACCGGATGTCTGTTTTTGTTGTATTGTTGTAATTTTGCTCTAGTGCTGCCACCGTGTATACGTTAATGCACCTTGATAAAAACAGCAACCAAATCATAGTTTTTGTTCTTGTTAACTTAACGAAAACAACGTGCTTGTGATAAAAACAGATGAGCAAAATTTTGTTGAGCTAAAAATTTTTTATTTGTGGCGGTGGGCAGAAGTGGTGTGTTTACTTTTGGTTTATTTTAAAATTAATAATAGTATGGGATTTCAATTATAAAAAATATACAAGCAATTTATAATTTATCAAATAAGAGTCAAAAAGATATTTTGGAATAGCAAAAACTTGCAAATCTTAGTTGTGCACCAAACGTGAAACACGAATTTTACATAATGGAAAATATAAAGTAAGTTTTTTCAGAAAAAATTAGTTTTTAAACAAATCTACAATATAGGTAGTTAAAAAAGATCTGTTGAAAGGATTTTTTCTACATGACAAGCAAAGAAGGCTGATAGAAGTATGTATGTATGTATGTATATACTTAAGTCTAGTCAAGATTCCCATATATCTACAAACATTATATTTAGATAATATATTTTTGTCTGAGCTTAATTTTGGTTTTAATTTCTTTGTTGGGTTTACGGTTTTCTGTTCAGAATGAATATTTAATCAAGTGTTAGCAGCGTAAAATAAACTACAGTCTCCTAGCGTTTATTAATTTCACTTCGGCCAGAACCTATAAAAACCGCAATCCGTTCTTTTCATTTACATTTAAAATGTTTATTTTTGGAAGAACACAGAATTTTCAGTAATCAACAGATCATGTGATTACTGGAAAATTCAAAAATTAAATTTATTTATTAAACTTTATTCTTTATATTTTTGTCAATAACATTTTTTAAGAAGTTATTGAATTATTGTTCATTCAAATAAAAATAAGGTTAATAGAGATGTGACCTGAGAGAGCTTTTGCGTCCGCTACAAAAACTCAACGTAGAAGTAATGGCTTTAAAAAGTCCGATATTGCTCAAATGATAAGGGCATTTGTTTGTTAATAAAATTTATTATAATTTGTGTATGATCTTAAAAATAGACTTGTTAAAACACAAAATATTTGCATACAGAGTTGTCTGTACATACTTTCCACTCAAAATAATAGCTGCTTATCACTTAAGTCATCATTTATTTCGTGCTCTATATTCATTTTTAAGCAACGTGTCGGAAATAGTTTTCTTACTTAACATGCAAATAAAATTAAAGTGGGAATAAAATATTTAAATTTAATAAGAAACTAAAATCTTTTAATTTCAGAGAAGGAATACTTATTGGCTGTGGTAATCCCCTCTTGGATATTTCCGCCACCGTTGATGAAAGTTTTCTTGAAAAATATGGTCTTAAACCCAATAATGCTATATTGGCTGAAGAAAAGCACATGCCATTGTACAAAGAGCTTATCGAAAAATATAATGCTGAATTTATTGCTGGTGGTTCGGTACAAAATACTTTACGTGTTTGCCAATGGATTTTACAAAAACCTAGAGTGGCTACATTCTTTGGCTGTGTGGGAAACGATGATTATGCCAGAATATTGGAGGAAAAGGCCATTGAAGACGGTTTAAATGTTAAGTATCAATATACTCAAGAGGCTTCCACAGGCACATGTGGTGTTTTGATTACTGACACCCACCGTTCATTGTGTGCGAATTTAGCGGCTGCTAACCATTTTACTATTGAACACTTGCAAACGCCTGCAAACAGAAAAATATTAGATGATGCTGAATATTATTACATATCGGTAACTAGCTTTTTCCATAAATTACTCGATTCTTTTTATTTTAATTATGTTTTTTAGGGTTTCTTTCTGACTGTCAGTCCACCTAGCATAATGGAAGTAGCTAAACATGCCCACAAACATGATCGCATGTTCATGATGAATTTAAGTGCTCCTTTCCTCTCACAATTCTTTAAAGAACCTATGATGGCTGCCATGCCGTATGTTGATATACTATTTGGCAACGAAGAAGAAGTGGTAACATTTGCCAATGAACATGGTTGGGATACGAAAAATGTTAAAGAAATTGGCAAAAAACTAGTCTCCCTTCCCAAACAGAACCCCCAACGGGAGCGTATTGTCATTATTACACAAGGTCACATGCCGGTGTTATTATTTCTTAATGGTGAAATCACTGAGTTTTCTGTACCTGCGCTGTCACGCGAACAAATGGTAGATACTAATGGTGCAGGCGATGCTTTTGTCGGCGGTTTTTTGGCACAATTTGTGCAAAAAAAATCTTTTGAAGTCTGCATACGCTGCGGCATTTGGGCCGCATCACAAATTATACAACGTAGTGGATGTACTTTTGAGGGAAAACCAACTTTCCAAGAATAGACTTCCAAGTAAAAACAAAATGCAGTGAATCTATACTAATCAGCAAGGCCTTTTTTGAACTTAACACCCATATACATTTTTTATTTTATAACTTTTTTGGGGTTGTAATTATTTTCGTAAGCTATTTTTAACAGAAGCTATATTTTTTAATTAACATATATTTTATAAGCACTTTTTGAAAAAATCTAATAAGCAAGCACACCACCTGTTAGCCTACAATAATTTTTAATCATTTTAATCGAGCTTATGTCTGTGACATATGTTTATAAGCAAAATTTTAATTTTTCACTAACCTGTAATTTTGTATTTACTCATCAATATTATTGTAAAAAAAAACCAATTTATCATAGCAATATTTTTTTAGGTCTGTAGTAAATAATCATGTGTTTACAAAAATATCGAAATAAAATCAAATAATGACAAAAATTTACAAAGAAAATTACAACGCTTTGTTTTCTTTGTATCAAGTAACATTAGATCAACTTTCGCTTAAAGGAAACTCGATAATGTTGTTCAAAAAAATTGGCATATACCCATAACATATATTTTATATAGAAAAAGTTCTGACGAAATTTTTAATTTATTGTGTTATTGGTATATTTTTATGACATTTTTTCACAATCACAAATTTTTATAATAAAAAATACTGCTAAATAAAAAATATGTCTATCGGTACATTTGCTTGCTGTCGATGATAGCAAAAAAATTTTCAAAATAGAAATTCACAAGTGAATTCCTAACAAATTTGGTTAATGCATTCAAAATATTTATTCATTTTTTTTAAACTCAAACTTAACGAAAATGATTACCGTTCGGCCTGTTTCCTACTGTTAAGCAATAGTATTTGATTGAACTGCAACTCTCTACTATTTAGTGCATTTTGCTACAACGCTGTGTGAAAAAGCAATTAAATAAAGCAAACTTTGCATAAATGCGTGTGGAAATTTTCGCGCCGTATAAAATATCATTTTTATAGAAAATCAAAATACTTTAGTAATAAATAAATAAGGAAAAAAGTTAAACAAGTCAATAGGCAAACTTTTAAATAGAAAATATAGATAAGAAATTGGATGAAGACTGTTAAATTTATGTTCAAATTTAAAGTAAAATTATAGTGTGAGTGAAAAAAAAACTAGATCGAGTAGAAGCGGCGTAGCGTTAGTGTATTGAGTACAAAGAAACAAGATGAAGAAAATGCCACCGCAAAAGAAAAAGGAGAAAGATACAAAGGATGCGGTGGCATCTTCCCTTAATAGCACTACTGCCACTACCAATAATAATAACAATTCTACAAATGTAGCTAATAATAATCAAATTGCTTTGAATGGCAATAGCACTGAGACAGCTACTGGCATAGCAGGAGTAGCTACAGCGGCGTCAGCAGCGACAACCGCCGCAACAGCTGCTGAAAACACAAAACTCAATAGCCACCAACAAGAGCAGGAACTCTTCTTGCAGGCTTTTGAAAGTGAGCAATGTATATTTAAAATAATTTTATTTAATTAAGTTTAAAATCATTGTTTAGAACCCACACAAATCTATCGCTTTCTACGTAATCGCCATGGTACTAGCCCCATATTCCTACAACGTACATTAAGCTATATGAAGGAACGTATGTCACGTAATCATCGCAAGCGTACTAACTTTAAAATCAATTCCATGTTAGATGTTTTAACACAAAAGAGCCAAACTTTAGCTAATAATTATCTTAATATCATTTACAATGGCTTGTTTGAGAAGGCATCAAGCACGGAACATGCTTGGCAAGAAGGTGATAAAGTTACGGTAGAATCTACTTTATATAAAATAACTAAAAGTAAGCGAAAAGATAGTACCTCAGACTTTCAAGAAATATTGGTGAGTCTTACCTATGTCAGAATGATGGAAGAAACAGATTTCCTTTAATTATTTTTTTTATATTTTAATTTGAAGACCCATAGTTCAAGCGTTATATATAACCCTCCCGATAATACGCAACAGTTCACTGCCATTTCTATACCTGCACAATCTTTACATCCCCTAGGTGAACAAAACACAATTTATAAACTATTATTTCGTATTAAAGTTACACCAGTAGGTCATGCTGGTGGTATTTCGAATGGCGTTAGTGGCAATGAAGGTAAATTTAAAACTTGTTATATATTTAAGCGGGAATGTAAGGATGTTGTTTTCAATTCCTTAGATACCCCAAAACGCTTAAAACCCTCGACCAAATTGTATGGCTGTGAATTGATTGTTTATGAAAAAAACAGCGGCTGCATACCAGAAGGTGATTACGAAGCTGCTCTGCAGGAACTTAACTCATCTAGTATTAAATCATTTTCACCAAAGAAACGCAGCTGGGAAACACTGCCCGATAATTACATTCCAATTACTATGAAATTTGATGTGTTTACGCAATATCCCACATTAAAGTTTCGTTTGACCTGGTCGGCTAACGAATTGCCAACTGAAATTACTCCTAAGGAAATTGATTTGTATTATACATTTGCTGAAATAACAAATGGCATAACATGTGAAAACACCAACACAACCAATAATAATGAGGAAATTAATCACAATAATAATTGTATAAAGGGAACAACTGGTCTCTCAACCAATAAAACTAATGGCAAAGCAAATAATTCTACTACCGTTTCTAAGCCTTTGGCCAAAACAGAAAAAATACAAATTGTTTATAATTTTTTGTACAGTAATAATACCCGTCAACAAACCGAATACACCCAAGAGGTTATTTGTCCTTGGTGCGGCTTAGACTGCTTGCGTTTATATTCATTGTTGAAACATTTGAAATTATGCCACGCCAGATTTAATTTTACTTACCAGCCGGCTGCTCAAAATGGCGCTAGAATTGACGTTACCATAAATGATTCGTATGATGGTTCATATGCAGGATCGCCATACGATTTGGCTGGGCCTTCTGGCTGCTCGTTTGCTCGTACTTGTGGCCCCGTAAGACGTACAACTGTAACAAATTTACTGGTTTGTCGTCCCAGAAGACAAAAGACCTGTTTGGATGAATTTTTGGTTTTAGATGAAGATGATTTAAGCAATCAGAGACCATATATAACGGGGCATAATAGGTTAGCATAATTTTTTGTTATAAAATAAAGCACAAATTCATAACAATTTTTGTGTAAAAAATGTTAAAATTGATGTCTCTTCCTTTGGTTTGTGTTTTCAGGCTCTACCATCATACTGAAACCTGTCTACCAGTACATCCTAAAGAGCTTGATATCGACTCGGAAGGTGAAAGTGACCCATTATGGTTACGCCAAAAAACCATACAAATGATTGACGAGTTCACCGATGTGAATGAAGGCGAAAAAGAATTAATGAAATTATGGAATCTCCATGTAATGAAACATGGCTATGTGGGTGATTGTCAATTGCCTTTGGCTTGTGAAATGTTCCTTGACGCGAATGGCCATGAAATTATACGAAAAAACATCTATCGCAATTTTATTTTACATATGTGCTCGCTTTTCGATTATGGTCTAGTATCGCCTGAAACTGTTTACAAAACTGTACAGAAGTTACAGGGTATTCTAAGCAAATACCATGAAGGCCAAGAATTAATGTCAAAACAACGTGAAGCTCAATTGAAGTACTGGCTAGAAGTTGGTATACTAAAACAAGACGAACAAAAACTTAAATCACCACAAAAATCTATGGCGCCAGCAAATAATTCTGCAAACAATGCGCTAAGCCAAAATAAAGTCGAGAAGATATCCAATAAAATAAAAGATGCAAATAAAAACTCCATGCAACCGCCTACAAAGCGATCCTCCACGGCTGTAAAACGTTCAAGTGTTAATGCCAATACGACACAAAACGGTATTGCAAATGAAAAATTAGCTAACGGTAAGAGTGTGGCGCGTAAATCAGCTACGCAGGAAGATGAACCCAAAGAGAAATTGACCAACTTGAAACGAATGGCCAATGGCGATAAGAAAACGGATACCAAAGCTAAAAATGATATTGAAATTAAAAATCAAGCTTCAAAACGAAGACTTTCTTCGAGGGGTAAGTTCATATGTAAACGATTCTTTAGATTATAAGTTATAACAAAAACACCATGTGCGTAATAAATTTCATCTATTCTTCATAATGTATATACAAAAATGCATTCATTTACACAAAAATTATTTTCTTTTTAATTGGTTATGGCAATAAAAAGCAAGGCGTTTTCATTTTCCATCCCTCAACAAAATTGCGCTACATATCATCATCCTCCTGATCATCTTCAGTCACTTTACAAAGCAATGCAATAAATTACCAAAATTCACCTTTTTCAATCAAAAAATATTTAACTATCAACAAACAAACATTTGGCTTTAAATTGAATTTATTAATAATTTGGATTTTTTCAAATATTATTGTTTCTCTTTTTTTTAACAATTTTTTTCCTCTCATAAACCCATACTTTTTTGCTGCAGATGATAATAGAGGTGATGTTGCTGCCAATGACAACTATAGTAACGATGTTACTACTGTTAATGTCCACGTTAATGAGCAACACAATAAAGTTTTTAAAATTCATGAACATCATTCTTACGATGAGATTGTCACAAAGACTCATGACGAACTTAGTGTTAATAACATTGCAAATAATTGTAGTGAAAGTACTGATGCTTTACAGTGATTATTTATCTTGTATAAGATTTTATGTGTTGTTTGATTTTAGCTTTAAGTTGGATATTTAAATATAAAAAATATATAGGCAAAACAAATTCAGAAAGCAGTGTTGAAACAAATTGTCTAGAAAGCACTACCAAAAATTAAATTCAGTGCTCTTAAAACATTATAATAAAAAACAGCCAAACTATTTCTATTTGATAATACACAGATTATTTTTTAACAACTATTTATTAGGTCTAAGCACGTTAAAAAATCGAACAGTGTACTTTATTCCACAAACGGCATACTTTTAGAGAAGCTTAGACGCAAAAAAACTTTTCCAAATTTATCACATATCTAGGTATAGCATTTCATTAAGCCCTTCCTATCTTTTAAATTTAAATAAAAACATTGAAGTTTTGTATTAATTTGCAAGGCATATTTATGTGTCTGTTTGCGAAACCAAACATAAACTGGCGTCTCTGGGTGGCGTGCATTCAAAAAATCGAATTTTCTATGAAGCACAAATTTCAGTGAGGCCTAATGTTTACGGCTGAGCTCTGTTTTATTTGCACAAAAATTTAAGGAAATTCCACAATAAAAAATTTATTTGAAATCACACTCGTATGTCGTTGATGTTCATATTATCCAATGTAGAAAGATGTGCTAAACTGATTTACTTCAGCAACTGTCACTAAGGACTTATCTGAGGTTCGACCTCGTGCACGATTAAACCAATCACTACCCCATCTCCATATCGCTTGCAAGGCACGCACAGATGGTTCGAATTGCGGCAACAGAAGTTGATAAGCGATCGCTTTTGACTGCGATGGTTGCTTTGGATAGTCTGCCATTTTCAAAGAAACATGTATCAAACACGTCGCTTTTGGAAATCATGTGCATTGGTATCGTCCTAAGTTTGGCAGTATTGTTTGTTGGTGTATTTTATTTATTTCACACATGGATCTCACTGCAGTTTGTAACTGCATCAGGTCTGAAATGGACTTCATAGGCTTCTTATGCTAGGTATTGTTTAAAATTTATCCAACACACTGCCAAAATTAAGGCGAATAAAACCGCCGTATAAAATTCCCTCCCACTTTGATAAAACGAATTTTTCATTTGCACGCGTTGTCGAACATTATATACGCTCATGGTGGCTTGATAAAACAGACTAAATAATTGTCAGCTAACACAATACGAGTAGATATAGCTTCAACAATAACCTCCCAAACTTCGAATAGATAGATGGTCCGCTATTTAGTCTACCCTATAATATTATACTCTTAGTGGCGTAAGATATGAACAAATTTACAAACTGGTTCACGACCTTGAACGTTAACGTTCGCAAAAAATATGAAAGGGTGGACAAACATATTTATAACCCAAAAATAAAATCTTTTTTGATGCGTTGGTGTATATTTCGCGAAGTTTTCTTACACTATGTTGCGCTGGAGCTTAGATGTTTGGTGTGTCAAAATGCTTGCGAACATTAACGTTCGATATCGTCAAACAGACCCTTACATAGAGTCTATACGTGATATAATATCAAATATTTTTCTATCAGCAAACGTCAAATTTGAAAGCAGAGAGAATTATATCACGTGTAGCCTTCAAAATTAGTATTATTGCAATATTATATCAGATATCACAATATTTTTTTAAAAATATATATTTAGAAAACCATATCATGATATGAACTGTCAAAAAACGTAAACAAACCGACATAATACTCAATTTTTTTAGAAGTCCCGAAAAAAGTTTAATAAAAAAATCATTAAAATATTTATAAAAAATCGTTTATTGTTCTTTTTGTTGTTGGAATATATAAGTTTGTTTAAGAAAAATATAACATTCAACGATGTTTACTGCATGGTTGCTTAAAAATTGTGAAATATTATGATATTTGCAAAAATACTTGGCGCCATGCTACATATGAGAGAAAATATAATTTGTTTTTTCTCGTTAATATGCTGACGTTCTCTCATATTATATCAGAGTTAATATCAGTTGTAGACACTATGTTAAACTCAATTTTCGTTTAGCATTTTAACGTTAGCATTTTAACAAACGTTTGGAGAGCTCAACAATTTTTCAACACTGTTTTAGATTGATTGATATCTTATGTAGAATATTAAATTCTTTGTAGCATTATGTATTTATGAAATTTGCAAAAAAAAAAAAAATTAGATAAAAAATCATAAATTATTTTTCCATTCTCCTTCTTCAATTAACTAATTTGCATCGTCTTCCCATACACCTGCAAATAAACTAAAAACTAAAATACAAAAAACTACATTAGATACACAACAACAACCTGCCTCAAAGCGACAACGTAATGATAGCAATAATTCCAATACTGCCCATAGCAATAGCAACAGCAATACAAGCCAGAGAAATGTTTTAAATCAGAAACAGGACCCAACAACAGCCGCAGCTGTAACCGGAAAACGTTTAGCCACAAGGCGACAGTCGATAGGTGGCTATCCCTTAGATCATCATAATCACAGCAATGCCAAAACGAATGACAAGGTTGCGGGCAAAGCTACATCGTCAGGCTCTACTACACATACGTTGCGTACACGTCTATCGGTGCCTCTCAATAATAAAGCTGAAAAACGTTGATATTTTATTTTGTTACAAATCGGACATTTAAGATGAGGATTTTTTGTTTTATTAATATTTTAAACTTTTTTTCCTTTTACTTTTTTATGTATAATAAAAATTCTCTTCAATGCTGTGACTTTTTTGTTGAATTTTTAAATTCCTTTTTGTTTCTCCTCAATTCTTTTTATTTGGTAGTTTTTACTTTTTGTTTTTATTTTCCAAAAAAAAAAAAAAAAAACATTTTCTTCTTATTAATATTATTTGCGATCTGTTACTTTATCTCATTCTCTATGCCTCATTTAACACACCGAAATATAAACATACATATAAAAGTAATTTTCAACACAAAATAAGACTTTCTTTTAATATTTTTTTATTATTATTTTAGTTGCTTAAATTGCAATAACAATTGTTTTATAATATTGATTTTTCTCTTGCTTAACAATTTGTTCAAAGAAAAAAAAACTGATTAACAAGAATTTGTTGTTTTTAAATAAATTTTAAATACGATTATAAACTAAAAAAATAAAATAATATAAACATATAATACGAAGTTTAGACTTCTCAGAGAAAAAAAAACGAAAACTTAATTTAAGTAAATCACTTAAATATTTTTGTATAATAAACAAAAATTTAAATTTTTAAATTAACAAAAGCTAATATATACATTAATAGCATCTTAATTATATATATCAATTTAAAAAAACAAGCAGGAATTAAATGAAAAATATACATATTAAATAAATCGGTGTTTAAAATAAAAATAAAAAGGAACTTTCTGTGGAGTCGTTTTCGAAAATGCATTACTCTGTATGTCAAATAATTCAAAATGACTTAAGCTGTGATACATTTTTGAAAAACTCCTTTTTTAATTTTTAACAACGGGTGTCCGCTGGGAAGGCAGCCGTGAAGTAGGAAAAATATTCGATAAACTAACGTGTTGTTAAAACATTATGTTTATTCGTTTACTTTACAGTAAACCTGCATTTGCCCATTGTTTTCGAACAACATATTTGTCCGGACAAAATTTTTTTTTTATATGCAGTTTGACGTCTCTTCTAGAGAGAGAAAATATTTTTTACGAACAACTCTCAGTTTGAATTGGTATAATTTTATTTTTTGTCCAGACAAAATCTAACTGAGTTGCCAATAGGTTATATTTTATCATACAAAATTGTATTGAGTTGCCCCATCGAATAAAAAATTTAAATAATAATTTAATTTCCGATGGAAATTATTAAATGATTCTACATCATTTAAACGCATCTTTGGAACTAATGTGTAAAAATAATCCAGCGCTCTTCTTTGCTTTAAAACTTTTTCACTAATAATAATAATAATAATGCTTTATGTATTTCAATGGCCATTTCATACAATATTTACTAATAATTGAGAATATTTAATGGGTCCCAGACCATGGTAACATAAAAGGAAATGAATATGCTGACAATGCAGCGAAATTTGCTTGTAATGCTCCCATAGTTCTGACAAACGAACCCGAGAAGCCGGATCTTTACAACTTTATAAAACATGGTACAATTACTTTCATCCCCACCATAAGAAGCTGAACAAAAACCCAAATTAAAATTTTCTCTCGCCTGCGACTAGGACCACCTATGCCTCAATAGAGAGCCAACCCCTTCCTGCTCTAAATGTAATTTGGCGCTCTGAACTGCAACTTTTGTAGTAAACAACCCAGTGAAACTATTCGAATTTCCTACACAAGAGAATATACAGAACATATATAATTTTATAATTCATACTGGAACCATCATCTAAAACAAATGTATTATATACTGTATATATAGATTTACATACATATATTTTAACACCTAGAGGCCGATAGCCTCTAGGCAATTAGTATTCAGTTTATCAATTTATTTATAAATCTAATAAATAATAATAATTGAGAATATTTAAAATACGCCAGGAAAATAAAGCAAAATACAAACAAGTAGTACTACCACGTTAGGTTAGGTTAGGTTTAACAGGCTGCCAGCTATTGTAAAGCCAGCCCACTTGGGTCCAGTCTGGTCCCGTTGTGTTGCCTGGATGTTATACGTATCTCAGTAGATTTACATGAGCTTTGGTTTTCCGGAATATTTTTTAGCAATGAGTGAATCGTGTTGCAGAAAACTCTCGGTAAAAATTTTTGTCCGGACAATAATTTTGTTTGGAAACAACGGCTGAATCCAGCTTAAAATGCAGTAAATGTGTAATTTTTAGCAAATCGTAAAAATTACTCTATAAAAACGCTCTTGTCCAAAAAAGTACTCGAACGGAAAAAGAGTGAAAATTCGTAAACTTTAGTAGAAAGCACACAGGGGCAATTGCAGATCTGACTAGCCAAATGTTAAGTTTTAGAAGTATATTTTACGTCAGATACCATTTTTCAATAATCTCTCTTGTCTAAAAGTACGGAAAAGTAATAAAAAGATAAATTATTATTATTATTTTTTTAATAGGGGCATTTATGTGATATTTGCAAAACAAAAACCAGTGACTAGTCTTTAATAATTGTATAAAATTAACATGAAAAATTGAGTGATTTTCTTATAAAATTTCTTGACAAGTCGCTTGCTTGTGATGTGGAAACATCACATTAAACTTTACTTAAATTGAAATGTTCTTTAAGCTTGAAGCCAGTTTTGTTTTTTATATAAAAAATGCTTTAATTATATTTGATATTTCGTCTTCCTTCGGAAGACTTCTTCAGGAAAAAATTTTTTAGTTTTGTTTACAAAATCAAAAATATTTGAAAAACTTATAAGTAAACAAAATATCTGATAGTTTTGTTTTTAATTACTACGACTATCAATAAATTAGTTATTTTAATAAAAAGCAAAACACAATTTACATAACAAAGCTTATATAAATTTTGGTCAGCCGGATTTGCGATATAGTGCTGTGTCACAATCTTTAACCACTTTTTTTAAATGGTTACTGCAGTCGAAGCGCACAATTGTTTAATTTAATTAATCTTAGCTTTTCTGAAAACAGTTTTGTAATAGCTTTTAATATCATTGTAGATTAAATTTAATGTTCAGAAATACAAATCCTTTTACGGCGATCGTGTTCAATGTAAGATTGCGTCCACTTTTGCCATAAGGAATCCACAGTTGGTTTATCTCCCTTTATGAAACTCTGGAAAAATTTCTCAAAAATCGGGCATTGTTTTTGTGTTTTTCCTCCTTTTTTTAATAACTTTGTGTTAATAAACATAAATTTACTTACATTTTCACAACTATTTTTTCAACTATAAAAAATAAAACAAAAGTGCAATTATTTCCATTAGTTGTCAACTACTTATTTTTATTTTATCGGATGTTAGTTTAAAATGGAAAATCAAACTACGTGTTTTTATAGTCTCAAATCAAATTCTAATAAGATTTGGATTGTATAAAATTACCGATCAGCCTGGCTGTTTTATGCAGCAGTTTAAGTTTTGTCTGCGTTTTTAAATTCCACCAAAACACCGTTGAAATTCAATTTCGATGCAGCGGAACACTCAACTCAACTTGTCAGCATCAGACGCCAATTACTCCAGAGCTCATTCTGCAAACCACAAAGAGTACAGAGATGAAAAAAGTGACATTTGATTAAAATAGAATCAGGGGTCTAATCACCGCATACGAAATCGAATTAGCTATCGTATCGTAATTTAAACAAAATGTAATAGATTTAAGACCATATGTTTCCTAAAAGTATGAATACAAAAAAAAAAAAAATTGTTTAACTTTTTTATATTATTGAAATACAATACATTCGATATTCGTATGCCATGATACCAGAATGAAAATTTTCGATAATATTGCTTGATATCGTATGCCGTGATTTCTCCCCAGGTCTTTAAATTTTCAGCGAGATGTCAAAACAGAGACATCAATTGCAAGTTATGGTTTTCTCCTACTTACATGCTGATTTGTGGAACAGAGACATCAATTGCAAGTTATGGTCTTCTCCTACTTACATACTGTTTAGTGGTCACAAAATTTTTTGTTTGCGAAATGTACAAAGCACGGTGAGAAAAACTGAAGGAGATAAACATACTTACACATTTTCTTTGTGTTTGTTTCATGTCTGTTTGTGTTGCAGACATATGTTGTCGGTGGTCGTTATCTTAGGATCAGTTGCACTTTGTACACCTGTAAGTTCACGCCACGATAAATATGGGAAAATATTGCAGTTAGCGGAATAAAAAAAAAACACCTATCCGGGTGTAGTAATAGATTCATAATTTTATTTAATCTTTTACAAAACTTTCGCAGACGATTTTCAAATTCGGCAAGCGCGATAAATGCCAAGTTTTGTTCACAGGCACTACAAATCAAGGTTGTAAATACTCAATCGATATATAAATATATTCAAGAGCAGATGTGCTAAAACTTTCATGCGGTTATTAAAAAAGAAATAACGACTAACTGCCTGGTCTACGATGTCGTTTCGTAAACGTTCGTCACAATTTTTAAGGTTAAGTAGCACATTCTGTTGCCGTGTATAGGCTTTCTTTTTTCCTGATCTGTTAGTTGTATAATAGTTGACTATAAGTCATTTATTTTTTATATAAAACATTAGCGAACATTAACGAAACGACATCGTAAGCTACGCAATAAGTTTTTCTTCTACGTTTTGATTTCAGGTAGTGTGAGCTATCTCTTTATATTGAACAAAATAAAAGAAGACAAAGAGCACGAAAAATCAAAGAATTTAGCTCCTCAATTGCTAGATAAATAGGACCTTCCAGAGTTTGTAATAGATTAAAGGAAATTAGAGAACTTTCTCTTTAGCCTACTACGAGCTGTCGAAAGTTTCGAGAATGTAAATATATTTTGACAGCATTGCAGTAGCATTTTACGTTTGGATTTATTTTAATATTTATAATTATAAACTAGTTTTCTATATTTTCTAGCTGTCTATCAGCCATGGCACAGCTTTCGTTCGGAAACGGAAATGAATTCTTTTTTTACTTCTTCAAAAAACGAAAAGACTTTTCGGAATGAAATCATTTCTAATTGCAAGAATGAAACTAATGTTATCTTATAGAATTGATTTCATTCCAAAAAAAGTTCTAAATTTTCGTTTTTTGAGAATTAAAAACCCGATTCAATTCCATTTCCGAACGGAAGTTAATTCTGTGACATGGCCGCATATGTCGACATTTCATAGGAAAGATATTCTCACACCTTCAACTTTATATTCCAATACTCTAAATAAATTATTGAGAATTTAAAAAGAAAATTTTACAAAAAAACAATCAATTTCTTTTGCGCACGTCTCTACTTTTCTTTTTGAAAGGTGTAAAGTAGAGACTGATGATTAGGGTAGCTGCTATGAAATGTTTACATATAGACAACTAGGAAACATCGAAAACAAGCTGTTTATAAATATTTTTTTATCAATATTAGAAGCTGATGAAGTAAATAAACTCAATTGTTATTATTTATAATTTTATTTGAACACTAGTTTCGCCATATAAAAAATTTACTTAGCACGGTATTTATTTGTAATTTTTAAAACTAAAAGGCAGTCCATTACATACACTATCAAACAGTCAACCAGAATATATGTAATAAAATAATAATAAAAAATGTGTATATGACGACTGTAAATTGATAATACTTTTGTATCTTATGTAACTAAAATAAAATTAAAGTACTTAAGTTCACTTTTCTTCCTGCTGCAATTATTTTCTTTATGTTTCCTCAGCGGCCACTATGAAAACTTTCTTTTTACTTGCCAACAGTTTAGAGTCTTCTTCCTCAATGTGACCATTGGCCTCATTTTCAATGTCTCTATTTAAGCCTAAAGTATGGTGAGTCACTTTGTTCGAACTTAAATTTTTAAGTTCTACGGGCTCAGGAACATCAAACGAGGGTGGTATTAAACGTTTTCTAAAAAAAAAGGAAAAAATTGTTTTGCCATAAGCGCTTAAAATTATTAATATTTTCGCTAAGCTATTTAACTACCTTTCAACTAACAGCCATATCATGGAAAACAGCATCATTATGGCCGTTATGCCAAAAGTCCAATAAGTACCTAAACGTGTATAAATAGAACCCACAAATACGGGACCAAATACTCGTGACAAACAACCCGAACCGGTCATCAAACCCATCCATACACCTTGCGGCCGAGGACCCAAAACTTTGGAAAATATTGTTTGTATAAGTGTTACACCTATTGGATAACCAATCGAGGTAAAAGCATAACCAATTATGAATTGCGTCAAAGTAAGAGCCGGTGTTGTGGCGCACCATTTTTGCGTCTTTGGACAGCCTAAGAAAATCTCATTATCTGGCGTCAAATCTATGGAAGCATTCCCCGTTAACGGTATGGTAACATTGTAGACTTCGGCGATTTTCGGCGGACCATCACCCCAAGGTATATAGAGCACACGTCCCAAAACCATTAAGGAAAAACCACCCCATATTAGAACTTGATTTTCGGGAAACAATTTGCATAAAGGATTTATAGCCACAAATGTTATGAGGGCAATTATGGCGCCCACAGACATCAGAATGCCCATATACCACAATGCTTCATCATTAGTCCAGGCAAATTGATCCATGGTCAAGGAGGTACCCAACCTAAATAAAAGTACAAGTATGTTATTCATAATGGTAGAAGATGTTTTCAAACAAACAGCCATGTGCTGAAACTCACATTTCGCAAAAAAAAGTTATAATTTCAAGACACAAATTTGATGTGCAAAAAATCGCAATCACAAAAAATGTTGCTATTTTAAATACAAATAATGAAGTGAACTTACTTATACTACAAAAACTAATGGTCAAACCGTAGAACGGGAAGCGTCCAAAAATTAATGTTTTTATGTATTTTGATCAAAAATACTACATGGGCTGAAAAGTCCCGGGCCTAACATAGAGATGACGCTAGTTTTATTGCAGTCACCTTATTTTTTTTTAATTTTAAATTTAGTACCTCATTTTGAAGATTCAATATATAAAAAACGCTTTAAAAACCCTTATTTTTTTTGTTAATACTATCCTTCAAAAGACAGCTGTTTAAAATTCATGATATTCTATTCATTAGTTTGTGAGTTATTGTGCTAAGAGTGACGCTACTTTAGCTATTTTCAAAACAGTGGATCAAAAATAATTTCGTATTTAATTTTACACTACTGCTTGATAGAATAAAATACTGTTCAAGCACAGCAAAGGCTTGAAAAGTGTTATGGGGACTCCGCTCCATCAGAAACAACAATAAAACGTTGTTTTGCTGACTTCAAACGTGGTCGTAGAGACACCGTTGATGCAGAACGCAGTGGACGTCCAAATGAGGCGGTAACGCCAGAAAAAATAAAAATAAAATCCACAAAATCGTTTTGAATGATCGAAAAGTGAAGTTGCTTGAGTTAGCTGACATCTTAAAGATGTCAAAAAAACGAGTTGGCTTTGTATTGCATAAGCTTTTAACTATGAGAGAGCTCTGTTTAAAGTGGGTGCCGCGTTTGCTCACAGTTGATGAAAAACGAGAACATGTTGATGATTCTGAGCAGTGTTTGGCCATGTTTAGACGTAACAAACTGGAATTTTTGCGGATTGAAACATGGATCCATCACTTCGCTCCGGAATCAAAACGATTGTCATCTGATTGGACACCAACTGTTGAACCTCGTCCCAAGCGTTCGAAAGTACAACAATCGGCTGGAAAGATTATAGGCTCGGTATTTTGGGATTTGCGTGTAATATTCATCGACTATCTTGAGAAAGAAAATACCATTAACAGTGAATATTATATAGCATTGTTGGAGCCTTTGAAGGCCGAAATTGCAAAGAAATGACCGCATATAGCGGGGAAAAATTTTTTTTTTTTCATCAAGACAACGCACCGTGTCACAAGTCAATCAAAACAATGGCAAAACTACATTAATTGTACTTCGAATTGCTGCCACATCCACTATATTCGCCAGATTTGGCCCCCAGAGCTATATACCGACAGAGGGTCTGGCTGTTCGCAGACCTCAAAAAATGCTCGCACGAATGAAGAGGTCTATCACTGAAACTGAGACGTATTTTGAGTCAAAAGATAAATCGTTCTACAAAAGTGGTATTGAAATGTTAGAGCGGCGCTGGAATGATTGCGTTGCTCTTGATGGAGATTACGTTGATGAATAAAGTAAAACTGTTTTCTTTGTTAGGCCCCCGGGATTTTTCAGCTCATGTGTTATGTATAGTTTTTATCAATTTTAATAAAAAGAAATTTGCAATTTAAAAATACACTTTTTTTGTATGATTGCTGTGTGGCATTTGTTTGCTTTAAAAATGGCGACTACAGTTGGCTTACTACCCCACAAGAACAATGACGGTCATGTGATCGGTAGTGCTGATGGCAATACACATCAGAAGTTTCTATCATTTTCTTAAGGGTAATATGAAAAAATTACAGAAACTTTCGTGTACGTGTGTTAATTCCTCTAACACATACTCAAAAATATTATCAACGTATAACATTTTGGTGAATGTGTTGGAATATAGTATTTGAGTGCATTAGTTTCGGTCATCTATTTCTTTTAGGGTAGTTTTTTCTCACACAAAAAGCAAGTGCTAGCAAATTTTACACATATTTTTGCTCAAACAAAACGCGCAATATTCAGCACATAGGAAAATTGGATTTGCGATTTAGACCACAGAGATTTGCGTTTCTCAGCACATGACTGAAAACTTACGTTTCCAATAGAACAAAATTGAAAACCAGAACAAAAAAGGCCACTATTAAAGTCCACGCCGACACATAATCAGGCTTAATAGACTTCCAAGTTTCTCTTTCCGAACTTTTTCCTTGCATAACCATTATTTCACGGGCTGCAACTTTGCGTTCCTAATTAATAAATAATAACAAGTTAGTAAAACTGTGTGGCAAAAAATAGAGTGACTGCTCCAACTCACCTCAAATATGGTGGGTAAAAACATAATAAAATTGCCCACACTCATGACAACATTTATCCAGCCACATGCCGTGTACATATTGAATACCATAGCGCCCCACAGCCAGACATGGCCGATACTGCCCAAAGGCGTTACTAAAGCTTGTAAACCCGGCCCTATTATAAAGCCCAAAACTTGAGCCAAGGAAACCATGGAAACAGCTTTTGTACGTTCACTCAAGCGCGTCGCCGCCGAAAGGTATGACCGACAAACAGCAATATTCGCTGAACTGACACCGATTAGAAAACGTGAAGCCAGCATCCAATATTTAACATAGTCTGGCCGCATTTCCAATGAGGAATAAATAGCACTGGCCACCGTAAACAAGGCCAATGAGCACAACAGTGGCAAACGTATAGTGCCAATTTTATTGCTCCACCAACCAAAAATTGGACTAAAAATCATTTGACCCAAAGGATTGGCCGCCACTATAAGACCCATGAACTCTTTGCCGGCAGTAGGATCTAGCTAAGTAAGAGTTGTTGTAATTTTCAATTTAAATTTTAAAAGTATTGCAAATTATACAAACCTTATTCAAATATGGCCAGATGCCGGTCAAAATGATGCTAAATCCCAAAGACATTAAAAACATGGTGAAATATATCACACGAACCGAACGCCATCTCATGCGATACTCATCCAAGGTTTCCAAGCCATCGTCCAAGTCAGCGGGAATTTGCGTTGTCTGAAAACGACTGTGAAATTTTTTAAAGCAGCCCATGTTTCTTAAGTATATATGTATGTGCATATGTATGTGAACACTTGGTTGTGTTTGTTATTATTGTCAATGTCCTTTACAGGACTTTAGATTTGTTAAAATCAGCAGCGCAGTGTAATATTGACTAAAAATTAGTTTACATCCTGCAAAAAAGTAATTAAAATTACAGTAAAATTAGATATAAAAAAAATTTATATTATAAAATTGATTTTTTTTTTACTTGTTTGTTTAAAAAATGTTCGGTCCATATTGATGAACAAATTGTTACGAACAGAATAGTAATCAAGATATTATATGACATTTAAAGTAGAACTCTAAAAAGCTCTTATATGAAACATTAATCTGTTCGTTTCAAGCATAAAGCTTTGAAGCAATAAATATGTGCTTACAAAGCTTTATTATGAACTTTCAAAGAGCGGAGCGCAACATTTAAAACATTGAATGAAAATAAAGAAAACATTTCGTAAATGCGGAAAATTATGGTCTTACATATAAGCAGAATCAAAACACAATTGACTTTTAGTTCATCTGGGAGCATATTTTATCAAGCCTTTGATTTAGTTCTGAGTTAGTTTGAAAATCAAAGCAGCAATAAATGCAAAAAATCTTGCTAACGGTGACTGTGAATGGGGAACGACATCGAGATATGTCTGAAAACTATTTAACGTCACAAATGCATGCCGTGGGCTTGTTTAACATGTAGTATCAACAAGACGGTGCCACATTGCTTACTGCCAGGACTAATATGGAAACAAACAAAGTAGTATACCTTCTCGGCGGACACCCTGTACTATTATAACCAAATCAAGCAATGAACGCAAGATTCATTAACGTCTACAAGGTGGCAGCGCTACGGCATGTGACAGTAATTTGCTACTGGCAAGTAATAGTAAGCCATTTACGTCAAATGGTATTGTTTACAGTTATGAAAGTGAATTTACTGGTTTAATTAATGATTTAAAAATTATTTTGTAAACATAAAAATAGTTCGAATAAAAATAATTTATAATTGTGAAACAGTACTTTTATAGTTTATAATTGTAAAGCAAGTTACAAATATTTTTGGCAATCAAAGCTCACCACATGCCTGTTTTTGTTGTAATTTTGCTCTAGTGCTGCCATCTTATAGACGTTTGCGAAATATTTTCCTTTAATATTTTAGTTTTGTTTCCCTTTATTTTCATTTTCTTTGTTTCCCTTGAGTTTTCTTTGGATTGTGAACTCAAAATGTGGACAAGTCATTTTTGTACTAACTTTTATATACCATATCATACCATATACCATGAATGCAGAGTAGATTTGTTTCAACGCCTTATACACTTTTTAACTGTAGATCTATAGATTTACAACAACAACTTTATAATTTAACTCATATATATTTATTTTTAACGTAATTTCAAATGTAAAAGTAAGGATGATAAGCAAAAAGTATTTATCAATTGCATGTTTCAAATAAAATTTTTTTATTGCAGGCAATTCATGCATTTCAATTAAAAGAAACTGTATAATCATATAGCTCCTTTATTGCAACATAGTCATATCTCAAAAAATGAGCTTTTCGAGTTAAAAATACAGAAACGTTAACAGTACTACCTTTTATATTGTGCCAAAAATTTATTCAAATTACTCTTAAACTGTTTCCTTTAGGAGATATTTTCTCAAAAAAATTTCTAAGACTTGTATTGAAACTAAAATTTTGAAATGCGTTTTTCTTGAAACGAGCTTTTTTTAATTATGGCTATGTTGCAATAAATGGGCGATATAAGCTAAATAAAAATTTTCAACTTGGTTTAGCTTGGATTTGTTTGAATATAATCACACTATTCTATTTAAATGTTGAGCTGACCAGCTGCTTTTGGCTCTTCTTGGTTTGATGCTTTGACTCCTGTTGTACATTCCAAAGCCTTCCTTTTTATGGGAATAAAGAAATGTAATTTTCTGACAAAGACTCAAAATTAACCGAAGTTTTGATGCAAGCAAAATACATACATAACGTTAAAGACAATAATGTTTTCTTTTTGCAGAAGATATTTACAAAAAAATAACTTATCAGAATCTTAATTTTTGTCTGATTTCGCGTTAACATCTGTAATTTCACATGTCGAAATTTAGATCGGTTGCCGGCCTAAAAATTTTATGAAATGAGAAGGTTTTTTACATACTCAGGAAAAATCTGCGGTCAGAAAAGGAATCAATCCGCGAAGCACACGGATTTAAGGTAGTCAGCACAACTGCAGGTTGCCTCACCAGGAGATTTTGCTATAAAACACAATTGTTAAGCACTGTAGAGCAGTTCACAACCCAGACAACAAATCAATCTTAAAAATACCACAGATCTAATCATCATATAATATATCGAATAAAATTACGTTTTTAAAAGTAATATCACAGTAAACTGTTTACTGTGATATTACCTTTAAAAACGTTTTTGTCTTTAAATACACAATAAAAACATTCCTAAAGAAGTTGGGATTATCGAACAAAACGTAGAATGTAAAACTAAATAAAACAAATCAGTAGTTTTATTGAAAAAGGAAAAACGACCTAAAAAGCCCACTAAACAATAGCATAACGAAAAATCCTTTTTTTTAAATAGAAAAATGTTATTGTTGAAATAAGTTTCTAAAAATTATGAAGTCGTATGAAATACCAAATTTCTTACTATATTATTTTCCATTTTCATTCACAATTTCCGACCTACACGTATTATTTGAATTTTTGACACGTCTTATATGATATTTCCATCTTATTTCCACAGATTTTGATTGGATTTTGTAAGACAAAAATCTAATGATAAGTGACTCTCAAAAAATCTAACGTACCATTACATTTTGTTTTTACACCATCACACCTAAAGTAAAATATGAAATATGATTTGAAAATAAACAGCCAATTTATTTAACGTCCGATTTTAATTTTTTTTTTATATATATTATTTGCTTTTGTAAAACATGCTACCCTGATCCACGGAAAAATCTTATTGTTTAAACAAATTTCTAAAAACGATGAAGTCTTATGGAATATCAAATGTCTTACCGTATTATTTTCATAACGCTTTACATTCAGACTATCCTACTTGCATGTATTATTTGAATTTTTGACAAGTCTTATATGATGTTTCCACATTACAACCAAGCGACTTATCAGACAAGTTTGTACAGAAATCACGCGAATTATTGAGTGCTTTTTATTTACATACAGTGCTGTTCCTACGCTAAGCAACTCACACTGTATTTTAGAAAAATGTTACTTTTCTCTCAAATAAGAAGACCTTAAGAACTCATTATAATACTTATTTATGACTTGTATGATAGCAAAAAAAAAATGTATAAAAAAATAACAACAAAAACCTTTTTGGATATTTCAATAACAAACAAAAACAAAACTAACTCTATGAGAGGCTGTGCCTATGCTAAGCAACAAATTTTCTTATTCTCTTTCCCTTAAATATAACGGTTCTTTTGCGATGCATTTGAGTTCATTAATTGCAAATTACTTAAATCAATGCAGTTTAGTCCTACTAAGACTTTCTTCGTCTTTAAACTATAAATTTTCAACATGAAGCGCGTTCAATACGATAATAGCTTCAAATCTTCCGTTATATCATTGTGGAAGGCAGGGCAAAGTCAAATTGATATAGCTAATAATTTAAAAATTAACAAATCAATGGTTTCACGGTGGATTCAAAATTATAAAACGATAGGCACTGTCGTAAAACCCAATACAGGCGCACCTCCACGTAAAATTTCCGACCGTGACGACAGACAAATTAAAATATTAATAAAAAAAAAACCATTTATAACTTCAAAAGAGGTAATGAAATCACTTAATTTGAATGTGGATTCCAGCACAGTCAGAAAACATATCATCAAGCTGGGCTTAAAAAGTTATAGGGCTGTCAAAAAACCAATGCTGACAAAAAAACACATGAAAAAACGGTAAGTGAATTTTAATTTACTTTAACAACAAATTCTATAGGACTTTTGTAATTTTTAGTCTTGAATTTGCAAAGCAACACATTAATTGGACTATCACAAAGTGGAACAGTGTGCTCTTTAGCGATGAAGTCAAAGTAAACCTCTTCAATTCAGACGGCATATGCACTGTGCGGCATATGAAAGGAAATCGGCTCGATCCACGCTATTGTAAGCAAACAATGAAACATGGAGGGGGAAACATTATGGTGTGGGCATGTTTCTCTGGCAAACGCCTTGGTCCTGTGCACAAAATAAACGATAAAATGGATCGATTCGTGTATAAGGACATCTTAGAAACGAAAATGCTCCCATATGCAGAATGGAATATGCCACTTCGATGGGTGTTTCAACATGATAACGACCCGAAACACACATCGAAGTTGGTCAAGGAATGGTTTCAGACGAAAAGGATTCAAGTGCTTGATTGGCCGGCACAATCACCCGACTTGAATCCTATCGAAAATTTGTTCGCCATTGTGAAACGACGCCTCGGATCGAGTCGATTTACAAATAAAGAAAATTTGTTAAACGGTTTTCAAAATGAATGGAAAAACATCCCCAAAAGCACATTGCAAAATTTAATTGCCTCAATGCCCAAGAGATGTGCTGCAGTCATAAAAAACAAAGGGTCATATACGAAATATTAATAAGTTGCTTAGCGTAGGCACAGCCTCTCATAGAGTTAGTTTTGTTTTTGTTCGTTATTGAAATATCAAAAAAGGTTTTTGTTGTTATTTTTTTATAAACTGTTTTGTTATCATATAAGTGATAAATATATATTAAAATGAGTTCGTAAGGTCTTCTTATTTGAGAGAAAAATAACATTTTTGTAAAATACAGTGTGAGTTGCTTAGCGTAGGAACAGCACTGTATATACATTTTCTTGGCAATTCGATTGCTTGCGATATGGAAACATCAACATAAAGTGTGATAGTATGAAGTTATCACTTACAAAATATAATTTTATTTTACTTTACTAATATAGCCAAAGGCTACATTAATTTAATCAGCAATAGATTTATCAAAATATTCTATCTTTTAAGTTAAGTGTTTTATCTTGTTAAAAAAAACGAAATTTTTGTACAATACTATTTTAAAATGGAAACTGATTATATTATTATCACAACGTTAAAATATATGGAAATAGCTAACACTGTAAAATAAAAAATTTGCGATAGAGTATCTAAAATAAATACATATAATTAAATACCCATGTATGTAAATTAATAAATAAAAAAAAGAAACGCTGAACTTTGTATTAAATTGTCAATAAAAAAATAATCAAAACAATGCTAATTTACGCTGCAAGATGATAACAGGTTCCTTTCATTAAACAAACAAAAACACTTGTTTTTGTTTTATTTACACTCTTTTACATTGCAATAAACGTGATTGATTGTGTTAGTACGAGTATTTATTTAACATACACAACAAATTAAAACTTACTGCAATTTGTCCGCAAACAAACAAATGAGAAAATACTCTTTTTTTTTAAGTGCAGTGAATAGCCGACATTTTAACTTTTAATATGTAACACTCTGTTAAGTACGTTGTTACAGTTATTGTTTACCGTAAAAATACATATGTATGTACGAGTAAGTACGTTAGTGTAATTGTTTCTGTTAAGCTCTTTTATTAGTTGTTTGTTGATATTATATTAATTTGCACTCAGTTGCAGTTGTTTGTTTTTATATTATTTATTGTTTCGTTACTCTAGTCACTAGACCAAAATTTTTTGTTTTTATTTTTTGCTGTTGTTTTGTAAACAATTTTTGTTCTATGAGATATGACGGTGCTCTCATACGTTTTGCTATAATGCGTACCAACAACAAAAATACATGTTGTGAATTCCGGTTTGCTCTTTGAACATTAAGAATTTACACATGCACGTACGTACCTACATACATATGTATGTGTGCGTGTGTAATTATGTGGGTTCACTTTAGTTTAAAATAATAATATTTACATATACATAAATATAGGTACGATTACATATGTTGTATATTATTTCATTTTTATTGTTTTTGCAATATTTTTATTATTTTTTTTTTTTTAACTTTGTCATTGTTTTTAAGACCATTTCTTGTTGATATGCCCAGTAGTTTTTTTTTTATAAAAAAGGCAATTTTAAAAACTTAATTTTATTTACTTTATTTTTACAGATATGTCCCCAAGATTGTATGTATGTATGAGCGTTTTTTAGTATATATTTGTTTTTAATTTCATTTAGCGTTTCAACGATCCAACAAGCTTCACGATCACTATTTAACTGCTTAACTTTGGCTATTGTTTTATCGTTTACAAAGTTCTAGTTGTTACTGAGTAAAAATTCGATTTGTTTGTTATCAGCAATTGTCGTCTTAGTAGATATATACATACCTACAACATGCATATACATATATGAGTATATATCTTTCTCATGTTCTTATAGCTTTTATACAATTGTTGTTGGATATCAACCAACTGGGTCTCTGCCAAGAGTAAAACGAAGAAAAGAAAAATGACGAACTGGTTCTGCATTGTAAGTTAAAGTGCACACAACAATGTCCAAGTCTCCCCTCAGTGAATAAACCTGAATCTTCAAGATATCAATGAGTATAACATGTATACTTATGCGTTTGTATGTTAACATGCGTATTGGAGAAAGATTAATTTATATATGTACATATGTAAACACATTCATAAATAAAAGCAAAGAAATTTTCTCAAGAGATTTCAGAACTAGAGAAAAAAATTTGTCTGCTCAGTGATGAGATTTGAAAACTTCGAACAAAATTTGTGTGGTGCGTTTTTCGCCAAAATTAATATGAAAAACCTCAAGATGTATTCAACATAATTTTGATATGCAGGGTGTCCCAGAACTCAACGTCAAGCCGAAACAAGGTGACAAGGTTGATTGTAACCATCATGAGAAAAATCTAAAAAAAATACAAGAGGTATTTACAGAACAAAGAGGGACAACTGTCTCCTTTTCATTCCTTTAAACTCAGTTGCATAAATATTTTGATTTTATAACGCCAACGTTTCGTTATACAAATTTTGTTTGTCAACCATTTTAAAAAATGAGTAATATTCATATATAAATTTTCTGAACAAGTTGTTCATCTGTGCACTGTAAACAGTACATAACTTTTTGGTACTTTTAAAATACAAAAACCTATTGTAGAAGAATTTTTAAGAAAATAATGTAATGTTTCTACAAATTCAAAGAATTAAATGCATTACATGTAAAATTTCTTGGCCAGTTGCTTTCTTGTGTTGTGGAAACGTCACATTGATGTGATGCTTCCACACAAATATTTCAGACAAGTCGCTTGCTTGTATTGTGGAAACATCACAGTAAACAACAAAACTTACTGCGTTTTTAGTGCTATCCAACAATATAAAGGGTGTTTTTTTAAGCTAGATAGAACTTTAAATTGTAAAAAGTAACACAAAAAATTAAATTTTGATGAAACATTTTTTTTATTTGTTTCAGTATACTCTGACAAATCATCATGAATAGACTCACGCTTGAACAACGCTACGAAATTATCCAAATTTACTTTGAAAATCAGTCGTCGATTCGCGCAACTTATAGACGCAAAATTGTGTTCAGCGATGAGGCGCATTTTTGGCTTAACGGGTTTGTTAATAAGCAAAATTGCCGCATATGGAGTGAGACCAATCCACAAGAGACCCTACAGACTCCATTACATCCAGAAAAATGCACTGTTTGGTGCGGTTTTCATGCTGGTGGCATCATCGGACCTTATTTCTTCAAAAATGAGGCCGGAGCTCGCGTTACGGTCAATGGAGATCGTTACCGCACCATGATCAATGATTTTTTGTTTGAAAATATGGATGACATTGATCCGGAGGAGATGTGGTTTCAACAGGATGGCGCTACGTGCCATACGGCGAACGCAACCATCGACTTACTGAAATCAAAATTTGGCGATAAGTTGATTTCGAGAAATGGACCTGTCAATTGGCCTCCAAGGTCGTGCGATTTGACACCTCTCGATTATTTCCTGTGGGGCTACGTGAAGTCACTGGTTTATGCTGATAAACCAGCAACAATTGACGCCTTGGAGGCCAGCATTGTTCGTGTTGTTCGTGACATACGGCCAGCAGTGCTCGAAAAAGTGGCCCAAAATTGGACGTCCAGAATGCGCTTCGTCAAGAACAGCCGCGGTGCCCATATGCCCGAAATCATTTTCAAATGTTAATGTCACGTATTGATCTTTCGAATAAAAAAAAATTTTGATTACAATTTCATTTTTTTGTGTTATTTTTTACAATTTCAAGTTCTATCGGGCTTAAAAAAACACCCTATATTTCTACTAGTTATACTTTGCAGATAAACTCACTTGGGCCCATGCTGCCCATGCTATATAAATCGTGTGGCTAGTGGCCTGCTTTAACCATAAGAGGGTAGGTAGTAAATTGCATTAGGGTGTTTCGATGTGGAAGGACCAAAACTTGTCGATAATGCGCCATTGATTTTCGATAGCTATTGACAGGACCTAGTAGTGGTATATTGTGTGAAGGCATGTGCTCTAAGTCCTGTATTTGTGATTCTCGCTCTTTTTCGATATTCTCTTCTAGATTTTCTGATGATTTTGTTAAGAATGATGTATTCTCAATTTGTTTAAACCACTTCCTTTCATTTATAAATAAATAAAAATAATACTTTTAGGTTTTTTACAATAAGTTTTCTTGCTCTATATTTAAATTTATATTAGTGTTTGTTTATTATAACGCTTTTATACATTATATAATTGTTTTTTAATTAATTAGTTATTTTAATTGTCACTAAAGCTAAATATTATTACATTCACTTCTAAATTATGATAAAATATTATTTTTTAAGTCTTATTCACTATGGTTTGCTTGTAACAGTTAATTTCATTTAATGATGTATTCTAATTTTTACAATTTAGTTGCTTTAAGATCAATTAGGAAAATATAAAAAAACTCCAACCAAGTGAAATGAGAAAATAAGTTTATAAAGAAAAATTAATATGAATATTAAATATGTGTACAAGCAAAAAACTAAGTTTTTTAGTAAATCTCTTGTAATGTTTTCAAAACACAAGCCAATGTCTTGTCCAAAATATTTATACGAAAATCGTTAAAAAAAATTGAGTGTTTTTCATATAAAATTTATTGACAAGTCGCTTGCTTGTGATGTAGAAACATCACATTTATGTGCAGTTTTAAAAATTTGTATGGAAACCACTAAAACATTTGTGTGCGTTTCTTACAAATTTTCTACAAGAGTTGATCGTCTCTGTTCTGAAACAGCATATAATATTTTTTCGGTGTAAAATAAATTCATGTGATGTTTTCACACTACAAGCAAACGAATTGTTAAGAAATTTTATATGAAAAGCACTCAAGTTTTTGTGTGATTTCTATACAAATATTAAAAATAAGTCGCTTGTTTATGTTGTGAAAATATCACATTAATAAATTTAAAAAGTGAGTGTGTGAAAAATTACACAAAAAATATATATTTTTTTTAATTTATTTCCTGTTAAATTAATTTTTTTAATAAAAGTTTTTTTAAAATTATTATTTCTTTCAAAATTAAAAAAAAAAAAGTTTTTAATCGAAAATATTTGAAATTTTTAAAGATTTTTTTTATAATATGGTGATTATGAGACACGGATGAGTGATATGTCAAGAAAATTAGTATGAAATACACTCAAAACATTGAGTTTTCTTCATACAAATATTCTGGACCTATCACACATTCGTATGTCGAGAACAATATATGTATAACTAAACAATAACTTAAAAAATAACTTGAAAGTTATGTGATGTTCATGGGAAACGAATGTGTGATACTTTTAGAAAATTTGTATGAAATATATGTGATGTTCAAAGAGCAAAGACGAGCTTGTCTAAAAAAATTTTTATGGAAATCACTAAAAAAATTGAGCAACTTTCATATAAATTTTCTTGATAAGTTGCTCGTCTGTGTTCTATGAACAACACATCACTCAATATTTTGAGTATATTTCATATAAATTTTCTAGACCTACTATCACTCATTTATATCACATAAACACCTCAATAAACTATTTTATTAAAAATATTTAGTTCTTTCCATACAAATTTTATTAAAGAGCCGATCGTCCGTTTTCTTTAAACAGCACATAACTGAGAAAATGAATTTTACGAGAATAAAATTAAAAGTGATCTTTATATAAAATTTGTGGGATTATGAATTTACGATTGCAAAAACTATATTTAAAAATATAACAAGTTTGTTTTTAATGGAGTCGTTTTGGGGAAATTCTTTAATAAAAAAATATTACTTTCCAAAAGGTATTTTTGAGAAAAGAGTGGATATTTTAGCAAAAGTAAAGCGTCTTAAGAAAGTAGATCTTTTTATTAAAATACAACAATTTTTTGCAAGCATTTTGTAAATTGTGTATTTTAAAAAGGTAGCTTAGAATAACTATTTTTTAAAAGAACTTTGGAAAAATTCGAAAATTACTTTTTCACACCACAGAAAAGATGTATTAAACACGATTTTTAGCAGCCATATGATTTTAATCTGATTTCACATCAATTGCCTATTTTTACCATTCTGTTCAGTGAATTTCATAACAAAATTAATTTAAGAATTCCACTCAAAAAAATAAATTTTAATTGTAAAAATATTATTCTTCTGATTTATTCAATTGTTTTCTATTGAAATCCATTGAAAAAAATAAGCGAATAGCTCCAGACATTTTAATTTATATAAAGAAATCAGCTGTTTGCAAGAGATTCCAACAAGGTAACACTGGGAAATATTCACGAATTTTTTCATCCGAAGCTTTTAGTTCTTTCAATTTTAAAGCAATTATTTCGCTCTCCCTCTCTCTATTTCGCGTTCAAAACAAACAGTGAAGAAGCCCTTTATCACGATCATTGTTGCTATATTATTTTGAAATCACCATAAAATATGTAATTTTCAAAGTATTAAACAACTATGTTACTTTGCCGTTTAAAATTTTGGTAAACGTTCAAGTTTGAGGTCTAAATATTACTACAACAATAAATAATACACATTATTTACCCAATTGCAGTTACGTCTTCATAAGAACACATACGTTATTTAGCTATGGTACCAAAAATATTTAGTATGCAATACAAATGTTAAACCAAGAGAGTTTAAATCCGAAATTATTTCAATACAATTTTACATTATGTATGACGACAAAGTAAATTCCTTTACAAATTTTCACATTTCATAAATTAAAGGATTTAATTCAAATTAATATTTCAAATAAACAAATAAAAAACAAAGATTAAAAAAAATACAATTGAATTATTATCAAGCATAATTTACTTATTGCACGTCCCACGATGTCGAACGGTAAAGTTCGCAAGCATTTTAAACGAAAAAAAAAGGAAATGATTGGGAGATATAATTTATCAGGCAAAATACGATACAAATTGTCATGAATTATGCAAAATAAATTATAATTAATTCAGCTTTTTGTCGCTAAAAATGCTTGCGAACATTAACGTTCGTTATGGTGGGACAGACCCTTAATAATTAATAACCATTTTATTTTGTGTTATTAAAAATAATTTAGTATTTTCATTTAGATTCATGAGGAAAAGGCAGTTCAGATACATTTAATATGTTTATTTTTAATAACTTATATATAATAACATTTAGTGCATTTATTAAATATACAAAACTTTCAACTGCATGTCCCGCAAATTGAAGAAAATTAACGTTTCAGAAATTCAAATGTTTATAATCTTTTATTTGCGGGACATGCTCAATCGTTTTGCTGTTGTCATTTTTGTTAATAAAAATTTGGCTTTTTCTTTCAAAGACATAATTTATAATATTCAAAGATATTGCTGTGCATTAACTTTATGTTATTTTTTTTATAATAATTTTATTAATAAACAATTCGTTATTTTGTTAGTAATAATTTACTTTTTGTGGTTTTTAATTTTTACAATTTTATTTATTTATTTATTTTTTTCTAAATTCTTTGCCATAAATAAATAATTCTTAATGCAGAAAGAAGAATTATTTATATAAATTTGTTATATAAAGATTTTTCGAATCACTATCCAAACCCAATCAAACAACAGAATCTTTACGTATCCTTTTGATTAAGAAAGAAAATAAAAATGGAATTTATATGGTCAATTTCCTTTTATATTTTAATTGTTTAATTTGATCTCACCACATATAATTTTCAGTTTGAGGAGCTCTCATTACACCAACACCACCACCCAAGCGTCTGTAATTCATACAACCGCAAAGACGCCATTGATTTGTTTCAGTATCATAAACTTCAATAGTTTTTAAATAGGCAGATCCATCAAAGCCACCAACAGCATACAACTGGCCATTAACGACAGCCAAACCCACCTAAAAAACAAAACAAAGAGACCCAAATATTTCCACAATTTAATAAAACTATGAAATCTTAAATGAAGTAATTTGAAATTAAACCGATCGTTTTCAGAAGAAAACGATCGCTTGTGAAATTATTTTATGGATAATTTTTAAAGGTTACCTTACGAAAGATGCACTATTATATAAAATAAAATTGCATTTAAAGTAATAATCAGTATATCCTACAAAAACTGAAAAAGAGCTTTCAAAAGCGACTTTCTTAAAGCTATAAAAATCCAAGAACTTTTCGTTGTTTTGAGATGTTTCTTCGGTAATAAATTTCGCTAGAAAAAATGTTATGCTCGATACTTTAGTTAAAAAAATTGTCTACTTACACCACTGCGTCGCGAAGTCATTGCCACAATAGGACTCCAAGTATTTGTATGGGGATTATAACGTTCGGCAGATGAAAGTTCCATACAATCGTCGCGGCCACCAACAGCATAAATATAATTATTAAAAACAGCACAGCCCAAATGTTTGCGGCGCGTTGACATGGGACTAACAGCCACCCATTTATTTTGTCTTAATCCAACAAAACGAAAATAAAGTGATTTTAATGTGAAGGAATATGGGGGAAAAAACTCACCTAGGATCATAACGTTCAACAGTGTTTAAAGGACACTGGCCATCGGAGCCACCAATGGCATAAAGATAACCACCTAAAACTGCAACAGCCACACCCAAACGTCTGGTAGTCATGGGAGCCACCTTTAAACGTTTTTTATTTAAATGAATAATAAAATGAATATGAATATTGTTAATTATACCTTCGACCATTTATTCTCTTTGGGGTCATAGCGTTCCACATGATTTAGACACTGTACACCATCTTGACCGCCTACTGCATAAAGAAAACCATCTAAGACAGCCACTCCTACACTGGTACGACATGAGGTAGTTGGTGCTACATCACAAGACCATTGATTTGTCTGCGGATCGTAACGTTCAATGCTATTCAAATAGCTCTGGCCATCATGCCCACCAACAGCATAAAGTAAATCATTGAGCACGGCCACACCAACGCCACAACGTCTTTTACTCATGGGAGCTACCATTTTCCAGTCATTGGTCTGGGGGTCGAAGCGCTCCACAGAGGCGATAGCGTCACCCGAACACCAACCACCTACAGCAAATAACACTTCACCACGGCGTGTGGGCTTACGAGGACGTGTGCGTGGTCCCTGCATTAGGGGACGTTCTTGAGGAAGCAGCAAATAGTTTTTGGCTTCATCGACTAAATCACGGCAGGCTTCATCAGAGCGCACCAATAAATCTGAGCCGACGGTGCCAACTAAAAATTTGGGAGATAATAGTGGAAGACGGACATGTTGTAAAACCTGTACAAAATAAATTTGTTAAAATAATTGATTACGATTGCACTTTAAGCTACACGATACCTGAGCTAAATGTTGTCTTCGATCGGCAATATTATATTTCAACCACGACATTACGGCATTGAATACCTGCTCCTCGGAACGAACATTCAATTCATCACTGCATATAATATCAACCAACTGACCAACAGGCAACAATAGAAACTCTTCACTTTCCATAACTTCTTGAAAATTATGCTGCGTAAATTTATCAGCAATACGCAACAACTCGCGACATGAATGAGTATCGGCAAATGCTCGTATCCCCAAACAGTTGGTAGGATCTAATTGACGCTTTAAAAACTCACAGCATATATCCTGTATTTCCACAAGTTGCAATAAACAAGCCGCTGGCAAAAGTGTTTGAACATTGGATTCTTCCACAACAATATGAGCGGTATAACAAAAATCAATTAAAAGTTCCATGGCATTCTCATCAATATCTCGTATAGTGACTTCAGTTTGACGAGACTCTTCAAGTTCGCCCGTAAACATGGCACGAAAATATGGCGAACAAGCTGAGAGTATAACGCGATGAGCAAATATTTTACGGCCGCCAACATTAAGAACAACATCGCAAAGTTCGCGATGTCGTCGCAGCATATTTAATTCGGATAATGTAACTTTAGGATGTTTATCGGAGGTGTGGGCCATACGAGCAGGCGATTGTGGTCTATCAACACCGCTAACGCCAGCTGAAGCGCCCGTACCGCCATTTCCACCCGGCAGCAGGGGATCACCCATTCTATTTGCTGCTAAACGCAGCGGGGCAGAAGCCCAACCCCACACCGCGTCTATCTGTAGGAAATGAAATAAGAATTAAACGGATCCCATCCAGATAAAAAACTAAATTTCAAAAATTTATTTGCTATTCATAGAACACAGACGAGCAACTCGTCTAGAAAATTTGTATGAAAGGTACTCAATTTTTTGAGTGATTTCCATATAAAATTTTTTAGACGAGTGATCGTCTGTGTTCTGTGAACAGCACATTAATTCGGATAATTATTTAAATATTGCTATAGAAAGAAAATTTTTCTTCCGTATATTTGAGTATTAAAAAAAATCTACATGTACGAATAATAATCTATAAATTTTATCACACCTGAACGCTCCCTGATATAACCTATAAAGGTTATAAACTTAAGCTTTGGTGGCTTGTGTATGTGCAACAAAATGAAATGTTCTGGCACTTATCAAACAATTGAATATATTTCAGGAAATTTTGGAATTTGAAGATGATATACGAATAGTTTATATCATGCCAACAAAACAATTAAAAAAATAAAAGTAAATCTACAGAAATAATTTGATAGTGTAGAAAAGTATGCAGTTGAATGGTTTATGAAGACAAACATAAATAAATGTGAAACAATTTTATTTAGACCCTCTGTAGACAATATGTAATAGCAATATAAGAAAGAACTGGAAACAATTTGGCATAAAGTCAAGCTTGAGTCAAAATATAATTCCGAACAAGCAATCATTTCGATTTTTAGACCTACAGTTAGATAAATTTTTATACTTTAATGAACCCGTTAACAAACCCATTGGAAAGGCCTAAAAATCTGTTTTTTTTTTTACAAATCTCTGTATTACTCAAAATATATACGAGTACAACCTTCAGTAAAGATAAAAATGTACCAGTCGCTCATTAGAACGATTTTTACATATGGTTGCCCTATATGGTTTAACATCTCACCATCCTACATGGAAAAATACGGAGTTTTGTGAGAAAGAAAATGTTTAAGAGCTTGCCCGTCGTTGCTTAGATGAACTAACAGCAATTTTTTAAGACAGATGTTTCAAACAAACATTTATATAAGAAAGCAAATATTATTAGAATTGTTAACTTTATCATTGATTTAATTAGAAATTACATTTTGAGATCCTCATGCTACACCGAAAATAATTTAATAATGGCGTCATACTAGACTAATTTTTCTTATATTGCAAATGATCTGGAAAAGTGATAATCCTAATACTTACATAGATACATTAAAATGTAATATGATCAGGGATGAAAATAATATTCCAATACTATATCACAAATATAGACGGCCTAATGATACGGCTATCAATTCTAATTTTTTGTGTAATATAAATATGACAAACGTCTATGTATTAGAGAAAAATACCAGAAAATTCTGGTTGATGAGAAAATAATACTATATGCCTTTTTGTAGTATTTTATGTTTAAGCCTAGACTGTACCTTTAACCCTAACCTCATAAACATGTAATATTTTTTAATATTTTTCATCAGAAATTAATAAAATTTTTGGCCTGGTCCGAATTGATTATATTTTATTTAAAAAAAACTAATTTGTGTATAAAAACAAGTACTCGAGTGCCCGTTCGGGACATTGTATGAATGTAAATATGTATACAAGTGTTTATTGTAGTATAAGCTTATGTTGAAAATGAATGAACAAACTTAGAAAAATAAAACTTCATGCAATTTTATTTAAAATTTTGTCATTTTTAAAGCACCCCACGTTTCAATTCAATTGACAACTGAGTCGGTTGTTGGCCAAATCAAGGCGTGTATGGCTTTACCAACTGATTAGTTGGGCAGTTATCGAGTTGGTTGAAGAAATATCACACGATTTTGATTTTTCAAGTTAAGTAAGCCTAGTAAGTCAATTCGATTGGACTGTGTGTTTTCGAGTCTCTTGATCAGCTGTTATATGTTATATTTGTAGTTTTTTTTTTTGTAAAGAAAGCGATAGATATTTTTATTTTTTAATTTCATTGAATGAAAATCTTTCATTTCAATTTATGAAGTGTTTGGCCAAGAATCAATTCAATTGAAAGACTCAATTGACAATTGAAACGAAACATGTATGGGAAGCTTAAAAAAGCAAAGTTTATGCTTAATTTCGGCGAACTTTTCCATAAAATGTCCAAAAACAATAGGTGAAAATAACAGTGTGTAAAAGAGGGAAGGAAATCATTAATAAAACTTAAGTTCGTTACTTTACGCAGACACTTGATTTGTTTAAGCAAAAATTTAATAGTTTATTTAGCAATTCTTTGCAATTTTTGTGCATTTTGTAACTTTTTTTCTCTTTAATTCATGGTCATGCAAGATTAACACAAGACTGTATGAAAGGGAAATAATAATACCTTTTATATCTATATCTTTTTAAGCACTAAAACGAAAATTAATTAGTTTTAAAGTTGCTTTAAAACATTAAACTTCTTTGAACTCAATGGCAAACTCTTCCACAGTCTACAATTTCTCATCAAAAATGACATTTCAAAGTTAGAGTTTGAATGTTTAGGAATAACAATAAAATTTATTAACACAATCAAGTTATTAGATAAACAACAAATTTTTGGATTTTTAAAAATGATAGATTTTTAACGAAAAATATTCCTAAACAAAGCATATATTGTTGCACAGCAGACTGTGATTTATCGAAAACAATATAGTTTTGCAAACATATTTAATCAATATCCTTAGCTTTAAAGTAGTAATACATATTTCATACTTTGAAGGACGGACAGTTCCTTACATTACTTACTGAACATTGTACTGTGACTATGCATTTAACCTTGGTAAATATAATTATTACTAAAGCTAACGACCTTTCATACCATTAAACATACATAAATTGATAGATTTATACATGCATGCATGTATATGTATGTATGTCCATAGTTCCCTAATAAATAGGTATAATACAAACTTTATGCCCTTACCTGACCTACATATATTAAAGCAAACAAAAAAAGATTCGAAGCAACTAATTTCTATAGATCTCATGAAAAAATTCGTACAAAATTTAAAAATAAACACAACGAAATATTTAATAGGGAACTTGTCTGAATTCGCTAAACTCCTATTACAGCAATTTATATAAATACACACACAACCATTTCATGCTACCATGTAATTAATACCCACATGAAGTTTACAAAGAACAAACACAGACCACATGAGTAGTTTAATACCCACACCATAAATTTATTAAAATATTAATTTATTTATATAGATATGTTTATTTTTTCAATGAGATATACATACCTTTGCGTCTTTTTGTTCCACAGAAAAACCAACAAATCCACAACACCACCAGCTCGCCCAATAGGCCGAAGCTTTCGAAAATGCAATTTTCGTTGCTTCCCTCTACTTAACTTTAAATTAACATTTGCTTCAAATTTTTAATAGCTAATTAAAATTACACTGTTTTTGAATTATATCTGTTCAACTGCAAATACCACAAAATGTTTCCAAGTATTAAATACGTTTCTGAAATAGTTAAACAAAATCTATAAATTTTCGTTTGCTTTTTACACTACACCTTGAATTTTATGTACACAAATTTTTTTTGCAACTCAATTTTATAACAGCGTTAACAATTTTCAGATGTATTTCAAAACTCACAGAAATTTCGCATTATTTTCTTGTTTCATAACAATTTTATTGATATAAAGTAATTATAACTTAGTTATTTTTGTAGAAAAATGTAAGAAAATGAGTTTAATTTGTAACTTTTATTCAATCTCCTTCACTTATTTTTTAGTTTCTGCCTATTTTTCTCTTCTCTTGTTACACATCATTTGTCAAGACAGTGTTGCAAAATGTAATATTTAAGGCACATTTATATGACAGAGTTGCAAGTTTTTGCACAGTTCAAATAGTAACGGGATTTCGGAAGCACATTATTAATAACGAAAATTATATATTACTATGCTAATTATTTATTTTTGAAAAGAGAAATATTTTCTTTACTTGATTGCAGCAACTACCTAAGAATGTAAAATAAAAAGAAGATAATAGAATGTTAATGAATTTTTTATTCAACTTAATTGTTGATTAGGCTAGAACCCATGAAATATAGACATGTAGGCAACTAGGAAACTCAAAAACAGCTGCATGTTTTTAATTAAATTTTTTTTCTTATATGCAAACAATAATTTAGAAATAAATACTATACGAGTAAACATTTTATTTAGCAAAAAAGTAAACTTTTTTCAAATTTTACTTGCATTAAAAAAGTTTTTTGCCAAACATTTTTTTCGATATTAGTTTTATACATTTGCCATCAAAAATAATTTTCAAGCAATCATTTTAAATGATGTTATTAATATTCTATCACCCATGAGAACTATTTTTCGGCCAGCGTATTGGCGAAGGGGGTAAAGGGAATGATATAATTTGTAGGCATAATTTTTCAATCAGCTCTATACCCGCACAAGCAGCCAGTACAACTACAGGCCAGCAATTAATTAAATACAAAAATACTAAACACACAATGCTGTGTAGGGGATACATTTTATAGCAGGTGAGTTAGTTTCGTGTGTAATGAATTAGAACAAAAATTATTCCGACTAAAATTTGTTTTCATGTTGTGCCCAGTAAAAGATAAAATAATAATATAACGCTACAATTTAATCTAAATTCTATCAGAAAATTTATTTATTTTTTTTACATTCTCGCATTCCAACTATACGTTTCGATTAAAAATTTTATATATTAAAGTATCACTTAAGTCGCCAGAAAATAAAATGATATGTACGCATATAAAATCAAACCCTATAGTTTTATTAAAACTCTATCAGAAGATTTTCTTTGCATATTCTCACATTCCAACTATTTGTTTTGATTTACGGCTTTCTTCATGAAAAAAATTGTGTATTTATTAAAATCTTGTTTGAATAATTTCTATACAAAATTTTTTAAAATTTAACTAATTTCAAAATCTATGTAAATATGAGATCTACAGAATTACATTACAAATACAATAATTTCTTTAAACAGATCTTAATGTTGTACTAAATTTATTTTTTTCTTGACATATTACATAAATACACATATTATAAATAAAAATGTATAAAAATACATATTACATAAATATTTTCTAAGCAAGCTTTTCTGTTTTTAATATAGAAAATAATAATTTTGTGCCGTAAATATATATTATTATAAAACTTTTTTTCACCAAAAATTTTTGTGAAATGTTTTATACACACAATTTTAATGAGAATACATATTGCTATTATTTTTATTTTTTTATTTATTTATTCATTTAATGCAAGAGTCTATAAGGCCAGCTCAGACTTATATTCTATTCATATCATTGTTCGAATATTGATTTGAGACAAAAATAATATAAATTTTTAGACAGTAAATGAAATTGCATTCTATTCCCTGAATGATGGAGGACATAAAAAACAGCAAAAACTGTCAACAGAGAGTCCTAAGGTTGCTGTTGAAAATTTGGTATTTCCGATCGTTGCTAACGAAGATGAATTAAAAGATTATTTTTAAAGATAAACGGTTTAATCGGAAATTTTTTAAACTGACTCGGTAACCAATTCCAATTTCCACAATCTCTTATAACGTAGGATTTTCCCAAAAATAGCACAAGAAGGGCTTTACAATATGAAATATATACTTAGAGAACTTTTGCAACTTTGTAACAAATGGTATTGTTAAAAAATTTGCATTGATCGCAATTTTAAGAAATCGTGGAATACACAGCCTAAACACATATTTAAACAAAACTATTTAAGAAAATATTTTCTTTCGAAAATAATTTTATAGAATTTTTTTAGTTTAAATAAAAATTTCTTTTGTAATGACTGCTGATAGTTGTAATTTTTTGATAACCGTTATTAAAAAAAGAAGGAGGTTTTTATTCACTTTTTACAATTTAAAACAAATTTAATATCAACATTATTTCAAGGATTATTAATGCAAACTAAGAAAATAGTCGATAACATGGATGTTAATGTAGATATATATTTCAAATGATTTTAATTAAATAAAAAGTTATAGAAGCATATCTTGATACTAGTTTTTCGACTTTTTTAGTTATAATTGTTGTGTTAATTGAGCCTGAGATCACTTGTTCTTGTGAAAATAATTTTTAATACTCAATATTTCGACATCCGCTTGTGTGTCTTCGTCAGGAATTTTTTTTCCTGACGAAGTGACCTGAAGCTCAATTAAAACAACAATTATAAAAATTGTAGTTTTTATGACTTATGTTATAAACAATATTTTAATTTTTAACATAGCTCATCAAATATTTTTAACATATTACACATTTTTATCTTTGTCACCCTGTGAAATATAAATATATAAATTTCTACTACTTTTGTCATGCAACTGTGTTTTTTAACTAACAAATATACAGGAGAGATTAATAGAAAGTCCAGCAGATTAAAATTAGAATTTTATATCCAAAGAACTTACTAGTATATAAAACATAAGATCCAATAAAATTCGAAGAATATGCAAAGTGTTTTAAATACCGTCAAAGGAACAGCTTTAAATGTAGCCGAATATTTGACACCAGTCTTAAAGGTAGCAGTAGATCCAGAAAAATTACAATACATATCCGATAGACAGCTGGGTGGCTGTTTTTTTTTTTCTCTTGGGTGGTTGTGATGATAAGAGGTTGATGGATGAAATATGATACATATATATAAAATTATCACACAGACCACCTTTATGAGTCATTGGAGTATTAAAGATAATAAACACATTTGCTTTTTAGGAATCTAAATTTCGGGAAACTGGGGTTTTGACACCTGAAGAATTTGTTGCAGCCGGAGATCATTTGGTGCACCATTGCCCCACTTGGCAATGGGCAGCAGGAGATGACAATAAAACAAAATCATATTTACCTAAAGGTAATCTTTATGAAAATTCGCATAATTTATCGTTAGATATACTAAAAGTGTGATATAAAAAAAGTGCCTTTTAAATAAGATCGAAAACGTGTGCCAACTCGGAATGAATTAAAAATTGTTTATTACAATTGAGGTTTTAAAAGTTCGATATAGGTAAATATTTATATATGGGTAGTAAAGTTATGTCAATCCTCTAAAATGTTATTCCTACAAATATTAGATTCTATGAAAATCCAAATGTTTTGATTTATGACGATATTGTAAGAAATCAAGGATTATTCTATTAGAAAATAAGTATTTGAGAAAACGTTTTTCTGAACAATAATTACGAAATATAGAATTATATTTTTATACAAGAGTCAAAACTTTTGTTTTCAAGTGTGTTTTACAAAAATAATGGTTTAAAAGCTGGAGAAAACATTTGTCTTTAGCTTGCGTTAATCTATAAAACGGGTATTTCTGCTTTATAATGACGCGGAAACATTCGAAAACTAGTTTAGCTGTCAGTTTTTCTCGGTTTAACATTCGCATACAGCAACAAGGCAGCTTTATATTAAAGCTGCCTTGGAATAAAATATACCAAATATTGAAAAATATAATATGTGATATCTGCAATTTAAAAATAACTTTCAGCCAAACAATTCCTTATCACCCGTAACGTTCCCTGTTATCGGAGATGTAAACAAATGGAATACGTGGGCGAAGAAACTGTTGTGGAAGAAGAAGGTGGTGATGGCGGCTGGGTAGAAACTCATCAGCTAAACGAAGATGGCACGGCACAGGAAATAGATAAAATATGTGAATTGACTTTGGATGATAATAAGGTGAGATGAAATTAAAATTAAAAAAAAAAAAACAGAAAAAATTACACCTTCTCAAATTATTCAAATTTTGAAAATCTGAAAAAAATTACTTAAAGGACGAAATGAACACCCCTGACAGTGAGGCACCGGCTGATATGAATGATGATGCGGCTGCTGATGAAGAAGATGATGATGAGGCTTTAGATATGGATGAATTTGAAGAAAGTGGCATGTTGGATCTAGTTGACCCATCTGTAGCTTTAACCACAAAAAAATCGGAAAAACCTGAAACAAAGAACACAGATGGAGCTTCAGTTTTAGATTCAACTGATTCCGTTTTACATACACGTACCTATGATCTACACATTACCTATGATAAATATTACCAAACACCACGTCTTTGGGTAGTGGGCTATGATGAGGTAAAATTGTCGCAGAGAAATCTTTCAACAAATAAGTATTCCGTATAAATTTCTTATTTTAGAATCGCAAACCTTTAACGGTTGAACAAATGTATGAAGATGTGTCGCAAGATCACGCTAAAAAGACTGTTACCATGGAATCTCATCCCCACTTGCCCGGCCCCAATATGGCTTCTGTTCATCCCTGTCGTCATGCTGATATAATGAAAAAAATAATACAAACTGTTGAGGAGGGCGGCGGTGAATTGGGTGTGCATTTATATTTAATTATTTTTTTGAAATTTGTACAAACTGTTATACCAACCATAGAATACGATTTTACTCAAAATTTCAATTTATCTTAAAAAGATTAAAAGCCAGGTTAAGATCAATAACACAGGAGGTAAAACTCTTGAAACTTTAATTTTCTCCATTTTTATTGCCATATATTTATTGCTTTAAACACAAGAAAAATATACTTATTTATGTATTCTGAATAATTTCTGTTAAATAAGTATGTACACCATGAATTTTCATCTTTTGAAAAATAAAGATTTAAAATAACTACGACATTTACATTATGATTTTTTGTTGCTAGCAAAACTCTAATAAGAGAATTTGGAAAAATTTTTTCAAAATTTAGTTTTGTTTTATTTTTTATAAATAACTTTTCAAGGCAAGCAACAAAAAAATCTGTTTGGTTATCAAAATTTTATACCTAAAAATTTTACAAAAAAAAAATTTTTAATAGGTACTTTGTGGAGTAAAACATTATTATTTCGTTAGTATTATATAGAAGAACTTAGCATAATTGCAACTTTACAAAAAAAAAAGAGAAGGGGGAAAAACAATAGAAACTGTATACCTATCTACTTATATCAACATGTATTTTTTTATAGAATAGCTTTTAAAACCGTTACGTATGAAACTATTCCATTAAATCTTTGTGACGAGATGTTTTTGTGGCCAATGATTTGCCATGCATCTGCTCGCTACAAACGAAAACAAATGGATTTTTTCAGTAACAGTCAATAGTTATTACTTTCAGGGCTTGTTTTACACCTTCTCCACTTTAATTTTATAATTGGCGAAATCACTGTGATGATTAGTGTAGTACATGTAATTATGATGCAACATTATTAGCCAAGAGGCCGTAATATACATGAAATGAATGCGTTCTAAAGCTACGCTAATTTTATGCAATAAAATTTTTTTCTACATTTTTGTAAAAACTGCTGATGAAAGCATTTATGGAATATACCTATTGCATCTTTATTGAATAATATTTTATATATAATTACACACACTAGGTTTAAGAATTAACGTCGGTTATAAATAGATATAGATTTAACACACAAAAAAAGTTTTTCACATCGTTTTCATTGATTTTTGCATTTTTGGTGGCGATAAGTCGGTTTTAGGTTTAAATCAAATACATACATACATACTCATAAATAGGTATGCTCAATTCAATTTTGATGTTTGTGTGATAAAAACACTTTATGGTACTCAAAACTGCTGCATATTTTCCCCGCTTTTTTAGTAAATATCTAGAACAAATTCCCCTTCTCACAAGAATGTTTTTATGTATAACTGCATTTAGTGCTCTTGTCGCACAGCAAAAGGTACAGCTCTTTTTCTCTTTCTACTTTGAAAAACCGAAAAACCAACAGGCGCACGCTCTTCACAAACATTAAAAAACTACCCAACAAACATACAGTCTTGAGCTTACTCGAGTAATACATTTGATATTGCTTTGGATATACATTTGTATGCTGCAAAATATATCATCTTTATAAAAAAAATAACAACTTAAGAAAAACATTGAAATTGAGATTTTTTGCTAAACACTTTTACATACAGTGCTGTTCCTACGCTAAGCAACTCACACTGTATTTTAGAAAAATGTTATTTTTCTCTCAAATAAGAAGACCTTACGAACTCATTTTAATATATATTTATCACTTATATGATAACAAAACAGTTTATAAAAAAATAACAACAAAAACCTTTTTTGATATTTCAATAACGAACAAAAACAAAACTAACTCTATGAGAGGCTGTGCCTACGCTAAGCAACAAATTTTCTTATTCTCTTTCCCTTAAATATAACGGTTCTTTTGCGATGCATTTGAGTTCATTAATTGCAAATTACTTAAATCAATGCAGTTTAGTCCTACTAAGACTTTCTTCGTCTTTAAACTATAAATTTTCAACATGAAGCGCGTTCAATACGATAATAGCTTCAAATCTTCCGTTATATCATTGTGGAAGGCAGGGCAAAGTCAAATTGATATAGCTAATAATTTAAAAATTAACAAATCAATGGTTTCACGGTGGATTCAAAATTATAAAACGATAGGCACTGTCGTAAAACCCAATACAGGCGCACCTCCACGTAAAATTTCCGACCGTGACGACAGACAAATTAAAATATTAATAAAAAAAAACCATTTATAACTTCAAAAGAGGTAATGAAATCACTTAATTTGAATGTGGATTCCAGCACAGTCAGAAAACATATCATCAAGCTGGGCTTAAAAAGTTATAGGGCTGTCAAAAAACCAATGCTGACAAAAAAACACATGAAAAAACGGTAAGTGAATTTTAATTTACTTTAACAACAAATTCTATAGGACTTTTGTAATTTTTAGTCTTGAATTTGCAAAGCAACACATTAATTGGACTATCACAAAGTGGAACAGTGTGCTCTTTAGCGATGAAGTCAAAGTAAACCTCTTCAATTCAGACGGCATATGCACTGTGCGGCATATGAAAGGAAATCGGCTCGATCCACGCTATTGTAAGCAAACAATGAAACATGGAGGGGGAAACATTATGGTGTGGGCATGTTTCTCTGGCAAACGCCTTGGTCCTGTGCACAAAATAAACGATAAAATGGATCGATTCGTGTATAAGGACATCTTAGAAACGAAAATGCTCCCATATGCAGAATGGAATATGCCACTTCGATGGGTGTTTCAACATGATAACGACCCGAAACACACATCGAAGTTGGTCAAGGAATGGTTTCAGACGAAAAGGATTCAAGTGCTTGATTGGCCGGCACAATCACCCGACTTGAATCCTATCGAAAATTTGTTCGCCATTGTGAAACGACGCCTCGGATCGAGTCGATTTACAAATAAAGAAAATTTGTTAAACGGTTTTCAAAATGAATGGAAAAACATCCCCAAAAGCACATTGCAAAATTTAATTGCCTCAATGCCCAAGAGATGTGCTGCAGTCATAAAAAACAAAGGGTCATATACGAAATATTAATAAGTTGCTTAGCGTAGGCACAGCCTCTCATAGAGTTAGTTTTGTTTTTGTTCGTTATTGAAATATCAAAAAAGGTTTTTGTTGTTATTTTTTTATAAACTGTTTTGTTATCATATAAGTGATAAATATATATTAAAATGAGTTCGTAAGGTCTTCTTATTTGAGAGAAAAATAACATTTTTGTAAAATACAGTGTGAGTTGCTTAGCGTAGGAACAGCACTGTACATATTTTACTAGTATTACATGATGTTATTTGTTTAGCTCAAGTTCAAATCTGGCTTTCGCCGAGAATTATTTTTAATTATAACAATAATTACCACGATCAATAACTCTTGATCAATGAAGACCGGAAAAAATAATTGAATACACTACATTTATTTCGCAGAAAGTGAGTCTGTAGATGATAGGCCCAAGGATGGACCACAAATAACAGTTTTGGCTACAGTTTTGAACAAGGATTTGTATTTGTTTCCATTTAAGATTCAGTTGACACAATAGGTTCTTCCACGAGACCATCCACGCCGCCGTACATATGCCAATAGGATGTTGCAACTCGCTCACGACAACCTCCATTTTCATGAAAAGATCATAGCAAGTGACGAGGAACATTTTCCTTTGATGTGTGAACAAACAGAATAGGCGGCTCTGTGCAATAGAAAACCCTCAAATTGCATCCATTAAAAGTGACTGTTTGGTGTGCAATTTGGTCAGGAGGAATCATTGGACCTTACTTCTTTGCAAATGAAAACGGTGGAACGGTAACTGTGAATGGGGAGTGATGTCGTAATATGATTGAAAACTTTTTAACGACACAACTGCATGCTTTGGGCTGGATTAACATGTGGTATCAATAAGGCGGTACCACATCACATGCAGCCAGGACTACTATCGAATTACTACGAGACTTCTTTCTACAAGTTATTTCACGAATTGGCGATGTTGATTGGCATCCACGGTTACCTGATTTGACTGCTTCGGATTTCCTTTTGTGGGGACATCTGAAAAGCAAGGTTTATGCAAACAAATCAGTAACGTTCGAGCAACTCAAACAAAATATTCGTGGTGAAACTAATGAAATACCGCGTAAAGTGTGTCACAATGAAATGAAGAATGTCAACAGCGCTTGAATTTGTGAGGCTAACAGAAGTAGACATTTATCAATATAAGATCCATTCTCTTTCATTTAATCAAAAATTATAAGCAAATAAAGTGGTATACCCTGGCGGCCACCTTTTATGCATGCGTTAATTTTTCATGTAGACAACATGCGATGATGATAATGAATTTTGAAATAGGCGGGAATGTGTTTGATTTGATAGCCTCTTAGAAAAAATTGTTCAAGTTATTGTTTGTTAAACAATATAATTATTTAAATATATGTATATTATAGGACACAAATACTACTTTCCGCAATGACCCATAGACGACAGTTTTTAGTTGTTTTTTCTCTAATGTTCTAATAATTCACGTCTATCAAAATTTTTAGTTTTATTGAATATTTATGAAATTTGGTCACAAACGTACATGTACATTTATGTCTGACAATATTTCAATTAAATATCAAAGTCGCTCTACATCTAATGAATGAATGAGTATTATTCAGAGCAAAGATTTCTCCTCCAAGTGTAATACAAATATCATTCCATACGATAAACACCTGAATTAATGTTTGTTGGGTATAATGAAAATAAGATAAGCGTGTATGAGTGTGTGTTTCAAAGCTTTTGGAAAAGAAGGGCAGAACCAAAGAATATAAATTATATCGATATATGCACATACATATTGTTAGTAAAACCAAGAATTTTTAGAGTGTATACAGAATAAATAAAACATCAAATAAATTTACTAGCAAATACATACATACACAATTGCATATATGTACATACATCCATACATAAATATGGGAATAAAAAGGGCCAACAAAAATAACAATGAATGGCAATACTGAAAATATATAAAATTTCCATTGTTTTATTAGAGAAAGTTTTGTATAATGAAGAAAGAGGTTATAGATTTTTTTTGTTTAAGTTAAAAACTTTTAAAAGGAGTCAACAGCGCTTCTTTCAATTTCGTAATGCTTTTATTTAGATGCAAAAATAATCAATGCATTCTTGCTTTTAATGTTCTTGATGTAGGCAGCTTTTGGTGTTTTTGAGTTTCTGTGAAAAAAGCACCTATATGTACATATGTATATATGTCATATGCAAAGTGATATTAATGAAACCTTATTCAAACTCTAAATTGCTATAATATAAACTTCTTTTTTCATTGTGAGAATGCTAGGTATACATACATACCTTCCTATTGAGAATAAATTATTAAAAATTTCAAAACTTTTGCCTCCTTTACGCTTACGTTTGAATCAATTTTGCGTGCAACATTTGCGTATCATGGCAACGCCGGTTTTCATTTACAATTTTAGTTAAATTGCAACAAAATCAACGAACCAAAATATTGAGTACGAGAGGATGTTTTATTCAGAGCCGTCTAATGTCACTGTATGTGTGAGGATTTTGAAGATACAAATTAGTTTTTGTTGATCTCTTGTCAGGTGTATGAGAATCAAAAGCGAGCAACATCCTCCACTCCTGGCTTCTCTCACAAGATAATTTTGATTTGTTTGTGTAAACGTATGTATGTATTAACGTGTATCCCACGTACATATGTACATGCATATGTACCTATAAAGGTATATTTTATTCCATGCGTGAGTTAATTTTATATTAAACTCCCTTGGGTTTGTGTTACAAGAAAGCTGAGTTTGTTGGAATTATTTGATTTGAGCATATATGTATACACGTATGTATATTGAGAATAGTGAGACGGTTTTTAATTTGTAAAAATGTTTAAATAAAAAGCAACCTGCGCTATCGATAATGGCTTTCAAAAGGTCTCTGTTGCTCGGGTTGAGCGTCGTCATGCATTACGTTATTTCTTATGTGGTTAATGATTGGGTTGGTGTTACTCAGAGCAACTAAAACATGTTTTTCAACAAATAAAGTAAACATGTTTCTTTGTGAGTGCCTACTACTTGCATATATGAGCATGTATTAAACATACATACGTGCTTATGTATGTAGTATTGTGATTTTTAGATTATAAAGAGTTCAAGATTATTTCGAGAATTGGTCGAAACTTCATATGAAATGAGAATCAAAACAATTCCGAAATTGGCGCGAAAACAAAATTTTTTTTTAAGAATTAACTGCTTATGTAAGTAGGTACGTATATATGTATCTGAAACTGTGTTTGCATTCACCTTGGAACACTTACTACATACATATGCATGCAGTTACGTACATAGGTATGTATGTATAAAAAGCATTTTTAATTATTAATGAACAATTACATTCTTATTCCTAAGTATTTTTGTATTTAACTTTAAACTTTACCTAGATACATATGTATGTATGTATGTTAAACACACGGTGGCTCTCAGCTTACTTCGTACATGCCCAAATATCTGCAGCTTGAAAATTGATTATTGAACATGGCACCTTCTACGTAGGTATCAAGATTTAAGTGAACAAACTTCTTACATACTCGTGTGTATGAAAGGTTGTGTTATTTAGAAAAAATAACATTGTACCTACCTACCTACATACATTTTATTTATTTCAGTTATCGCATAGGTACATATGTAAGTGCACATTTTGTGCACTGCTGACGTTATCAGAAAAATCATTCACAATAGGTACATAGGTATATACATATGTAAAAATTTGATAATACTTATCACAAATTTTTTCTCCATCTGTACGAAATAAGCTGTGAGACACTGCACCTAAATGTTGTAAATACATGCATATGTATAGTTCCTGTTAAATTTTGTATTCGTCAGTTATTTAACTAAGAAAATTGTTTCTGCCGTTCTGCTTTTACATTCATATGTATATTATAGTAAGCATACATTTTGTTGTTGTGTCTAGAAAAAGTGCTAAGTTGGCTGTGTTTTTGCAATTAGTGTTACCATGTAGTTTGTTTTTATAATACATACAAATATAAAATGGATATTAATCGGGCATTCTTGAAATGTGAGCATGGAAAGATGATACGAGAGTGATTTGATATTAGCCAAATAAACTACACAAGCTGCTTGCCAAACACGTCTAAAATTTAGGTTTGTACAAACATTTTTGTTTTTTTATGAAGGTGTCTGTTGGCTTGTACAAATATTTGAGGCATGTTCAAAAATTTTTGATTTTCGTGCAAATATCTTGAATGTTTTTGTTGTCTAGTACCAAATGTTATTATTTCAATTAAACTTTTGAGGATTGAAGTTGATGAAGAAGAAGCGTACAAAATGAACCAAGAAAAAGTTTTCTTGTTAGAAGTTTTTGAAGTGTATAAAAATTTGTCTTCTCTGTAGAAAATAAAAACATAAATATTATTGCAACTAGATTTTAAGATACACAGGCTATAACAATTTATATTTTGTGACAAGCAAATTTCCGCTACACACTCGCCGTCGCCTATCATTGAAAACAAAAAAAAATTATTCATTTGTATGATTTATGTGCAAGCTGAGAGCGTATGCTTTCCAAACGGTTTGCAGGGATTATTTGTCCCTTTAGTTTACCATGCGTAATATGTCAAGCAAGCAAACACGAACCACAAATTAGAACAGAGGTGAAACGCAACGAAAAATAGATAGATAGTAAGCATAAAAACTAAGTGCATTTCACTCTTTTGTAATCTGCGCACTTTGTGATTTTATTCCTAAACAGTAAATAATATATTTGTCTGCGTAAAAACAATTATACCATTTCGCTTGGCATTTAAGGCATTAAATTTTGGTTTAGTATAAAACAAGAACTATTTTATACAAAGGGTTTGTGCAAATTCCACTTAAAAACGAGTTTATTTATTTTTATTTACATTCAAAATTAGTATACAATATAGATGCCTCTGAAATTGGCCTATGACAAGATTCACCTTTACAACATCACTGTTTTGCTCTGTGACACGAACGGCAGAGCTTGGGTATGTTTGTAAGAGTGTAAGAAAAATGATCACATGTCATATCAAAGACAACGTCACATTATATCAGAGTTTGCTAATAGAAAAACATATATTACATTACATATGGACGCTTATGTTACATATATTTGTATTTCTATCAATAATTCCCTTCAAGTGACTATCACTTTTTTGTAAACTATTTAAGAAGTATGTAGATATGTACGACATATGTATCCTCTTAATTGTCCCCCGCGTGACTTATAAGGTTAAATTAAATATTCTTAAAGGCCCTGATTCACTCCGACAACACAATTCATTTAGAAGAAATGTTACAGAAGTCTGACCAACTTTAAAAAATACATTCAAAACGGCGTTGTAGTGCCACGCTATTACACAAAAATATTTGTACAAATTTATGTGTAATGTAAAATAATTAAAAACTATCGGCCGTATTCTTTAAAATATTGTATGTTTATTAAACACTTATTTGACAAATTTCTATAGGAAATACAACATAATAAATTAATATAGGTCATACCTATTTAATTGCCTTCATACCTTTTGGGGTATATATTTTTTCAATATATTTCTCTACAAGCCAACATTATTCATATTTGTTTCCCAATAAGTACCATCGTTTTATGAAAAATTTTAAATCGTACGATTTGCAAAAAAAAAAAAAAAAAACAGAAAAAAAAATCTGTCACACGTTACATTTTTAATACAAACTACCATAATTTTTCAGTCACATGTTATATTTGGCAGACCACCTTAAAAAAGGCGATGGAAAATTTCAATATAAAGTATTTGCAGCGATTCCCGTTTAAATGAGTCCGTTTAGTTGTTGTATGCAGTTAATTGAATCGTAAGAAAATACACAATTAACATGTCTAAATAATACATACATATATATTATACAAACACAACGTCATTGTGCGATAGTGTAGTTTGGTTCGTTTTATCGCTCATATTGTTTAATGAAAGCAGCCTATTGTTTAACTGCGCCAGTGAATTAATTAACACAGTATCGAGTAAATGTTTTCTCACTTAACTGATTCAAAATCCGTGCACTTTTGGGAAATTAAGGTAGAGCCATACGAACAACAAAACAATTTTTTGTTAAATTTCGCAAATGAATGAGTTATATTTGTATGTAGACTTAAATTAATAACAAGTATTTCTAATTCGTTCTTATATGTAATTACAACATTTTAGTGCAATGGCAACCTTATCAACAAAGCAACAAAAATTTATGAACGTATGAGGCGAACTACAACAACACCGTTTTTTGTTCGAATCTCTTTATACATACGAGTACATACTTTGTTGAAATGAGTATTGTTTGCATTTTTTTTTGTACCACACAAAAACTTCTTGTTTTTGTATGGCGTGCCAGTTTATTATTTAATTTTTCCTCTTTGTTTGGCTTGCTTTTATTGAAAGTGGCATTTTTATTTTATACACATGTTGTTCGCTAGTGTGCACGAGCGAACTAAATTTCTGATGCCCACAGTTGCCAGATCTAATGTCGTATTATAATCGTATAACCAGGATGGTTATACGATAATAACATTTAGAATTCTGTTCTTGTCTCATCAAACCACAATTTCAGCATGATATACAGATTGGACCAAAATCGTTGACATTTCCAAGGCCTATTAAAACGTTTACAAAATACGTAGATCTCGAAATAGGTATAAATAACAAGTAAATTTTTTTACAGAAACAAATTGCCTGTTGTTTTTGTATTGCTTTCAAGTTGCATGTACTTTTCGTAGATATTTTTGAAATATGAATATTTCTAAAAAATATATTTTTTTATTGTGGCAACCCGCAGGAATAATGCCAGTGAGACTTTTACATTTTCTGTTTGATATTTATGATGAGGAAAATGTACTGTAATTTTTAGTTATTGTTGCTTGGTTGTCGGTGGTTCAGTGTCTATACTACTAAATACAAACATACATATGTATATAAGTATTTTACATGCATATGTAATCAATGCGCATACATATGCACATATCGTTACTTGAACTCAATATCGTTACTTGTTATAGCTTTACACGATGATAATAATAACAATCGGTTGTGGCCCACAATGGCATCTTGTAATTTCCCTTATACCCAGAAAAGCGGGACTAACTCCTTACTTCCCCTTAGTACGTCAAGAAACTCGACTGGGTTGTTTTATATTTTAGCTAACGATATGTACATATATACATACATACACACATATAGAAGCTACATTAACAACAACGTTTCTTGAACGTGAATTGCTTGAATGAATGTGTGATTAGACTTATGTATATACACTCTAATATAATATGGTACGGTAATGGAATGGCATAGTCGGCAATAACCCTGTTGTCTACTAAGCGATTTTTAAATCCAAGGTTTTTTCTTTACTTTTGCGGTCCGCATTTTATTAACATCACTTTTATAATTAGGTATTTTAAATTATTCTCGTATCTTAAAACTCTCTAAATAATCAATGAACATGGGATCTTCTTCTGAATGATGGCATTCGATTTTTAAATCTATCATCTTAGTACACTTATGAACAAATAATATTTACTTAACGACGATGTTGGAAGTCGTCCCCCAGCTAAAGATTTGATTATTTTTCTTGTCTTCTTCAATCAAAAATTATTGATCAAAGCAAATTTGTATTGGAAAAAAGCCTTTAAAAAACAAACTTAAGAGAGATGTAAAAACCAAAAATCTAATTTAAAAATTATAAAGTTCAACAAAAATTGAAAGTTTTATTTTATGGGTTTATTCACGTATCGTTAAGAAAACATTAAACTTGTTTAGATTTAATACACCACATACAAGTCGACATGTATTGTACATATGTAGTTGTTTATTTATTTTCGATTTTTTTTAATCTTGAACCAGTACTAAGGGGCTGACCCCTACGTATGCAGCGCATTGTACCGGAAGTAGGAAAATAGGTTATGAGGTGAACATTTGACTTGAACCTTCCAACATTATAGCAGACAGGAAACACGTTTTTAGGCAACTTATTCCGCAGGCGAAGTGTACGGCTGAAAAACGAATTCTCTCTGTAATGCGTAGTACGATTCCCTGAGCAATCGACCACAAATGGATGAGCTCTGGACGATTCACGTGTGCTACGTATAAATGTGCGAGTTTCGGGAAGAAGATTCTCGTCGGAGCAACGTCCATTGTAGTAACGATAGAACAGAGTAACGCACCCTACACTACTGCGTCGATGCTCCAGTGAGTCAATGGAGTTGGATAAGCTGCTTCGCCCCCTCTTGCAAACGGTCGAGTAACCCCAAAACAGACTTTGAGGCACCGGCCCAAACATGAGAGTTGTGTTCCATTTTCGGTCGGATATAGGTGGTATAAATAGTAAGTAGATCGGATGGAGTGAAGTACATCTTACACCGAGGCACTAGAATGCTTGTTTAGAATGCTTTAAAAAATTTCTTAAAATTTTGAGATGTTATTTTGTCATTCTTCGCTATTGTTTATTTAGTGATGCCAGTGTTGCTTCATTTTCAACTTATTTTGCGACAACGTTTGCATAAGCGATACCGAACCGAGTTTTAAATTATATTCTTATCGCATTTACATTTCGCATCAAACTTGCATTCACATCGCAATAGAGAGTAAATCCTCCTTTTTAACATACAAGTACAGATATACCCAGTGAAATTTTTGTCACATACATTTTAGATCTAAGACCATTGACAATGAAAGCGTGACCCATCCGAAGTCTGTATACAATTCCTACTTACATTTACACAGCGATGGCCTAGGCCGTAAGATGCATCCAACACTGTATACATTGTAAGCGAAGATTGGATAAGTTCAAAACTATATTATTATTAGCATTTGTTTTCTTCTTTGCTTCATATGTACATTTAATTTAACAGTATGAGTAGAAAAAGCCTAATCTGAATCGGATGCTAGTTGTTTGTTGAGCTTAACATGTTTATTTTGATTTTTTCTGTTGACACAACCGCTTATAATCAAATTGTGGACTGCTGGGTATGTATATACGTGAATATAATGGGTACGACTATATGTACATAAATAATACACTTGATCAATTAAAAACGTTTGCGAACTTTAATTAACAACATCGTGGGATAGACTCAGGTTTTCAATCAATATTGATGGAATAATCCACTTTTTAGACTTTATTAGCCACACTGTTTTCCTCGCCAAACAACAATCATGCTTGTGCGACTACTACAGTCACTTTTACAAAAACTCGAAGAAACGTTTTTTTTTGAAGCTCCATTTTTTATGCTGGTTGGCTCGCCGACATTTATTTTTAATATGTACGTGGTTTTTAAGTCAAGAACTGTGTGTTTCTAAATATTTTCGAACAACTGCATAGAGCATTCAAAAGCAAACAACACTCATCACATACAACATGTGAAGAGAATGAGATACGTACAAATGTACATACATACGTATGTATATTTATATCTATGTATATACATAGACATTTGGAAAACAATTTTGCCCTCTTTTTTGTGAACTGAGGACAATTTGTTTTTATTTTTAAACACACTACAAAATGATGGTCTTTAAAAACGAATAAATACTCGAAAGCACATCTAATTCTTATAAGATTTTACTCCTTGAGAGTTGAAATTTTTCCTCTTAAATTTGTATTTTCATTAGCAACGAGAAAGAAAAGTTTAATAATTTTGATGCCATTCAAGCAGAGCTATGAACCCTCTTTTTGTACTCCCTGTTATTATTATTGCTGTCGAGTTTGGTTCTCGAAACTCGTCAAAATGTGGTGAGTGTAGGTTGATTCTTTATTTTGATGGTTTTTGTTTAATATTCCTCAGAAAATGCTTTTGCATGAATTTACAGAGTCTAAAAGAAACTCAAACAATGCCATGTCATAAAAAAAATAGAGCGACGGCATATTCATACGTGTGTATTGTATTACAAAATTAGTTTTGTTTGTAAATATTTCGTAGAGATTGAGATGCAATGGCAACAACGAGAACAACGAAACCACCACCTCACAATGAGATTGAAATAATAACGATGACAACAAAAATAAACCTCTTACCTCATGCGAGCACTAAATACTCGTACATTTAATTTAGAATCTGATGATGATAAAATAAACATTTATGAGTTTTGGGTGAAATTGTATTTACAGTTTATTTTTGTTCTTGGCTGGGCAGCCAACCAACACACAACATCGCGACGGAATTTTAAAAAAGAAACTATGTGTGTACCTATTCTACATTTTTAAGCTTTATTGAACGAAATACGTACTCGTACAAACAAATGTACACATGTGCCTATGTACATTTATTACGTAAACACCGAGGTATTTTGGAGGGAAATTTTACAGATTTCACACGACAATACATAGATATGTATCTATATACCTATTTATAAATGCATGAGTGGATAGGTACCTATAAGGAAAATTAATTCAAAATTTTTAGTTAATATTTTTTAAGAAGGCTAATAGCATTCATCAAAAATTTTTCTATGCACGACCTTAAACCTTTAATTAAAATCAAAATAGGTACCTATGTACCTAGGTAGTTTAAAAAAGTTTAACTTGTTTAGTTTGTGGAAGTTGAGTTTTATCCTATTGATACATGTTTTTAATCAAGTTTTGTATTTATTGGAATCTAAACTTTTTAGATTATTACTTTTATTTTGATTTATTGAAACGTACCTACAAATATACATATGTATGTACACCTATAAGTATGTAGGTAGTCTTCAAACGCTTTTTACAGTGATGACATCATTTACACCAGATGGCAAAAAACAATTAATATTGGTTATTTACCTATCGTTTAGACAGGAAAGTAATTTCATGAAAGTTGCAATACACTCACACTTTTTTACTAACACACTCTCATTTTGCTTACTTTCCACTCAGCTTTCATCAAAAATTTCATGAAACAAATTTTTTGACGTTTTCTGTAAGTAAAATGACAAATTGCTAAACATTGTTGTCACATGCAAAGAATTATACAAAGTTGCAGTATTGTAGTAAAATAATAATTATAAAATTAACTTCTTTTGCAAGTCTATGAAAATAATTATGATCATTTGTCATTGTATTGTATATTTAATACATAAAGAAAACAACTAAAGTTTTTTTATAAAAAGAATTTCATAGAAAAATTTATAATAATAAGTTTTTTCAACTATTGCCCCATAAATTTGTATATGTAATAAGTTTGGCAACTCTGATTAGTAAGCAAACAAAATAAGAGTGGAGAGAAGCAGAGGCAAATTTTGCAACTCTTTGCCTCGGCGACATTTTTAAAATGAACTTTCACTCTCCTGTGTAGACGAGGAAGAAATTTTCATGAAAGTCGTCTATTTCATTGAAATTTTTATTTGTAATACGTATACAGAAATTTCATGAAAGTACTTTCCTGTGTAATGGTAGCGTTAGAAGATAGTTACGCAAAGAAAGCTCATTTACCTACGTACATTTTGCAAAATTTGTGATACCTACTTGAAGCTATTCCAAATATCTACCCATCCAAAGTCTACTTGCACAAACTATGCAAGTAGACTTATCGTATGCATTCAACTGGAAGTATCTTTATCCGCTTATATGAGAGGAGGATTACTTTTAGGCTGTAAAATGTGTGTAGCGTAATGCAGGTGAAAATCACGGCTATAATTGGGGAAACTAACTGGATGAGGTACTACAGAGTATGCGAAGAGAATATCAGAATTTGTACTGATAGTAAGGTTGCGTTGAAAGCACTAGCGGGGTCTATACGACGTCCATATTGGTGTGTGAATATTGGATATATTTAAATGAGATAACGAGATATTCGAACCTGGAACTTTTCTGCAAACGAGTGAAGTGCTGAAAAGTCTAGGGCCTAAAAAACAACAGTTTTTTTGATTCAAAATTAGCTTTATTCATCAACGCAATCTCCATCAAGAGAAACCCAATCATTCCAGCGCCGCTCTAACATTTCAATACCACTTGTGTAAAACGATTTACTTTTTGCCTCCAAAAAAAAAATAAGCCTCAGTTTCAGCGATAACCTCTTCATTCGTGCGAAATTTCTTACAGGCGAGCATTTTTGCAGGTCTGCGAACAGCCAGTAGTCGATAGGATCCAAATCCGGTAAATGTGGAAACAATTTGAAGTTCAATTCATGTAGCTTTGCCATTGTTTTGATTGACTTGTGACATGGTGCGTTGTCTTGATGAAACAAAATTGTTTTTTTTGCTATATGCGGTCGTTTCTTTGCAATTGCAGCCTTCAAACGCTATATATAATATTTACTGTAATATTCCTTCTCAAGATAGTTGATGAATATTACACCACGCACATCCCAAAATACCGAGGCCATAACCTTTCCAGCCAATTGTTGTGCTTTCAGGCACTTTGGACGAGGTTCACCAGTTGCTGTCCAATTAGATGACGATCATGTTGATTCCGGAGGGAAATGATTGATCCATGTTTCATCCATTGTCACATATCGACGCAAAAATTACGGTTGGTTACGTTTAAACATGACCAAACACTGCTCAGAATCATCAACACGTTCACGCTTTTGGTCAACAGTGAGCGAACGCGGCACCCACTTTAAACAGAGCAATATAAAGCCAACACGTTCTTTTGATATCTTTATAATGTCAGCTAACTCACTCATTTTTATGTTTTCTGGTGTTACCGCCTCATTTGGACGTCCACTGCGTTCTGCATCATCGGTGTCTCTACGTCCACGTTTGAAGTCAACAAACCAAAGTTTTATTGTTGTATTTTTTGCCATCAAGAAGCAGTGTAAAATTAAAACTCGAAATTGTTTTTGATCCATTGTTTTGAAAATAACAAAAGTAGCGTAACTCTTTGCACAACAACTCACAAACTAATGAATAGGACATCATGAAAACAGCTGTCTTTTGAAGGTTAGTATTAACCGAATAAATCTAGTGGCATCTATGTGTTAGACCCGGGACTTTTCAGCCCATGTAGTAGATGGGATAGTTGGGATCCCATTCAAGATCTGTGAGAACCAGGTACAGCTTCAAATTTTGGGAAGTGCTCACGACGGATAGTACAGAGAAGTTACCAGTCGAATATCAAGGCTGCCATTGCCCAGGTATGATATCCTAACGGAGCTCTCGTTCTACTATTGCAGTTCTGACGGGACATTGTCGCATAGGGACACGTGAGGAGAATAAGTCCTCCATTTAGTGATTTCTGCAAAAGTTATATGGATGAGGAGTGTTGAGCACTTCCTCTGTCGGTATATACAGTATTGGGCAAAACCTAAGAAACGCTGCTTGATTTTAGCTTGTAGTCAAAATTATATTTAAATGAACATATTTCAATTCAATGCTTTAATGCAGTTTTATTAGTAAATGTGTCATACAAAATTACCAAAAAAAATTTTTGTAATTATCTCTCACCTAACGGTTCTTTTAGTACAACAACAAAAATACTCAAAAAATCATTGGGCAAAACCTAAGAAACTTTTAATATTTGGTATAATAACCCTTATATTTTATTACTGCGGCGCATCGACGCGGCATAGATTTGATTAAATTATCAATTATTTTTGGATCTATGCGTATCCATTCATTCTCCAGACACGAAAATAAATCGTCTCTATTGGAAAATCGTTTCGATTCAACATTCCTCTTCAATATGGAAAATAAATTTTCGATTGGGTTCAAATCGGGCGATTGAGCCGGCCAATCAAGCACTTGAATCCCTTTCGATTGTATCCAGTCCTTCACCAACTTCGATGAGTATTTCGGATCGTTATCATGTTGAAACACCCATCGAAGTGGCATATTCCACTCGGTCGGTTTGATTCTGAAATGGACCAATGATAAGCAGATCTGCTGAGATACATATCATAGTCAGGCAGCTGGTTAAACGGGATCTATCGACATTTACCTGTATACATATTGTTTGTCTCATGTACAATATAAAGGCCCTCACTAAGAGAATTGTAACATTACAGCGTAAAGAAAAATTACAACTGGAGTAGTGTCGCCACGTAATTTTTCGTAGAATTGCTTTTAAACGCGTTATTTGTGACACTATTTGCAGCGAGGTGCATATGTATGTGTGAAATAGAAATAGATTCACTACAAACTTAAACTCAAGAAAAATGCGAGCTAGAGCCTTTTTATCTTAGGCCAACGATATATGAATAATGATCCATCAGACTTTTGACAATCGTCTAAATAGTATGGCATGATCAAAATTAATAATAATATAAAAGTAATACCTATTAGTAGTGATAAACATACTTGCATAGATAATAGGTTATGGCCGCGATCGCGCCCGTTGAAGGCTTGTAAAGTTGAATTAGGTACATACCTACATGTATAAGTAACAAGTGTACAATATCGGGATACATGTTTTGCTCAAGTTGCTCCTGTTATTAAAACATACATAGGTAGTTTAGGAATGCAAGTGAGAATTACTTAATATGTACATATGTACTCACATACATACATTTAAACCAACCATAATGCCAGCAGCTTGCGAATATGCTCAAAAAATGCTTAAACAATGTTAGCAGAGAATTTTGAATGAATTGAGATAAACTTATTAACTATACCGGCTTATTTTAAAATTGTGGCAGAAATTTCTCCAATTGCAATTGGATTTTCTTCCGATTTCAAAGCAAACAAATTGAACCGCATTGAAGAAAATCATACATAGTCAATTTTACTCTCTCCAGTAAACAAAAAGAGATCTAAAATATTAGCGCCATAAAAAGTTATAAGATATTAAGCAGATTTCTAAAAAGATTCTAGAGCCAGAGCCAGCAAGCGAGTCAGTCACATTTAACCTAATAAAAATATTTTCACTCCTCTCATTGATTCAATATTAAAATTTCAGCATGTTTAAAGACTACAAAAACAAAAAAAGGCTTACTTGCACTTACATACATATGTTGTATATGAATGATTGTAGATAGTTTGTTTAAAGTTGATATAATTTAAAAAATTTCTCTTTAAAAACTAAAACCTGGCAATGCTTAAGAATAATAATGAAAAAACACGAGTATAATATGAATGACTGACTGACTGTACCTCTTTTATTTTACACGCAGTGAATGTTTTATTTTAGCTATTGTTGTTGTTGTTAATTCTAGTGAAGAGCGTCAGCCATCTTGCTCCCATTAAAGATACAATGGTAATAACAACAACAATAATGTGGTGTATAATAACAAGAAACGAAATATTACAATAGAGAAACGATGGTGAGACGACGAACGAGCACAAAATCGTATGACTTTTCTGGGAACTTATTTAAAACTCAATTTTTAGTAGAAAATTTTCAACGTTGGCGAGTAGTTGTGAGTGTACGCTAGTGATAATCTCCGGTGAGATTGTTGTTCTTTTTTGAAACAGAAGGCAAGAAAAAACAAATATGTATTTCAAGAAATTAAAGTGAAGTGATTTCTGAGTACTTATGAGAATAAAAATAAACAATTTGAATTTTAGCATGAACTCAGACAGCGGGAAACTGCATTTATTTGGGAAATTTAGAAATTTATTTTAACAAAAGTGTCTTGATTAAATTAAAAAAAAACGAATGATTTGCAAAAATTTTAAGTATTGTAATAATACGCTTAAACTTTAATATTAGATACGAAAATATGGAATATTTTAATTTTTATTATACTTATCTGATTCACCATACTGCTGAAAATTTAATTTTAAGATTAAATTTTTTTCGTTTTGCTGCAACACTGCGCAATACTTTAACAAAAAAAAAATAAAACTTGCTAAAACATTTACTAAAGAAACAAAAAGCCCCAACACCCCCCTAAAAATATAAAAAACAGTAAACATAATGCTCAGCTTTCTCTTTCTCTCATTTGCTCCTTTTTTGTTGTACTTAAGCCTTCGATAAATAAAAAGCTCACGTAGCAAACTAGGGATATGTATATATAAATTCTCCTTACTCAGATGATGCAGAGAGAGAAAGCAAGAGTATGTTTTTATAATGTTCCCCTTTTAAAAGCAAATACTTGTGTTTTTCTTATTTACAGTTTCTTATTAATGTTTTTCAAATAAAACTCCCCATAAAGTTTATACAAAGTACTCTTTCTCACAAAAGAGGTAAAAAAATCAATTTGATATAAGAAACTAACAGCAGCATCGGATGCCTGCAAAAACACAATAAACTAAATAAAACTTGTTAATAAATAAAAATATAATTACTACAAAAAAAACCGTAATAATAATAGCCAGGCTGTTTGGTGCATACCTTATTGTAAAGTGCAGTGAAAAAGTGTGGATAAGTGCTCTTTTATTATCACGGTGTTAATTAAATTTCGCCACCATTACCCACTATTACCACCCAATTCAACAACAGCAACAGCCCATTGAGGACGTTTGTGCTGTTGGTGAATCGGTGGACTCAATGATGGCCCTGCCAATGAATTCGTTATATTCCCTTACCTGGGGTGACTATGGCACCTCTTTGGTATCGGCAATACAACTGCTGCGATGTCATGGTGATCTAGTGGATTGTACTTTAGCAGCTGGTGGCCGGAGTTTTCCCGCACACAAGATTGTCCTGTGTGCGGCCTCGCCGTTTCTACTGGATTTGCTAAAGGTTAGTGAGAGATTTTTAATAAATGAAATGTAAACTTATACGAGCAGGTAGGTACCTACCTACATTGTATGTAATCTAAAAATGGGTAAAACTATTTTTACACAACAAATATGTACTCGTATATACCTAAGTACCTATATACAAAATATGTAAATATGCTAATGTTGTTAAATTAAGTTTTTTGTTAAAAGGATATTTAAATGTATTTGACTGTTTACTTATTAGCCGTATAATAAAATTCGGGGTTAGGTTTGCTGCGCCAAGCGAATATTTTTCTATTTGATCCAAAGTGTTTAGCTTTAGATCTGTGAATATAACACGAGATATGCAAAGTATGTACTACATATGTACGTACATATGTAGATACCTTGCTGCAACTGAGTAGACTAAATGAATTTTAAACAAACTAACGACTAACGATGGTTAACACTTAGAGTATTTTCAATAGACTTAACTGGCTGTTTTATCTTGGCGATGTCCTAGACGGTCAAGTGTCCCACTCTGCATTTTCAACTAACTTAATTAGTTGAAAGTTAGTTGCCCAAAGTTAGCTTATAATTAACTTGTATATACTTATGTAACTACGCAGGAGTTTCACTGTCTATTTTAATTTTCATAAAACGATAATTACCATTGTACATACAAACTATTAGAAAAGGAATTAAATAACAAATATATAATGACACTCCAAAGCTTTTTGCTTGCCTTTGGCTGGAATCGAGCCTGCGATCTCAAGACAATAAGTCCGGAACTCTATCAACTGGCCCATCAAGTAAACTAAAGGAAAATATCGCATAAAAGTAAACCGAAAGAAATGAAGTAATTGTGCAGAATAAATACACTTACAGGTACATAGGAAAATTTTGCATTACATTCTCCCTATTCACAATCTTCTGCAAATGGCCTCGCATCATTGCATTTGGAAAATAGTGAAGTAGGTATATTTCTACTTTATACAAACATAATACACCCAAATACGTAGTGATTTCATTACCTTATAGTGTGGAAGATGTTGGTCAAAATTTTGTTAAACTGAGCAGTGTCGAAGGTATGTATTTACACTGGGCACTGATCAGTTTTAACTAATTTAACTCCAACATTTTAAATGCTGTGTTAGAATTTCTTTTAGTCCTTCGTGTTGTTATTGTTAAAGTTAAAACTCCACAAACACTACTACTACCTCTTTCCTCCTCAACATAACTATTTTCCTAATTCCAGTACAATGCGCTGCATATGTAGCGGTCATCCCCTGAGTACTAATCCAAGATAAAAAAATATATGTATGCAATTGCAGAAATATGGAATAAAAATGCACAAAATTGTGAGACCAGGCTATTCCACGCTAGGTGGCTTGTTTGTAATTAGATACGGTGAATATTAGTTGATTTTATTGTTGTCAGGGTAGCTGTGGCAACGTATGATGAAGTGTAGGCGAATCAGCCTTGTAAGAAATGTTACCTTGGCATAATTTTTTTAATCATAGATATTAGGAAAAATATTTTTGAAGGAAGCTTTTAATAATATCTTTAAGGACACAAGTATCCGTAAATTCTACCAACATTTAATGTTTTTTGGCGTTGTATTTATTGTAATTCTGCCACTACCTGTTACAGCTGCCTTGACACCTACGTATTTGACATAAAATTTTATATGAAACTTTTGAATTAAAATTCATTTTATTTATGTGCATAGGTTTATAATTACATATGTAGAATTGTTGTATAACTTACGCCGCAAAATTATTATTAAGCGGAAAACCCCCAAAATACTATCTATAATTGACGTAAAAAACAAGTATGTACCTATTTCACCTACCTACAAATTGTTTTTCCCACTATTTATTCAACAGTGGTTTGGAATTTTTAATCGCATACCTACCAATTTCATTATTATTTTCATCTAAGTATTATAAGACAATAAACGTTTTTTTTTTAGTTTTTGGATAGGTACAATGATTTTTTTCATCCAGAGAATATTAATACATTTAGCACAAATTTAACTAGTCTACACATTTTTTGTTTTTAACTTCACTAAAAGATTGTTTGTAAACAGAGATAAATATTTGTTTTTATACCAAAATAGGTCTCCCTAACTAAGCGCTGTCTGCTGATACCAAACTGCAAACCGAGTAGGTAAATTCTCAATAAAAAAAGGCTCTCACTTTCATTTTGCCAAAAAGAAGAAAAATCTAACAAAGTAATACAATTATTTGAAATGGTTGTCCAAATTGTTGCTCTAAAAACAACAACATATGCAGACTAACTCTCATAAATAAATACAGTTATGAGAACTTATTTATGTAGATTTCCAATGTGAACACTGTGTCTTGATACATCTTTTCACTAATCTGTTTTATTAGTAAAAAAAAAATTGTTCATTCACTCCTCTGCTTCTTTAGTAGATGTCTTACGACTTTAAATGTGTAGTTGTTTAATATGTATGTTTACACTCTGCCGAAACAGAATTTTAGAGATTTCTTTAAAAGATTTCAATTGACAATTGAGGCAAATGAGGAAATGTCTCCCTAGTAGAGCATTTTACTGAAACCAAACTCGTCTAAATAACACTCTTTTTTTTAATAGAGTATTATAAAAGGAAAGAAGGGAGGAAGTTTTATTTTTACAAGAAGAAATTGTTCAAAGAATTTATAACTGACCTGTGTTAATTAAAAACAAAAGAGTGCAAAGAGTACAAAATCTTGCTGCAAGTTAAAAATTGATGTTTAAATTTAAAAACAAAGCCAAATTTTAGTTAGTAAATTTAAAATGTTAGTTATCTAAGTACTGAATTTTAATTTTCTGTATACTATAATGTTAATCAAAAAAGTTTTTTCCGCTGATTAATACATACATATACATTTTAGTATAAATGTATGTATATCACAGCAAGTAAATTTTAAATTCAAGTTTGTAGGTACATACTTATTTACGTACATACATACATATGCATATAATTACAAACATTTTTACTTTGTATTATCGCAAGCATATTCATACGAACGTCTTTAAGTACGTATGTGTGTATCTATTTTTCAGCTCTTTATATTTTGTGCTTTATTTGGCCATGTGTGCAACAGAGAACAACTAAATTTTAATCAAGGAGCATAAAAATGGTTACTAACTTGTATCATCTGAAAGAGTAAGAGCGAGAAAGCTCTTTTACTTTTGGGCACCTCTATAATAAATTTTATATAAGTATGTGGGTATACCAAAGTCTATTTAAAAAATCTACGTAAAACAAAATTTCCCCTTGCCATTAGTTTCATACTAAATTGCTCATGCTCTGTTTTTGTTTTCTTTTTGAACAAAATATATACGTTTATTCACAAAGAGCTATATTTATTACAGCTCAGTGATTGTTGCCAACACAGCTTTACTAAAATAATTATAGTTTTCGCTTCTCTATCTCGCTCTATGAATATGAATTTGTGAGAGTGAGTGAGAAATAATAGTGAACATTTCATATATACCCCCTGATGACGTTATACTCCAGAGTTTAATTTTTTCGTATAATAGCTCTCTTACCATCTCTTTCTAATTGATTAGGGGAAATATTCTTTTCTTATTTAATACTCCCACATTTTTTAGTGTCTCCATAGAAAGTGTGCAATAATTCGAATGGTAAAAAAAATCTGAGTAAGCAAGTAAGTAGGTATTGCCAATATTTTTTTATATATTAATTGATATTGTTCAAGTCACAACATGCATTGTCAAACAAAAAAATTATAATTGAAAACAATAGGGTTTCTTGTATGTACTTAGTTACCTATATGATGAAAAAAAACTTAACTACTTGAGATCAATTTGTTTTTGATAATATCGTTATCTTGCTCAAGGACAATACCCATCTATGAAGCAAGGAGCGTTCACTTTATCCTTATCCATTTGAATACATATGTATGTATGTATGTATGCACGTATTCGCTTTTTCAGCAGTTCTTTCCCAGTATAAAACGTAAACAGAGAAAAAATTCTTTCACACAAAATGCAAAAGATTAAACCACATTTTGTAAACAGAGATTTTACCTACTACTACAGTAAATTGCAGTAATATCAAACTCAACTGTTTGTTGTTGTTTGCCAAAATCTTAAAACATTTTCATTTAATTATACCTATTCCCCTTTTATACAACAAAATTTTCCTCTCCTGCCCAATGCACTCTCACTCTCTTCCTGTTGCTCAATCGGTATAAAAGAATTTTCAAAATTAAAATATTAACAGGTGAAGATTAATAAAAAGAGGCATTCACTTTTGTAGCTACATGCATATGTATGTTTGGATGTGGCCATTATCGGTATTGTAGAGTTTTATCGTTGCCTGTTTTAGTTAATTACGAATAACTCAAACAAGTGCTCCCATTCCATGTTAATCATTTTTTTCAGTGGTCTGTTATCACGATGGGAATAAGCAAATTAAAAAGGAATCGGAGAAAGTCTGTCAGATGTTCTTTCTATCTGAGATATTGTTTTATTCGAAAGCAGTGTGTAACAGGTAATGGGTACCTATGTACCTATCATACCTATAGTAAAAATATTCTATTGGAATGTTGTAAGGCAGCTTTACTATGTACTTAGAGGTTCTACAATATTTTGTTTGCAAAAAGAGGTTTTTTTCCAGAATTAAGTAAGTTTTTGTGAACAAAATATTATTTGTGGTACCAAAATAAAAGACGGATGTGCTAGTAAAGAGAGTACCCTATAAAACACACTTGCATTTTTTTTATTATCTACTAATTTGTATCATTAATATTCGCATATTATTATATTGCGAAACAAACCAGATAATTTCAACAAAAATTGGAGGCTGGTTGCATGGTATTAACGTAAAATACACTTTTAATAAAAAATAATTTATTAACAAAATATTACGGTAGTGCAAGTAAGCTATGTAGGTATATTTTTCCGTGTTATCTCACGGTTAAATTTTTAACAAGGTCTTAACGTCTTTACTTATTCAATAAATACATTTCAATTTTAACGTTTGATATTGCGATGGAAGTCCTAGTGATAGTAGACCTATTCACAATCTTGTGCAGATTTCATTGCTTAATTGCATTTGCAAAATAGTGGACTAGTAGTTATTTTATACTTAACACTAACAAAATAATAATATATTTATCTGCAATTTCATAGAATTCAGTTCCGTTCGGAAACATAATTGAATCCGGTTTTTGATTCTTCAAAAAAAAGAAAATCTGAAAAATTTTCCCTTGTTTTGAAGAATGAAAAAATATGTTTGAAAAATTCCTGCGGTATCAAAATTGCTGTAAGTTATAGGTGTCTCTAGCAACGAAAAAATTACTTTATTTTGTTTGGCAACAAAGGTGCTCTTTCGCCTTTTCCTTTTTTATATTTCATACCTATTTGCTGAAGGCGAATTCAACGCACGTGATTCTAGAGCATTTACTCTATTGTATATTTATTTTAGCTGAATGAAATGAATACTCTGAACATTCTGACATAAATTATTTTTATTTTGGGTCAGTTAAGATGTTTACGATTTAGTTACGGCATACTCCGTTTAAAAAGACTAATTACGAATACTTTCTGACTTTTTTGTTCGAAGCATAATATAAAATATTATACATTATGTGTGAGATGACATCGTTTGAATACTCCAAATATAAAAATTATACCTACACGTTTTATCATGCCTGGCCAATACTATTTATAAATAGTGCAAAATTTTAAACACATACTTACATATACATATGCAGCATACACATGTATTTTTTATTCCAATTGCAAATGTTTTCTTGTTTATAAAAATTTTTCAAGTTCATTCAACTCTCGATATCTTTGATTGTTTTTTGTGGTCATATTGTTTTGTGATGTTTTTACTCTTCCTCAATTACCTCTTTATTTTTCACTTAAAATTTTCGTCTCACTGCTTGATTTCTGGAGCAAAATACTCGCACATAACTAATGTACTTACGTACATTAATCCGCGTGTAAGTAGGTATGAAATATAATACACACGTATAACATATTTACATAGCTAAATCCATATGTGTGTTATTCTACTAATATATATGTAATAATATATGTACATATATGTATAAATATACACGTGCTAAACAAATGAGTACGGGAGTACCAATAGTTTTATGACCCCTCATTGTTTTCTTTCAGGGAGCACAAAATTTATAAAAATTTATTCCAAAATCTCTTTATGACAAAAATGAATTTAAACCGCCATCGCAATAAAAAAGAGCATCTTTGTCATTCCATTTATACTTATGACTTTGTTTTTTCATTGATTTTAGTAAAAGCCAGCGAGTCTTTAATATGTATGTTATTACAACTCGTGAGTGTTTTTGTGTAAATTAGATTTGTTTCAATATTTCGCTATTATTTTCCCTTTTAATTAGCGTACTTATGTCACACTTTCTTTCGTGTTTGCTTGTTATTCTCTAAAAAAGTCCAATGAGTGTTGGCTACACAACAAACACACTAATATTTAATATCTTCCGTTTTGTAGAGTAAAATCTCTGTTTGGATTTGGAATGCTCTTGTTTTATAGCAGAGCAAATACTTTTTATTGGGTTCTTTTAGATTTTTTTTTTTGCAAACTTTGTGTTTTTTATTGAGATTACAGAGTGCTTGTCTAGGAGTTGAAATGTGCCGGAAAACTGCTTTGTTTACAAGAGTATATTGCAGCGATAGTTTTTTTTTTTCATTTATGTATTTACATACATACATACATACATAAGTTTCACAATATTAATAAAAGTTTAAAGCAAATTGTTGTTTCTACCACAAGTATCATTTCTTTTGTACATTTTCAGAATACTCCCTGCAAACATCCAGTAGTTATGTTGGCCGGTGTCAATGCCAACGACTTGGAAGCTTTGCTTGAGTTTGTCTATCGCGGTGAGGTGAGCGTTGATCACGCACAATTGCCCTCACTGTTGCAGGCAGCTCAATGTTTAAACATACAAGGTTTGGCGCCACAAACCGTAACCAAAGATGACTACACCACGCACTCGATACAGTTACAGCATATGATACCACAACACCATCATGTAAGCTTTTCAAATTATTATGTATAATTACTATTTTGTTAATGGGCTTTGTTTTAACTTCATCAGGAACAGGACCAACTAATTGCTACAATTGCTACTGCACCACAACAAACTGTACATGCTCAAGTAGTCGATGATATACACCAAGCTGGACAAATCTTACAGACCACGACGACAACAAACCCGGCAACTGGACAACAACAAACGATTTTGACCACGGATGCTACTAAGGATGTAATACAGCAATATTTACCGGCACGCAAACGCAAACCCAGAGTAAAGAAAATGTCACGTAAGTATTTAACTTGTTTTAACAACGATAAATCTGCACAAAATTAAGGAGTGTTGTGTTCACACACAAGAAATAATATACATATCGCTCTTTTATTGCAACATAGTCATAACTAAAAAAAGCATATTTCGAGAAAAACACATTTCAAATTTTTAGTTTCAATGCAAGTCTTAGAAAATGTTAAGAATATATCTCCTAAAAGAAATAAATTTTTGGCGCAATATAAAAGGTGATACTGTTAACAATTCTGCATTGTTAACTAGAACAGATCAGTTTTTGAGATATCACTATGTTGCAATAAAGGAGCGATATGTATGTATATTGCATGGTAACAGGCTTTAGTTTTGTTCTTAGTGTATGGATAGCCATAAGATCTCCCGGGCAAGAAAGAGGAAGAGTTGATATCCCTGATAATTGTTTGGTATGTGCCTTTTTTTTGGGGACTAACCGACAGTGGTGATGGTTGACGGGTAAGCTGGGGTAAGGTTTAATACTCTTAGTGGGCTCCGGCTTACCAACGCATTAAGCTTTGTCTTCCATTGGTTGCTGGGAAATTGCATACAGGAGGGATTAGATGGCCCGAATTCCACAACAAGAAGTTGCCCATATGGCTACAAACATATGGCAAAAATTGCTAGTTAGCCACACTGGGAAGCTGGAGAATCGTGAAGAATTCACTCTGTGGAATTGGTCTATCATCAGATAACGCCGTAAAGGCAGGTGCTGATGTAAATCTTTTTCACTACTGTATCTATAAGATATTTTCCCAGCAGCGGTAATAAATCTGCACATTAACTTCATGTACATACTTACATATATACATATGTACATATATTATTTTTGAAGATTGATTCCTTATAAATCACAAAACTTTTATCCACCTATACCGCAACTGCTACGGATCTGGAATTTTTAAAATAAGTAAAACATACTTATTACATTTTTGTTCTTTGTTACTTCATTTGCAGCCACGGCTCCAAAGATCACCAAAGTTGAAGGCATGGAAACCATAATTAGTACACCCACTTCTTCTCACGCAGCGACTGTACAGACTATACAACAACAACAAGTTCAACAGGTCCAACAGCAGCAACAACAGGTGCAACAACAACAGCAGCAGCAGCAACAACAACAGCAAATCGAAAATGGCAATCAACCTGAAATAATTACATCTTCCCCGATTATATCACCGATTATAAAGAGCGAAGTAACAAAGGTAGATACAATTGTCACCATGGACCCGAACACAAGCGGTGAGGTAACCATGGTTACACCCAATAAACCCGGCAAACGTACTAAGAATACCAGCGGCGAAAGTAAGTATACGAAAATTTCGTTTTTATTTTGTTTAAATTACTTAAAATACAAACTTATTTCACACATGACTTTTCTCTTAGAACCGCGCTCACGCTCTCAATCTGAACAACCGGCCACTTGTCCCATTTGTTATGCTGTCATACGTCAATCTCGTAATTTGCGCCGGCATTTGGAACTAAGACATTTTGCAAAACCAGGAGTTAAAAAGGAAAAGAAAAGTAAGTCCGCTGCTAACGCTGCCAATACCAATGTAAATGATACCGATAATGGAATAACATTATTGGCTTCCTCGACACTAAACAGTGACTCAAGTGCACTTTTAGAAGCCAACCAAGCAGGCACTGTTGTAGTTACAACAGCACCACCTTTAACATCCTCCAGCACGGCAGCTACACCTATAATAGTTAGTGGAGCTGCTGTGAATGTAGGTGGCACAATAACACAAATTCCTCTTAAACAAGAGCCGGGTGTTGGCTGTATTGTGGGTACCGCCAATGGCCAACAAGTTACTGTAGCACCAAATCAAATGCAAAATGTTATACATATAGTTAGTGAGGAAGTTTATCAACAGCAACAACAACAGCAGCAGCAACAACAGCAACAGCAACAACAACAGCAATAATCTTGAAGAATCCTTTAACTATCCCTTTTCCCTCCTCTTCTCACTTCTTAAAGACTTATCGGGGTTCTTTTTTAAAATATTTTCTTTAAGTTTGAACATTTTTTTAAACGTTGTTTAAAAAAACATTCCTTAAAACTAGATTTGTTTTGTTATTTTTATTTATTTTACTTACACAAATAAGTAAAATCAATGCTTTAAGAAAAAGTTAACTTTAATTTTGTACATACAGCTCATTTACACACATACATACATACACAGTTAATATACAACCATATACCATATACATAAGTACATATTAAATAATTTTAAATATAATTGTAATTTTCTTAGTTTTAATGCTTTATATTTTTATTTAATTTTGTAAACACCGTTTAAATGTTAAATAGTTGAAAGAAAAAAAAAATATGCCCAAAAACACAAGCAACATTCACTTTAAAAATTAAAAACAAAAATCATGTATGAATTTAGCTATGAGGTGAACATTTCAGTGATAAGAAGAAAGATATATGATTGACATTTTAGTTTTAACCAGGATAAATTTATTGCTTAATTTTTATTTTTTATTTTTTTACAAAAGTCTTAGCAAAGTAAACTCAGCACAAAACTAAAAATTAATGACAAAACTTGTTTTGTCTGGTGAAAATCGTTAATCATTTAATGTTTCATCATGTTATAATTTTCGCAACATAATTTATTAAAACGAAACAGTTGGCAATAAAATAATTGAAGTTTATTTCAATTTCATAATCATTTGACTGGCAGGTCTCTTCATACCAAATTACTATTGAACAGTTATTAACAGCAAATGCCCCAAACATGCGGAGGAAGTTGATTACGAATTTTCATTCCGTTCGAGTTTTTTTTTTCTTCAAATTTTAATCGTTTTTGTTCAATTCCAAAAATAAATAAGTAAATGTGGCAATGTTGCGCTAGCCGATGATATTTCAACCGCTGTGCTACAACAATACAACACTAAGAAAACCGACAGGTATTTTGTTGGTGTAAATGGTGAATTTAAACTCGTGAGTTGTCAAACGTAGCTGATAAGGAACAGGTGCATTGTTAGTTTTTTATATTAATGGCGCGGGCATGAAGAGTAGATCATGATAAGTTTTGACAAATGGAATCAAGGCAATCTGATAAGCAATTCGCCGACGCATCCACCTACAAATGTTGGAATTTCGCCGAGTTTTGTTGTACTGGCTTGAGTTTGCTGATCTCGAATCTGTCCGTTCGTTGGCACAATTACATTAAAACAGGATCAAGTTTTCTAATGTCGTTGTTCGCAAACTGACACTAAGTGTTATGAATTCGACATACATACATATGTATGTACATATATCGACGGTTTTTGTTTTGGTTACATACATACATATAGAGTATGCACATTTTTGCCATTAGATTAATTGCTTTTACTTCGAGATAATTCAACAATTTTTGTTTCATGCATGAACTCTGGTATGGACTTGAAATAACTTTCTGTAGGAGAATTACTTTTTTTTTTGTTATTTTTTTATGTGGAAAAATTAAAAATTTTTTAAATTATGATATACAAATATACATCGTTTTTTTCAAGCTTTTCAAAAGCCATACATAATTTTTTCTTCTGTTAATATTTTATAATAAATCCCCTTTATTCCAAGAGGACTAACATAAAGGCGACGTAAAAAATTTTACGTTTATTTACTCCTTGCAAACAACGATTGAATGTTGACAGTCTATATTTGCTCTATAAAATATCGAAGATCTTTCAGAGAGTAGATAATTTCTATCGAAGACGAGTGTACAGCCAAGACTTTTGATTTTGTCTTGATGTTACGATAAATATGGGTGAATAATATAAATATCTTAGCGCCTCTAATATATCGTCATAGAAACTACAAAAATATTTTTGCAAATTAAAAGTCCAAAATAAGTTCTAGATAACAGAAATTTAGACTGCAAAATATTACTTAGGCATTATTGTGGTGGACGAATATGAAAAATTAATATTTGAGAATTGAATTAACTTAGTTTACGTTGCCTTAAACTATTTAAAAATTGTCATAGGCGCCTTGTGCTAAGTTCGAAAAATTCAGTAACACTGCCGTATATTAATATTCGTTGATATGTAAGAAAAACTTTTTTGTTTTTAATTTAAGTTATGTTCGAAAATTCGAAATTAAGTTTGAAAATTCGAAGTTAAAGTTGGAATGGCATACGAGCGTATTTAAAGTTTCTTTTTCCTATAAATATAGAAAATTCAGACTCATCTTTCGAGGCAATTTTTCGACTTTTTTTTTATTGTTTTATTTTTACTAAATATCGTTGTTTATTTATTTTTAATATTTCGACAGTTTTGATGAAAACACATCGTAGTGTCGACATATTGAAGGAAATAAACAATGATATTTATTAAAAGGCGCCACTAGCTCAAGCAACAAACAATAATGACCAATACTTTATGTTCGAAATTTCGAACATTATTATGTTATGTTTGAAAACCAGAATTGAATTTAAAAATTAATGTCTCATAAGTATGAAAATTGTCCATAAGCATTTGGATCATAATTTTGAATTTTAATAAACTTAACATTACAATTTCAGTAGGTATTCAAGAAAGTAACTTTATCGCTGTTATGTTCACCTTATATTTTTTAAAAATGATTGAAATTCTTTCAAAACCATTTAGCTAGGAACTTGTTTTCGATCTTAATTTTATTCTATTGGAAATCTTTAAATTTTGTTTAAATTTCTCTTAATAAATTATATTAATGCTTATTTTTTAATTTTCTAAAACCATCAAGTGCGTCATAAATATTAAATTTTGTTTTTAATTTACTTACAAGTTTTATTTAATCTCTTTTTCTTTACAAATAAAGTGGACATATTTGAAAAAACCAAACTTTTGTTATGAGTTTTGTATTCTTGTTAAGAGTTTTGTTAACACAAAATTTATTTTGTATCAAATTGTGATTACTAACTTATTATTTAATATCTGTAGTTAGTTTGTTCTTCACTAAACATTTTTTATTTATTTACTTTAAATAAAATAATAATGAATTTAATCTACAAATTCATCGGCAATTGTTTGGTTTTTTAAGTTAATTTTTTTGTTGTGTTTCTTAAGATTTTTTTTTTTTTTTATAAAGAAAATGTTTTTGTGTTTTTTACATATGCTCTTGTTAACTTGAAACATATTGTATAAATAATACACATTACACACAATTAATTTTATATCCAAACTTTTTACATACTTCCCACCCAATTGCTAAAAGTTGCTGTTGTTGAAAAATTCGATGAATTTGTAGTATTAAATATTTCCCCCCAAAGTTATAGACGAAGTGAAAAACGTCTATAATAATTTTGTAATAGAATAATCGATAAGTAAAGTTGTTCTCATTAATCTATTACAAAATAATCGTAGGCGTTTTTTAAATTTGCCAAACACGATAAGAAGGATCATTGTTTAATAAGAAGAGATTTTTTAGATAGAATATTTACGTCGAAACAAGGAAAGAAAGCTATGAATGAACAACCAAAGTTGCAAAGTTTTAGATACGAATGGTCTTTAGTATACAATTTTTTTTCCCGAAACTGGTCTCTTCAACTAATTTCTCACTTTGGTTTTGTCAAGTTTCATGTACCTGGATGCAAACTCACACATTTGCAGAAGACGATAAGACTAATAGTTTTACTATAAACTTAGTCATAGAAGGATATTTTAATCCAAAAATTTTGCATTTCCACATTTATAGTCAATAGGCTTCGTTACTTTAACTTGTATTAAATTTCTCACCTTACGAATTCTACGATGAACATGAACATAATTACGTTAGAACAATTTTTTTAAGCGCTATTCACATATGATATTATAAATTCAGCTCTAACATATACAATATTACATGTATACTCTAAAATAACTATCACAAACATACATATGTGTATATTTACGTACCATAAATATTACTTTTATTTTCTATATAAATTAAAACAATTGAGATTTTATTCGCTATTTTAACTTCTGGTATATAAATTAACTTAAAAAAAATGTAAAAATGTGATCTACTAAATTCGTCAAAAACAGACCTTAAATCGTCAAATTGTCAAAGTGCTATTTTCAACACCCAAAATCGTCAAAATGACGATAAATCGTCAAATATGTTAACCATGCATCCAGCCCAATTATGAATAATCTCACGAAATTATTTCTGACGTTATGTACTTTTCTCAACTCAAATTAAAGAGAATATCACAATTTCTAATATTATATGATGCTACCATTCGTCTGGCCCAAGTTCAAGCCAAGAAATATTTTCATTTTTAATTATAACAATAATAATAAACTTTTACTAAAAGTTGATTCATCTCCGTAAATACGCTTCCAATCGCAAAAATAAGCGAATTTTGGTAAAACTCGGCACAAGCAAGGTTCCTTTTCCACTGAAAATTATTTAGTTTTGCAAAAATGTTTGAAAAAAATGTATCAAAATTCATTCAATATGGAAGAATATTTGAAAAAATAAACTTTTACTAAAAGTTGATTTAGCTCCGTAAATTTATCTTTATCCAATCGCAAAAATAAGCGAATTATTTTAAAGATGGGAACAACTATCTGTTTCACAGTCGCTACTTTTTCGTCTATACTTGTCTCATATTGACCACATATGCCATTTGTTATAATCCCAATTCACAATCAAAATCATAATTTTTAACTCGGCCGTAGAAATTGAACAGTTGATAATCCTTTAGCAGAAAAAATTGAAAAGCATCATACTTAATTTTTGTTCATAGTTGGAGGAAAATTGAAAGCGAAAAAAATTCCAAAGAAATTATAATTTGTAATTGGTCTGATCATGACTTTTTTTCAGTCTTTAGCGATTTTTTATAAACAACTCACGAATTACGTTTTTTTTGTTGCTGTAGCTTTCGATTTACATTTTCTATTAGAGTAGACGGTCGTAAATTAGAACCACTTTGTATATGGGGTGCTTCTAATGAACGAGAAGTTCGCATTCCATCAAAGTGCATTTTAGATTAGAAAATATACAAAGATTTTTTCAATTTTATTTTAAAAAGAATATAAAAACTTGAACTAAAAAAACCCGATCTACAAATAAGCAAAAGCCAAAAATCTAATTTAAAAAATTATAAAAGCTCAACCAAAATTCAATAAATGCATATAAAATATAATTTATTAAAATTCATCAAAGTTTAAAGAAACAAAGTATATCGCACTGGTTCCTCTAAAGAAAGTCAACTCAAAATTTTACAATTTTCACTTTTTACAAGAAATTAAATTACTGAAGTTCTGTCTACCCACTGTCAAATTTCCCAATTCTTTTGCAAAAAAAAAAAAAAAAAAAAATACAATTGTATCCCTCTTCTTGATATAAAAGTAATATTAAAAAAAAAAACACAGTTTTTGCCTGTACTGAAAATTTATAAATTTTGAGTTGGTGCTTTTTAAGATTTCCCTATTTTTTGTCTTGCTATTAGACAGTTTTTCGTGTTAAAAACAAACGGAAAATAAAAATGCTCAAAAATTCATGCAATGTATTGAAAACCTTACTTATACGTCAATGTTCTGAGAAACGCATATCCCTTAAAATTGGCGTTTTCAAGTCGAAAACGAAAACGTCAGCTATTTGATGTATTTCAGACCGCTAGTGTATACTGAAGCGATCTGGAATATATATAAACTGCACTTTGTATTGATAACTCGAATGATGCACAGATTAAATTTAACGATTAAGTTTTTTATTCGCTATTTAAGCTTCTAACATTTATACCAGTAAAAAATTATAAACGGTTGTTCATTTGTTTGAAAGGTGTAAAGAAATGTTAGAGACGTTTATAAATAGAAAAGCTTGTTTTTTGTGTTTTGACGGATATTATTAGAGCATTTTTCTTTTTTAAATTCTCAGCTTTTTATTTGGATTGTTGGGATATAAAGTTGAATGTTTGAGAATATCTTTCAAAAATTTCCAAATTCTACTAATGATTAGGGTAGTTCCTATGAAATGTCGACATATAGATCTCTGGAAACATAGAAAACAAGTTATTTATAATTTGTTATTAAATTTAACGTTTTTTTTTTTATTTAAGAAAAATTGGTAAACAAATTTAAGGTTTGAATGAAAATATAGCAATATAAAAAATGTCTGTGAGTTTGTCAGCTCTATAGCTCAATAACTGGCAAATCGTGACGATTTCGGAACATGCTAAAATCCGTTCTGAATTTTTTAAACCGTATGCGATTTGAAAACGCTGCATTTTCTAGAAAATCGACAATATCGAAATATATGAGACCAACTAGAATAACGCGGCGTCGACGTACAAATCAAATGTTACTCAATTTTTGTGGTAACTAGTAATCACATTTTAGCTGCTTTCAGGTTAATGTAGCGACTGTTTATTATTTCAAGTTGAAAGATTTTTTTCAAACAAGGTAAGTGAACGTTACGTTCATGACACAGCGTTAGAGTTTTTATTTAAGTTACTTATTTCAACGTAACATCTAAGCGCTTTACGCGCTAATTTATGTTCGCATCTCGTATGGCATTGTGAGTTAAACTCGCGAGAAAGTTGTTCTGTAAACCACAATCGCCAGACCCTTGCGAGTTCAAATCACAAGAGTATAGTGAACTAATGAAATAACGCTAGACTAAACCTTAAACAAATAATAAAATGACATATCTGATTATTTATTTTATTCCAATTGTACCTAACTGAATAGTATCGTTTTCAAAAGGCATGATTAAAAACCTACAACAAAAAAGCTCTAACTGCCTGGCCCACTATGTCACTCGATATCGATTGCTCGCATAAATACACGCATACCAAAAACAACATTTTAAAATTTGTTTTTGTTTCAAATGTATTTATGCGAGCGAGCGATGTCGAGTGACATAGTGGGCCAGGCACTAAATCTATCGTTTATCATTACACTTTATGAAAACGATTCGTTTTCACTATATGCCTAATTTATTTAATATTTTTTTCTAGCGCCCGGCAAGAAAACCGCAATGGCAGTACCACCTGGCGCAACAAATGCTGGTGGAGCCGCGACAGTTACCACAACAACTGTTAGCGCGGTGCCGCAAGTACAATCTGTACAATCATTGCATACATTACAGACCGTACAGGTGAAGAAAGATCCCGATGCACAAAATCAACAGCAACAAACCATGACGGTTACAACGACCAACAATGGACAACAGCAACATCAGCAGCAACAACAACAGCAGCAACAAGTACAACAGGTGCAAGTGCAACAAGCCCAACAAATACAACAACATCATATAATAGATCAATCGGGCAATATAACGGCAGCCACGACGACAGCTAACACCCAGCAACAGCAACAACAGCAGCAACAAAGTCAACAGCAACAACAGCAGCCCCAACAAATTGTCACACAAACTGAGAATACCGATGGCACCACATCTCTGTCGATTGCTCAAGTCCAAACACTGCAGGGCCATCAAATTTTGGGCAACATCAATCAGGTGAATATGACTGATTATCAAACACATTCAACCCTGTGAAGACAAAGAACTGATGAGAAATATTTCTATTAAAAAAAAAAAGCCAAACCTCCTATCCTTAACAATAACAAAAACCTTAAAGAAAATCTGGGCAATTTCTACCTAAACACTCACTGTTGACTTTTTTTTTTATCTATTCTGCTACACAGAAGCTTGTTATATTTAGTTTTATATTTTAATATTAATATTTTATATTTTTCTCTCAACTTTAACCTTTTCTGAAAACCTGGATACTTTTTTTATTTTTATTGAATTTATTACTTACAAACATACAATAATACACACATATGTATATTATATTTTTTGTACTAACAATAAACAAATTTTGTAAATTTTAGTTTTAACGTTTCTGGGCCAAATCACCGCATACGATATCGAGCAAAATTATCGAAATTTTTCATTTTGGTATCACGACATACGATATCGAATAAACTGTATTGCAATAATATAAAAAAGTTAAAGGATTTATTTTTTGTATTCCTACTTTTAGGAATCGTATGGTCTTCAATCTATTACATTTTGTTTAAATTACGATCCAATATGCATCGTTTGCCATAATTTAGATGTATCGTAATGTTATCCGATACGATAGTTAATTCGATATCGTATGCGGTGATTAGACCCCTGGCTTAAATTTAGACAAAATTATTTATTTAATTAATTTCTTTTTGTTACTATGTGTCGGTTACACAAGGGGTTGTTTGAGCTAAATTTGCTATATGTAAAGGTGGAAAAACATTTAGAAAAGTTTTAACAAATCTGGTAACAAGTTCAGTTGCATTAATAAATATATAAATGTTAAATTACTTAAAAATAAATCTACCACTAGATCTTACGAGTAAGGCGCCAAAAAATTTTTTTTGTTTAAAGCTAGAGTACTCTTATAGACCATTTACATTGCCTCGAAATCTAGTAGATTAAATTTGATATCTCTCTTAAAATCTAGTCCGTTAGATTTTATAGTCCAGTTAGATTTGATATTCCTAATAAAAACAGATAACTAAAAAAAATTAAAATAAACTTTGTAATATTTCCGTATTGTATTGTATTGATACCAAGAAATAATGAAAAACTTTTATTATAAGGGACTCCTTCTCAGCTTCATTTATTTAATTTTTATGTTCGTTCCATTTTGTTGAATTAAACTTGCAAATTTCAAATTTTTTCTATAATTTTAACAACGCGCATAATTTTTATTATTTTGTTTTTTAATTGAAATTTAATTTAATTTTGTATACCGTAGTATTTTTTTAGTACAAGTTGGAAAAAAACAATAATGGCATTCTAAGTACTGCTAGATTTAGGTAATCTAGGGAAAACGTATATTTCATGTTGTATGAGCCAATTTACACTAGATTAATTATGCTGGCATAACATGGCAACTCTTAAGCTGAAAGTCCATACCACGCGTTCTACGCTTTTCTAAACTCCAAGTTACATGCAATGCTTTTCATGCGATAAGTTTTTTGTTGTGTTTGAACTATTTTTTAAATAAAAACATTTTTTTAACACAAAAACATAAAATAACAATCCACGGCAGAAATATTCTTGGCGATAACTTTGAAAAAATATATTGAATTGTGATCTGCGGCTATCAAAAACAACTGACAGCTTTGATAACGCTTATGACGCGTGCAAAAGTAGAAAGTAAACCTACATTTGGCGTCGTACGCGTTCTACGCTTTGTACTGTGTTACCTGTCACATAAAATTACATTGGTTCTACTTTTTTGACAGACGTTGCCGTGTAGAACACGTATTATGGACTTTCAGCTTTAGGCATTTTCGGTGAAGAGAATCGTTTTTGGTTGGCATAATTTTTCAACCAGCTTTATATCCGCACAAGCAGCACAAAACCAATACAAACACAAACCATGCAACCAAGAGTGCTTTCATATTAGGCAACTTAGTTGCGCATTTCAATTTTTTGTTTTTATTTATTTCCTTTTAAACTTGCTTTTGCGTTCACGAGTACAGCAATTTAGTTGCGCAACTTTCATTTTGTTTTACTGTCTTAATGTTTTAAACGGCCTGAAAAATAAACAAAAGAAAATACCAAAAACAAGAATGTGCGAACAAAACGAATTGCTGAGTACAAGCAAGTCTGTACTCAAATATCAGCAACTCTTCTCCCTCCAAGCTGCTCATACCTAAAACATCTACAACCACATGACTTGGGCAAGAGAATTGCGCAACTAAATTGCCGTATGTGAAAGCGCTCCAAATAAATACAAAAATACTAAATTAGATAACACACGATATGTTTTTAACAATATACCTGTCATTTTTCACAACGTAAAATGCCTACATATCGTCTGTTAGCTCAAAAACATTGCGTCTGTAAAACACATGAGCAAAGTCGTCTGACAGAATTTCAAATAGAGTGTGTTCTATTTTGTTATGTTTAAACGTCTGACATTAGATCTCTACGGCTTGCGAACAATTCAACCGTCGTTTTTGGGCGGTATAAGTAGTCGGCAGGAGAAAATTTTAATGCATTAATATTTTAATTTGTTTTAAATAATTATTTTTTATAATAATAAAAAGCATAGACAATGTCAGACGTAAATGTACATGTACGTTTGTGAGCAAATTTTTAAAACCGTCTGTAAAACTGAAAAATTTTGACAGACATGAAAAAATACATGAGGAATTACATATTAAAAAACAGACTTAAAAACATATCGTCTGTGGGTGCCTTAATACGTGCGCAATGCTGCGTACATACATGTTATGCCAGATGAATTAATTCAGTCCGTTTTTGAAAAAGTTAAGCGGACTAAAAATTAATCTAATAATTGGCTGTATGAGAAATATTGTAACAACAACTAGATTTAGCTCGAAATTTCGTGAGTACTCGATTTCAAGACAATACAAATGCTCTATTAGTGAAATCCATTTTCTTTTCAATACTGTTCGTTATTATATAGATCATGTAAAATGTATTCCTGGCGCCATACCAAGTTGATTTTATTTACTATATCAAATTTTATCATAACGTGTAATGATCTGCATATTGTATTCCATGATTAATATGTATGCTTTTTACAGAACCCAGACCAGTGACTCTTACGGAAAATTTATATGGAAGTTACTCAAAAAATGTGTATGCTTTGTAGAGAACATACACGAGCGACTCGTATTAAAAATGTATATGAAAAGTGATGAATTTTTTGAGTGCTTTCCATACAAATTTTCGTTGGTGTTAACACTTACGGCCTTATGTACAGGGTGGCCCAGAAAGACCGAAGTGGTGTGAATTGCATATAACTTTTTATTTAAGAGATATTTTTTTAATTTTTTTTTTTAAATACATTAAATTTATGGGGAATATTTTTGGATAAGTTATTAAAAATGATATCCCGCAAGTGGTGGCCATATTCTGCTTCGCACAAATGTGCTCTTTCCAACACATTTTCCATGACCTTTCGCAAAACTTCCGGTGGTATGTTGTTAATTTCTTCTCGAATATTGGTTTTTAACTCCTCAATAGTCCTAGGCTTATTAACATAAACTTTTCCTTTTAAATAGCCCCAAAGAAAACAGTCTGGAGCGGTTAAATCCGGGGAACGCGGAGGCCAATTAAAATTGCTGTTACGAGAAATTATTCTTTCACCAAAAATGTCGCGTAAAAGAGTCATTGTGGCCCTCGCAGTGTGCGCTGTGGCTCCATCCTGTTGGAACCATATTTGCGGATGGTTTTCCACGGCTGGCCTTACAAAATTTTGCAACATGGCCCGATATCGATCACCATTGACGGAAATGGCGACACCTTGTTCATTTTCAAAAAAAAATGGGCCAATGATCCTTTCTGAAGAAACACCGCACCAAACGGTACACTTAACTGGGTGCAATTGTCGTTGATGAAGTACTCTCGGGTTTTCCGTAGCCCATATCCTACAGTTTTGCTTGTTAACGAACCCATTTAATTAAAAATGGGCTTCGTCACTCATTATTAAGTTATGAATAAAATTTGGATTCTCTTGTGCTTTTTGCTGGAAATAAATTGCATAGTCAAGTCGTTGCTGGTAATCTGTTGGTTTCAATTCTTGGACAAGTTGAATTTTGTATGGAAACAATCCTATGGTGTGCAAAATTCGCTGCAGCGACGTCCTTGAGAGGCCCAGTTGTGACGAACGTCTCCTGGTTGATGTTTCTGGATCCTCCCGAATACTCTCCTGTACCACTTGAATATTGTCAGCCGTGTGGACAGTTCGGTGTCTGCCGGGACCAGGAAGGTTCCTTACTGCTCCTTGTTCTCGAAAATTTGCAACCAGACGGTTTATTGTTGACTGAGAGGGTGCAACCCGCACATTAAATTGACGACGGTATGCACGCTGAGTCAACACAATGGACCGTTGATTTGAAAAGTAAATTTCAACAATTTGGGCACGTTGTTCAATTGTGTATTGCTCCATTATAAATTATCCAAGTCTTCTTTACAAAACACTGAAAAGAAAAGAAAAAAAAAATTATAATAAAAAAGTTATAAGGAATTCACACCACTTCGGTCTTTCTGGGCCACCCAGTATAAGCAATATCCTTGTGTTAACTAACTAGCTTCTAAGTTTTTTTGTGTGTAAATTCCCATAAGGGAAAGATAGCAGCAAATTAGTTAGCACATGGTTTTTTATTATACAGAAGGCCGTTAATGCTTTTCTTTAGACTTGTGCCATTAATGAATGAATTACTTCAGCTGAATGATTCTTTCAAGTGAACAAATGAAATATTTCCGTATTCGTTTTCTTTCATCATTCTCTTTCATTCCTTCATTCAGAATTCGTGAATATTTAAAATCAATTAAAAGAAATTCTTATTTCTTTAATATTTACAATTTTAAAACTTAACATGGCGTCCATAAAGTGCGGTCTCCACCTGACATGAAAACACTAACTTTAACCCTAACTTCAAGTTAAAGTTAAATGAGGACCGCTCATGTTGAAGTTTGGTTAAAGTTATAACTTGGTTGTTAAAACCTTTCATTTGAAAACTCTGTTATAACTTAAATTGACAACAGCCTGCTATTTGTAGTTGTTTTTCACCATTTTTATTTTTTACTATGAGAAGTTATAACTCTAACATCACTACGTGTACGCCGACTTAAATAGATATTTAAACAGCAAGTTTTAACTTCATGTTTTAACTGCATTTGAAGTTAGGTGTAGACTGCATGTAAAGATTTAAGAAATGAATGAATTAATTCACTTAACCTTTCTGAAAGAGAATGAAAGATTCACACAAATGAAAGATTTTGTCCAACACTACTTTTTGTAAAAATTTTCTAAACGAGTGGCCGGTCTGCGTTCTATAAACAGTACATTAGAGTCTTAAGCCTTCAATTTTCGACATCAAGATGTTCCCGGTAGCGAACGTCATGATGATCTATCGTGAAAAACACTGAATTTTTTAAACAATTGTCCAAAACTTCACAGATGACCAACATAAATTTCGTTCGCTAAGCGTCCGCGTATCTGTAAATCCTAGCAGGTACATAATATCATTGATATTCATATATGAATTTTTATGGAATTCCTGGCCATCGCAGAGATTTGTGACAAACAAAATCACTTTGACTTCGCTATGAATTTTTCTTTTATATGGATTTAAGATAGAGGCAACAAGAGGAATTTTCTTGCTAGATGATATTTTATGCAATGGGCTGACATCCTGCATAATCTTAGCAGATTCATGTTGAAATGCTTCAATATTATTTTATGCTAAGAGAAACAAACAGCAACATATATTTAATTAGCCATGTGCTGAAACTCAAACAACTCTATATAACTAGTTTTATTTTATAGGCTTTTAGTTGCTTTGCTTTTAAGTTTTTCTCCCAAAGTGTAGTTAGTTTATGTTACATTCTTGTAGTTTATAAATTTGTTATATATGTTATATATATTTTTTGTATGTATGTATATATGTATATCATATAAACTGTGCTTATTTTAATAGAATAATTGTAGAGGCAGTCGATTTTCTTTTTCAATCTTGAAATATTTGTCTTTTTGAAAAGTATCTAGAATTGGTTTAGTTTTAAGAATTATTTGGTTTTAAGATATTAGAGATGTTTTTCGGTCGGTAAAAGTAAAATTTTGCAACTCGACACAGTTGTATTGAAGTTCAAACAGCTTAACATTAAAACAACTTAATTCATTTTTGGTGTTTAGAACAACAACTCAACTCAGTTGCTTTTTAAACTATTAAGTCCGATTTTACATGTGGCCAGACAGATGTAATTTGAGGGTGCTGTAACGAAAACGTACACGACATTTGTGGACATTTTTGTTTCTCTTTTTAACTTTTCGCATTTCATATGTCATATCAACATCGACTTCATATAACGCCGTGTCTTCAAGTGCCATCGACTTGAACATGGCATGAACATAACGTCGGCAGAGCGAATGTAAAAAAAGTTAATGTTCTGTATGTGGCGAATACGTATGTTCGGATTTACCTTACCAAAGTGTTCAATTCGGCGCTATTTTGTGTATTTTTGTACGTGATGGCCAACTTCAAGGCGAACATTGATGCTCAGCCATATGCTCGAGCATCGATGTCAGAGCATGAACGAAACATGGCCATGAGCGGTCGACATTAGCCATTTGCGATGTTCGCCATGATGCTCATACCATGTTCATGGCTAATGGAGACCCCCAGTAAGCACACTAGCTTTGTCTAAAAAAAACAACAACAATAAAAAAGAAAGAAAAGAGAGACCAACAGTTTCTGTCTGTCTATTTATTTCTTAAATGTAAAAGGTTTAGGCAAGACCAAAAGAGAAATGAAAAACTGTCTGCCCATTGTCTGTCTAAATGTAAATGTGGACTTACCCCACTAACATGGAGTTGTTAAAGTAGCACCATAAAAAATTGTACCATAACTTTAACATAAACAACTTTTGGCACCTTCGGTCGGTTGAAACAAAAAATTAACACCTGCGCCAATGATGCTTTCTATGTTTTTAAATTCTAAATAATTTAATTAGATTGTTGAGATATAAAGTTGAATGTTTGAGAATATCTTTCAAAAATTTCCAAAGTCTATTGATGAATAAGGTTGCTCCCAAGGTGCATTAACATCTACACGGTGGCAACACTAGAGCAAAATTACAACAATACAACAAACACAGGCATGTGGTGAGCTATGTTTGTCAAAAATATTTGTAACTTTTTTCACTGCTATAAACTATGAATGTACCTTTTCATAATTATAAATTATTTTTAGTTGAATTATTTTTATGATAAAAAAATAGTTTTTACATGTTTAATTCAGAACAAAACACTAAATTCACTTTCAAAAATGTAAACAATACATTTGACATAAATAGCTTACTATATTGCCAGTAGCAAAAAATTGTCACATGCCGTAGCGCTGCCACCTTGTAGATGTTAATTCACCTTGTTTGCTCCTATGAAATGTCGACATATAGACAGCTGTGAAACATAGAAAGCCATTTTAGTGGCCGGCCACCTTCGTTCAATTACTAAAGACAGATCCGTTCGTTCATTTCGTTCACTGGTCACTGAAATGTTCGGGTCATTCAATAATCAGCACAACTGACAAAGACTCACAAAACTAGACAATAAAATAAACAGTTTTGTGATAAAAAATTATTGTTTGAAAACGTAAAAAAAATTTAAAATCATTTAGGTGTGAACTTTGATTAAGTTTAGTTTTTATAAACACTTTTCAGTTTTAAAAAGGACACAAGCTGTTGAAAACGAATTTCACAAAATGATTTTTGTCATTAATGTGGTGTTCATGGGACACGATTGAGTGATACGTCAAGAAAATTTTTATAAAATATACTCAATATTTTGAGTGTATTTCATACAAGCTTTCTAGACGTATCACTCATTCGTGTCCCATATAAGAAAGTTTTAATTTGAAAAAAGAAAAAATAATAATAATAATAATAAAAAAACCATGATGATATACTAACGTATATTTTAAAAGCTACTATTCCTAATACATATAATATTAACTGAAAATTTGAACGAAAGCTCTTCAAATTGAACGGTACACTATTGCACGAAAAGTGGTCAGTTTAATGATCGTCTCACTTCGTTCACTGAGATGATCCGTTCAATTTAACCCGTTCGTTCATGAACGACACAGCTCTAGTTTATATTTTTTGTTCTAATAATACCTTTCAAAAAACAAAGACGAATCATTTTCTTTTGCATATGTTCTTTCCTACTTTTCTTTGAAAGTTGTAAAAGTTGTTGTCTTTAGATTATTTATGTACATACATTTATATATGAATACTGTTTTATTATACTTAAAGACATTTCAGACCTTAAGATAGATAAGTGTTATCACGTGTCTTGAAAAATATCAATTCCGTTTAATGTTGACATTAATTGTTTTTCATTTATGCGTTGATTTCTACTTAAATACTTATTTTCATAAATTTCATTAGAAAAAAAACTTGATGCAATTACTCTAAATCTAATTTACCTTTTATCATAGAATACTTTTACTTTTATTTTTTAAAATTATTGTATGATTTTCTAAGTGTAGAAAAGTACATGTTTTATTATTGTCTTTATCTTATTATTTTTAATACAATTAATGACTTGAAAGATCACAATGAAAATTTGTTTTTATTTTATGTTAACTTTTTATAAATATATAAAATTTGGTACATTTTGTTTTTAGTCTATACATGAAATTATATAATTCTTAATAAAATACAAAATTTATTATATTTAATAAATGAATACAAAACAAAATATACTAACCTTTTTTCTTTTCTTAGAATATCTAATTTAAAAAAAAAAAAAAAAAGTATAATAAGTAGTTTCGGCAATTTTGTTATATTGTGTTTTTAAAAAATTTGCTGAGTATTTAATTTTATATGCTTTAATGTTTTTAAAATTTTGGCATGTTCTAAAAAGCATGATATTTTTTAGTCTGGTGATTATATTTATTTTTCCTGTTATTGGTGTCTGGTTCTACTTTTTTATTTTTCACCCACCCATATCCTTCCAAACATATCTATCATGTGTACATACATATTTACAGTATTTGACCGAATTATTAGGGATAACAGTAAAATTTTTGTTATATTTTAAGGGCCATTATTACAACCTAACGATAAAGTTCTTGATAATTAACCTTAACATTAGTTAACGTGAACGATAAAGTCACCATTAAAATTTTCCCATTTTTTATAGCTGAACTTACAATATTTTCAGCAGAAAACACGGCAGCTTCGAATGCTTAAATTTAACTTTGAAATTTATCATGAGGATAAACCTGCCGTTAAGTTATCAGTAATTATTCAGGTTAATGTTAACTTGTAATAACAAAAAAAAAAAAAAAAATATCTGTAAGATAAAATCCTAATGTTAACTATTCGTCAGTTGTAATAATGGCCCTAAATAGAAATATGAATGTAATTTAAAAAAGTGCTATCCAATGTTATATATGTTTATATATTTTACATCCGAGAAAATTTTTATATCTGGGAAAATGTAGAGTGTAGTACCAATGTTTCTATTTCATTACACTTCCTTGGCAAAGTGTCCGCAACCTTTCCTATATTGAGCAGAAGCAAACTCGGCAAACTTATTAAACTAAACAATTATGTTCTTATTTATAAAAAATATTGTATGTTTATTAAACTGTTAAATTCAATTTTCTACAGAAATTTGTTAAATAAGTGCATAATAAACATAAAATATTTTTTTATGAATACGGCCGTTAAAATGAAATTCACTAATAAAATTTACCAAAGTTTTTGTCATAAAAAGCATAATATATCTTTTTCGAATTCAAAAATCAAAAACTCGCAAAAAAGAAATATTAAAAACATTAATGCTCCAAACTGCACTTTTTCAGTAGCATTAACAGAATGAAAGAACTCATTCAGCCGGATTACGAATAAAAATTCCGTGGGGGTTTTTTTCACATTTCTCCTTCCTCCAAATATGAAAAAAATTTAGTGTAATGTCTGATTCCGTCTCTCTATTCACTGAAAATACTAAAGGGGTTTCTACTCTTTTACTCCAATCAACAAGTTGGCAAAATTTTACTTTTTTCTTTAATTTGAATTGAGAAACTCAATTTACGTGAGACCTAAACACCATAAAAAATAAGTTCCGTCAGAAATAAATTCTGTGAGAATATAAAATTTGAGCTAATAAAATTAATATATAACGGAATTTGGTAATGCTGCCATATGCCAAATATTATTAAATTATTGTTTGAGCTCCATTAAAGAAAACAAAAAACTTCTGTTTTCGCTCTAAACTAAATTATACGTGAAGTTATTATGTGCTGTTCATAAAACACAGAAAAGTAACTCGTCTAGAAAATTTGTATGAAAGTTACTCAATTTTTTTTAGTAATTTCCATATACTTTTTTTTAGACTAGTGCTCGTCTGTGTCTTATGAACAGCATATTAGTCCGATTACAAATGAAAATTCCGAGCCAGTTTTTTCACTTTTCTCTTTCTTCCAATTATGATGATTTTTGCTTTTTCCACACACAGAAAACACCAAAGGGAGATCAAATAATCAATTTCTACGATAAACTTAACAAAAAGGCTCCTTTTTTGTTTAATCTGAATTGAAAAAAGTACTTTACGAGCGAAATAAATTCCGTAGGGAATAATTTCCGTGAGAAATAAAATCCGTGAGAATAATCATAATTGGGCTGTATATAAATATTAACCATGTCCTTAATAATTTTGCCAACTACTGTACGTTTTATTTTGTAACGAGACTTACCACGGTTCTTGAGATCTTAAAGGACATTTACACTTAAGCCAAATCTAGTAGATTTGGGATTTCGAGTCAAATCTAGTTTGACTTTGACGCTACATACAAAATGAAATCCACTTTGTGACTAGATTTTTACGAAATCTAATAGATTTTTGTAACTACTCTATTACAAAAGTGTGCTTTTATTCACAAAAGTATTTTAAAATACTACGCTGCAAGACGAATTCACTCACTGTGATTCAGATTCTGCTGCCAAAGCGTTTGCAAAAAAAAAAAAAAAAAATTATGAAAATGAAATCTTGGAAAATGTCAAAAAAACGGAAGTGTAAAAGCTTAATGTGGTGTTTATGGGACACGAATTAGTGTGATACTCAAAATATTGAGTACATTTCATAAAAATTTTCTAGGCGTATTACTCATTCGTGTCCCATAAACACCACATAAGATTTTGTTGAAGATTTTCATTGTAGTAAGCATGAATGTACGAGTATACATACATACATATTAAAAATTAATGTGATATTTCCACATCACAAGCAAACGACTTGGCAAGAATATTAATATGAAAAACACTCAATTTTTCGAGTGATTTCTAAAAAAATATTTCAGATAAGTAGCTTGTTTGTGTGGTGGAGACATTACATAAATGCGTTAGTTCTTTTTTAAATCGACTTTAATGTGATGTTTCCTTAATGTAAATAAGTGACTTGTCAAGAAATTTTATATGAAAAGCACTAAATTTTTTGAGTGATTTCTATAGAAAATTTTCAGACAAGTCTCTTGCTTATGTTGTGGTAAGTATTGGACTCGTATATTTCTGAACAAGGCGAATTCACAACAGATGAAATTGAGAGCGCCTCTTTTTTTATCTTTTCCGGATGTCAATGGAATAATTAAAAAACTTGACAAAAAAAATTTTACATTTGTTTTAGTTATGTATTGTAGCTTGACTGCCTGGTATGATCCAGAATCCTCCCTAATCCGGCTGGCCATTTTCACCCTTCTAAGCTCAGATCATACAGTCTTTAATTTTCAAGAAATAATTAATGTGCTGTTCATAGAACACAGGCGAGCAACTTGTGTAAAAATATTGCATGGAAATCACTCAACAAATTGAGTAACTTTCATACAAATTTTCTTGACGAGTTGCTCGTCTGGGTTCTATGAACAGCACATGAAAGTTTTACAAAATAGTTAAAGTGGTGTTTCCACATCACAAGCAAGCGACTTGTTAAGAAATTTGATACGAAAACCACTCAATAATTTGAGTGATTTCCATACAAATATTTTAGGGAAGTCGCTTGCTTGCACTGGTTAATGGTTTGCCTCAGCTAACTGTATTGGATTACAGTTTTTTAAAGGTATTTCGTTGTTAAGCACGCTGCAGCTTCCTATGTGAAGGCATAGGTCCTTGTAGTTAGTCACAGCAACGCTACAAATGAACTGTTAATGTACTCTACTGGGCATATGACCTCCGTCACCACGCCCAGCTGTGCTTCCTGTACTTTGCAACTTCACCTTGCAAGTGTATAGTTAAATAGTAATAGGAAAATAAAACAATTTGCCCCTTTCGCTGGAAAATATTGCCTTAAGCACCCCATACACGTTTCAACTCAGTTGACAACTGAGTCGGTTGTTGTCCAAATGAAAGCGTGTATGGCTTTGTGAGTTGATTAGTTTGGCAGTTGTCGAGTTGGTTGAAGAAAAATTAAAATGTTTTGATTTTTTCAAGTTGACTAGCATGTCTTTCAATTCGATTGTGTTGTGTGTGTTCGAGCCTCTTGATCAGGTCTCAAAATTTAAATTTTGTAGTTTTTTTGCAAAGAGAACGTTATATATTTTTGAAATTGTCTATAATTTCATTGAATTTAATAGTTGAAAGAAAATCTTTCAAGTCAGTTTATGAAGTATGTTGGCAATAATCAATTCAGTTGAAAGACTCAATTCACAATTGAATTGAAACGTGTATGGGCCGCTTTAGTGTTTAAGTCGACTTCTGGTCCTGTTTATAATTACAAACATACATACATACATACATACATACATACATACATACATACATACATACATACATACATACATACATACATACATACATACTTACATATTATTTAACAATGCAATTGATAACTAACTAATCAGTAAATGTTGTTCTTTTTTATCTTCCTTTTCTTTCTATACAATAAATGAATGTCACTTGCAATTAACCGAAAATGTTAATAAATAAAACAAAAAAAAAAAAAAAAAATTGCTGGACAAAAAAATGACTAACCTCAAAAAATCACTCAAAATGTCATCAAAATAACTAAAACAATCACATATCATCATTATTGCTTACAAAAAAAAAAAAAAAATCATCCAAATAGGGCAACAATAAGAACATTTTGGTAAAGAAGGTTTTCATTTTAAAAGGCAGTAATAATACGTAATGATGATCCAACGATATGATCTGCGGCTCCGAGGGTAGTACGGTGAACAATGGAGTCGAGGTCGTAGCGGCAACAACATCTGCAACCACATCAACACACAATGAAACCCAAAGCAACAGTAGTAGTAACAATAATAATCAAAATAATGCCACAGTTATCAGTGGCAATGAGGTGTTAAGTGTCAGCACAGCAGATTTAGCACAAATGGTTAGTGGCGCACATGGTGGCAATGTACAAATAAGATCGGCCCAACCTTTGACCCGGGCCACAAGGCGCATGCTAAGAGGCCATACAGCGCATAATGCGTCCGGCGAAAGAGTGTTACTGATTAATTATATATCGCCCAACTCAACCAGCAATAATACACAAGTGAACACAACTAATGCCACCATAATTCAGCCCTCAACATCTGCAAATAGTACCACACGTAGAGTCATACAGACCAGAGGTACGCTACATCATGGCAATAGTAATAATGTGAACACATCAAACAGTACTACCACTACGACAGCTACACCGGTTTCGTTGGCAGGACTCGGCTCCGAAGTTACAGTCACTTTAAAAAGATCAAATAAATCATCACACAACGCAGGTCATATTATAAGGCAACAGCAACATCAAACCACTACCCCAAGTAATACCATACAAGCGACGACTACCACATCAGCGGCACACATGCATTCGCAGTCGTCGCCACCTCCTTTAGTGTTCACAACACATGCAGCGGCTGAAATAGAACATCATGACTTGCAAGAAGTAGAAGAAATAGAAAGTCATTCAGAACAGCAGCAGCGGCATCATCATCAACAGCAGCATCAGCAGCAGCAACATCATCATCAGCAACAGCATCAAGTAATAATACACCATCATGGCAGCCAGGAGGAGCAACAGGCAGAAATACAATACCATCACCAAACCCAACAGCAACATCATCAAACCACAGTGCCCCATCTTATGTCCATACAAACTCAAACACAAGCCACCTCAGCCGACATGGATGACGATGAGCTCTTAGAATATAGCACCAGTAATGTTGATCAGGTGGTAGAGGCCGCCATGGCTGTGGATGAATCTGAAGATGTTGAGGAGGTGGTGGAAACTCATCACATACAACAATTGCATACTGTGCAATTGCAAGCCCATCAGCAAGCTGAATGTCTGGAAGATGATGAGGGAGAAGTCGAAGAAGTTTATTTGCAATAATATTTAAGAAACTAAGACAGTTGGAATAAGCTGAATTTATAAAAGGTAAACATAAAGAAGTAGTATGTACATACATACATATGTACTATGTAAAATGTAAGTTTTTAAAATTTGAAGTAATTTTTGTATTTAATTTATTTTAAAGTTTATTTACTTTCTGCAAATTGTAAATAAAAGTAACTTTGTCACAACTACTCTCATTCACGTCCTTGTGCAAACACATTTTTGACAAGCTGTTCCTGAAAGCAAATATCATGTCAAACAGTAGCTACCATCATAAAAATCTGGAATTAAATTCATGATGTATATATGTATGTAAGAACGTTTTTTTTTTATTTGATTTTATACAAGACACATGCAGACATCTAGTAGCGGATGAACTGGCAAAGGCCGGTAAGAAACAGGTACAGCGTCAACTTTTTCAGACCGCTCAAGACAGATGGTCTAGTGAGGATGGATACCTGTCGAATATTAAGGCTGACATGGCCCAGATATGATAACAGGAGGACTATCATCCTTAGGGGCTTGCCCCGACGGAGGTTGCGTTCTGCTGTGGCGGTCCTGACGGGTCATTGCCACAGGGGGAAGAAAGGCAAGGAGGTTCTGTAGAAGTTGCAGAGACGAGGAGGAAGAAGAGAGCGTTGAGCACTTCCTCTGTCAGTGTCCAGCTCTTTCTTATATAAGGGCATTGTACCTAGGCAGACCGATGCTGCATAATTTGACGGAGGTATCGGAATGCAATGTAAGTGGATTGCACTCCTTTATCCGATACTCGGGTTGGTTCTAAACCAGTGATATGCAGATCTACTGAGATACATATCATATCCAGGCAACACAACGGGACCTGACTGGACCCAAGTGGGCTGGCGTTACAATGGCTGGCAGCCTGTCAAACCTAACCTAACATGCAGACATCACTTCATATAACCATGCACGCCAATGTATCTCAACAAGCTGCTACTTTGGCTTTATCGATAGGATTCAAGAACAAAACGTGGAAAGCATAAAAAACCTAACTCTTCCATCAAGCTATTAGAGCAATTTGGTAAACTTTTTGCAGCTAAGGATGAAACAATACGAGTAAATAAAAGTAAACACTCACTACTTTGCTTACCAAGTACTTCTGATATCGATGCTCCCAGTACCAAGTACCATCAAAAATACTCGCATCCGTCAGAAATACTATTTACTTATTGGCAAAAAAAGCGACCTGGAAACCATTTTTACAATAATTTTATTTACTTTCAAAGTTTATATAAAATAAATCTGTGCAATGCGAGCATGCAAGTGGGACCACCAAAATCGGTTGTATGGCTGTATTTCATAAAAAAGACGATAAGATTGCGGTCACGAACTTGAAATACTAAAACAAATAGTCCAGTTACTAAATCTATTCAAATATATCTTCAGGCCAAAAGTACTCCTATGTGATGATTTGCAAATAAAAGAAGTTTTTTTTTGTGCATTTATTATTTTTGAACGATTTTTTAATCAACAAGTAAAGTTCTCTGAGACAAATCACATTAAAGGATCTGTTGACACTGTCTTTGCCTGACCTATAGCAGTTGCCGTTATTCACTTCGGCGCAAGATGGCTACTCCTTTCTAATATTAAAAGCCGAATTTTATACTTTATCTTCTCCTCTTCCGGAATCAAGACTAACGTTCCTCTACTTAAGGGTGTTTCAGACTATAAACGAAGTCTTAAGATTTCGTTTGGATTTTGTGAGACTGAAATCTAATGATATTTCCTTGAACTGTCAAAAAATCTAACCTACTATTACATTTTGTTTTCACACCATCACACCTGAAATAAAATAGAAAACATGTGTAGAGAATAAACAGCCAATTTGGTCAACGTCTGGGTTTAATATTTTATTTATTTGTTTTTGTAAAAAATGCCACCCTAGTCCAATGAAAAATCTTATTGTTCAAACCAATTTCTAAAAATGCTGAAATGTTATGGGATGTCAAATGTCTTATCACCTTATATACCTTAAAGTTTTAAACACATTCAAGCAAGTAAATTTGCGGAACATCCTTTGGCACTGACGTGCCAGATACTGTGTTACTTCATTTCCATTAGACGTCTTCTTTTACCTCTGTTGTTCCCAAGTTACACAAATAAATTTGTAATCTTTTTAATATTTTTTATCGTTATAAAAGTTTACATACACTTACAATTTCTCAAAATTTTTCAAAATATTTTTATTTTTAACTTAATTTAGAAATATTGTTTTGTAAACACAAACGCAAAACAGCTGTTTGAATTGTAAAAATTTTACTTGCAAGAATTTTTCTGTTCCTCAATTTTGTACGCTCTTTTGATGCTCTCTCGTTGCAAATTTTTTGGGTTAATGAACACTTTCTAGTAACAATTGTTACAAATTTGTAAAAATTTTCAGTAAATGAACACAATATAATAGTCTGAACTGGGCTTTAACAGTATCGATGCTGTCGGCCATACAAATTTTGTCATCATATTTAAAAGAGTGTATTTATGTTGTGGTTGACGCAGCAAGAACATGTAATTCTCTTTAAGAGAGAATATGTATTGGCTAGCCCACGATGTCATTCGACATCGCTCGCTGGCTTAAAACCGTTTGAAACAAAAATACAATTTAAAATGTTGTTTTTGGTTTGCATGTATGATATTGTGTACCAGGCAGGTGTGGAGCAAATCTGGATACCCATGACTGGATATGAAATGTATTGAGGTCTCTCAACTCTACCCAAAAATAAGACATCTCAGCATGGTATGACGCGGATTTTTTGTACAGATACATACATATATGTATACATGCATACATAATATAACGCCGTCAGACATTCTGTAAGGTGCAATAATGAACTACAGTGAACTACAATGAACTACAAATTTTGTGTTAAACTATTTGTAAAAGAAATAAAAAAAATATTGTTTGTATATGAGATTTGATATTTAGTTGGTTTTTACCGACTACATCTTTTGCTAGTACTTGTTAATAGTAAATTCGCTCCGTTTTACATATGTATATTCGTTTTCTTGAGCAGTTTCCCCTGATTGATAAATACATAACAATTTTTAATATTATGAAAACACAAAATTCTAAGAGAATATTCTAATACAATACATTATTTTTAATATTTATACCTACAATATACATATATTACATAAAGTAAACAAAAATCGTGTAATGCAATACAAAATTTTATGAATTTCATACAATATAAGGAACTTAAGTATTAAGAATTAATTTTAAATTTGATTCTGTATATAGAATAAGATATAATTTATTGTTTTTAAAACACTACAATTTTAAGGACATGTACATACTGAAATCTTACATATATTTTTAAGCTACAAACTTACGAACATATAAAAATACTTAAGAAAAAAATAATAATAATAATAAATAAATGCAATTTTTATGTTTTAAAGTAAGATTGTAAAAATATGTTTGTTTTATTTCAAAACCTTAAGTTTGGTTATTGGCACTGTTTTGCACACGAATTTCAGTGATGCGTACAGGATCATTAGTAGTGGAATAAGCTTTTTAGATCAATCATTTATTCCCGGAATTACGTTTACTATAGTTAAGTCGTTAGACATGGCTTTGTAGCCATCACCCTGCACTAATCGTTTTTAGATCCGTTGATAGCTCCTCCATCGTAAACACCACATCATATGGTAACTTGAGCGGGCTTAATGGCTCCTTGTGTGTTATATGTGAAGTTTTTGTTGCCTCATAATCGCTGTTCATGTATCCACAGACGCTCTAATCAGCGTTGGCTTCGAAAATTTTCAAAAAAAGGTATCACAAGACAATTGCAAAAAAATTTGACATTCACCACAGCCTTATATCAAGAATTATAAGCCATTTTCGTTGTTTGGGTACTTTGGTTACAGAACATAAAGGTGAACGTTCTCGAAAAATCGATACACAAAATGGTCAGGCAATAATACGTTTGATAATAAAAAGACCGATTCGTGTCGTCAAGAACCACCGCCATACAGTTGTTATTAAATGTTACCCCCAGAATGATTCAAAGTAGGCTGGACTATAAGCATACCATACAAAAGTGTAAAAATATCTTTATATCACGGAAAAATAGACTGTCCAGGTTGGAATTTGCAAGGGAACACATTAATTTGACCACCACACAAAGGAATTCCATACTATTCTCCGAAGAGTCCAAATTTAATTTAAAAGGTTCCGATAGATTAAGACTGGTTAGATGACTGAAAAGCCAACGTCTTAATCCACGTTGTACTAAAGGCACATTGAGACATGGTGTCGGCAGCATTTTAGTCTGGGGATGTTTTTCAGGCCATTTTTATATATTTTAGATTTATGTATTTTATTTTTAAAAGGTGTTATTTATTTTTGTTAGAAGTCTTAAATTATTATTATTTTCAGACACAACTTAAAAAAAAAAAAAAAAAAACAAGGGATTGCATAAACTAATACGGTTGCACAATTTTATGGAAAATGTCACAATCCTTATGCTTGTGAGATGGTGAATGTTATAGCGTATTTACATTTACTCACATCTTACATCTTTCATCATTTTGGCAAGATGTTAACATCTTCCTATATAAAGTCTATATGAAAAAAACTAACATCTCTCAACATCTTTACAAGATGTTCGTTTTTAATTTTGCTGGACTCAACATCTTTCGATTATTTAAGTGTCATCACTAAAAAAATTAAAAGAAATTGTTACAAATTCATACCATCACTAGAAAATATACCTACAAGTGTCAACAATTTTTACAATGAGCGGGAGCAAACAATTTAAGTAAATTTTAATTTAATTAAAAATAATGTATAATTAGAAATAATAACACACACAATACATTTATTTATAGTAAAAATGATAAAAATGCTTCGTATTGCATGGTCTGCTGCTGACGACAGTATGCTAATAGACCTTCGACATGAAAAAATTGTGGAATGAGACCAAAAATTCGTATATTTTCCAGGAAATGACAGTGGATTTGAAAGATCCATTCGTACGCTCTCTTTGAAAAGCTCTGGATTGGTAGTTTTGGAATATCCTTTTCCCAAAAATTGCCATTTCGATTCTAAGGTGTTATTATTTATATTAATTAGTTCAAATCTTAATAAATTATTTCAAATTCTAACAAATGTCGCCGTCGTCTCGCATATTTGCTAACAATTCTGCAAATTGAAGCAGTAATTATTTTCGCTTTTTAAGAGCAATAATTAATCCAAAAATTGCAGAATCTTTTAACTCAATTTTATTTAATGTTTTTTGTTTGCTCAAATACGTGAAGTAATACTTGACAGATGAAAGATGTTGAAAATGTAATGTAAACAGCTTTTTGAATTTTCAATATCTTCCACACACATCTCTAAGATGTGAGTAAGTGTAAATACGCTATTAAGGAAAATTGAAAGAATAAAACTACCTTGTATTTTTTCTATCATGGTAAATTTTGTATCTGCTTACTTCGCGAATATCGAAGCAAGACTTGATATTTTGAAACACGCGGAATTTCAATTTGCACGAAAATCGTTCACGTACTTTAATTTAAAATAGGACATATGAGAACAATCTTGAGAGAATAGCATGCTTCTTCTTCTGCAAGCAGTTAACAAACACGGTTGCCAATTTAGCGCCTTTCGCGTTAGTCGTAGCGCTTTTCAGTACTCTAAATGCCAAATTTTTTCTCCTCAGCGTTTTTTTTTAAATCCGCTAAACTGGCGCCTTTTATACACTTACTTTTAGTATATCTTCAAAAGTCAGTAGCGAATTTTAATAATTTAGGTGATATTGAATGAAAACTTTGACCGTTTGTTTATGTAAGTTTTTTTTTGAATATGTATAGTTTAGCGGTTTTAGCGCTTTTTGGGTAGATCCACGGCGCCTTTTGGTTATAAAAAGCTGACAATCCTGTTAACCAATCAGCTGTTTGAGAAAAAATAATAATGAAGAAATAGAAAATAAATTAATTTGAATCAACCGATACACAAATCATTGTAATGCTTTTATTTAATAATTATATTAAATAAAAAATTAATAATTATTTTATTTAATAATTATATTAAATAAAAAATTTATTCAAAAGTATAAAAGAGTGTAAAAATTAAACGCCAATTTTAATTACAGCATTAAAACACATCAATCGCTCCTTTATTGCAACATAGTCATATCTCAAAAAATGAGCTTTTCGAGTTAACAATGCAGAAATTTTAACAGTACTACCATTTATATTGTGCAAAAAATTTATTCAAATTGCTTTTAAACTGTTTCCTTTAGGAGATTTTTTCTCAAAAAATTTGCTAAGACTTGTATGGAAACTAAAAATTTTAAATGCGTTTTTCTCGAAACGAGCTTTTTTGAGATATGACTATGTTGCAATAAAGGAGCGATATGTTTCTTTTTGCGTTAGAAATTTGACTTTCAGTTTTCCCCTACTTTTGGCAAAGTTTATCTCTATTTTTGAGAAAAAATTCTGCTTGCTCTTATTTACATGTACTTTTAGCAAAAAGTAAAGAACCAGACCTACTCCAATCTGAACACCATATCAACACGTTGAAAGAAATTCTAACGATGAAATTTCGAGCATAAACATAACAATGAATTTAAAGTTTTTTTTTGTCGCTTTGGTGGTGCTGTGTGTTTGTCATTTTGTGGAAAATTTAAGTACTCTCTGATTTCTGTTTCATTCTTCTACATATGTTTTGTATTTAAAAAACAGAAAAAGTAAAAAAGCCAGTTAAAGAAAAAACAACTTGTGAAATATTCATGATATTTTAAAACCCTGATACTCTAAGGGAATCATATATCACTGCCACAAAAAGCAAAAAAAAGAAAAAATATGGGATGTCTACCATACTTAAGATATTACTTCATAAAGAAGATTAAGAACTGTATGCTAAAAGCCCTTGTCCAGAATATTAGACGTTCAAACTTGGCCTGACAGAATCCGCCTAGTGGCACGAAACCATGAAATTAAAATTCGTGTTTGTCAAACTTGCCGTAATGGATGTCAAAAACATTTTATACTTTATATTTGCCAACAAGCCATCAAACTCGACAGTCGAAGGATAGTGTGCAGAGAAGAGTGAAGAAGAATGGTAATGCTAAGGCGGCTCCGGGGTGGAAATTTTTATCCCAGGGAGAAAAATGGGGGCTTTTAGTCGGTAAGTTCACTGTTGTGAATAGCCCGACACAAAGCGGAGGGTACGGACTTTCTGGTCAGTGAGTAACACATTGTTCCCTTTTTTCGCCGGAAAAAAGCATGCGTCCCTATATGACAACGTCTTGTCAAAACCGCCACTAATGTAGGCAACCTTCGCCGGGGAAACCCCCTCACTACTCGGGAGATAACCTCACCAGACCAGCCGTCCTGTGCAACCCTTATCAGTTGCTGCACTTGGTTCTTACAACTTTTAAGCGGGACTCCTATCATGCTATCATTGAAGATTTGCTGTCAATGGACCCCGTTTTTTGCCAGTTCTTCCGCTGCAATATGTCATGCTGTTGGTGCCATCCACTCCACTGTTAACACTTGGCGAAAGCCTGGCCGTCGTTTTTCGCAGAAAAGTATGGATCGATGCCGTCGCCAACCAAAAATCCATATCAAAAATAAACTTTTTGGAGATGCATTGGACGCCTATGGATCTAATATCGATTCATGTCACTCCGAATTGAGGAGGTAAATTTTTCCAGATGTGGGTTTTGTCAACGAAGATGATTTGTTTGAATGAAAACTAACACCAGCTTTCTTTAACTGTCCAAGTGGCCATTTAGTGAAGACACATCAATGTTTATGGGCTCTCGAGTCAGTGGAATTTTGTACTGATGCATATTTCTTTTTACCACTTCGTTGCAGTGTGTAGATCTCAAATTTTGTAGATATTTCAGTTTCTGCAGTCACCAAATGAGCGTTTATGTACAATAAAAAAATAGACATTTTTCTGGGTTCGAGCAGTTAAAAGGGTTTTGGTCGACCTCGACATAAATAAGACTCCTGGACCTGATGACATTCCAGCACTGGTCTTGAAGCAGGCGTCCATTAGCACGCCTCTTCAGCAAACTTTACCATGTTGGTGAGTTCCCATCGTGCTGGAAGGTTGCTAATGTAACACCAATCCCCAAAAAGGGTGAGGCAAGTAAACCTGAAAATTACCGCCCAATTGCAATCTGCTCTGCACTTTCCAACGTAATGGAAAGTATGGTTAACTACCACCTTGTGAAGTATCTAGAATCACATAAATTACTTTGGGATCGTCAATATGGATTCCGTAAGGGTCGTTCTACTGGCGATCTCTTGGCTCAATCACTCAATCCAGCATTTCGGTGAAAGTAAGGTGGTGGCTCTGGATATTTCTAAAGCATTTGACAGAGTTTGGCATGGTGCACTACTGGCAAAACTTACTGCTTTTGGTGTCGGTGACGACTTTTCTCGGTTCGTATCGTGCTTTCTCAGAGACCGCACTATACGAGTTGTTATAGATGGGGTCTCATCAAACGAGTTCAAGATTAATTCAGGGGTACCACCATAAGATGCCTGCAGATGTGTTTCCTGTCTGTTATAACGTTGGAAAGTTCAAGTCAAATGTTCACAAACACTAACACTGGTTCAAGCCTAACAAAAACAAAAAATACACAAATTTTAGATGCCGGCTTTACATTGACCTTTCCCCTATCACAAAGTAAACATGTATTTATGTCTTTCTTTTTTTTCGCACTTCGTGCTTTTCACTGTAAACAACAAATTTTTGTACCTAAAACGTATACATACATACATATGTACATACGTAAGTAGAAGAAAGCAATCACTTTTGCTGTCTCTGTTCAGGGGGGTTACTCTCTATTGCGATGCGAAAGAAAAATCGAAGAATTGGTACTCTACATTTTGCTTTCGCATGTAATTTTTCCCCTTCGCACACTTTATTTTATCATTCTTTGCTACTGTCTATTTGATGGTACCAGCGTTGGTTCATTTCGAAACTATTTCGCGAAAAAGTTTGCGCAAACGGAGCAGAGTACCAAATTATACTCTTATCGCATTAACCTTTCGCATCGAACTCACTTTCGCATCGCAATAGAGAGTAACCCCCCTGACATCTCTCCGAAAATTCAAAAACTTTTCTCAAATGTCGCTTTTTTCATCTCAGTGTAATATGTTGTGCCACTACATTGTGGCGTTTATACTGGCTACATTATTTACTATCGGAAATTAACTTTGGCGTGAATCTTACGTTTCTGGGCATACCTTCTCCTTGAAAGTTGTGAAAAATCATAAATTTTCAGATTCACATACATCTACACATACAAACACATGTACACAAGTAGTGAGTATGCACACATACTCAAAGAAATCATACAGAAACCATTTGGGGAAAAAACGGCCAAGAATAGACAACAGCTTTTTAAATTACGGAAATAGACTCTTAAAAAATTCCCTTAACATTTCAGCAAAAATTTTAATCGGCGATTAAAGTTTCAAATGCAATCTGCTCAATAAATCTTAAAAAGGCAGTTTGAAAGCTGACAATCAATGTGAAGTAAACTTTCTTAGTTTGTGCCGCAGACATCAATTTCTAGCAAGTGATGATGTTGTTATATTACCATACATTCGCACTAAAAAAGTTAGATGTCTTTAAGGCAGCCTTTAAAGAGTTTTAACAAAGTTCGTGTTGTTTTGGTGTAATATACCAAAAGAAATTAAATAAGCAAAAGTGTTTGATACAATCACTAGTTGGTCTCAAATACAAATCCTGCCAAAAATTTAATAGAAAAGTTTTATAAATAATGGGTTTACGAGAGTGCATGTTAATAAATACAGTTACTATCAGTCATGTGCTGAGAAACGCGTGTGTGTGAGGTCAAAATCCCAAAATCCCATTTTTCCGTGTGCTGAAGACCGCGCGCTCTGTTTCAGTAAAAGTTATTGTAAAATTTGGTAACACTTGCTTTTTGTATGGGAAAAAACTAGTCGCCATTTTTAAAGTAAGCAAGTACATAAAAAAGTGTATTTTTTAAATGCAAGTTCTTTTATTAAAAATGATGAAAATTAGAAATTTTTTTTTAATGAACATATGTAAAACACATTACATTTTATTTAGACGGTTTTTGTAGTATAACTTGAGAAGTGGGAGCTTCAGCACACGGCTGTATTACATTTTTCTCTCTCCTGTATAGTAGCAATTATGTTAGTTAAGGCTTTTCTACGACCGTATTCATAAAAACGTATTAAACTGATATATTTCTATATAAAATTTGTCAAACAAGAGTTTAACAAACATACAATATTTCTTACGAATACGGTCGTGAAGGTATACCAAGAAATCATTCCAAGTGTAAAGGCTGTGCCAGCTACAACTCCGGCGCTTTGCGTGGTGTTTCTGACTTTAGAAGAAAAGCGTAAAGCAAAAGGTGTGTACCACTGTGTTAACCCATATTAAATCAAACACAACCACTATTGTTAATTTTTAAGCGGAATATACAAGATCAAAATGCTTGTCAAGCATGGTAATAATATGTAGGAAAATTCTTTAGTATGTGTGGCATCGACCATGATTGGTGGAAAATCAAAAATATTTAATTTTCTGGTATACTTCCTGTCGCATTAAGGAGGAAAATAAATCAAGCTATAATATAAAGGGATCAATTGAATTTCAAGCATGGTACATTTTTTATTATTAATTTAAGTGGGAAAAACATCTTACGAGAAGAAGCTACCAAAAAAATGAGTGCAGAAAATCAATATGTTTTGGAGCTTATTGAAGTTTACCAGTCTTTGTCTACTAAAGACCCTGATACACTATGCTACACGATCGTATGATTCATTCATTCTCAGGAAAATGTTTTTTAGTCTGGCCGATTTTAGAAAGTCACTTCAAAATGGCGGTGTAGGCCACACTTATATACAAGTATGATTGCAATAATTTACATACTTAGTAAAATAATTAAAAACTATTTATTTATTTATTTGGTAACTATACAGTTGCAAAGTAAATTTGCCAAGTGTAGGATGCACGGCATGGGCAGGGTGGCAAAGACCATATGCCCAAGATGGTATTAACAGTACATTTGTAGCGGTGTTGTGACTAACTATAATGACCTATGCCTTCACATAGAAAGCTACAGCGTGGTTAACAACGTAATACTTCTAAAAAACTGTAATCCAGTACCGTTAGTTGAGGCAAACCGTTAACCATTGCAAGTGACGCGCAAAACTCTCGAAGACCGAACAACAAAAACAACAAGTATGGCCGCACTTAAGAAATAATTACAATGATGCGAGAGCTGTTCTTCAGCCCAGAGCTGCTTTACGACTGATTAAAAACTATTATTACCATAATAATTTTACATTATTTCAATTTATTTCTCGATATATTCTTATATTTTTCACAATATATACCACATCATCATATTAGGAAAATTTTCATAAAATTTTTAAAATCCCACGAATGGTGACAAAACTGGATCACACAGTTTCGTTTTTAGTGCTATTTCAGCACACATGTTATATTTGCTAGCATGATCGTGTAGGATAGTGTATCAGGGCCTTAAATAAATACCACAAAATTCAAATTTAAAATAAAAGTTTTTTGAAAAACTAATAGTGAAAGGCCAATTGAGGCAACGAGCGGCAACCACCTGTTCTATTTGTCGCTTGAGTTTATTTGTTGTGGGCAAATGAACGCGGCTAATTGAAGGAAAATTTGTGCTTCGAAGATTAAACAATAAAACATTTTGATTTTTTTTAAAGGCAAAATAATTAAACAAATTCAATTGTTGAACTTTCAAACCCGAAAATTAATTTCTGTCTTCTATTTTTTTTTTCTTTACTCTTTGGTTTGACAAATTGAAGTGGCAAAACAAAAAGTTAAATTGTATTCAACATTGCCGCTCGGCCGCCTTTAACGGCATTGCCAAGTTAAATTAAATTTAAAATGTTGAAAGTTTTATATGAATATTTTTATAAAAAAACAATTTTTTGTAAATGGGTCACATTGCTGCCGCCTGCCGCTTACATTGGCCTTTCACTATTAAACTGAATTCAACATTGCCGCTCGGCCGCCTTTAACGGCACTGCCAAATTAAATTAAATTCAATATGTTGAAATTTATGTACGAATATTTTTATAAAAAATATAATTTTTTGTAAATGGGTCACATTGTTGCCACCCGCTGCCGCATGCCGCTAGCATTGGCCTTTCCCTATAAAGATTTTTTTTTCATTAAATTATTTTTTTCTCTTTTCCTTTTTGTGGACAACGCAATTTAAAAAAATAATAATTTTCAGTATTTAGAATCAAAGCGCTGTTGCCACAGACACAAGAAAAACTTTGACAATATCAGTCCCTGTCAAATTGGTTCTAATTGCGCTCTTAGTGCACATAGAAAAACACGTTAAAACATAAAATTTGCCCGAGTTTTCGCTTATGTGACATGATTTGTGTCATGACACATTCATCTTATACCGCTCCTTTATTGCAACATAGTCATAACTAAAAAAAGTTTGTTTCGAGAAAATTTCAAATTTTTAGTTTTGATACAAGTCTTAGAATTTTTTTTTTAAGTATCACTTAAAGGAAACAGTAATTTGAAAATTTTTTTCACAATATAAAAGGTAATACTGTTAACAAATCTGCATTGTTAACTCGAAAAGCACATTTTTGAGATATGACTATGTTGCAATAAAGGAGCGATATGTAATGCAATTAATCTAAAAAGCAAAAGTTTTACCTTAAGTATTATTTGTTTTAGAGAAATTTCAAATTTTATTAGCAAACACATCATTGTATGACCAATCATCTAAAACTAAACTAGTTAACCTTCTCAACACTTATAATTAAATACTATAAACTCAATCCCCTATAACCATTTGCTTCATTAATTTCTTTTCACTAAGTTAAAAAAAAAAAATGTTATTCAAAACATTATAAAATAAAATTTTTATGGTCACTATAGAACCAATCGAAAAAGTCCAACAAGGAAAAAAAAAGAAGACAATTTTATTTTGCTGTTGCAATGGTGTTCGTTCATTGGTTTCTGGAAAGCAAACGGAAGGAAATGAATTTTAATGATGTTGTAAATTATTTCCATAACAGCCAGACAAAAAGGATGAACAAAAATTGTAATAAATTTTTATTAAGTTTTCTTTTATAAACATAATTTTTTTATCAACTGTTTTTCTTCTTCTTTGACTTAACGAGAATATAACAAATTGGTGTTTTTAAACTTAATGCCGCCTTAAGGAAAAACGTATTGTTGCATTTATTTGAAAAAAAAAATGCTGGCTAACCACTACAATTTATAAGCAGATTTGAACAAGAAAGAAGAGAGTAGTGTAATATACTCGTAAGTGAGCTTGAAAATAAAATAGTAGTAGTTAGCTTGAAGAACTTAGCTATAGTTTACACCAGTAGTGCGACTCTGTAACTTTTATAGCGATAATCGAATCGTTAAAATAATTATAACGGCGTTTTATCGAATTGGCTATTCTGTAACATGTTCTTAACGATATACGCCGTCGATCAAAATCAGCTGTTTGTTTTTAACTGTCGATTGTTGAAAAAATTTTGTTGCGGTTTATTCAAACGTTAAAATGTATTGTTTCAGTATGATTTTTTCAACCGAGTGTTTTGTGTCGAAATGGCTTTTTGGCTTTCGGACTTGGAAGGGATGAAATAAGAGTGAATTAGACAATTCCTTTGAGTTGACAGCTAATGAATTTAAAAAGCCATTCTGTACATACAGAAATTAGTACATATAAACAAATAAATGAAACATATGAACACATATTTTATTTTACTTATCTTATTACAAATTAAATAATATTTATTATCACTAAAATCACAACATATAAAAATCAATATGTATACATATTGAAAAAGTTATTGTTTTTACTTTCCTTCTGCGTGATTTTCGCTTTTTTTTGGCAGAGATGCCACGTAATGTTTATATGAATGAACAGAAAAATACCGCTGTTTATCATCGTTGGAATTAAAGGCCCTGATTCACAATTCTACACGATCGTACGATTCATTCACAGAAAACTGTTTCAAAAGTCTGGCCGACTTGAAAAAATCGCTTCAAAATGGCGTTGTAGGCCACACTATCACACAAGTGTAATTGCAATAATTTATATACACAATAAAATAATTAAAACTTTTATTAACGTAATAATTTTACATTACTCAATTGTTTTTCTCGAGGCACCAACAATATTCTCATATTTTTCACAATATATACCACACTGATCGCACAGAAAACATAATGTTTTGAAAAGTTTCATAAAATTTTTCAAATCGCACGATTTGTCAAAAACTCTGTCGCACGGTTGAATTGTACTTTTTTAGCACACATGCTTTATTTAGTAGATCGCACGATCGTGTATGATAGTGTAGCAAGGCCTTAAGTTACAGAATCACTCAATCGTTAATGCAAGCGATGAAAGTTGATGACAAAAGTTTCGATTATCGGATCGTTAAAAGTTAGAGAATTGCACTACAAATGTGCACAGACCTATGCGATTGGTGCTCAATTGTTTTTGTAAAAGCGCTTAGCTGTGCTCTTTAATATACACATACGGCCCTCCGCACTAGCAATGAAAAATACATAAACAACTTCGTATTATATATTATTATTGTCGTTATTCACTGCACACACAAAAGAGCAAAGCAACAACACTTTGTAAACTTTTCATTTGCTTTTTACAACCAAAAATATTCAATAAAAGTAGTTTTTCTTTAAATGGATTGGTGTTTGCTCTTCCATATAGAACTTTTGGGCACCCCTGGTTTACACTATGAAAGTCTTAAAACTATACGCTGGCTCACGCTATCAACTTTTGATTTAAATTTGTATCGTAAATTCATTGAGATGTATAGAAAATGTGATTTTTATGGACAAGAATAGACAGCTTTGCATCTGTTTCCTTTATATGTGTATAAATGCCTAATAAAAATGGTTAAACTGCTTTAAAATGGTACTTCCGCTTTTATAAACATAGCAACACTCTGGCTTGATTTGTCACTAAATAGAGACAAAAGGTAATTGTTCTTATTTTTATCAAATTATTCTCATTTTTACCAAAAAGTGCTTCAAAGTATATTTGGAGTTACTTGATCATGTGTAGGAGATGCTGAAGAAGCTTATCGGTGACAGTAGATAATCCTACGCTATTAAATCACTAGAGCATCATCCCAGTGTGGGAGTGTTATACTGTTATATCGCTACTAGCATGGATTTTGCTCTGACAAGATCAGTGGTATTTCCCGAAACCTGAGTCGTTTTATGTAATATATGTTCATCAACCCGAGCTCATCCGTTCGTAGGGGATTGGGCAGTGAATTGCAGAGTATTCATTTTTAGTCACTCAGTCTGTCAGTCATCCATACAAACGAAAATGTCGTCCATCTAGTTGTGAAAATAATCAGAGTTGTTTTATTTATTTGTTGATAACCCTGTTTTTGTCGTTTGACAAAACGTTGCCGCTTTTGTTTAGGAATGACGTTTGAGCGAAAAAAAAGCGTTCCACTAGCCGCTCTTGTTTAAGCATGACAGTTATAGCTAGCATTTTAATTATAGCGAAATGATGGAATAAAAAATATGTTTATAAAATTTCGACAAGCTGAATACAAGATGAAACGAAAAGATAAGAAAGAACAAGCACAAAATTATTAAAAAATAAAATGCAAAAACAAAACTTAGAAGTTCGTGGGCAAAGATATTTACTACTATATGTCAGCAAGCAACTATTGAAACACATACATATGCAAATAAATATGTTTGTGTCAGAGAACAACTTTGAGTGATTGCAAAACAATCATACTTGCTCAACAACATGAAAACCAATTCATTTCGTTCAAATATGATTTTGTATTCAGCCGCACAAATGCCCAGTTGATTTTTAATCAGTAAACACAATGAACGAGAACTCCGCTATGTGAGTGAAATCATCGTTAAGGTTCGTGCTTGAATATAAAGGAATGCGCATATAGTTCGGCATCCATTTCTTGTGTTTAAATTTTTGTTTTGGAAAAAAAATTAACAAAAATCAACGCAGTGCTGTATTCAATAGTTTTCTGTATGCTTCTCTTGAAAAAAATCAAAGTAGAATACACATGCATAGAAACAAAAGGGTTTCATAGAAAAAAAAAACAAATGTGCATATGTATAGATGTATTTATTTTTGAACATTTGTTAAAAAACAGAATGGTATACATATAACAAAAACTGCACTTGTTTCACTGCGCTTTTAAATTAACTTTGCCCTTTAAACTAACATACCAAATATGTATGTAAATATGTTTCAAATTTGTTTATACAACACACAATCCAAGCAACATCTAACGTTTAGCCGATTTTATACAGTACTAAAACGAACGCGCAATATTTACAAGGCGAGTTGATTTAACTCAGCATTGAGCTTTGTTCCTAGATTTTTGTTGAATATAAATTCAGATTGTTTACAAGGCGAGTTGATTTCACTCAACGTTGAACTTTGTTGCTTGATTTTTGCTGATTACAAATTTAGAGTGTTTACAAGACGAGTTAATTTTATTTAGTGTTGAACTTTGTTGCCAGATTTTTGTTGATTACAAATTTTAGTATATGAGTTAATCAAGCAAAAACATGATTTTTGGTGATCACTGGTTTGTATGCATGCGTCATTATGATCAGTTTCCTGCTTGGAGAATGCAAAAAAAACACACATACATACATATGAGCATATATACATAAATATTAATTCTATTTCACTTTATATCTTCTTAATTTACAAAATATGTACATTCATATTTATGTACACAATATATTTATAATAAAAATTGGCAACAAAATGTTAAATGAAGCATAGCAGAGAAAATATTTCCATTAAACTTTTATTTATTTTGCCAGTTGCTAAAAAAAAAAAGTTTTCAGATTCATTTCACTCTTAAGTTGCTAAAACGTACAAACATAAATGGTTTAAAGTTGTTGACGGCAAACAAATGACAACAAACAGCCAGCAATATGATGAAGTTGACGACAAAATAAATACTAACAGTCTGTTGCAACAGAAATATAACTCTGCTACATTGTATTCTCGTCGACGAACATTTTATATGCTATACAAACTGCCAGTGAGGAGTAGACCATATTCTGGTACTTTTTGGTAAAATGGAAAAAGGGAAAGAAAGGACGTGTGCTCAGCTAAAATCAACACATTTTCCTTAATTTAATGAACGTCTGTTTTCAACATGTATTTAACTGTTATGTGGCGGTCTTGTTATACCCTTCACAAAAATGTAAAGGGTTTATATAAGTTTGTGACTCCATTTGTAATTTCCACAATTTTCATTTTCGACCCCATAAAGCAGAAATGCCCAAGCCCTATGCGTAACAATTCTGCACTGTTAACTCGAAAAACTCATTTTTCGAGATATGACTATATTGCAATAAAGGAGCAATATATTATATTAGTTTCACTTGTATGTTTGTTTGCATCTTTGCAACACTCGAAACAAATGTAGGTATATAAAACTCTATATACGAGTACAGTATTGCTGCTTTAGTGAAAAAATTGTAGCTGCCGTATTGCTGATGGGGAAGGCGATTCCTGAATCCGATTTTGGGGGCTCAAAAAAAAAAAGCAAAAAGAAAAACTGTTTTGCAGATATTTCTTAATTTTTAGTTTGATATCGAAGCTTGTTTTTACCCAACAAACATGTAATCAAACCTTTGATATAAAATGACTTTATCATTTGATATCAAACATAATTTTCAAACTTTTTTCAATTGTTTGATTTTAACATATGAATTCAAATTGAAAATCATTTGAATATAAACATTTGATTGTCAATGTTTTATCAATTTGTTTTTGATTGTATTTCTTAAGCTTAAAACAAATGTGGCAGTACGAACTGAAAAAATAAATTCAAACAATCAACATGGTAAGTCATTTAAACAAAAGTTTTAAAACTTAAATGTAAGTATAATGAATAACAACGCGAGTGAGAAAAAATTGAAACGTGAAAGTGAAGATCTTGGTGCTACGCAGAGTCAAGAGGAGCAAACTACTTCGAGTATTTGAAAACCAAGAGAATGATTTCTCATCTTCCAGAAGCAGCGAAAGTGAGAAAAAATGTAAAAATAATTTCCCCCTTTTTGTTGAGAATACTATGTTTTTCAATTTGAATTCATATCAGTATCAAACGTTTGTCGTTTGAAAAAACGTTTGATTTCAAATCACTCTCAATATGAAATCAAACCTTAGTGTTTGTTGGGTAATTTTTTAGTTTGTTGTGTATAGGTTTGTATTTATGATTTTAATATTTCTTTTTTTTTTTTGCTATATATACATATATTGGATAAAATTTTGTCTATAGCCCATCTAGACATTCCCATTCTTGATCATTTTTAAAATTCCCATAATATGCCTAATCATATAAAATCTGCCCTTTTTGCCTTAAATGTGGAAATAACAAAATAAATCTATATGAAAAGGTAAATTCCCTACGCTTGGCAACACTGCGTCACCTGTATGCAAAAAAAAAAAAAACGAAGTTTGTTAATTTGTGGTCGGCATTTAGTTGCCGCCGCCAGATATAAAAAGCTTTGTTTTACTAAAAGGTTTTATAAAAAAATGAGTTTATATCATTAGTAAATTGTAAATTAAATTGTATTAGATAATTTATTACTTATAAGTTATATACTCGTAATACAATTTACTTTGATACGTGATATGTTTTCTATAATTTATTTTCATTTGTTAATCACGCTGCATCTATAAATATGTAAAAGCGGAATAAGTTGCCAGAAATATTATGCTGGCTCTAAAATTATCGATAGTATCACTATCGAACAAAAACTATCGATAGTTAGCTAAAAATAAAACTATCGATACTATCGATATTACTATCGATTATTTTGCAGCTCTACTTCTTATGCGAAAAATAAACATCATTATAGAATGATGATGAGCAGTGTAACGTCTGCGAAACAGCTAGCTGTCTCCCAGCTTTAGTGTATTCAATTACTTTTTTCCTTTCTTCTTTGGTCAAGAATTATTGATTGCGGCAATTATTGTTATAATTATAAATAAAAATATTTATTGGCTTTACCCAGGATTGAACTCGAGCTAGTCGAATATAATATTAGGAAAAGATTCTAATAATTGATACCTATTGCGTTTTTTATGGAGGCCGCTCAAAAGTACTTTTTGTCAAGTTTATTTCTGTTTCCATTTGCAAACTCCACATTAATCATATTTTAATTTACTTTTCTTTCTTCTACTCTCCATTTTTTTTTGTACCGTTCTCACATTTGTATTCCCATATTAAAAGTTTATGTAGTTGTGTTGGTAAAACAAACAATTTTTAACTCAAAAGTTCATGAAAGTGTAACACATTTTTATGACACGGTCTTATGGCGCCTCAGGATGTTGCACTTCTCTACATTTATATGAGTTTGCTTTTTGTTGCATGATTTTTCTTTTTCGCGTAAAGAAACACAAATATAACTACTAAATGAGCAGAGAGCCGAACGAACGAACAAACGAACGAACGAACGAACCAACACAACACAATATCAACTGAGCGAAAAGGAAAATGAATTCAAAGTTGATGGTGGAGTAAATAAAAGTGTCACTTCTTTAATTTCATTTTTTCTGTTTTATTAAAGATTTTATTTTTATTTCTGGTAATATTCTTCTTTTAATTCGTTTTATGGGTTGTCACTGAATAGTTTTTTGTGAAATGTTGGTTGTGGGGAAAAAGAGTACAGATGTTTGTGTTTGAGCCATTAAAAAATGGCCATAGAAATAAATATTTGCTGCAATCCTGGTAGAGCAATAAAAATAAACTTTACGATGTAGTTTCAGTAATTTAAATGTTTTTTACAAATTATATTTGTAATTGAAAGACTTAAATGTTTGTGCATTAAATGAGTAGTAGTACTTTGAAGAAAAATGAAAATTTGTGTAGCATTTAGTTTAAAAAGAAATTCAAAAAGCTGTTCGTTCCACAAAGCATTGAAATTAGTTTCGGTTTGGCAGGAAGTGAAACATTGCAGAGAAAGTAAGAAAAATAAAAGGGAGAATATGGCTAAAGGAATTCACCTGCTGACTACTAAGGACTATTCAGTGCCATTGAAGTATTTAATTTATACCATTAAACACAGCGTTTTGTGTTTGTAAAGGTAGTTTGAGAATTTCAACAGCTCAATTGCGGCAAATACATTTTTGCGAACAAAGGGGATCTGTGTTAAACTGTAGGTATGTTCCCCCAAGCGGAGTGCTATACGAATTCGCTTCAATGACTTCATAGTCGGTAAATCCAGGGAAAATTGCTACTCATTTAACATTAAAGGTGGTAGTACATAACATGCGTTAGGGCTCAAACGTGCTGTAGACATCCGTTAAGAAAAGTCAAGCTAGTGCTTGGTCAAAGAAAAAATTACATACACAACACGTTGAGGCAAAAAGTTGATTGAATTTGAAGTTTTTAATGCGTTTTTGGCAAGCAGTTACTTTACAATAAAATAATTTAAACCAATTTGGGAATAATGGAGCAAAAGCTTTTGGAAGAGGTTAAAAAACATATGTATTTTGCATTTCTCATCAAACGAGTTCAAGATTAATCTCTCCTACCCTATTTCTTATTTTCCTCAACGATCTTCTCTATCAAACTTCAAACCCTATCCACTCTTTCGCGGATGACAGCAGCATTTGCCACTCGTATTCTTTTAGTTATAGGCCTAGCCTGTCAGAGATCGCTGCCAAGAGGCAAAATATGAATGATTCACTGAACAGTGATCTTTTATCAATTTCCGAGTGGGGTAGTAAAAACAGAGTCGCCTTTAACGCTCGTAAGGCCCAATGCTGTTTATTAACACACAAACATACGACCGCAAGTGCTGCTTCATCTGTATTCACCAATGGTATAAATATTGCGGAATCGAATGCTCTTGATGTTCTGGGAATGAAAATACAATGTGATATTCGCTGGAATGATCATATTTTTCATGTCTCTACAGAAGTATTCAAGTGCCTTGGGTTTTTGAAACGGTGTAAGATGTACTTTACTCCATCCGACCTCCTAACTATTTATACCACCTACATCCGACCGCAAATGGAATACAACTCTCATGTTTGGGCCGGTGCCTCAAAGTCTATTGTGGGGTTACTCGACCATGTGCAGGAGAGGGCGTAGAAGCTCATTGGTAACAGTAGGATATCCAACCCTATTGATTCACTGGAGCATCGACGCAGTGCGGGGTGCGTTACTCTGTTCTATCATTACTACAATGGATTTTGCTCTGATGAGATTAGGGATTTTGTTCCCGAAACTCACACATTTTTACGTAGCACGCGTTTATCGTCCAGAGCTCATCCATTTGTGGTTGATTGCCCAGGGAATCGTACTACGCATTACATCTTCACTACGACCCTTAACAAGGGTTAATTGGCAGAACGGGGACCAGCACAGACCACGGGAGATTTTGCTTGCAGACTATCCCGGCGCTGATCATGGCTAAGGGGCCTAAATTCGTAGGGAGGGGCATTGATAACTATGGTGTAGTGCCGGTTTTCGGGTGCTAATAACCCCGCAATATTATAGGTACCTTTAATGTAAGGAATCAGAAGTGCTGGCCCGACGGTGAGCTGATTTTCTTAGTGGAATTCGGCCTATCAACTTATTAAGCATTGTATTCCATTGACTACTAGGAAATTGCATACAAGAGGGATTAGAAGGCCCAAACTCGTCCGCAAGGGCCCCAAACATATGACAGGGTTTGTTACCTGTGTAAGCCTTGCAAGTCATACAGGGATTTCACCCCATGGAGTTGGTCCACCATCAGTTTAGCCGGCCACAGCAGGTTCTGATGTAAATCAATTCCACAACATATTACCACCTGGAGAACAGGTTTTGACTAATTGGTAGAACGGGGATCAGCAAAGCCGCCGGGAGGTTCAGCTTGCAGATCAAATCATCGCTAATCATCGTTGGGGTGCCTATCTTGGCTGAAACGTTCTGCTTGTAGTTTAAACCTAATAACTATGGTGCAACTGTACTGTAAGGAACCAGAAGTGTAGGTTGGACGGGTGAGCTGGTTAAATGCTGCTACTCTTAATGGATTTCGGCTCACCAACTCATTAAGTCTTGTCCTCCACTGACTGTCTGGGAAATAGCGTACAAGAGGGATTAGCAGGCTCGAGTTCTTCAACATGATGTTTGTCCACAAACTCATGGCAAAAGTTGTGTCCGGTGTGAGCCTTGCAAGCCACATGGGCACGCTGGTGAATCCTGAATAGTTCACTCCGCAGAGTTTGTCCATCTTCACATAAGGCGGTTGCTGATACAAAATCAATTTCTATATTCTGTACTTATTTTTACTCAGCAATAAATTATAATTTTTAATACATTAAAAAAAATAAAATAGATAAACGTGTTTCATTTAGTTGCTTAATCGTTACATTCTTTGCGATTTCAAAAGAAAATCGATTAAATACCATCTGCATTTTCTAGGTCTCCTTCAACGAATTCATGGCTAAAGCCAAGCACACACATACACACACACATACTCACACTACAAACGCATGCAAACACAACAACAATTTGAAAGGCTGCAACTATTTACCCTGACTTTAAATTGTTGTTCTTAAACTTTTCTGTTGCATTTCCTCTGCATTTTCTTTTGAAAGGTTTTGCTTTTCTTTATTTTTAGCATCTTTTGTTTTTCGGTTTTCATTCAAGACAAGTTGCTTAAAGCTTTTATTTTCTTTTGTGCTTGCATTTACATACTTATATAGAACAAACATGTGTTAACAAGCAACAATAACAAGAAAACGCGTTACATGAGATGACAACAATTTAAAAAAAAACTTATTTACTTATGTCTATGTGTTTGTATACGAGTATGTACAGGGTGGCGCATATATGACGTTATGATTTAATTAGTGAATAAAGTTTTCGCGTATATTTGCATTTAGTTTTCTTTTTTCAGAATTTACTTTGAAAAGTTTGGCAAATTTACACTGGAGACTCCACACAGAACAAAGAACACAACAGCTGTAACTGAATTAACGCGTAAAGCGCACAGTAATCCAGCGCTTATAAGTATGTTAAGCTGTGTGCCAGCTTTAACAGGCTGCCAGGCATTGAAAGCCAGTCCACTTGGGTGCAATTTGGTCCCGTTGTGTTGCTTAAGTGTGATATATAATCTACATATCACTGGTCCAGTTTAAAACCAATCCAAGGATCGGTTCAAAGAATCCTATCCACTTACATCACATTACGATGTTTCCGCCAAATCGTGTAGCATCGGTCTGCTCAGGTAACGAGATCTGATATAATAAAGAGGTGGTGTTTTTGGGTGAAAGTTTTCCGAAGCAAATTCATTGAAGCTCTGGCTGTGTGTGCAGTCGCCCCATCTTATTGAAGCACGTGTGTGAAGAGTACGATGGTTGAGCTCGCAGGTTTGGCAAAAAGAATTCTGCAATCATGCATCGATAACTTCCACCGTTGACATTCGTCGCTAGGTCTCAAGAATTAAAAAAAAAATGGTCCAATTATCTCATGCGTGAACAATTCACACCAAGCAGCCACCCTGAGGCAATGCAATGATTTTTAATGTTTCAGTAGTGGTTTTTAGGTTCTTGGAGATAGAGCTGTTAAACTTTCGATAGTCGTCCCTATCGATATTTTCGATAGTTTCAAGAAAAACTATCGATACTATCGTTAAGCGCTACTTTTGGCTATGAATCTGTAACTCAACTGGAAATTAGTAAACATAGATACATACATATTTATATAGGTATATATAAAATCTTTACGTATTTTTATTCTATGATAAAAAATATAACTTTTAATTACTTTTCTTTTTATTTTTGCTAAATACCTTAAGCTGCAGCGTCACCTGTATGCAAAGAGAACAAAGTTTTTCAAGTTGCAGTCGACATTTAGCCGCAGCCGTCAGATATAAGTTGACATGTTTAGCTAACATTTTTTATATAAAAAACTATTTTTTTATTTGAGATAAAAGTAATAAATGATATAATACACTTTACTTTGATAGATAAAATATTTTCATTTGTAAATTACGCTATAACTATAAAAATTTAAAGGCGGCTAAGAACCTGCCAGAATAAATGGCCAGCAACGTTATGCCGGCTACATGTAACTGGCTTCGTATATACTCGTATGTACGTTCAAAAATTGTTGATGGTAACACTATCGAACAAAAACAATCGATAGTTAGCTAAAAATAAAACTATCGATACTACCGATAGTACTATCGATTGTTTTGCAGCTCTACTTGGAGACCGGTGACGGCAGTTTTGTTTTGCTGACATGACCGTTTAAGTGAAAATGAACCTCGTCGCTCCAAAAATGGGGCTTACAGTGCAAAATCCCTTCAACGTCGCTTCACAAACAATTTTATCGTAAATCAAAGTTAGGTTTTACAGGCTGTCAGCCACTGAAAAGCCAGCCCATTTAGTTCAATTTAGTTCCGTGGAGTTTTAAAAGAATGGAACTACAGATCGCATTTTAAAATTTTATGAATAATCGCTATTGGAATTCCCAGTTTTTTTTTACCTTTATTATTTTATTTACTGAATCTACCTAAGAAATGTAATGACAATAAGTATTCAATTCCCATTGTATTGGAATTCCCAGTGAGGATGTTCTTTTCCATAGTAAAAGTCAAAGATTTTCACGTAAACTGCTTGCAACCAGTTCAATGTTTTCGGGAGTCATTGAAGATTGACTGGGACCTGGCCGTGGGACATTCATATAGATGAAGCAGTTGCATGGAGTTTCAGTGCCCATGAACGAATTAAATTTACACTCGGTACCATCATGTATTCGCCGAATACGGAACTTTGAACAAAATTGTCGACGGGTAGTTCCGTAAGAAATATTACTTTTCAAAAATGTCTCCAAAAAGAACGCTCAATGCTCACTCGACCCCTCGTGATTGACAAATCTGCCATATCAATAATGCCAATGGCGGCTCTCTCCACCCGCACTGTCTAATACTTTTTGACATAAGAGTATTTAAAAACATAAATTTGCCACCAGACACCCTGTATTTTGTTTGCGAGGCTTCACAGCAATACGTTTGTATTTTGGTAAAAGGAAAATAGTTTAATTTTTAGCGCTCTAATGAAGAGACAAGTTAAGTGGCTAACAATTCTGCGTTTTGCAAAAAGATAGAAAAATTATATATAAATTGTTACTTCTTACAAGTAAATAATAAAATTGTAATACGAATTGTTTATATACTCGTATTTTTTTATTTTTTATTTCATCTCTTTTTCTCAAATATTTGTTTTGCCTAATTCAAAAAGTTGATATCATGTCTCTGGGCACTTTGATTAAAGCAGCAAAAAAAAAACTGCTTTTGCAATAGAAAGAAACATGTCGGCATTATGCCAAATTTTTCTTTTTTTTTCCTTTTCACAGTGGGATGAAATGAAAAAATTGCACTTTTTTCCTGGCACAAGTAAATGGTTCAACTTTGTCGGTTTTTAGAAAAGTTAAATTTGGTTTAATTGCAGTTTTTTATTGAAGTAAAATCTGATGTGCCTTTGTGCATCTTCTGCCATAAGTTCGTAGCCATATGGATGCTTGCCAGCGTCCCCGGGTGGCTTGGAGGCTGATACAGGTCGCAACTTTTGCTATAAGTTTGTAGCCGTATGGACAAACCTCTTGCTGAAGAAATCGGGCCTTCCAACTCCTCTTGTACGCATTTTCCCAGACAGGCAATGAATTTGTAGCCATATGGACAAACCTCTTGCTGAAGAACTCGGGCCTTCTAATCCCTCTTGTACGCTATTTCCCAGACAGTCAATGGAAGACAAGGCTTAATTAGTTGGTGAGACGAAGTCCATTAAGAGCAACAGCATTTAACCAACTCACCCATCCCACCTTCATTTCTGGTTTCTTACAGTACAGTTGCACCTTATATTATAGGTTTACCCTACAGCCAGAACGTTTCAGCCAAGATAGGCACTTCAACCATGATCAGCGAAGATTTGGTTTGCAGCCAGAAGCTCCCGGTGGCTTTGCTGATCCCCGTTCTGCCAATTAATCGTTGGTGAGGGTTTTGGTAGCCCAACACAATATCAGACTTGCGGCTTTCTAGAGTTTCATTTGCTACAACAAGCGAGGAACTAATACCTTTATCTGCCCTGAAAACAGAGTTCCCTGGTTTGGTGTACACCAAATCAAAACCTGTTCCTCAGGTGGTAAAATTATGTACAGATTGTGAAATTGATTTATATCAGAACCTGCTCTGTCGGCCTAGTCTGATGATGGACAGACTCTACGGGGTGAATTATTCTGGATTCGCCAGCGTCTCTGAGTTGATTTACATCAGAATCTACTTTGTTGACCTAATCTGATGTTGGATCAACCCCACGGGATGAATTATTCACGATTCACTAGCGTCCCTGTGTTGATTTACATCAGAATCTGCTTTGTCGGCCTAATCTGATGATGGATCAACTTCACGGGGTGAATTATTCACGATTCACCAGCGTCCCCGTGTGGCTTGCAAGGCTTTCACGTAGGTATACGTCGTATGTTTGGAGTCCTTTGCTTAAGAGTTTGGGTCTTCTAATGCTTCCCATATGCAATTTCCCAGCAGTCAATGGAAAGCAAGGCTTAATGAGTTGATGGGCCGACCAGTACTCTGGGGTGACCTTACATATGCAGTGTATTGTACTGGATTTAGGAAAATAAGTTATGAGGAGGAGAAAAGAGGGAATAGTGTTTGTAGACGTTTGACTTGAACCTATCAATAACAATACGGAAAGATCAAAACATACATCTCGCACAGCATCTTCTGCCCGAGAAATTCAGTGGCGATAGTAACTCATGTCGTGGCGATGTTAATTGAGCGCCATGATCATGTGATTTAACACCGTTGGACTTCTTTCTTTGGGGATATTGAAAAGCAAAACTGTATGCCAATAGGTCAAAAATAATACCAGATTTAAAGGATCAAATAAAACGGAACATAAACGGCATTGAACCTCAATTATATTGCAAAGACAACAGGGATATGCCATAGAATCCGTGGCGAACATTTGGTAAATATTTTATTTCACTTATAGTTGTCATATATACTTCTCATAACAAAAAATATTAAGATAATTCTCTTTTTTTTATTCACAATTAATAACATGCATTTTTGTTGTACTTCTCTCTATCAGCCATGTCACAGAACTTAATTCCGTTCGGAAATGGAATTGAATTCTTTTTTTACTTCTTCAAAAACGAAAAAACTTTTCGGAATGAGATAATTTCTGATTGCAAGAACAATTCCATTTCCGAACGGAAGTGATTTCTGTGACATGACCGTATATGCTGGCCTCGATAATTAAATTTTACCCCATGATAACACTAAGAATGTTGTCAAAATTGTTAACTATTTGCCCTACTGTGTCTTCTGTCTCAATGCAAAATTTTAGCTCAATCGCTGCAAAAATGTAACTCTCTGCCATATATCCTTTTTTGATATAAAAATTTTAGCAGCTGCTATATAAACCAGTGCCTTAATATTTTCCAGTTGCTGGATTAGTTTGATATTTTGTGCATATTTTTAACAAAGTATTCCACTGTTGGTAGGCTTCGCTTTTATGTAGATTTTTTTTATGTATTTTTTGTTGACTTGAACGACAAAAAAGTATAACTATTTATTTTTGTGTTTTTTTTTCTTGCTTTTGATTACTATTAAACATTTTTCTTAATGTATTTTAGTTTTATTTATATTGTTTTATTTTGCTTGTAACTGTAAGCAAAGAAAAAAAAATTGCTTTTATTTTGTAAAAAGAATCCTTATTATCCTGTTTTCTAGCCACTGGCTGTATGACATTTTAATGGAAATAGTGATTGCAAGAGAGAGAGCAAAAAGGGGGGAGAAGAAAGGTTTTTTTATTGTAAAATTGGCTATCAAAATACTTTAAGGATTGTTTTCGTTTCTTTGAGTGCACTGTAAAACTTCTCTTAATAAGAAAATAAGCTTGTTACTAAGTTCTAATACAAATTCAAAAATTCCTTTCCTTTAAATAATTCAATAAAGAAATTTTTCAAATTGTTGATTACAGCCATGCGAATCCCTTTGCGCCAGTTATAACAATAATTACACGCTCATTTTGAGTTTAAGGTCATCATTGTCTAATACAGATGGTTTAAATTGAAATCAAATGTAGTGGATAAAATTGTTTTCTGCTCTTTATGTTTTTCGTAGCATTTGGCCACACTGACCTTCACTTTGTACTTTATTTAGGTTTTCTTTTTTTTTTTAATTTTGTTTGTTTCCTTCAGTTTTTAATTAAGATTTACTTTAATATCAAAGGCCGATTGGAATTTTTTATTTCACTTCTTTAACGCATTATTTCCGTTTTAATCTATATCCTTCTTGTTTTATGCTCTTGCGTTGTGTTTGTAAGAATATCTACAGCTTCGAAAGTTTTTAATATGTTCAATAGTGGATACTGTTTGTTGAGTGCATGGAATGTTTGATTGTGGGGGGAAACTGTAAGAAGGACTTTCAATAAATTCATGCTTTTTTTCTGTTATGCATAATTTTTTTTCTTCAAATGGGGCACAAAAATCCACTTCAGTTTGTAGTGTTGAATAATTGAGTGGTTTGAAGACTTTTCAATACTTTGTTTTCAATATCAATTTCAATAAAAAATATTTCATAAATTTTATTTTTCGTACAACAAAGTATTTTGTGCTGATTTACTGGCACATGGCTTTAAACTTGAAAAGAGAAAAACTTTTTCTTTTGAAACTTTTAGATTTAGAGGTTTTTGATTTTTTAATTAAAACAACTTAAACTTTGTTTTCTCCACTAAATTTTCTTGAAATTATTTTTAACTGGAAACATTTGCTTTATAGTATATTATGCACTTAGAAAAAAAGGAAAACAAAAAATCTGTAAGAACTCAATTTGAAAATTTAAAATTTATAATTTTAATTTAAAGGATATGTGTTAAAGCTAGGTATCGTTGCTTTAAAATATCAGAAACCTTATTACTACATTAAAATTCATCATTCGGAGAGCAGTTCTAGACTTTAGATGCTGTTGTCATATAAATTTTGAGTTTTAAAAATAAAGGATATATGGCCGCTTAGCACATCCTTGCTCAGAATGAAACGGATTTTAGCTTACTGTTAAAGCATATAGTTTCACAAGTTTTTATGAGTTTTCACTCCATTCCGGCCACAACTTTTGCTTACATGTCTTTCTTTGTGATATAGGATAAGCATATCCTTACAGCAAAAACAAAATATTTTATCGCTTTGCAACAGAAATGTATTTGCCTGCCTTGAAATTATAGTTTAAGCATTTTGTTGCCAAATAGCAAAATTTTCTCAAATAAAGGATATCTGACAGCTAAGTATATAGTTGTCCTGAATCTAGTGAATTTTATTGCAGCGATTAAGTGCACAGTTTTATAAGATTTTATGGATTTTTATGTAATTCTGAGCATTACTTTTGTACTCCGGTCTTTTTCTTTTAATAAAGGATATTCGTTATTTTCGCCAAAAATAAAATATTACATTACTTTGCATAATTTGATCATTTGCTTATCATATATAAGAAGGCTGTTGGTTTAGTCTGATTAATTTTTTCGCCGGCTGGTTTCCTTTATAAGTAAAGGATATACGGTAAAGAAGTGTGTCCTAGCTTCCAATGAAATAAATTTCATCGTACTGTTTAAGGTTATAATATAACTAGCTTTTGTGGAGCTTTACTCGATTTGAACTATTACTATTTGCAAAGGATGTGCATATCCTTACACAAAATATGATATATTTTATTATTTTGCAAAGAATTCTTATTCGCTCGATTTTATATTATTGTAGTTTGATTCTTTTTTAGCTAAATTTGTAGACTTTCAAAATAAAGGATATATGAGAGCCAATAAAATCCTTTCACCGAATGAAACAAATTTTTTTATACTGTTTAAGGATATAATTTCATAAGTTTATGGGAATTTTCACTTTGAGCTATTAGTAGTTATAAAGGATATACATATATACACATCCTTGCACCAATAATTAAATATTTTATTTTGCAAAGAACACTAAGTTTTCCTTTGTTGTTATAAAGTATTTCTTTAGCCGAATTAATTTTCTCGGCAAATGTAATGATATTCAAAATAAAGGATATAAGAAAGTTGAGAATATCCTTGCACTGAATGAAATGAATTTTATTATATTAATTAATGATACAATTTTACAAGTTTATGTGAACTTTCATTTAATTTGAACTATTACTATTAAAAAGGTTATACATATCCTTGTACCAAAAGTAAAATATTTCAATATTTTGCAAAAAATTCTAGTTTCCTGGGTTATTATAAATTGTTCCCGTAGTTTAATTTCCTATTTCACAAAATTTTTTGGATTTTCAAAATAAAGGATATATGAGAGGCAAGCATATCCTTTCACTGAATGAGATGAATTTTAGCATACTGCTTAAGGGGATCACTTCACAAGTTTTTATGAATTTGTCATTCCATTCTGGGTGTTATATTATGTAATATAATATTTAATAAAGGATATATTTATCGAATATAAAAATCTTGTTATGAAACTTAACCTGCCTTAAAAAAGATACGTTGAAGTAAAATTTTGGTTCTGATCACCTCTGCCACTAAAGTTTTTTAGCTTATGATATTTAAACGTCGGTGCATTTAAGTGATGGGATATATGTACATATGTGAGGTGGGCATATCCTGGCATTAAATGCAATATAAATTTTTACAGAAATTGAAATTTTTCTCTGTGTAATATTTATTTATTTTTTTGTTGTGTTCTGATCAATATAGTTGAAAAACACATTTATGTTAAAAAAGGATATATAAGAGCTTCAGTTATCCTTGCACAGATTTACATAAAATTTAGCATTGGGCTAAAGCATTTTATTTAGCAAATTCTTACAGCTTTTATTGTTTAAAAAAATTTGTGCTTATTTAAATAAAGGATATATGTGAAGGCACATCCTGGCTTCGGGTTATTTTATTGAAGTGTTTATCTTTTACGTTTCTATAAATGCAAATATCAATGTTTCTTTATTAACAACTTGTGCTGCTTAAATTCCTGAAAAAAGTTTATTTTTTATATATAAAAACGCAGCATCATTTCCGTGTGATTGTTTAAGTGCATTAAACTTTCTGTTTGCAAAAAAAAAAAAAAAAAAAATATATTAAAAACAACGTTTTCCTTTCTGCACTTTTTTTCCTTTAATGTGCACTTTTTCCCGTTTTATTCGTTTTATTTATTCAATAGAAATAATTTTACTTAATTTTAAATGAAGTATCATCAAAGTCATTCTCATCACCGTCATCTGTTTTGTCAACAGCAGTTCTTCTTTGTGTTTGTTCAGTGTTGGTTACACTTATATATTGAGCGGAAGAGAGGAAGACACAGTTACACACACACACACACATACAGACATGCACCACGCAAATACAGGCAGACTGTCAGTAAAACGAAACGGCACATAAATGCCGATGCTCCGTGCCACACATCCATCACTAGACATAACGATATTTAAATGTTACATTTTTAAGCATTTATCCAGCTCTTAGAAATTCTTCCTGAATGTACTCGTATATATGTGTGAGTATGTTTGCCAAAGAAAAATTAAATAAAACTATAAAATATAAATATGTATGCATGACTATTTAAATAAATGTGTATTTAGTAAACACAGCTTTTTTCACATTTTTGTGTGAAATTTCACCACCCGTCATAAAGATATTTTTTCAAACTTTGAAAGATTTCTTCTGTTACATTTAAAAAAAAATATTTTTTAAAAATAAGGCAGCGTTACTTTGGAAATATTTATAAGTCATTGTGTCACCTAAATATTGTTCGAATGAAAAAGGGCAATCGAAAGGCTGTCGTGCTCATGCACCAATTGTCCTGGTGAGTTAGTTAGGTTTTATTGGAACTTCATTTTTTCCATAAAACACAAATAACCAACATAAATATAGTGAAAACTTAAAAATATTATGTATTATTTCAATAACATTCGGTACGAATATGCGTCATGCTTATTAAATTTAAAAAATAAAAATATATTTCTAGAGCACAGCTTTAGGCGGCAGCGTTTCCACTTTATTCGAATGAAAAAGCACAATCGAAAGGCATTCATTGTCCTTGCAAGAATTGTCGGAGTGATTTCTGTATGATGCTTTGTACCATCTTATAATTGAAAATTGAAATTTGAAAACATACAAGTATAATACATACATATAGCATAGCTTTAGGCGGGAGAATTTCCAATTTATTCTGATGAAGAATGGCTAACAAAAGATAATGTTGCCCTTGCAACAATTGTTTTAGTGATTTATGTATGATTTTTTGTATGAGCACACAATTGAAAAACAAAAGTTGAAAACATATTTCTAGAGCATAGTTTTGGGCGGCAGCTTTACCACACATTTCGAAAGGTATTTATTTCTATTCACCTATTGTCCAGGTGATTTTGCTCATAATTGAAAATCAAGAGTTGGAAACATATTTCTAGAGCAGTGGCAGTGTTTCCACTTTATTCTGATGAAAAAGGGCCATCATGTCCTCTGGTGATTTTTCTCAAAATCAAAAGTTGAAAACATGTTACCAGAGCATTGCTTTAGGCGGCAGCCTTTCCACACGTTTCGCAAGGTATTCATTTACATTCACCTATTGTCGTGGTGATTTTTCTCATAATTGACAATCAGAAGCTGAAAACATATTTCTAGAGCATAGCTTTAGGTGTCAGCGTTTTCACCTTCTTCTGATGAAAACCGACTACCAAAATATACCCTTGCCTTTGCACTAATTGTCCTAGTGATTAGTGTATGATATTTTGTAGCAGCGCAGAATTGCAAGTCGAAAGTTACAACTAAATTTCTAGAGCATAGTTTTAGGCGTCAGTTTTTTTTTAAAGAATTATACAAGGAATACAACTGTGAATTCATCCGAAGAACGAAGTTCAACACGGTGAATTCGTTCCGAAAATCCGTGGAGATAAGTAGCATAACCAGGAAAAAATTTAAGCTTTTTTATTATTTATCAATAGGTTTTTTTTATGCATATGAATATAATTATTTGCATAGTAAAATGATGGGAATATCCTAGTAGCATTTGCTTTGGATACCCTGTTCCTAGTGCATAGTGATCACAAGTGTTATTAAAATTTTATTTTTATAAAGACACACAATCGAAAGCTGCTCTTATACTAGCTCCAATTGCACAGTTGAAAGATGTGTGATGTTCTGCACCGACTCATAATTGAAAATCGAAAGTAGATGAGTAGTGTGCTGTCTTCCATCCTGTGCACACATGTTTGTTTGCTGTCGTCCGAGTTTTCCGGCAGGAGTAGCAAGCCGGAATAAGTAGTGTTTTGTTTTGAGTCCATCTGTACACGTGTGTTTTTCGTACGTGCTTTCATCACATGGCCATTATTAATTTCTTTTCTATGTTCACCTTGCAGTGTGGGAGGTGTTGGAGCAGTGTTGAAGGTATATACACTGGGCTCGGATCAGTTTTAACTAATTTAATTGCAACGTTGAAAATACTGTATTAATGTTTGTATTGGTCTCTCCGTGCTGTTTTTGATGTTATTTTTGATAGGTGTAAGTCAGACGTTCATATGTTATCTATTTTCAGTGACTCTGGTACATAATTGAGATTCAATGCCGTTTCTGTGTCGATTTATTTTATCCTTTAAATCTGGACTTGTTCTTGGCTTATTGGCATATAATTTTTCTTTTAAATATCCCCAAATAAAGAAGTCCAACGGTGTCCAATCATATGATCCTGGCGCTCAATTAACATCATCACGACATGAGTTACCATCGTCACGGAATTTCTTGCGCAAAAGATGCTGCGATAATATAAGTTTTGGTCTTTTCGTATTGTTATTGATAGGTTCAGGTCTAACATCTACAAACACTATTCCTTCTTTCCTCCTCCTCATAACCTATTTTCCTAGTTCAAATTTTTCTTTCTCAGGTCGAATTATTTTTGGTCAATATTTTGTAAGATTCGATATATGGTCGTAAAGTTTCAAATCTTAACTATTATTCGCAGATCAAATATATATGATATATCAGATTATATATTCAATTTTGAAGGCCCGCTTTTTAAGTGAAGTGGCTTTTTTTATCCTTTTAAAACTTTCTTTTAGAGAAATTATTTTGCTTTTCAGTACAGCAGCGGAATTTTATAAAATTAAAAACTCTAAGGTGGCCACACTAAGTATACTTATACGTAATACAAGATCTGATTAAAAAATAAACGTTATTTTAAAATTTCGTGAGTTGCGTAAGTGCGATTTTCGCATTTATTTTTGTTATGGTGCATGTGTACCAAGTCTGTTACATATGTTGGCTATATCAGCCATTTCGGATTGTCAGTTTGTTTCCGACAGATAAAAAGCTTAATCGTGTTTTGGTGCGCTCTTCGATTTTTTACTACTCGAAAAAATGGATCGAGGAAACTGTCTGAAACAGACATATGAAATGTTGACTGTGGCGTTTGGCGTGTCTACTATAAGCAGAACACAAGTTCAATTGTGGTATAACCGGTTTAAGGAAGGCCGAGAAGATGTCAATGACGATGCTCGTCATGGGCGCGCGAGCACGTCAACAACTGATGAAAACATTGAAGCCGTGAAGAAAATGATTTTGGATAATCGTCGAATCACTACCACAGAGGTTGCTGATTATCTTGGCATAGTGTTCGGCTCATGTCAAGCAATTTTTACGGTTATTTTAGGCATGAAATGTGGGGCAGCAAAGATTGTTCCAAAATTGCTAAATTTTGAGCAAAAACAACGTAGCATGGACATCGCTCAGCAGCTGTTGAACATCGTCAACGGCGATCCAGATTTCCTCATTAAGGTCATAACTGGTGAGGAGTCATGGGTGTATGGCTATGACATTGAAACCAAAGCCCAGTCATCCCAAATTGCGTCCAGAAGAGCCAAGACCGAAGAAAGCACGTCACGTTCGGTCAAATGTGAGGGTTTTGCTCACTGTTTTCTTCGACTACAATTACGTATCTCACATAGATGCGAAAGTTACTCAGTTAAAGTTAAAAGCAGCTCAACTGAATTGGCTTATGGGCAGAAACTCGACATTGAAGCTGGATTGCAAACTTTTATTATACAACGCTGTTCTAAAGCCTATATGGTACTATGGAATTCAACTATGGGGCACCGCCTCCGCTTCAAACGTTGAAAAAATTCAAAGGCGACAAAACAAAATTCTTCGAACAATTACCGCAGCTCCATGGTACGTAAGAAACTCACGAATTCATAAGGATCTCTGTGTTCCTGTTGTAAAAGACGAATTTTCAAAGTACGCAACAAGGCATATCAATAAATTGGAACTTCATCCAAATCGTCTTGCACGCAATATACTTAATTTCGAAGGACACTCTCGGTTGAGAAGGAGGGACACCCTTGCATCAGAACGTTAAATAGGTGATTTCACCGATATTGACCGTGCAAAATAAAACATTTTTGTCTAGCATTGGCTGGACTTAATTAATTTTATGTATTTAGTTTTAAGATTTGAATACTTATTGTTAGTTCACTTTGTGAAGATTCAATAAACAAATGAATGAGAAAAAAAAACAATTACGTGGTGCATCATAAATTCTTGCCACAACGTTGTACGGTCAATAAGGAATACTACCTTGAAGTTATGCGCCGTTTACGCGAAGCAATTTGTTAGAATCGTACAAAATTGTGGAAAAAACAATCATAGATTTTGCACCATGATAACGCGCCTCGCCCACACATCGATGCGGGGGCTTTTGCCGAAAACAAAACTATTATTATGCCTCCAACCACCGTCTTCACCGGACCTGGCCCCTGTAGACTTTTTCCTCATCCCAAAACTGAAGACACCGGTGAAAGGGAAGCATTTTGCTGCGATTGAGCAGATAAAAGAAAAACCGAAACAGAAAAACCGTTTCAGAAGTGTTTCGAGAATTGAAAAAACGGTGACAAAAGTGTATTATATCTGAGGTGGATTACTTTGAAGGGGACAAGCTAGCTATTGATTATTCAACAATACTTTTTGAACAAATTTAAAATAACGGTTATTTTTTTTATCAGATATCGTATAAATAACAGCCAACTACACAACCACAATGGCCGGTTGCAGCATTTGCTGTCGTGTAGTTGTATAGTCTGCTGTGGTCTATGTGTTTAATAATTTAAGACATATACATGAAAGCTTGTAAATTAACTGAATAACAATTCAAAAAATAAAATATTAGGATACATTTTTGACTATAGCGCCCACTGTATAAAGCCCTTGACATTCTTTTTGCATTGCCAGTAATTTATGGAAATATTTTCGGTTTAAAAGCAAAATTATTGGTCTCCAAAGCAAAATTTTGGCGTTCCTCAACCAGTTCCTCGTCCATATATACATACACATCTCTATATATATATGTATACTCTAAAGAAACAGCTTTGTAAATAATTAAATACGAACAGGGTTCATATTAAACTTATAATTACATTTTTCCATTAATTGCGTTTCGTTTGGCTGAAAGAAAAAAAGAAAATGGAGCGGGTTTTTATTTCTGTTTTCCCCCATTAAAACTATAAAATGTATACTTACCTTTTTTTTATTTAAGTAATTAAAAAATGTTTTTTCTTTATTATTACTACCATAATTGATTTACAACTTTATTAATTCATAATTTTAATGTATTAAATTCTTTCTTTTTGACCTTTTTTACAATGTACTTAAATTTTAATAGGATAAAAACATAACAATTTATTAAACTTCCCTTTTTTTATTTTTATTTCTGTTTTCATTTCATCATTTTCTAGTAAATTCTAACAGATTATAATTAAACCGAAATGAAAACATTTAAATGAGAATTGAAAAATAAATATTTACAAACGTTTAATACAACATTAGTGATTTAAATTGTAAAGGAAAATATTGTTTTTACAAAAAAGTGTTGCTTGTAGAAAAAAAAGTATTAAAAAAATAGCATATAAAAAGCAAAAAATATATATATTTTATGAATTATCAAAGTTAATGTTTATTTGTACAAAAATTTCTTTTATATTTTTACGAAAATTTCTATTTACTATTTCGTTGCTATTTAAATACAGGGTTGCTTTTTTTTGGCACTTTTTTGGCTAATAATTGCTTAATAAAGGGGAGAGTTTTTTTCTAATTAACAAATAAATATTACAAATTTATTTTAAAACTAAGCAATTTAATATATTAACATTTTGATTTTATATTTTTGATTTAAAATTTTTAATTTCTTACTTTGTGGAAGATTTTAAAAAACGTGGCAACGTTGTGGGAAGAAATATTCTTTAAGACTGGCAGCAAGATTTTGGAATTGTTGCAAAACAATTTCATGTGGTTAAAAAGGAAGGCCTTAAAAATATTTAATTGGCTTTCTTAGAAAGGTACCTTTAAAAAAGGACCTTTAAAAATTATTTTCTTTTTAAAAATGTACCTAAAGTACCTTTTCAGAAAAGTGTGTTTTAGAAACAGTACTTTGTAAATTGAAAAGGTTACTTTGAAAAAATCAGTTTTAGAAAATGAATTTCTAAAATTACAAGAGAGCACATTTCCAAATGTTTAAGAAAAACGTTTAACAGAAACATATTTTGAAAAAGATAAAACTTAAATAGGTGTTTTTAGAATAAAAGTTTTTTTTTATAAAGGGTATCTTAAAAAAAGGCTTTTATAAAAAGTTTATAAACATAAAAAATTCTTTTAAAGATATATTTTAAAAAGTAGTTGTTACAAAATTGCACATTTAAAAAAAATTACGATGAAAAAAACCACATTTGTACACGACTATCTATTGAAAAAGTACGTCTTAAGAAGTACGGTTTGATTAAGTACCTCTTGAAAACTAAGTTAAAAGAAAAGTACCATTTAAAAAAGTGCTTTTTAGGGTATGTAAGGTTTATAAAAAAATGTTTTTTAAGAAATTCTCTCCATTTCATAAAAAAGTACGTTTTAATTACATTTTAAATAAATAAAGTAACTATTTTGATCTTAATTATTATTTTTGATTTATAAAAGAAAAACCGAAAAAATTTTCCTGAAGAAGTCTTTCAAATAAATAAGTTAAAACATATTTTATATAAACCTCAAACTTAACCAACATTTCAATTTAATGAACTAATTTAACTTTTAAGTAAATAAAGTACTTATTAAAAAAACAAAGTACCTTTTACAAACAACTAAATCCTAATATAGTACCTTTTAAAAAGAGTATATTGTCAAAAAAGCATATCTGACGTATGTTTTAGAAAAGGAGCTTTGGAAAAATGTACTTTTAAAACACAATTTTAAGAAAGTACGTTAAAAAAATACTTTTAAAAGAGTAATATAAAAAAGTACCTATAAAAGTGGGACCTTATAAAAAAAGTACGTTAAAAAAGGCACCTTATCAAAAAAAAATTTATTTTTTTTAACAATAAAATTTTGCAAAATAGTAGAATAGTAGAAAAAGTAACTTAAAAAAGAAACCAAACCTTTTAAGAAAATAAATTTTAATAAAAGTACCTTGTAAAAAAGCACATTTTAAAAAAAGTACGTTTTGAAAAGGTATCTTTTAAAAAGTACCTTTTAATACAGTACCTTTCAAAATAGTAGCTTTTAAAAGAGTAGCTTATAAATCCGTATCTTTTAAAAAAGAACCTTTAGCTTTAAACCAACTACCTTTTAAAAAAGTAAATTAAAAAAATAGTATCTTTTAAAACAGTACGCTTTAAAAAAGTACCTTTCTAAAAGGTGACTTTTATAAAAGTACCTTATAAAAAAGTACATTTTAAAAGTACTCTTTAATAATGTAGCTTTTAAAAAAGTATTTAAAGGATACTTTTTTAAAAGCTACAGGTAACTTTTAAAAGATAATTTTTAAAAAAGTACTTTTTAAAAAATACCTTTTAAAAAAGTACCTTTTAAAAATTACCTTTAAAAAAGTACCTTTGAAAAAAGTACCTTTTAAAAAGTACCTGTTAAAAAAGTACGTTTTGAAAAAGTACCTTATAAAAAAGTACCTTTTAATAAAGTACCTTTTAAAAGGTGACTTTTAAAAATAAGATAACTTTTAAAAAAGTGTATTTTAAAAAAGTAACTTTTAAAAAGTACCGTTTAAAAAAGTGCGTTTTAAAAAAGTACCTTTTAAAAAAGTATCTTTAAAGAAGTACCTTTTAAAAAAGTACCTGTTGAAAAAGTACGTTTCGAAAAAATACCGTGTGAAAAAGTACCTTTTAAAAAAGTACGTTTTAAAAAAGTACCTTTTAAAAAAGTACATTTTAAAAAAGTACATTTTAAAAAAGTACCTTTTAAAAAAGTGCGTTTTAAAAAGGTATCTTTTAAAAACGTACCTTAAGAAAGGAAATTTTAAAAAAGTACCTTTAAAAAAGCAGGTTTTAAAAAGTACCTATTAAAAAATTTTAAAAAAGTACCTTTTAAAATAATACTTTTTAAAAATACCTTCTAGAAAAGGAACTTTTAAAAAAGTTGCTTTTAAAGAAAAGTACCTTTAAAACAGAAAAAGGTATCTTTAAAAAATATTATTTTTTTTAAAACAAACTTTTTAAAAAATTACATTTTGTTTACTATGTTTTAAAGCGTACCTTTTACAAGAGTGTCTTTTAACAAACGTAGTGCCTTTTAAAATAATACCGTTCGAAAAATAATGCAAAAAATTTCTTTAAAAAATCGTTTTAAGAGAAATATCTAGTCAAAAGAGTATCTCTTAAAGTTTTGAAAAAAGTATCTTAAAAAAGGTAATTAAAAAAAAGTACCTTTTAGGGACATTTAAAACTACCAATTTTCAAAGCTATCTATTTAAAAAAGTGCACAATTAAAAACTTTACATTTAAAAAAGTTACTTTTTAAAGAAGTAGTCTGCTAAAACAAGACTTTTTGAAAATAATAAGAAATGTATAATATGTTTGAAGAAAAGGTTTTTTTAAAAACAAAAACCTTTCAAACGTTTTAAAAAAGTACTTTTCAAAAGTGGTATTTTTAAAAAAAAGTACCTTTCAAAAAAATGTTTTTTAAAAACGTTCCTATTGAAGAAAGTACCTATTAAAAAAAAAAGTATTTTTTAAAAAAGGTGACCTTTAAAAAAGTACCTTTTAAAAAAATTAACTCTGTTAAAAAAAATTGTACCTTTTAATTCAAATCTTTAAAAAGCTTAAAGCTGGATGAAAGAAAAGTTTTTTTTAGTGAAGTACATTTATTTTCAGCACCTTCTTTGCATTTAAAAATAAAGTTTAACCAAAAGTTTTTCATTTGCTTATTTTAATTAAAAGAAAAACAAGCATTTGATTGCTTACTTTTTGCTATTAATTTGTAATGCGATTAGTGTTATAAATAAATAGAAAAACGACGTTTATAAAATTTGACTTTTATAAATTTTTTTTACAAATGTTCTCTAATTAAATTTATGTTTTTCTTTCCGCTCGATTTTAGTGCACAAATATGCACTTTTAATAATATTTTATTAAAATATAAAATTTCAAGATTCTCTTTTTTTTACTTAAATATTAAAATTAAAGTTTTTCTTTAGGCACCCAACTACTATTTTTGTTTTTATTTTCCTTTTAATAATTAATTATTGTTTTAAGCTTGATTTGGTTAAAGCTTTAAAACCCAACAGCTTCCAAGCTGTTGTTGTTGAACTTAAAGCTCTTGAGTTTCACTGCTCGTTTTTGATTTTTTTCTTTTTAACGGAAATTTTTGACTTTCGACTCAATTCAAATTGATGGCAGCTCTTTTAGAACATTTTCTGCTCAATTCAGTTCAGCATCAATTGAGAATTTAACCGGCAGCCAATTTATGTCCGAGTGGGAATATTGCATTTTTCTTAATTAAATTTATTGTTCAAAAATTTTGTTAATTTATCCACATTTTTTTCTTTTTCTAATAAAAAACTACAAATGCCTGTATTTTGGTTTCAAATTTATAAAATGTTTAACAAGTTAAATGCTTTTAATTGCTATATATTTTTTTTGTTAATTTTCTGCTTTAAATAATTTTATATTACCGTATTGTATGTATAAGTACAATATTTCTAAATAATTTGTTAATAATTTTTTAAGCGAATCTGGGGAAATTTTGGCGGTTTATCACTCCTCTTGTAATTGAACAATAATAAAATGGCATGTCGTATTTAATTAAATTAAAGTAAAAGTTAATTTTAATTCTATTGGCTATGAGACATGCGGGGCTTGGCAAAACAGTCGCCGAAGAACCGATCAAGCGAATGATATAAATGGGGTCTTACGCCGGCTAAAGCATGATCCTCGTCGGGGTAACTCTAATGAAAGGAACCATGAAAAACGAACGAAATTAAAAAGGCATTAAAGAAAAATTCTAAAATGCGAACGTAAAACATTGAGCAAATATTTGTTCTCAGAAGTGCAACCACTCTACTTTTTTTTTTTTAAAGTAACGACAAAAATTAGGACGCAATAAAAAACACAAAAAAATATTAAGAATTATATTTCCACTTACGATTTGTTTGAATAGAATGTCGTGTCTCTCCAAATTCTTGGCTAATATCATGGCCTGCTGGTAGTGTACATTGTCATCTAAAGTGCCGTGCACCAAAAGGAATTTCTTGCCTTTCAGTTGAGTTGCTTTCGTGCTCAAACGTGACGCCGCATAACCCAGTTCATTGACGGCAGGCAGACCCATGTAACGTTCCGTATAAATGGAATCTTAAAATATAGAAACAAAAATTATAGACCATATTAATTACCTTTGTTTGCTAACTAATCATAATTTATGCACCATAATAAGCCCAATCCGTAACTGGTGCTATGGAAGCGGCACAGCGGAACACATGTTGCTTGTCATTGGCCAGGGCCATGGCAGCAGCATAGCCACCATAACTCCAGCCCCAAATACCAGTATGATTGGCATCGATGAAATTGTACTTCTTTTGAAGTTGTCTAAACAAGAAAATTAGTCAAGAAAGTTTAAGAAAATTATTGAGAGATATGTTAACAAATAAATATAATTTTCCATAAAAATGCAACTTTTCATTTAGAATGTTTTTCTCACCTGGTCACATCAATTTGGTCCGTAATTTCTACTGTTCCTAATTTTAAATAAACGGAATGTAATAACTTGTCACCCCTTAAGCCAGAGCCGCGGCCGTCGATTTTCGCATAAATAACCGACTGGTTCGAGGACAAATATGTGCCCCAGTCAACAATCCATTTATCAACAACCTGTACGAGGAAAAAAATTGTAAAAGAGAGTTTTTAAAATCAGCAATTTATTTCGAAAATTCCCTTATTAAAAAAATATAATTATTTTTAAGGAAATACTTTTTGTAAAAGTATTAAAAAAAAAATCCTTGATAAAAAAGTTATCTTTAAAAATATATGTTTAAAAAAAATATTTTATTAATATTTAAAAAAATATCTTTTTCAAAACAGAGCTTGAAAAAATTAACTACTCTTGAAAAAATTAACTACTTTTTTACAAAAAAGTAATTTAGTAAAAACTTTGTAAAAACAGTACGGTTTTCAAAAAGAACCTTTCTGGAAAAGGTGTTTTTGGAAAAATATTGTATCTTATAGGAAAATATTGTATGTTTTTCAAAAAAATACATTTTTAAAAAAGCTCTATTTGGAGAAAGTACATTTTTGAAAAGCATCTCTTTTAAAAGTATCTTTTTTGAAAAGCACTTTTTTAAAAAAGTTCCATTTTGAAAAAGGAAGCTTTTGAAAAGTATCTTTTTGAAAAAGTACGTTTTCAAGAAAGTTCCTTTTCAAAAAAGTACCGTTTCAAAAAAGTACTTTTTTAAAAAAGTATCTTTTCAAAAAAGAATTTTTTAGAACGGTATCTATTCAAAAATTATGTTTTTGAAATAGTACCCTAAAAAAAGTTACTTTTTAAAAAAAGTACTTTTTAAAAAAAAAAGTATCTCTTTGAAAAAGTAGTTTTTTTTTTAAAGTATCATTTTGAAAAACTAAGGTTTTGAAATATATTTTTTTTAAATATCTTTAAAAAAAAAAAGTTACTTTTTAAAAAAGTACCTTTTTGAGAAAGTACTTTTTTTTAAAAAGTATCATTTTGAAAAACTGAGCCTTTGAAATATATTTTTTTTAAATATCTTTTTTAAAAATTACTTCTTTAAAATTACCTTTTCAAAAATGTACATTTTCAAGAAAGTGCCTTGTTAAAAAAGTACTCTTTTTTAATAATACCTTTTTATAAGAATACCTTTTTATAAATAATCTTTTTAAAACAAGTACGTTTGAAGAAAAGCTATTTTTTTTTGTCGTAGATTATATTAAAAAAAAACTTTTTCCACAAAGTGCCTTTTCACAAAATTAACTACCACTTTCTAATTAGTACCTTTTTAAGAAAGTACTCTTTGCTAAAATTACATTCTAAAAAAAAAAAAAAAATACCTTCTTAAAATAGTCTACTATTATTTTTTACAAAAATACCTTTTTTGTACTTTTATAAAGGGGTTTAAAAAAAAGAAATTTTATATAAAAAGTACCATTAAAACATTGGTAGATACGTTCTAAATAAGTACTTTTTTTACACAATAACTTGCTTGCCTTTTCAAAGGCAAATTTTTTGAAAAGTATCTTTTTCAAAGAATTCCCTCTTAAAAAATAATCTTTTTAATAAAAAAAAACCAAAACAGACTCAAACAGCTCAAAAAATTATATAATATTTTCTACATTTTTTTAAAATTTTTTAAATTCAACTTTATTTAATAGTTTTATTTGCATAATTTACTTCAGTTTTCGAGATTTTTTCGCCGGATTATCATATACTCTTATATAAATGACTGGATCATTGCAGTGTGCTGAAAAGTACCATGTTAAAAAGGTACTTTTTGATGAGAATACTCGTATGTTTTTAGAAAAGTAGTTTCCATTTCAAAACAGCACAAAATACTTTTTAAACAATTAATTCCTTTTACTACTAATATCGATACCAACCAAATAATACAAACAGCTTGTTTTTATGTTTTTTAGCTGTCTGTATATTGATAATTCATAAGAGCTACTCTAATCAAAAGCTTTCATTAAACAACATTTAAAAGTACTCCTTTAGCTTACCGAGTAGGAATCGGGTCCCCCGTAAACATCAACTAATAAAGGATATTTTGTTTTGCCGGAACGATCCATGTTTGGTGGAAATTGCAGCAAAACTTTGGCCTTAAAGTCATCAGCAATTGGTATAGTTTCAATTTCAACTGATGGCATTGCCACATTCTTTAATTTCTCCTTTAGCTTTTCATTATCCTCCCAGGTGACAATTGGTTTTAAGGTGACTTGATCTGGGGTAATTCAGGAGGGAAATTTTTAGATAAAAGTAAAGTGGAAGATTAATAAAAACCTACTGCTTGCATATGACCATTCATAAATGACCGATTGAGGTAAACTTGGTCCCAAAGAGGTTATTATGACCTGATTTTTGGTATTGAAATCAGCGGTGTAATAAGTTTGTTTAATTCCTGAAAAATTTTATAGAATAAGAATAAGGAAACAAAATAGTTTTTTAATTAGAGAAACTTTGTTATTTCCTATTTAGATGCCTAAAAAGAATTTTTCAAACTTAAATAAAAAATTAATTTAAACAGGTTTCTTTCCGGTGCCACTAGCGGTTTACCGACCTTAAAAACAAACTCCTCTCATTTAATTTAATCTCGTCAATTTCTCACTTACCATTCGATTTCTGTAGATTGCATGTCAAACATTTGGCAGTTTGTCCAGTGGCCGCTTTGATTGCATACACATGCAGCTGTTCGGGATTCAGTTCAGTGTTGGCCGTATAGAAGATGATGTCGTGTGTCGTATCCCAGTGTAAAATAGAGGTGACCACATATTTGCCTCTCGTCAAAGCCTCCGGTTTTCCGCTACTAGAAGCTGTTGACAAAATCACCAAATGGCGATATTCGCCACTGGTATCTTGTGGCTGGGGCGTTATGAAAGCGATGCGCGTGCCATCACGATTTTTAAAGGGAGCCGAAAAGAAATCCACCCAACCGGTTTTCGATTCTAAACTATAGGCCTGCAGAAGAAATAAGTTTATAAAAAATATTTTCTCTTTAATAAAAAATCACTCATTCTATTAGACATGTTTTTGAAGTTGTGTTCCTAAAGCCGGCCGGTTGCCTTGAAGAAGAAAAACTAAGTAACTTTACCTTTACCTACCTACAGCCTGTACCTGTAGATGGTTATGGATTTGACCGACGAATGCGAAATGTTCAGTCGTTAAAGTTTTATTCAAGAATAGACAGAGAGTATTTTGATCTGCTTTCAAAGCTGCTTACAAGATATGGTTTTTCATATTTTAAGTGAAAGGTTGAGGAAGTGATCGTAAACTGAGTGTGGGACTGGGCAAAAAGTAATAAGCTTTAAATTCTACTAGAAGTCGGGGCCATGAAAAGCACGGGGAATATATGAAATGTTTCAATATCTACAGGAGCGTAGCTAAAAGCCATTAAAAGCATGTTGGTGTTTATTATACATATAAAAATGAGATGAAAATGTGAATAAGTTATTGTTAAATAATCTAGAAATGTGAGAAGGTTCTCTGGGGCTTAATCTAAAATTCTAGAAAGGCTGCTGGTTTTACATGTTTGCAGCTTGTTATTTTGATTTATTTTGTGTATATCGTCAGAAAACCACTGCACCAATTTGCACCTCAAAGTACCCGGCAAGGAAAGTTTTTAAAGCGTATATCATCCATCTCAGTGCAACGATTTTATTAGCTCTGTTTAATACTATAAAATAATATTCTTCAAAAAATGTAAGTATTAAAATAATCTGTCTAAAAAAGAATACAAAGCAACCACATTTTTCTATTTCTGCACAGAAAAAATTTAGAAAAAAAATTTCTGATGGTTGTAGATTATCAGCTTTTTTCTGATGGTTGTAGATTATCAGCTATAATTTATCGACATATTAACTATAAAAAATATTTGTTTACAATGAACACAAATTTTTGTGAGCGATAAGTTTCTAATGAGAAATTTTTGCTATCGATAAATTTTTTATGCGAATTTTATTTTCCTTAAACTTTATATACAAAATATTTATCATTCATAAGTTTTCTTTAAGAAATTTTTGTTATCTGTAAAATATTTATAGAAAGTTTTTGTTATCGCTAAATACTCGTATTCTATAGACAATTTCTGTTATCCACAAGTTTTATGAAGAAAATTTCTGTTATCGATATATTTTTATAGCAAACTATTGTTATCGAAAGGTTTCAATAGAAAATTTTTACTATCTATAGAAAATTTACTATAAAATTTTGTTATCTGTAAATTGTCCATAGCTTATTTTCGTTATCGAAAAATTTTTGGAAGAAAATCATTTTTTGTTATTTGGTTTGCATAATAAAAAATTTTTCTGTAGAAAACTATGCTATCGATAAATTTTCTACATAAAATCTATGTTATCGATAAATTTTCTTTAACTTATCTTAGTTATCGATAAATTTTAGCAAGAAAACTTTTGTTATTGATATATTGCAACAAAAATACTCATCCCTTATTAATGTTTGGTAAAAAATTATAGCTATCGATAAATTTTCTACAGAAATCTTCTATTAATAATAAATTTTTGTAAGAAAATATTTGCTATTGATAAACTGCATTTTAATTTATAACCTATACAATTTTTATAAAAATCTATTGCTATCGATAAATTTTCAATAGAATACTTCCACTATTCATAAATTGTTACTAGCTCATTTTTGTTATCGATAAATCTTTGTTAGAAAATTTTGTAAGCAAACTTTTGTGATTGATTAACTGCACTTCAAGACCTTTATAACTTATAAATTTTTTATAAAAAATTTTTTTGTTACATTTTTTATCGCCAAAATTGTATATAGTATTTGTTATCACTAAGTGGTAACAGAAAAATCTTAATACCGATAAGTTTTCTTAAAAAACTGTTTTTTTTTATAGAAAATTTTTTTTTGCCGGTTAGCTTTCTACGAAAAAGCGTTGTTAGCAATATTTTTTTTTCCAGAAAATTTCGAGAAAACAGGTTCCAAAGGTTAAAGCCTCTGTCATTGCTAAGTCTTGCCGCTCTTGTTTTTTCAATAGTTCGATTAATTGAATTGTATCATTCTAGATCATCAATTATTTTTTTGTAACATAATCTATACATTTTTTGTATGATTTAAGTATCACTGAACTAAAAAATACACCTTCTGAATAGTTTCAACGAAAAGTTTATCATATTTATGTTTCAGCATGCTTGTGTGCATTTCGAAATGATTTGGCGGCAGGGAATGAAAATAAAATTGCGTAAAAAGAAGAATATAAATCACTTACCTTTTGTCGCCGCAAGCCATTAAAGATCTGCACATGAGCTTGGTTCTGTATGCGATTCATCCATACCGACAAAACATTCGTATTATTCAACCAATCCACAACCGTTATTATATAATCACCTTCGGTATTTAGAGCACTTGGTACCGGAATATTGGTCAAATGATCCGTACCCGCTGCTGCTCTATCCAAATCCGAAGTAAATAGTTTTACTCGGGGATTTGGAGAACCGGCTTTCGGATAGGCCACCAAACGATTAAAGGGATACTGAAAGCGCAGATCACCGGCTTCGCCATAAACAGGAAAATTTATAACATTCGTAGGACTGTCATCGAATTGTATAAAAGCCAATTTTTTGCCATCCGGACTAAACCAAACAGCCGAATTCGAAGAGAAGACTTCTTCTTCATAAACCCAATCGGGTATGCCGTTTAAAATGGCCGCATTTGTGTCATCGGTTAAAGCGATTTCATCGGCGAATGCTGTCGGCTTGTAATACAAATTGCGCTCGTAGTTTATAATCAAGGCATTGCCTACGGGAGCCCACTGAACCATTATAAGAGGTTTGACCTGTTTTTGGATTTCCAAAGGCTTGATGACACCACTCTTCATATCATAGATATCATACTCGGCTACAAAACTATGACGGAAATTCTTTTTATAATTTTTAGACAATAATAAAAGTGACCCATCGGCGGATTTTTCAAATAAAATATACTGTTGCTGAATTGGCATTGGAGAGGAGATATAAAAACATTAATTGTGAGGCTGAATACTTGAATGAAAAGAATGAGGTCAATATAAAACTTTAAGAATATGAAAAATGCTGAACTAGTGAACTGATTTAGTAAAGATTTCATTCCGAGAAAAAGATACGAGTCTTACGGGGTACAAGGTAATGTTTAAAATATGCTTTTTCCCATTCACTGAGTTCTGATATTGCCCTCATTCCAACAGCTACGTTTACTTTTTATCCAAACTACTTACAGATGTATCCAACAATAATCTTGTTTTCTGTTTGGTCAATACATTATATTCCATAATGGCCTGAAAATTTTTAAAATTCTTTAAGTAGCATTTTGAAAATTTGTTCAATTTTGCTATATACTTGTTGAAAACTTACATTGTTCTCCTTGTAGATAATATTACTGCCAGACCAGGTGCCATTGAAGTGACGTGCCGACAGTTTACCCTGCAGTATATCCTCCAAATGTATGCCATTTGTACGCTCTCCTTGACTTGCATCGTTGTGGGTTTCTTCGGAACTACTTACGATAAAATATATTGCTACTGCCAGGAGAGCCAGCAGCACCAAGCTGCCAACAACACAGAGAATAATACGTACACGTCGTAGTTTTTCAGGTGAGTAGACTAAATTCTGGAAGGACAAAGTAGAGCAAGAATGTATGTTTAATTATTAAAAAGTTTAAAAAGAAGTTTGGTAAAAACTAGAAATTTAATCATTTGAAATTATTCTCTTTGTGTTACTCTAAGAAAAACACCCGGTATAAAAAATGCCTTAAAATATTCTGTTTTATTATTTAATTCAGTTTTTTCTTATTAAAAAAAATATTTTCTTTGTACTAAAATCCATAATTTAAAGTGTTTCTTTTTTATGTTTGTTATCTGTCAACATAAATTTTATCCACTTCTTTTTATCAAAATAGTTTTAATAGCAAAGAAATAGTTTGAAACCATAAAAATTCCACTACTGAACCAGTTGTTTAAAATCAAATAAATTTACTCTGCCTGCAACTTGCATAATAAAACAAACTTATTGTTTGTTCCCAGTTCGCAAAATTTTTGTATAAAAATACAAGAAATACATTTTCAAAATGTAATGACTTCAAAACTGGTTTTTATACAATTGAACGGCAAACAATCAAATCAATTGGAATTTTCTTAATAACTGGTTTTAAGCACGTGATAGCTTGGTTGCAAAGTCGGTGAGAAAACAAAGCAAACGAACTCTTGTTAAAGTTGCTTCAAAACCAACCTTTCATTTTATTTATTGTAATAATAAAACGAGCCAGAAGAAAAAAAAAATGATTTGAATTATTTGCTGTCAAGCATAAATATCTATATAAGAGTACATATGAGTACATATGATAATATTTAAAATGTTAATGCTAATTATTTCTTTAACTTGTTTGATTTTTCAAATAATTTTATTTTGTTTTGCTTCAAAGAAATCAAAATAAACTTAAGTAAATATTTGCGCATGCGCAACTTCATCAGCCAGCCAGCCAACCAACCAACCATCTAACCAAGCATTGTTGATTTCAGCCGCAACCAGGTAGAAAAAGTAGACATAAAAAAAAAGTATTTTAAAAATAATTTTACGTGCCCAGAGTATTAAATGCCACACTCCATCATTTTTGACAAATGCCTGAACGTTTGGGTTTTAAGTTTAAAACTAAAGTCTATTTCTTACTCAATATAATAATAGAAAGTACGAGTATGAGTATGTATTCCCCTCCGTTTTAAGCCACCACACATGTTGTCTTAAAGCTTGCGTTAGCGTTAAGAGATAGTTTTATTTTGTTGTTTGAAATCAAATTGCTTTAAGCAAGCAAATTGCGTAATCTCCTCTAGTACACGACGCACTACTCAGGCAGAAAGATACCACAGAAAGAGGAGGAGGTCTAACGGTGAAGTAAATATCAAATAAATAATTTTTATGTAATTTCAATTACATTTTATAAGCTTTAAATATAATGGTTTTTAGAGTTACAGTTAGTTTCTAATAATTAGCATTTGTAAGTTGACTAAAGTAGACTTAGCGGAAACTATAGCCCGTATATAATGATTAATGGGAACAGTGGCATTAAGAGTCACATTGTCCTGTGACAAAAAAAGGCATCGATGATATTATTGACCTGGCAAAACTTCACATTGATGGAGAACAAATGCGTAGCCCCTACGCGAACAGAAGAGTTGGAGACCTGAAGCAACATCGGGAACCACTCCGAAGAAATGGAATAACTTTCTTAAAGCAGATAAGAGAAATCCGACATATTCCAGACGGGACGATCTCCTTACCACAGAAAAATAAAAAATAGCCCGTATTCATAGTCATAAATATAAGTAACTTTAGCTAAAACAGACTTTAGCTTGTAGTATACATTTTAAGCGATTTGAGAGTGGGTTTTCGGAGGAGCAAATATTGTGTCTATTGTTTCAACAGATGCTTTGTTCTAGTCCGACATACTCCAGAGGGGACAACCTCCTTACCACAGAAAAATAAAAAATGGCCCGTATTCATAGACATAGATATTAGTAACTTTAGCTAAAACAGACTTTAGCTTGTATTATAATTTTTAAATGCTATGAAAGCGGGAGGAGCGGCAAATATTTTGTTCGCTGGTGAAACACGAGACGCTTTTTTGCAAAGTTTGCTTAAGCTGAAATTTTTTTGATCCCCTCCCCCTTTCTCAAAAGGGTGAAAGACTATTCCCGTTGTATATATAAGTTCTGTATATATTGTCGACTTTTCGAGACCACTGTTGCCAAATAAATCTGCAATTTAGACGCTTAAAGTACTTTATTTCATAATACGCGATTGACTAGAATTTTTATTTTCCAGATATAAATCAAATACTTAAAGTGATTAAATTTAGCGAACATTTATAACTAATTTTCATTTAACAACACATTTGATAATTGCTCTCAACTCAGCTGATGCCGTCTGTCAGAAATTTTAATTATTTTAATTCATTTGATTAGATTTATTAGAAAACTTTTTAATAGCATAATAGAAAAGCTTTGGAGAAAATAGTTATTAAATTGAAATTTGCTGAGGCAGAAGATAAGAAAACTTGAGTTGAAATTAATTAATAATTTTCTCATACTCCTCTTGTCATGGATGGGAGAGTTTCAAATGGGCATGAATTGATTAATACATAATAATGATTATGATTATTGCATCGTTAAAGTACTCAGGCAATATACTTACAATAAAAACAAATACTATTGAAGGCAGAGTTTTCATTTACTAATTGATATAAATGGTAGTTTTATTAGACGAGGCTTCAGCAATGAATTAACAGAAAAAAATTAATAATCAGGACATTTAAAACAGAGCAATTATAATATAAATTACATAAATTTTCTATAGCAAGTTTAACGATTACATAAACCATTTGTTAAAGATTTCAATAAATTTGCTGTAGGAAATTTCTGTTATCGATATATGTAGGTTTTATAAAAAAAATTTTGTCACCGTGAGAATTTTCTATGGAAAATTTTTGTTTTCAAAAATTTTTCTATAAAAATTTATAATAATAAAATAAATTTTTTGCAAAAAATTTTAATGAAAAGTTTTGTAATTCTTGGATTTCTAAAAGACAAATTTTACAACCGATAACTTTTCTGCGTACAATTTTTGCCCCCGACAAATTTTATACTTAAACATTATGCTAACTATAAGTTTTTCTTGAAAAAAATTTTTGTAATTAATTATTTGGTTAAAGAATTTTTGTTATCAATAAGCTTTGTTTAGAAAGCGATTGTAATTGATAAATTTTCCTTAGTAAATTTTTGCTATCGACAAGTTTTCTACATAAAATTTTTAGTACCAATAATTTTTTATAAAAAAAATTTAAGTGGAATTTGTTAAAGAAATTTTTTTAAATCGTTAATTTTTGTGCATAAATTTTTGTCATCGATAAATTTTCCATAGACATTTTTTGTTATCGAAAAACTTTTTATAAACATTCTTTGTTATCAGTAAATTTTTCGAAGAAAATTTCATTTGATATTAAAATTTCTTTCCAAAAATTTGGCAATTAATCATTTGGATAAGAGAGCTGGACAACTAATGTACACTTGGGGACCCAGCGGCCTTCCTACCTAACCTAACCATTTGGATAAAGCATTTTTGTTCTCAGTAAGTTTTGTTCAGAAAACCATTGCTATCGATATATTTTCTATATAAATTCCTTGTTATTTGCAAACTTTTTTGTTTAATAAAAAAGTATTGAAGTTGAATTTGTTAAAGAAAATTTCTTGCAGTCGATAACTGTTTTACATATATTTTTGCCATTAATAGCTTTTCCATAGACATTTTTTTTGTCTATAAATTTTTTATAAAAATTTTTTGTTACCTGTAGGTTTCTTTATAGAAAACTTTGTATTTTAATAAAAAAATTATTAATTAACTAATTATAAAAAAAACTTATGAGTTATTTTATTATATAATACAATTTTTTAGCTTAGAAAATTACTATAATCGATAAATTTTCTTTAGAAAATTTTTGTTATTGATCAAGTTTCTTTAAGAAAATTATTGTAATCGATAAGCAGAAATTTATTGTAATCGATAAATTTTCAACATAAAATTCTTATTATCGGAATATTTTTTTTATGAAGAAGTTTTGAAGTTAGCTTTTTCAAAGGAAATTTTTGGTATCGATAACTTTTTTGTTATCGATAATCTTTTTATAAAAATTGTTTGTTATCAGTAATTTTTTATAGAAGATTTTTTGTGTTTATAAAAGTTCTTTAAAAACTTTTACAATCAAAGAAATTTTTTTTAGAAAATTTTTGTTAGTGATTAATTTTTCCCAAGAAAATTATTGTAATCGATTAGTTTCTTTTATGAGATTTTTTAAATTAATAAATTTTCTATAGGAAAGTGTAGTTACCGATAAATTTTTGTAGAAAAGTTTTGTTATCATTCACTTTTTCAAAGACAATTTCGAAAACGATAACTTTTTCACATACATATATATTTTGCCAACAAAAAATGTTCGATAACAATTTTTTACTATCGATAAACTTTTTATAAAAAGGTTTTACTATCGATTAAATGTTTATAGAAAATTTTATGGTAACTGTTTTTTAGATTATAAGATTAGTTATCGGTAAATTTTGTTAAGAAAATTAATGCAATCGGCAGATTTCCTTTAGCAAATTTTTGACATTGATAAATTTGCTTGAAAAATTTATGCTATCGATAATTTTTTTTTTTTTTTTGGAAAACTCTAATAATCGAATAATTTTCTTTAAAAATTTTAATATCTACATAGTTTCAATAAAAAAGGTTTGTGCAATCTACAAACTTTTTATAAAATTGTTATCGATAATTTTGTGTAAAAACCCTTGCTATCCTTAAATTTTTCATAGAAATATTTTTTTATTGAAATATTTTGTATAAAGAATGTGTGTGGTTCCCACAGAATTTATGCAATTGATTAATTTTTTATAGAAAATTATTGTCATCGAAAAATTTCCTTTAACAGCTTTGGGTGATCGATAAATTTTGTTAATAAATATGTTTGTTATCAACTAAATTTCTATAGCAAATATTTTTTACCGAAAAGTTTTCTCTCAGGAACTCATTTTATCGCTAAGGTCTCCTAATAAGATTTTTATTTCCGATTTTTTTTATCGAAGTATATTAGTTTTGAATACTATTCCAAAGTTATTTTTTAAAAAATATTTTTGTATATGATGCAAGCTTATACCTCTTGTGGAAGTCACTCGTTATTAATTACTATTAAGTTGCATTTAATTGGCCGTAAGAATTTAACGGATTGAGTGTAATAAAAAAATTTTTGTTTTGAGAGTTAAAGGCACCAATAAAACCTCTAATGAATGTCGGGTTTGGTCCATCACAGGAGCAGAGGCAGTAAAGGAAAACCAAAATCGGCTTACCTTCATATAATTTTTATCAGCGATACGATTAAAAGTGGGTGCCATGCGGCGGTGTGATAGTGTTAATGAGTTGCTGCTGCTGCTGCTATTAAAGTTGAGTAGTTGCGGCAATTGTGGCAACTGATGTTGGGATGCGTATGCGGTATCATACGAAGGTAATTGTTTATACTGTTGTGGTTGCTGTTGTTGTTGTTGTTGTTGCTGGCATTGAGATGCTGCTAAACAATCAAGCTGTTGCTGTTGCGAATGATGTTGATGTTGGTGATGCTGATGATGATTGTGTTGGTGGTGATGTTGGTGATTGTTGGCAAAATGTTGTAGTTTGAAATTTTTCTGCTGGCAGAGATGATGATGTTGCAATGGTTCCTGTGTATGTGTGAGGTGTTCTTGGTCACTTAAATTTAAATTAAGACCACTGCAACCAATGCTTGCAACACTTAAGGTGCTTGTCGAGCTGCTACTTTTATTGTGCATCAGTGTTAAATTTTCTTTTTTTGTGGTAGGTGTTGTTGTGGCTGGGTGGCTGTGTTGCATTGCACCAGCTGTCTGTGTTGCTGTTGTCGTTTGTATAAAACTGATATGATTTACCTGGTTGTTATTGTTGTTGCTGTTATTATTGTGCTTGTTATTGCTGTACGTTTGTTTATCACATTGGCAAGAGTTTGGCAGGTGATTGTGAGAACTAAAAAGTCGTTTTGGTAAATTGCAGCTGAGAGGCAACGGTGGCGTTGGTATATCCAAAGGTAATACAAACTTTCTGTAGGTCTTGTTAGAGGCCAATGTCGTTTTGTTTATATTATCATGGTCATATTCTATAACGCTCTGCTCTCTAGCGCTGGCTGACTTAAATTTTGTCTCTGGGGTGTCTTTATTAAAAATGATATGTTGAAATGTTGCTGTTTGTGGGCCACTAAAACCATTTGTTCTTAAGTCCTCTGCCATAACCCTATTAGCCATTTGATGGCCAAGGCCTGGTTTGCTACAGCTAAAAATATGGTTTTGTCGCTGTTGTGGCTGTTTAAGGCATTTATTTAATTCTGCTTCATAAAAAGAATGATAACTTTCTAAACTCAAATCTCTATTCAATTTATCAGCATTAGCATCAACATCAAAATCATTATGACCGTCATCATCATTGCTTTCCTCCTGATAAAGCTCATAATCCTGTTTGGTAGTAAAAGTTTTGCGTGCTAACCCATTTTGTTTCATTTGTTGTTTGCTGAACATTTGCTCCTGCAGCAGTTTATTTTCTAAATGTTTACAATTTCTTACCAACTTCCGACCATTTAACTCATATTGATGATGACGACTTAACTATTTATTTATTAATAAATATTTACCCAGAATCCGCATTTTGTTAAATAAAGGCAGCCGTATATAAAGATAAAGTTCAGTTTTTTCTTTATTCTATATTTGTGTGTGTGGAAATGTTTTGAAATCTTTGAAAATTATTTGCTAATTGAAACCAAACGGAAATAAATAACAAGCAAAGCTTCCATTATTGACTCAAAACTAAATTAAATACTCGTAACAGGCAAATGTAGAAATAAGTAAGACAAAATCCAAATAACAAATTGATTTGTGAAATTAAATATCAATCTAGAGATTATTTGCGCTACAAATTATTTACAAAAATTAAATTAAAAAAAATGTACAAATATATTAAGGCAAGCAAGCAGTCCTATTCTATTTTCTAGCAAATCAACCAAAATAAAAATATTCCTTTAAAATCTGAAAATTGGAAGACGGGTGAGCTTAGATTAAGAACTGTTAATTAAAAGCTAAATTGTTTTCAAAGCAGTACGAATAAGTTAATTTTTTATGCAAAGCTTTCTTTATCGATAATAAATTTTATATAACATATGTCTGCTACCGTTAACAAACAGAAAATTTTTATTATCGATATTAAATTTTCTATAGAAAATTTTTATTACAGGTAATAACATTTTCCATAAGAGACTTGTAATCGTAATGTAATGATAAAAAGTTGTGTATAGAGAATTTTTGTCATCGATGACAAATTATCTATAGAAATCTTTTGTTATCGATGACAAAATTTCTGTAGAAAACTATTATTATCGATATCATGTTATGTATAAAACATATATCGGTAACATATTATGAATAGAACATTCTTGTAATAGATAACAAACAATAAAAAATACTTGTATAAAGTTTAAAAATTTTGTATAAAAATTTTTTGTAACCGATAATAAATTTGAAAAGTAAATAAATTTTCTGTTAAAAATTCTGTCGTCGATGATACGAAAGTTTTTGCTGTCGATAAATGTCATATAAATAAGTTTTGTTTGCTACGAATATTCGATAGAAAATAGTTTTTATGTAAAATTTTTTACAGAAAAGATTTGTTATCGATAATTTTTTTTTTTGTAAATTTACAATAAATTTCAGGTAATGATGCTTTGTAATATTGTTATTTCAGCCATGAAGGCTTTATATTACTGTACAAATGATATAAATAAAAAAAATTAAAATAAAATTTTTTGTAGAAAATTTTGTTATCGATAATAAATTATGTAAATAAAATTTTGTCTATCGATAATAAATTTCCTATAAAAAATTTTGTTATAGATAACAAATTTCCAATTGAAAAATATTGCTATCGATAATACATTATCTATGAAAAGTTATCGATAAAAATTTTCAATAGAAAATTTTGCTAACGATAGCAATATAGGTAAAAAAATTTTGTACTAAATAAAAAAATTTATGTTGCCAATAATTTGCTTTTTATAGAAAATTTTTGTAATAAAAAAAAAAGAATTTATAGAAAATAATATTTTTTGTCGATAATAATTTTTTTGTTTTATTTTAGATAATAAAGGTTTTATTATAGATAATAAATTTCTAATAGAAAATTTTTGTTAGAAATAATAAATTTTCAATAAAAAATTTTTGCTGTCGATAAATTTTATATTCTTATTATTTCTTTATTTCGACCGTTTTTTTCTTTCTTGGAATTTTTAGTTTTTTTGGTTTTTAATTATCTGGCAATATTTCGCTTTCCTTTGGATAGATTCTTCAGGCCAAATAATATTATTTATTTATAAATTTTATAATTTTTATAGATAAATTTTTTACGAAAAATATTATCGGTATATTTTCCAAAGAAAATTTGTGTTATTGATACTAGAACTTTCTCTTTATAGATTTATTTATAGATTTATCAAAAATGTTTGTTGCCTATAAATTTTGTATGGGCAGTTTATGCAATCGATAAATTTTCTAGAACTTTTTTTATTATCGATAAATTTTTTGTACGAAGGCTGCCGATATTTTTACTCCGCGGGTTTTGTAAGCAGTATTAACAACATTTAAGTCATTATCTGATCTCTTATTTAAGAGTATATCTTTAAAAAAATCTACTTAAAAGTGTTTATATTAAAAATAAGTGAATTATAGTCAACCATAATTCTACCAACGGATGTATGGGAGGTAGGCAAGGCAAATGACGCCAGATCACTTGAGCTTATAAACGGCATTGGAATAGATTTTTTTGCCTGAAATATTATGACGAACTTTTGCGAAACGACATCGTGAGCCAGGTAGTATTTTCTATAAAAAATGTTTGTTGCCTATAAATTTTATATGGACAATTTATGCCATCGATAAATTTTCTAGAACTTTTTTGTTATCAATAAATTTTCTGTATGAAAACTACTGATATATTTTCTCTTTATAGATTTATTTTCTATAAAAAATGTTTGTTGCCTATAAATTTTATATGGACAATTTACGCCATCGATAAAATTTCTAGATCTTTTTTATTATCGATAAATTTTTTGTACGAAAACTACAGATATATTTTCTCTTTATAGATTTATTTTCTATAAAAAATGTTTGTTGCCTATAAATTTTATATCGACAATTTACGCCCTCGATAAATTTCCTAGAACTTTTTTTATTATCGATAAATTTTTTGTACGAAGGCTGCCGATATTTTTTCTCCACGGATTTTATAAACAGTATTAACAGCATTTAAGTCGTAATACGATCTCTCATTTAAGAGCATTACGGGCTTATAAACGGTATTAACAACATTTAAGCTATTATACGATCTGTTATTTAAGAATACGAGCATATCATTCTACTAAACTATTTTTTAATACTGAAATCTTTATTCCAAGAGTGCTTCATTATTGCTTAAAAAATGTGTTCAGTAATATTTTACGAACTGGTCGTTTGTCTTTTTTTCTAAAATCACTTTTTAAAGTGCTTTTTAATACTGAAATTTTTATTACAAGAAGATTTTTTTATCGGTTAAAAACATTTTAGAGGCAATATTTTTCTAAGTTGTCGTTAGGCTTCTTGGTCCTTTATCTTTTTATATTCTCTTTTTTAAGAAGATGTTCTTTTTTTATTATTTGTTTTTATCTCTTTATAAGCCTAATTACCATTATGTTTGGTTATGCAAATAAGTTTAACGTAATTTCATCTAAGCGAATAAGGATGGATACAGTTAGAAAACTTTTCTGACCAGTGCCAACTTTCTCAAAGGAATTGAGCATGCAAGGAACATGCACCATCATGGCAATGCATGCTTTTCAACTATGACAAACCACTTCGCTAATGAGCTAAAAAAACGGAAATTTGCTTTCTAAGAACTAAAGGAAAAAAAAAAAATCAGTTGAGTAATAGATATATGGAAAAAAACGAGAACAGTAAAATACAAAGAAGGTGGGAATTTGTTTTTTACTAAGCAGGAGGGGTTGTTTTTTTTTTTTTTTTTGGCAGTAATTCAAAAATAAAGCCTTAATTTTAAATTGCGGTAAAACGAAAATGAGATTGTAATTACAAAATTCAATTTAAATCAAAAAAGTTTATGAATTCGTAAATAAAAGGATTAAAACTAAGTATTTATTATACCATTTTTTTGTTGTTGCAAAATAACAGCAGGAGCTGAATTTATTTTCTAATTAAGGATTTAATTAATGTGGCTTAATTTAGTTTCTTGATTATAACAGAATTTAATTTTTAACCTTAATTGACAAAACATGTTTAAGCATGCCAAGAAAAAATAAAAACACAATAACTTTTTTTTTAGCTTATATTCTAATTTTTAATTTGTGGCTTTAATAAATGCTGCAATGCAACAAAATAATAAAAAATCAATACACGTTAAAGTGATAAGGTTAATTATATTTAGAATATTAAAACGAGTTTGTTTAAGGCAAAAAAAATAATTTTTTCTTTCCGTAAACTTTATATTATTATAAATGGCACAGCAATCAATTCTGTTCGGAAGAAGATTTAAATTTTGTTTAGTTCGTCAAAAAACGAAAGTAGCTTTCGATATCGCCGAATAGGCGAAAGCTACTCGTAGTCATTCACATTCGAAGCAATTTGAGTTTGTGACTATTATTCGTTCGCATATATATACTTATGTATTTTAATTGAATTTTGACAAATGTTTCGCATTGAATAAAGTTAAAAAATAAAATTAGAAGATAAAGTTAGAAAGGCGAACTCTGTGAACTGGCTGTTATAAAAATGTTTAATTTCAAGAATTAGACCAGTCTCATAGATATACTGCCTAGCCCACGATGTCACTCGACATCGTTCGCTAGCATAAATACCTTTGAAACAAAACCAATTTATAAATTTTGTTTTTGGTCTGCATGTATTTCGGTGAGCGAACGATATCAAGTGATATCGTGGGCCAGGCAGATAATTTCATTTCGAAAAAAAACTTTTTTATTTTCAAACTAGATTTTTGATTTGTACATCAGGTTTTAGTTCAAGTTTTTTCCTTTCCTAAGTTTCCTTTTTATTTTCTGTTTTTTTTTTTTTTGTGGAATCAAAACATTGATTCATTTCCATTTCCGAACGGAATTGAATTCTGCAACATAACCGTATACATGGAGGCTGTTTGATAGCTCGATGACTTTAGCAATTTCCCGCGCAGTAACTTTAAATTCAGAACTGCTGCCGTCAACTAAAATCTTTTGATGGATTACAGTCAAATTTTCAGCAAGCTTTATTATGTTTGCTGTTTAAAGCCAATAAAAGCAGATAACCGGTTTGTACATTTGTACATCAGGTTTTAGTTCAAGTTTTTTCCTTTCCTAAGTTTCCCTTTTATTTTCTGTTTTTTTTCTTTGCGGAATCAAAACATGGATTCAATTCCATTTCCGAACGGGATTGAATTCTGTAACATAACCGTATACATGGGGGCTGTTTGATAGCTCGATAACTTTTGCAATTTCCCGCGCAGTAACTTTAAATTCAGAACTGCTGCCGTCAACTAAAATCTTTTGATGGATTACAGTCAAATTTTCAGCAAGCTTTATTATGTTTGCTGTTTATAGCCAATAAAAGCAGATAACCGCGTGAATTTTTACAAAAATGGAACAAACGAATTTCGAGGGTTGATCAAACATTATTTAAGAAAATTATTATTAAAAAAACAACCTTATCACTTTTTTGCGTTCACATACAAAATAAATAACAATCTAGGAAAAAGCCACTTTAAGTAACAAAAGATTTTTTTTTCTAATTATTAAAATGACAACAAATGAAAATATAAATAAACTCAACAAAAGAAAACTTTTTTCCTAAAAAAAAAAACATATTTGTTTTTAAAAGGAAACTTTACAAACTTACCTCTGCCGAGGGAGGGGCCACTTCAGCATTGTTGGTGTCTGGATGGGACATTTTGTTTTGGAAAAGGACTCAAAAAGCAGGTTATTAGACTAAAGCTGAGTGTTTGTTGACTTGTCGAATTTTGTATAGTAAAATTGATTATGTTAAATTTCCATAAATTTGATATTTAGTGTTTTAAGTTTAGAATTTATAAAGAACAAATATTTGTGCTGCATTCAAAAAGAAAACATGTTTTTCTATTTTAATAATTTTTTAAAATAATTTTTGTAAGTATTTCAGTATTTGCCAACAGTTCAAAATTTTTGAATTTTTTTTTTAAATTTAAAATTTATTTATTTATATTTAATTTTCTTTATACATAAGTTTTATACATAAGTATGTATATTATTTTAATGCCAAATTTTTGACAAATTTCACAGATTTTTTTTTATTTGTCGATAGAACTACTTTTTATAATATTCCTTTTTATTCCATTTCATGTCCTTTATTTAACCACTTTTTTCTATTTCTTTGAGTTTGTTAAAATTTTCTGGTATTAAGTTGAAATTTATTGTTCTTTTTTCAAAGTGATATCCTTTTGTGTGTTAGTGTGTGTATGTGTGTGTGTGTGAATGCTTTGGTCTCTTGATATTTGTAGTTCCTAAATGTTTTTTTGTGGCGTTCTTTCTTTGGTGGTTTGAAATTTCATCGTCGTCATCATCATTATCAGTGTCATTGAGGCATTAGAATGCGTTTTATATTTGATGAGATGCATTTTATTTTTATATCGTATTTTTATTATTTTTTTTTATTTTAAAAAGTAACAACAAAATCACTTTTTTCCACAATAATTTAGAAATTTTATTTCTTCAGTAAAAACAAATGAAAAATCTTGGCACTACGCCACAGATATTTCGAAAACGATATAAAAACAGGATTGCAAATGTTTTTTGTACAGAAGGTAGTAAAAGAAATGAAACTATTAATTGAAAACAAAAAAAAAAAAAAAAAAAAAAAATGGTTTTTTATGTTAAAATATAATAAAAAATACAATAAAAGTGTTTGTAAAACACTATGAGAGTGCACTTAAGCAGACAAAAACATTTTTCTAAATTCGCTAAAGAAATTCACTGAATCAGTTAATAAATTCTTTACAGAAAAATCGATTAAACCAAGAAGAAATTAAAAGTTTATTTGATATAGAGTAAAACCATAGGGTGGCGTTTACATAGAAGAATCTAGCACTAAAATATCCTTCAGACTGTCAAACGGATGTAGTGTGCTTCAAGCTGAAATATTGGCTATAAATAAAGCGAGCAAATGGCTGAAGTTTCACAAGATATTCTGCAGAGATATCATTATAGCAACGGACAGCGAAGCCGCCATCAACTCCCTGATTGGAATATATACTAATTCCAGTCTGGTCTAAGAATGCCGGACATCTTTAAACAAGATGGCAAGACATTCCAACGTAAGCCTAAAATGGGTACATGAACACGGGTCCAATAACGGCAACAACATCGCTGATGACCTAGCCAAAAAGGACATAGATCCCTTAAGTATAAGGACATAGATCCCTTTTGTAGACAATCTCTATCAGCGCGTTGGAAAATAAAAAAACTCCACACGCTAAAAAGTGCCCAAGAAAAAAGGCTCACAGAGACCGCATGCCTTATATCAAGAAATCTGTGGTCGCACATTATTTCTAACGGAACGAGGGCGCTATTAAAACTGCCCAGACCTCACCTGAGAGTCACCGTTGCAGTCATCACTGGACATTTAGAGACTATGCCAGGAGGCTAGGCTTACCCTATAACGACTTCTGCAGAAGTTGCGAAGACGAGGAAGAAGAGGAGACAATCCTTCATCTCATTGGAACATGCCCGGCATTGGAGCATCATCTAAGAAATCTAGGCGAGAGTAGCTTCTATACCCTATCATGTCTGGCCTTGGTCAATCTGACCGCTCTAGCTTGTTTCATAAAGAGCAGCAAGTAATGTCACGTTAAGCAGTTTCCCATCTTTCCTTTCCTTCTGCCTCACTACCACTATTTCCCTCTAACTTTTTTATTTTTCAATTCTACTATTCCACTTTTCAGGCAACCACAAAAGGAACGATCTTTTAGACCAAGTGAGCTGGAGAATCCAGCTTGGTTTTGAAAAATTCAGCGGCCTGCCTAACTGACCTAACCTAAAACCATTAAAAATTGTAAAGGTTGTTTTTTATAAAGGTATAGAAATGGGAAAAAACGAAGCTGAATAATAAGAAAAATCAGGAAAAAATCTAAAAAAAAGCATTTTGCTCAGTTCAAGTGTTTTTTATTCGCACAAGCATGCCCTTGTATTTTTTTTAGATTTTTTTTCTTCTGATTTTCAAAAAATTTCGAGCGCTTTTAATAGTTCTGGCGACTGATTCTGTTAGAGTGACTCTATAACTAAAACTTCCATCAACATTTACTCGCCCATCTTACTTGATTCTCCTGGAATCAATCCTCTAAAGCGGGGGTGCCCAAAAGTTTTATATGGAAGAGCAAACACCATTACATGCATTGCTTTTACAAAAACAACTGAGTACCAAGCGCATAGGGCTTGGTCATTTCTGCTGTAAAGGAATTCCATATTATTATGCTGGTTACAATCAATCTTGTCACCCTGTTTCCGCTGAACGTTGAGTTCTGGGACACCATGTATGTACAAGTATATTTTTAAAAATAATCCTGCATAAATATCGGTCTTCATATTGGTTTGGGTTTAAAATACTTAAACTCCTATGGCTTTTTCAAATTCATTATCTCTTGTGACACATTTATCAAAAATTGATTGATGCGTTTAAACCCGAAGATATGGAATGATTGATGTGAAGCATATTTTGCTGTCGTACCTCCCCAATGCAGCCTTTTTACAGTATAAATCATAACTTGCACACATTTGTTTCGTTATTGTTTTTGCATGCTCGTGTGCCTCTCAAGCAAAGTTTACGGCTGCCTTTACAATTTGTTTTAATAAATGTGTTTTAAAGTGGTTTTGTTTTTGTCTTAGAAAACAAATTGAAAACTACCTAAAAGGAACCTTGACATAAAGACCCATAACAAATTTTGCAAACTTGACATTTTTGCGCTGTCTTACAACATGTGAGCCAGAAACAACCACAAGTAACACGAACGCTTATTTATGCAGACGACAATAATGTTAAAAGCTGAAAGAAAAAAAAGTGGTATTTTAAACGAATTTACTTGAGTAGAAAAACTGCCAAAGAATGTATAAAATTATTTTTTATCGCAAGAAAAAAAAAAAGGGAAAATAAATAAAACGTGAATTGGCTTGTTGTTGTGTGGAACCTACTTTTAACCAGTTCAAAAGTCATGTAAGACTTTTTCCTTCACTTTGGCAGCAACAGTAACAACCACAAACAGAAGAACGGCCTCAACTCCTTAGAATGTACGAAAAAAAGAACAACATTTTAGATGGAATATAAAAAAAAGTATTTTTTCCATATAAAAGTTTTCATCTTGAAATGGTTTATTGCTTAGACATCAAGTACATCAAGTCAAAATACACTTGTCATATTTTTAGATGATGTTTAAGTTAGATATTTGGAGATGAACTGCAGCGAGCAAGAGAAGGTATGCCAAACATAAAAACTGAATATACTTGGGAAAAATAAAGCAATGACAATTTTCGTAAACAACTAAAAATTAAATTGTGACAAAAACTCTTTGACAGAAAAAGGTTGGACAAATTAATTTTGCAATTTTTCCGGCATAACTTAAATAAAACTCTAACCGTTTTTCTTTGAGCTTGATATTTGCGAAGAATATTTCATGAATTTATTAAACCAAAAATTTTGAATAGGAAATTTGTGATGGAAAATTTTCTTTAGAAAACCGATTGTGACATTTTTGTATAAAAAGTAGATTGTCACAAAAATCTGTAAAACTTATTTGAGACAATAGATATGGAATAGAAAATTGTTTGTATTAAACAATTTTGTGTACAATGAAAAACTTGTGACAAAATTAATTTAGATGTGTAATAGAAATCAATACTTAAAACGATTCATTTCAAAGAAGAAAACAAGATGCGATGAACAAATTTTATCCTTTGTAAAAATGTTTGTAAATAACAATTTTTCTTCACTTTTTGTTAGATATGTTTTAATTTAATTGTAATCATACTTTTTATATTTAAGTGGTTTTCAAACGGCAATCATCCAAAAACTGTATAAAATTTTGTTTTTCAAAAATGGTCGTTTTTCAGCACATCTTCTGAAAACAATATTTTTCAAAACGATTGATTTCCACCAAATAGAAAGTAGTTTAGAACAAAAAAATTTTTATCAGATATAAAGTGAGACTATATAGAGAAGGAAATCCGAAACCTCATAAAAACGAAGCCTTAAACATTTTTGTGACAAAAAAATTATTTATTATAAAATTGTTTGTGACAAAAATAGATTTTATAAATTTTTTTTTTTGGAAAATTATCTATGGAAAATTCTTCGCCACAAAAAATGTTCTTTAGATAACTGTCTGGGACAAATAACAACGAAGTCTTAAATATTTTTGTGACAAAAAATTTTTCATTTTAAAATTGTTTGTGACAAAAAGAGATTTTATAGCAATCATTTTTTTTTGTGTTTGTGACAAAAAACTGTTTGGGACAAATATTTTTCCAAAAAACTATTTTGCAGCAAAGAATTTTTTTAAGAAAATGGACTCCCAAAATAATTTTTTTTTAATAAAAATAATTTATGACAAACGTTTTTTTTATAGAAAATAGTTTGTGACATAACATTTTGTGTTAAAAATTGTTTGTGAGGAAAACATTAGTAAGAAAAATTGTTTGTAAGTAAAAGATTGCTCAAAACACAAAAAGGTTTTAAAGAAAACTGTTTGTATCCAAAACTCTCTACAGGGAATTGCTGTTTCGTTTTGTATAGAAAACTATTTATTAAATGACTTTCCTTACAACTAATATGTGACAGATAACTTTCCTTTAAAAATAACTAGATTTTTACTAAAAAATTGTTGTAGAAAATTATTTTTAGGATAAAAATTTTATAGTAAACATAGTTTGGTACAACAAATTTTCTACGAAAACATAATTGTGTTTAAAGTTTTCGACGGGAACTTGTTACTGTGGTGTGGTAGAATATTACTTGTGATATAACTTAGCTACAGAAAATTTGTTTGATGAAAAATTTTATACAGAAAACTATGTAAGACAAAAAACTTTTTGTACCTAATATTATCTATAGAGAATTGTTGGTATCAACATATTTTTGGATTAAAAACTATTTAAGACAAATGATTTTCTATGCAAATAATTTGTGACAGATAATATTTCTATAAAAATGGTTTTCAACAAAAAGTAATAAAAAAATTATGAATAAAAATTTTATAGAAAATAATTTAGAGATACTTGTGACAAAAATTTTTCATAGAAAATCGTTAGCGACAAAGCGTGTTTAGGTTACACGTTATAGATAAGTTTTTTGTGGCAAAAACTTACCCAGAAAGTATTAGTTTGTGACAAAAACTTTTACAAAAAAATTATTTATGACAAAAACGTTTCTATAGAAAATAGTAGGCGACAAACAATTTTGTGTCTAGAGCCCAAACGCACCGGCAAAAGCCTACACAAATGCGGAATGAAAAATTATTTGTAGCAACAATCTTTTGATAAAAGATTTGTTTGTGACAAAAAGTTTTATACAAAATATAATTTATGACAAAAACTTTTCTATAGCAAATAGTAGGCGACAAAGAATTTTGTGTCTAGAGCGGAAGCGCACAGACAAAAGTCTATACAAATGCAGAATTAAAAATTATTTGTATCAAGAATCTTCGATGAAAATTTTTTGTGACAACTAATTTTGAATCTAAAAAGTTTGACAAAAATCAGTTTTTTCAAGAAAGAAAGCTGCAAAAATCTTTACGAATGGATAATCGAAAATTTTGTGGAACAAAAAATTTTCAATAAAAAATTCTTCAGGACAAAAGAGATTCTATAGGAAATTTTTTGTAATGAAAACAAATTTCAAAATAAAATAGTTTGTGACAAGAATTGCCCATAGAAATAATAATCATCATCAATTATTATTTCTATGAGTATTTTTTGCAAATAGTTTGTGACAAAAAATTTCCAAGCTGTTTATATTGATGAGTCAAATTTTTGTTTACCTGTTGAGTGCATGGTAGAGTAGAATTTATATGTATGTACAACATATTTATGTATATGATAATTTTTTTCTAAATAATTATTTTCAAAGTTTGAAGGGAGATGCTAGTAAAAATTACATTCATTTAGAGCAATAAAGACGTTTGGAGCAACTTTCGTAATAAAATAATATATTTTTATGGTAAACTCTTGATACGATAGCATCATTCCCCTGTCATTTTTATGATTTTTGAAATACACTGCAAAATGGGGTTAAAGTGTTAAAAATGTGCAAGTATTTGGGTCTGTCGAAGTTTGTGTCTGCCACTTGATGAAAAGCACCCTGCCGAAACTCGGCAAGTCCAAAACGCAAACATACTCAACATGATTCTTCAAACTGTTTATGGCCGAAAGAAAGAATATTTCTCATGGCGTTCATTTTTTTTCCTAAACCACAAACACTTTAGGTCTTGCAGCACACTGAGCCGCTGGCGTTGTGCTTAACAGAGTTTTAAACAGAAGTGGTCATAAAGAAAAATAGAATGAAATTCAGCAAATAATTTCAATAAAAGGGAGAGAGAGATAGAAATAGATACTCGTAGATAGAAAGTGAAATGAAAACTGAAAGCTAGTTTATGTGGCACGTTCTGGGGTCAATTTGATACTTGTAATTGTGTTTTTTAAATTGCTGCCAAAACAAAAACAAAAAATGTTAAGAAAATTATGCGTGTGTATGATGAATTAAAGAAAAGGAATTTTCTGTTTCAATGTTTACTTGTATTAGTGTTTGAATGTCATTGGCACAATCTCATTATTTGATTTGGCGGTTGTCCTTTAAACAATGTTTGCTGCTGCTTTTTTTCCATTTTTTGCTTAAATCAGCTCGAAATTTTATGGCCAAATAAACTAGACTATAAATGAATCACAAGCTATGCAGAGTGTATGAATCAGTGTCGTTTGTGGGAAATTTTAAATTGCAGACGCAGCTGGAAGTACGTAATTAGTATAATTATCTCTTGAAATATAAAAGCTGTTCCTATAATTGCTTCAAATTTGGTCTGGCTTTCAGAATCATAAACGCAAATTTGTTTTTCTACATACACTTATTTATGCATCTTTTTGTAACATTTGCTATTTATTTAGTAAAAGTTTGGCAGGTTTGTGTGTTATATTCTGTTTTATTAGAATTTTATTGCTGCTATTTATCAAGAAAATTTAGTTTTTAAGAGATGAAATATTATACAAATGAAATTGGTTTTCTTACATGGATAAATCAAATTTGTGTTTACTAGTTGAATGCATGATACAGCAGAACATATACATATGTACATATTTAGACATATTACGTATTTTTTTAAATGTTTCTTCTTAAAATTTGGGGGAGACGATAACAGGAATAACATTAATTTAGATTACAACAATTAACAGAATTCTTAGTGTTTGGGCCTCATTTAACGCTCAAAATATTAAACTCTAAAGTTTTTACTTTAAGGTCTATAATTAAGTACAAGAGAAGTCCAAAATATATAAGAGATAAGAGAATTTTGAAGAACAATCTTTTGCTGAAAGCCCTTTAAATTTTAGTTAATTTTTATTTGGTAAGATACTGCGTGTAGTAGCAATTTGTAGGTCAAATCATGCCTTTTTCCCCACGAGAGTGCACTGGCGAAAAGTCGTGATTAAACAGCATATCGTGATTAATCATCATTCTTACTTTACCTCTGTCTCCAATACACTCAAAATTTCTGGAATAATATTCCCCGGTAAACGGTTTTATCTCTTTAATCTAGGTTATATAAATAACAACCCGTTCATCCCACAAAAATTTGTTCATAAACCTGCTGGTTGGGGTGCACGGGCACCGCAAAAAAAAAAAAAACAACTGTTGCGGTTTCTTATGGGAATCTGGTGCTTTTTGACGGGTCTATATTTTATTCACAATAACAAACAGTTGGTAAAACTCATTCCATAGTCCAAAATGGCATCCTTGGCGCGGAGTGTCTTTTCGTGAATAAATTCAAAATGTTGTGCCTGCAACTTTAGCCATATTTTATTCTTTTATCATCCAATATCATTATTCAGATTTTATAGACTACGTCTGGAGACCTCTTTTAGAAAGACCTTCAAATTTATCGTAATTTATACTCAGCACACCACTTTATGACTGATAGTGCGGACTTTCCAAAGCATTTATCAAGCTCTGAGTGGGTGGCCCTAATAAAGCACTGTATTGTACCGGAGGTAGGAAAATAGTTTATGGGAAATAATAGTAAGTGATGGGAAATACAGCTGCAGTAGTTTATTTCATACATGCTGCCTCTAAAGATTTGTGCCATTTACTGGTGAACACAACACAAATGGATAAGCTCTGGACTATGAACGTGTATTATGTAAATAGACTCGGGTTTCGCGAGGAAGATCCCAGATATCCTCAGAGCAAAAGACATTGTAGAGCGATAAAACAGTGTGACGCACATCACACTGCAACAGTGTCAATAGAGCTGGATTCTATACTATAACCGATGAACTTCTTCGCACTCTCCTTCTTTCATCGGGTAACACCAAAGTAGACTTTGAAACAAATGCCCAAACATGAGAGTTTTATTCCGCTTTCGAGCGGAATGGAGTCTTCACCATGTTTTGCACAGTTTTAAAACTTAAATATACACTCATTTTCCTGAAGAAATCTTTCGAAGGAAGATGCGATATCGTAAAATAATGGAACATATTAAAAAAAAAACCAAAAAACACCTTGAGCTAGGCAAATTTGTTGCAAATATCACTCTTGAATTCTCATTTGTACAATTCTCATGTGTGGCAATTCTGCTTGTTATCGGATCCACTGAGTTAAAAGTAAGCCTCATCGCTAAAGATGAAGTGCACGAAATGCTTTTTAATTTGAAAGCTCATTTTCTTATCAGACTTGAACAGTCCGAACGCGCTATTTAATTGTGTACCTCTCCATGGTTTAAATTGAAACAAAATAATGTCAAATTAAGTTGAGCAAAATATTTGACGTTAAGGTGTGACTCATAATTAACATCGTTTAATATGGTTGGACCGTCCTTTGTTAATAATTCGTTACATAAATGGGGACTGTTTAATTATTTACGCTTGGTGCATACACTGTTTACATTCTTTTAAATGTGTATTAGCCCGCTTTAACTTATGTACTTATATTCCATAATTCTTTCAAGAATTTGAAATCACTAAAAATAAAAAAAAATAAAACAATTTTTGAATAACCAATTTTTAGAAGAGATTGTATTCAAAGCTAAAATTATGAGGCTTAATCTTTGAAAACAGCTTATTATATCGTCACCTTAACCGCAAACAGACATTACATCAGTTTTATTTTTACAGGAGAACTTCTTTAACAAAGTTGTAATTTTCGTAATCGTGGGGATTCAAAACTGGTATACGAGTTTGCGTGAGTATGTAGTTTGATAAAAATAATCATATTCATTAAAAAATTTTCTTTCATTTCAGGTGACGAAATGCAAGAAAATAACCAATTGAAATAATATGTGTTTGAATGTTGAGTACCTTAACGCGTATGAGTGCTTCAAAGAAGCTTGTTCTCATAAATATATTACTTATACGCCAAAGTGCTTTAGACATTTTTATTTTTTTAATAAAGAGATGATGCTGCTGTGGTTGCTAATCTTTATTTTATACTTGCTATATTAGGTGTAATATTTTGCTTCCGCCGTATTCCAATAGAAGACTGTAGCGGTAAGTAGTAGTCGAAATAAATAGATCGTAATTGTCATACAATAAGGTTAGATATTTGTTAACATAACGCCATCGAAATATTAGTCGATTTGTGTCTGCATCATAAAATTATACTCGGTTAAATATGTCCGCTTACGAGCTAAATTCTCGCCATTTGCAGGTGGTTTTAATTTTCTGCCTTAATTTGGAAAAAATTCTCCGTTGAAGCTCATCGAATGCTCTCAAATACTTATGGTGAAGCCGCTATTGGTGAAAGAATGTGATGAGAGTGGTTTCAACGCTTCAAGAATGGTGATTTTTGCGTCGAACCCGAATATTAACGCTTTTAACTTTATGTTTAATATTTGGTGGGACTACTATGCCGAGGTATTATGAGTTGTTAAAACCGACTGAAACAATCGTTATCAATTGCCAGTAATGCGAGCATTGAAGGACAAACGGCCGCAATACAACGAGAGAAATGATAAAGTCAGTTTACAGCATTGTCATGCTCGACCACATGTTGCGAAAGTGATCACAACATACTTGAAGACGTTGAAATGGGAAGTCCTAGCCCACCCGCCGTATTCTCCAGATGTTGCTGCATTGGACTATCACTACTATTCTTATGAAGAAGTAAAAAATTGCATCGATTCGTGGATCGCTTCCAAAGATGACTAATTTTTTCAACGCAGGATTCGTACTCTACCAGAAAGATGGGAGAAAGTAGTAGCCAGCAATAGACAATACTTTGTGTCATAAATATATTTCGGGGACAAAAATCGGTGGATGCAAAATTGTACCCCTATGTATATAAAAGAAAAAAAAATGTTGGCTTTTAGTATATGAGCTCTTATTTAATTTTATTTAATATTTAAAAAGAATTAATTTTTTATTTAAGAAATACTCAAGGATTTTACGGCTCTTCAGTATGTGTTTTATGCTTCTTGTCAGCCAAAAGAATTGCCTGATGTTAAACACCAAAAATTCACTAGATAAGTTGTTTTGGAATAATTGTATGGCAGAGTGTGGAATTAGTTTATTAAAAAGTGCCGAAGCCTTGAAGTTTAATTTCGTGGTTTTTAATTAAATTTAATTAATTTTTTTATCTTTTAGAATAAATATTTTTTAAACACAGAAAAGAATGAAAATTTTCACAAGTTCTAATGGTAGAAAATATTTTCCTTGTTGGTGACACGAGAGCTGTGAAAAAAATCAAAGTTCAAAACAGCTGGGAAAACAACACTTATTAAAGCAATTATTTTAAAATTTAACACTCATTCTGATTGGATCTGTATTTCCAGCCTGCCTGGCAGCTAAAAAATGATTATAATATATTACAAAATACATTTTAGTTTTCATTAAAGAAATTTTTCCTGCAGCATCATCATTAAAACAACAACAACAACAACAACAATGATGGAAAAAATCCACTAAAATCTGCATTTTTTAATGAATGAAATAAGAAGAAGCGAAAAGAAAAAAACTTAAATATATTCCATATTTATTTATGCGTGTATGAATGCTCTCACTCTGTATCTCCCTCGCGAGAGTTGAAGGTACAAGTACTTAACAACCATTGTAAGTATGTGTAAGTACATGCGTTAGTTTTATTTTGTTGTTGTTGCTGTTGCGTCAATGCAGTAGTTGTTGCTGTTGCTGCTGCTGTTGTTGTTGTTGTTAAACAAATTCAAGTATCATTTGCATGCAATTGACATAGAAGAATTTCTTATTAAGTGTATTTTACTTTTTGTTACTATTCATTCATATATTTTTCTCGTTTTTATCTGCTTGACTTTTTTTCAAATAAAACACACAATACAGTTTCGTTTTCTTTAAAATTTCGCATGGTTAAGAGTTTGAATACCGTTATTAAGAACACTAACAAAAACGAAATGAAATTGAGAAGAAAAGAAGAGAATATCTTTTCATTTTATTCACACAACCACCCACTCACACAACGGAAGCAAACGAATGCATTCACTAGTTTTTATTTTCGTTCTTTTTTCTTTCTTGTTTGTTTTGTAAACACAACAAAGAGATAAAAAACGTACAAAAAAAGAAACACACACACACAAGAAAACAAGAAATGTCTGCAGTCACAATTGTTACAGTCTATCAGTCAATCCTTATTTTTTTCTCTCATATGCATGTGTGGCTGTATGTTAGTATTGTATATGAGCGCGTGTGTATCTGTACAAGAAAAACTTGTGTGACAATGAAATATTTTTGCACTGCAATTTATAATCCAGCGTACAAGTGTTTATGTTAGAAATGTTCTCATGTGTAGGAATATGTTTATGCGTATGTGTGTATGAGTATATTTAAGCTTCCGGCAAAATATTGCTGATGATATAAATAAATTTGAAACAAAGACATACGCATACTTTTATGCGATTACAGTGGATGAGCAAATATAAAAGACTTATAACAGGATAAATTTAATGTTTTATAATTAATTTGTGGTGAATTAAACAAAATTTTCAAAATTGCTTTTGGCATTACAAAAAAATCGCATTAAGAGGATTTAAGGCTTCAGATAATTAAGAGATAATAAACACTGTAAAGTTTTAACAGCAAATTTGTGTATTGTCAAAATTGAATTTTCTAAAAATGGTTATATTCACAGTCCCTTTTGTGTTTGCACAATAGCCCAAGCGAGAAAAATGTGTTGTCAGTTAAGCAGACAAATAATTTATATGCTGCTTATATACATATACTTATGCTTAAGCATAAATCGCATTTATGCTTATTGAAAAATTAATTATCTAAATTAAATTATATTTTGAAAGAAATTGAGAATTTAGATATAAATATTTATTGCATTATTAATAAAAAATATTTTCCGTTTATTAGGCTGCTATTAGACAAATTTTGTATGGAAATTTGTTTAGTTAGAGCCTAATAAACGGAAAATATTTTTTCAAAACATAAAATATATTTTATGAATAAGACCGTTCAAAGTTTAGTGAAATGCTTTTTGTTGCACCACAAAACAAAACTAAAATTTTTGTCAACGGTGCATTTGTCAATTGGGCTTGAAGCGTTGCTCCTGTAAGACTGGGCATTTAGAGAGTAGATATATAACATCAATCATGGAACTTCATCAATCATGGCAAATAAACCTTTCTGCTTTCATTATATTACAAATTCAGTAAAAATTGTTTGTAATATTTTGTTTTCAGTTTCATGACTGTCAAACAGCATTTTTGCTTTCTTCTTTCTATGATAAAGCTAATTAAAAATATATCTTTCTTTTTTAACGAGAAAAAAGTTGTTAATGATTAAAAAAATTTAAAAAATTTTTATATACAAATTTTATAAATCAGTTTTTTTTTATTTTGATCGGGCGTGATCAATCATGTTTGGCAAACAGAAGCTTTTTGGTCTTCACTATATAATAAATTTATTATTTATTTTTTGCTAAAAGTTTGTTATAGATTAATAGTCTATCGAACTTTAGCTGTCATGATTGTCAAACGGGTCCTTTTATTTCTTCAATAAATGAATACATTTTTTTTATAAAATGCAATTTTTTAATTCTTTTTATATAAAAAAACAGTTCTTAATGATTTATGCGTTAAATGATTTTCCATATAAACATTTTATTTAATATTTTAAGGTTCTTGAAGCAATTGGTTTTGCTTTAAAGCGAACTTTGTCAATCATGATCGTCAAACGTATCATTTTTCGCCTTCATTATACAATAATTTATTACTATTAATAAATAATAATAAATGGTTTGGTAATATTTTGTTGTTTCTTATTAGCCGATCGAATTTTAACTTCCATGTTTGGCAAACAGACTTTTTTTTATTTTTTCGGTAAATAAATAAATTTATTTTAAAATAAAATTTTCAAAATTTTCTTTTTATATAAAAAGTTGTTAATGATTTATCCGTCAACTTATTTATCATATACAAATTTTATGTTGGAACTAATTTTGCATTCAATTGAACTTTATCAATCATGATCGTCAATCATAAAAATTTTTTCTGCATCATATGATAAAATTATTAAAAAAAAAATATTTTTTTGCAATCTCTTGATGTTGGTTAATGGTGAAGAGAGCTTTGATGATAATGATGGTAATGGAAGTATTTTTCTCTCTTTTACATATAATCAATATGCTAGATTCAATATTCTTATTATTTGATCTTGTTTCTGTTTGCAGAATTATAACAAATAATCTATTTATTATATACTATAATATTTTATTCCTTTAAAAAGATATAAAGTTGGCAAGTAGTTTAACTATTAACTTATTTTTTATTTAAAAATTTTATGTTCGATATTTCTTTTCTTCTGATGGAACTTAAATGCTCATGAACGTCAAACAGAGCTTGTGCTATCTTTTTTATAAGATAAACTCATTTAAAAATTATTATTTTTTTAATGTTTTTCTCTTTTAAGTTCACTGTAATTAACTGTCACGCTGCCACCTGAAAATTGTTGAATGATTTTATTTGGATTAAACTTAAACACCAGAAAGCCAAAAAGAAAAATTCACACATTCGTTTTGCTGAATCTTGTTAAGAGCTGAGTAGCTTTTGCATATGTGTTAGTTAAATTTCCACAGGCTTTGTTACTTTCAGATGTAGGTTAAAGGTGAACTTTTTTATGTTGTATTTGTGTTTGTTCTGTGAGTTGTGTTATAAGGATCCAATCTGAGTGGTGGAGACGGGAGGGATATTGTTAGATAGATGTCATATTTGCTTGGCTTAAATGTTATTTTTTTATTTATTTTTTGCTTACTATTAAATATTTTCTTTTCAGTATGGATATTTATTTTGTTATTTCTTTTTTTTTTACCCCCAGTGCCTAAAGGTAACCTTTATTTTTTAATATCAAAAATTATATTACTCACACACAAGCGTTTTTGTAGGCACTTGGATGCAAGTATGTATGTATGTGTATGTTTGTGAGCGATGTGAGTGAGAGAAAGGTTGAATCTTTTTTCTGCCTCAAACGTGCTAAGGTTGCTGCTGCCTGGCTGGTGTCAGTGTCAATGTCGCTTTTATTTTTCTTTTTCTACTTTTAATATTTTCTAAGTTCGCATTATTTTAATCGAGCTGTATAATAATAATAATAAAAAAAATGAAATTGAATAAAAATAGACAGAATGTTGGAAATGAGAAAAGACAAGCAGCTTTAGGAATATGACAAATATTCCGGTTATAGGTTTAAATATCATTTTATTTGGTTTAAGATTTTAAAATCCTTGTATTATTTGTTTTTTTCTTGCTTCTTGCTGCAACTTGTGTGTTTGTTGGTTAGTGTTTGAATATTTTTTGTCATTGATGTTCTGGTGGCATATGGAAGGTATGCATGTTTGTAAATTATATTTTGAATATTGGATGAAAATGTCAACATTTTTTTTTTGCTTTTTTATTTTCAAGAACTCAAAAGTATGAAAAAAACATGTCATGATTTATTTATTGAACAAGCAAAATTATAAAAATGCAAGCGATTTGTTGAAAAAGAAAATAATAAATTCTGCAGTCATTTGTCACAAAACCACATAAAGAAAATAATCATGTTTTAAAGGACATGTGAGAGTCTTAAAAACAAGTAACGGGTGAACAGTTAAGACTTTCATTTGGCACATTAACGTCATTGATCCTCAATTATGTCTCAGAATCATTGGAATTATAAAACATTGGGTAAAGGCAAGCCACCCAAAAGCATGGCGTGTATTTGGCTGATATTTTGTTTCACACATAGTTTTCACAGACTCTTCTACCATATACAAAATACAGGGTGTCTGGTAGCAAATTTATATTTTCAAACTTAAATGAAAACGTAATAATTGACATAAAGTTTTATTAAGAGCATTGAAGGATAGAATGGAAATGAGCATTTTATTTTTAACACAACTTATATCAGTTTTATTTGTATGTTTGCAAAACTCGAAATCCTTGCCATATAAGTGATTATAACATATGTAGTTATATAAAAAAGTATATACAGTGTTGCCGCTTTAGTGTGAAAGTTTGCTTTGCCGTATTGTATTCGGGGATGTCTGAGGACCAATTTTGCGAATTCCAAAAAAAAAAAAAAAAAAAAAAAAATCGGGATCCTTTGGTTCTGAATTTTGCATTTATTTTTCTGATTTAACTGCAATTTTTCTATTTAGCAATTGGCATTATTTTTATTTTTTTAGCGTAAGAATATTCAAATTAGTAATCTTAATTTGAAAATCTACCACAAATTTTTCTCGGCTATAGCACGAATGAAAATTTGAATCTGGCATCATAATGCTTATGTGTCAGAAAGAAAGCTAATTTGCTACTACTTCCAAATAGTGTGAAAGTTGGAGTTGACGAAACTGATTTTGGGAATTGCCGAAAAAATTCGGAATCCTTTCGCTAATCAGTTTGGAAACACGTTTTTTATATTCGAAAAAAATCAGCATTCAAGTTAGATATCACAAAAGGATATATATCGTACAGACATATTTTATTATATAGCATCATAATATATATAATGTAGATATAGGCAAACGTAGCAGTGACTTCTAAAAATACTCATTCCGTCCAACTACCAGCAAAAGATAAGAATTAGAGATGTGTCGTTCACGAACGAACAGGTTAAATGGAACGGATCTTCACGGAGTTTATTTTTTGTATTACATAAATTGATTTATTTTTTGTATGTCTCTTAATTTAATAAATATACAATATAATATAATAATATAAAAGATTAGGGGTTCTTCATCTTTTAAAACTATATGCTCAATAAATATTTCATTGTTTTATTGCAATGATGTGCAATAAATGTTTATACAGAAGAATTATGAAAAATAAATCATTTATAAGCAATTAAAATTTAGCATTATTTTTTTTTTTGGCAGTTTAGAATTATTTTTAGCAGTTTTTGCATGTAAACATTTTTTTCATGTGGCCACACTGATATAGAAATGCATATTATAATATTACAAAAAATAGGTTTTTGTATGGCAACACTCTATAATTTTGTTCTAAAATTTTTTTCATAGATTTTTTTTTTCAAATAATATTTTCCTGTTAGTAAATAGGTTTCTTTTATAGCTGTCACATAAAATAAAGTGTATTGTACGGCTATACACTTTAATGTCGTATTTGAAATTTTTTCCATAGATTTTGTTTTGTATGGTAAAAAATTTTCTTTAACCTAAAACAATGTTGCCACAAAAAGTAAAGTTTATTATATGGAAGCAGCCTTTAATTCTTTTTATCGGTTTAAAACAGAGATGTCTTCTTTGTAGCGGTACTCATATAACTGAAGAAATTGCAATTTATTTTTTCATTAAACAGAAGTGTCTGGCATCATCGTCAAATTTACTTCTTTCAGATTTGCGTAAAGAAATTTTTCCTGCGGCAGCCATAAAATAACACATCTACCGAAATTTGAACTGCCTATTTGCTACTGCTTTTGAAGTAGAGATAAAAGATCTTCTATATATAAACCAGAGCATTTATTTGATATCTTACACAAGCTCAGAACTCTTACTTTTACTTCGATTTTTTCCTCTGCCCTGCGCATTAAAAATTAATCATATTTGATCAACTTTCTTTGGGCACCTTTGCAATTTTTATTATGATTTTCTAGTTTCTTATATCAATTTTAAATTTAATCAAAAATATCGACTTACTTATCAGCTGATAACAATGTTAATCTAAACAACTGTTATAAAAATTATCTTGCAGTTAAAAAAATTAACTAATTTTTACGCAAACAAATCTTAACTATTTTAATATCAAGCCATTAAAACAAGTCAATGAAATAAAAGCATTGAAAAGTAAAAGAGATTAGATAATTAGCCAAATTTTTAATAGATAGTGAACTTGTAAAAATCTTGTTTAAAGGTTGTAGAAGAAATAGGTATGAAAAAAAGCTAAATGAATAAAAATACTTTATAAAATTTACACAAGGATACTTGGTTTAAGGCTTATTGCCTGATATAATATTTCAATAGAAAATACAACACATAGCAAAACAAACAGACAGACGGGCAGACGAACGTGCTAATGAAAATACCATTTAGCAGTGAACAGCTTAAAAGATTCATAACATTCATGAAAGAAGAGTTTGGCCAGCAGAGAACAGAGAAGTAGGAGGCTTTAAGTTTCTAACAAAAAGAACATATTGCAGTTTTACTTCTGCTCCATTTATTTTTTGTTTTGTATTTCATTAAAAATACACATACTCGTATACAAAATATACCTATATAAACATAAAAAGCCTTTGATGGCAATGAAGCTTACAGGGGATACTCGATGTCGAATTTTAAACAAACAAAAAAATATAAAAAAAATCAAGTTAATTAAAAATATTTAGCCAGTTTGTACAGAATATTTCAGAATAGGAAAATACCTTTTTAAAAAAATTGTTCAGTTGTGCAAGTGGTTTTTTTTAAAGGTTTTACTGTCTCAAGTTTTGAATTTTTTTCTTTTACCAGAAAAACTATATTTGTTGCATTAATTCTTCAAAACGAAGTGTAAGTAGTTTAATATCTACTTTAACTGCTCGCTTGATGTTTGTTTGAGTGTAAATATGTACTTTTTTTTTCTTTTCGTATTTGAATGTTTTCATAAAATTTTGTATTGAATACAAAATATTTATGAAAAGATGTGGAGTATTTGTATTTATGCAAATATTATTATTAAGTTTATATAAAGAGCATATATGTAAACTATATATTGATTTCAATGTACTGAAGCGTAAAATAAAGAGGATGGTTGAGACATTTGAGGAAAATTTTCAAGTTTTGAAAACATTAGGTTATTTTATAATTTAATGTGCGGTTTACAGAACACAGATGGGCGACTCGTCTACAAGACTTGAATGGAAAATATATATATCTAGTTCTATAATTTTTTATCCGCCCATTTTCTGTTTTTGTCCAGGAATTCATCCTCTGAAGAAATTCCAAATTTCTCCATTTTCCAAAAATCGATATATCTTCTTTTCTGGAGTGCTTCCATAGGTTTTAGCTATTTGTTCCTTTAAAGCTACCCTAAAACTATGATATCCAAAAATTTTCATCCACCCATCTTCCTTTGTTCTCCTGGATAGAACTCATCCACTAAAGAAATTGAAGCTTTAAAATTTCAAAATGCTAAATTTTAAAAATTTTCGAGAGCTTTTAATAGTTCTGGCGATTGATTCCGTTAGAGTGACTGTATAACTAAAACTTCCATCAACATTCACTCGCCCATCTGACTTAGATCTACTGGAATCGATTCTCTAAAGCAGGGGTGCCCAAAAGTTCTATATGAAAGAGCAACCCCTAATACATATAGTGCTTTTACAAAAACAACTGAGCACGAAGCGCATAGGGCTTGGTCACTTCTGCTCTAAAGGAATTCCATATTATTATGCTGGTTACAATCAATCTTGCCATCCTATTTCAGCTTGACGTTTAGTTCTGGGACATTCTGCACATGTTAGCTAATAAACAAACAATTTTTTAATATATCGCTCCTTTATTGCAACATAGTCATATCTCAAAAAATGAGCTTTTCGAGTTAACAATGCAGAATTGTTAACAGTACTATCATTTATATGGCGCCAAAAATTTATTCAAATTGTTTTTAAACTGTTTCCTTTAGGAGATATTTTCTCAAAAAATTTGCTAAGAATTGTATGGAAACTAAAAATTTTAAATGCATTTTCCTCGAAACGAGCTTTTTTGAGATATGACTATGTTGCAACAAAGGAGCGATATAATATGTGTTTTTTAATATATTGTTACACGTTTGGCCTTAAATACGCTTTTACAGGTCCCTGTTTATTACACAGTACTTAAATACTTAATAATTATCACCACCATGTACTAACACATTAGATTTGCTTAGTTTTCGGACTTATGAGTGTCTTTCACAATGCATAAAATTAAATTCTAGCCCTGCTAAACATCTGCCTGCTATTCATCAGGGCTGTGATTTCAAATCATTTGCATTAAAAGTGATTTACAGAACATGACTGTATACTTCTTTATTACCTTCTAAATTGTTATTGAAACATCATGCCAGACTAAAGTGTACAAAGATAATTTCAAACACACATACACACACACACACACTCATGTTTACGAAACAATAAGAACGCAACAACAACAATAAAATCATTTTTGGCTGATTTACTTGGAATTTTGCGTTTTTAGATCATGTATTTGGATTGCACTCCACAAGGGTTTAAGTGGGACCATACACGGAAAAACACAAAAGTACCGTTATTTAAAAAACGGTACTTAGACAAAAAAAAAAAAATTAGAACGTTTCCGTGTTGAGGAGGTCCCAATTAACTTATCTAGGCATGTGGCGTTCTTGGTATTTTTTGGCTGTAAACTAGTGATATAGAGTCAAATGTTTCGATCAAATTGATAATTTGATCGACAGATAGGAAACAAAAAACCACAAAAAACACTGGTAATTATTTTTGAAGGGGAAAAATTCTTTAACTTTTGTACTTTCTATATTTTACTAAGCAATGTTGCCAGGCTTAAAATTGCCCCTTTATCTACCCTCGTTGTGCTTTAAAGAACCAAGAATTATTTAAATGTATTTACCAATTTGCCAATATACGAGTATATATTTTTTTAACATTTTTGTTTTATCAATATTGTGTACACTCTTGTACACTCAACTATTCATATGCATGAATTATTGTGAATAACTAAAGCCAGTACAAAAGCATTTGTGGCAGTGTATTTATACCAAACGCACTCATATGTTTAAACAAGTGTGGTATTATAAAGAATATTAAAATGGCTTTGTATAGAAAATATGCATACATTCATTTATAAACCAAAATGTGCTTAAAATTTGAATAAAATGTTGAATTATTTGTATATGTAGTGGTTTATTAACATTTTCGAAATAGTAAATATGTGTGTGTTGGTGACGCTTTGAGTGTGAAAATTTTGTAGCTTTCATAAATTTTATGTCTCATGACATTGAATTTGCCAAAAATTTAATCATAAACAATAAAAATTAAAACACTGAAACTGAACTACAATAAAAACCAAGAGAAAACCTTAAGAGTAACGAAACATTATTTTCATGTTTTTTTTTTTTTTTTTTTTGAACAATTGTCAGTGGACAAGGTTCATCCTAGAAAAAAGGACATGTACAGCAAAAAATTAAAACAATGCGAATTTAAAATGCTGATTGTTAAGGAGCACAACAAGCACAACAACAATGGCTACACCAACATTTAAAGTTTTGTTTTATTTTGGCAAAAAAGAAAAGCGAACATTGTACTATATAAAGCAATCTCGGCCAAACAATTTTTGGCTTAAAATGAAAAATTAAGCAAAAACATTTAACATGAGACTGTACAAAAAAAAAGTAACAATGAACTTAAGCGTTTAGAAAATCAAGGATTTAAATTTTTTACTTTAGATCAACTTAAAAAAAGCGATGCAATAAAATACGGCAAACATTTTTTTTTTAAATAAAAACGAAAGTACAGGTTATCCAACGGCAAGGTATACTACTCGCAGTAATTCCTTTGTAATCCTGGCTGTACTCCTATGCGATGTGTCACCGACTTATTGATAACACATATTAATCAAGTCCAAAGCTTACATTTGTGGCGTTAAAAAGTTTTCAATCATATCACGATATCACTCCCAATTCACAGTTACCGTTTTCATGTTCAAAGAAGTAAGGTTCAATAATTCCTCCTGACCAAATTGCATACCAGACTGTCGCTGTTTTTTCACGCATCCCCTTAACTGAAAATGTGCTTCGTTACTCATTACGATTTTTTCATGAAAATCGGGGTTGTCATGGGCGAGCTGCAAGAGGTCAATAAGAGGAAGGATAGGGAACATCCCAGTAAATATTGACCACTGTTCATCAGGTCCACTGTGATATGGCGTTTTATGCACGATCTTGAAAACAGCTGATATTGACTGCCAAATGGATGTGCTTGAGTTCCAACGCATTCAAATCGGAATTGTGAGTTGGTGGTGTCATCTTTATATCCCAGTATACACTCAATGCATATCCTAAAATTATTCCTCCTCGGTTTGCCCTAGGGGACTAAGATATCATCACCAACTTCCAAGTTTAGCAAAACAAATGAAATGTGGCAACAATGCAAAACTAATTCGTTAATTCAAACATTATGAAAGTAAATTATGCAGAGTTGTATTCTGATAATTGAATTAAATTTAAAATACAATTGTAAAATGGAAAGTAAGCTGCTTTAATTACAATATTACTTCATATTGAAAATAATTTCATTTTATTAAAATAAAAATATATATTTTGTTCGCTATTCGCTTTGAATTTCTAACAATGCCCACTTTGAAATCATTGCAAAACTAGATGTTTTGGCATTAATTCAACACTTTATTACAGATTGAAATTGCGTTTGTCAACCCAAATGTTGTAACATACTGTCAAATTATGCTGCCATTTTACGTATTTTGAAATTGACTAGCAAGTCAGACGCTTTGTTTGCAGCAGCCGTTTAACCATATATTCTATAATGTAAAACACGTCTGGCCAACGTGATGAGAGTTTCAAATGGAAAGCAAGTCGTCCCAAAAAATAACTAACGAAATGAAAACAAATTAACGGGGCGAAAGGTTAGCAGCACATGTTACGAAGAAAAAAGAAAATAAAACGAACCGCCACTGCTCATCTGATAGTTGATGATGCGTAAAATCTATAATGGAATTGCAGATTTACATAACCCTGTAGTTCAGCTGGAGACCATTTCACTGTACTCTGGTACCCAGAAAAGCTTTAGCTTCGAAAGTTTCTCTATCTCATTAAGAGATAACCGGCATGTCGTAGAGACACCTTTAAGCGCATGTAACGTAGCTTTAAACCTGTATATCCCTATACTTGCAGTACTTTTAGTACTGCTTGCAATACTTTTAGTACTGCAAGCAGTTAACTGCTCTCATTGCTGCTGTGGTTTTAATGACGTGATGCAGGCTGAAAGCATATCTATAATGAGAGCTGCTAACTGCTTGAGATATTATAGGGTACACGGGGTAAATATCATAGTAAGGCTGTGTTATGAGTGCTAGTGCCTATTCAGGTTGGTCTTGTGAATGCCGGATATCACATAGGGCTATTATTAAAACTGACGAACAGTTAACGTTATGATTTTATCTTTCAGATAATTTTTTTTTGGTTATTACAAGTTATCATTAGCCTGAAAAGTTACTGATAGCTTAACAGCAGGTTTATCCTCATGGTAAATTTCAAAGTTAGCTTTAAGCATTTCAAGCTGCCATATTTTCTGCTGAAAATATTGTAACTTTAGTTGTAGAAATAGGGAAAATGTAATGTTGGTTTTATTGTTCACGTTAAGATTAACTATCAAGAACTTTATCGTTAGGTTGTAATAATGGCTTTTAATAAGATAACGAGACATTCCAAATTGGAGATTTTTTAGGTACCAGGGTACAGTGATTTGGGAGTTGATGTTGGCATGTTTATCCTCCAGTGTCAGAGTAATAAGTGTAACGTCACGCAGCCTAAAATTGCAGCTATAGTGAGAGCTGTTAACTGGTTAAGGTCATATAGGGAATACTGGGGGAATATCCGAATCTGTAGTGATAGTAAAGCTGTGTTATATGCACTTGCGGGACCTATATGACATCTAGGTTGGGTCGCGAATGTCGGATGTTATTTAATGAGATCCAGATATTAAAAACTGGAGTTTTTTTTTGGGCACCAGGGCACTGTGATTTGGGAGTTAATGGTGTCATCTTTATCTCCCAGTAATAAAAAAAAGGCAACCTTGTGCAGTTTAATGTCATAGTTATAATGAGAGCAGTTAACTGTTTGAGGTACTATATTGTATACCTGAGGAATACTCGAATCTATAGTGATAGTAAAGTTGTGTTATATGCACTTGCGGGACCTATACAACATCTAGGTTGGTTCACGAATGTCGGATATCACTTAATAAGATATCGAGACATTTCAACCTGGAGCTTTTTTGGGTACTAGTGTGACAGTTGGTGGTGGCATCTTTATTCTCGAGTGTTAGAGGAAGGAGTGTAGTGTCACGCAGCCTAAAATTATAGCTAATATAGGTAATACAGGTACGAATTTCTAGTGATACTAAAGCTGTCTTACATACGCTTGCGGGTGTCGTCTGCATGTCATCCAGGTTGTTTCATGAATGTCGGATAACTCTTATTCGACACTGGAGCTTTTCCGGGCCCAAGGGCATACGAAAGTATAAGACATTGAGGACTATCCTTTGCATTTAGCTTGTTTGTACTGGAGAGACCTACCAACAACAATTTTGTGTTATGTTCTTAGGAAGAGGTGGAGCAGTAGAACCTCTCCTTTTTTAATTGCAATTCTAGTATAACGTTAAATATTCAACGGAACTATTGTTGCAGTAGTTGGATGGACTAACGGCTGAAAATTGTAAGAACTTAGTAGCACGTGAACTTTTAGGGCCTTTTTGGAACAAATAGTCTGGTGGGTTACCTGTTAGTTAGCGAGGCAAACATGGACCAGGTTTGGATGTAGGATGCTTATGGTCTTCTCTGGTAAAACTTGTGTATTATAATAACTGCTTTAACGGGAGATTGCTACATAAGGTGACATGACGAAAGTTTACATCTTCTATTTAAAGGTTTTTTGCAAAATTTTTTGGGATGAGCAAACAATTGTTAAACACTTCCTCCGTCATTATCTGGCTCTTTCTTCCATAAAAACGATAAAACTGTGTAGACAGATGTTGCACGGGTAGGTAGTCATGTCGCAAAGCGCGAAGAATGGGTTCTTTATTCGGTTCGCGAGGTGGTTTGGATCTGAACCTGCAAGAGATGTGTAGGCCTTACTGAGGAAATACCTAAGTGGCCTAATTTTGATGAAGTCTGTACTACTTAACCTAACCTAGCAGATGAAGACTTACCATTTTTGTAATACTGTCTTTAGAAACTTTTTGTGGTCAACATTTTGGGGGAATATTTTAACCCTTGCATGCATCGTGCAGCATAAGAAACAAAATGATAATATGAACTGAAAAGTTGAAAGGTTAAGGATATGAAATATTCATGATAAATTGTTAGATTAACAAAAAAAGAAAGAAAGAAAGACAAAGCTTACACACTAACACACTTAGCTACACATATATACACTTTGCTGCAGGAAAATCATATTTTATCACTTTATTTTTATATATAATATTTTTTGTTTTGGGTTTGTTTTTATTTGTCGGTTATATTTCAGTTGTTGTTAAATTGTTGTATACACAAGTTGCAAAATTTGTTTTATTTTTTTTGTTATAATTTGTTCAGATTCAGCACCAGCAATAAATGCATTTTCATAAGTAAAACAAAAAAACCAAAATATAAGAAAAAAAAATAAAAAATAACGCTGTATTAAATAAAATTGTTTGGCGCCATTTAGTTTTTATGCTGAAACAAAAAAAACAAAACCATTGTTATGTAGTAGATGCATACTCATGTGTGTGTATATATGTGTGTGGGTTTGTGTATGTGCATGAGTGTATGAATGACTATTGTAAATAGTATTTTTGCAGAAAATTTGTTTTAAATTATTAAAATACTACACAAAATAAAAAACAAACATTAAATTATTTGTGAAAAAAAGTTTGTGTTTCGTTTAAATATTTTTTGTGCTCAGAAAAATGCTGAAATTCTATTCACATGTGATGAGTGGTATTTTTTCTTTTGTTTTATTTTTTTTTTTTGATAAAAGTCGAATTTTACCATAAAAGCCACACTGTATTGTTGTTAAACCACTTGTAAAGCATTTTAACAATGTTTCTTAACGTTTCAGAATTTTACAGGTTGTCGTTTTTCATATACAGTGGACTCTCACATATTTTAGCCGAAACTAAATTGGCGCGTTGAAGAGTTGTAAGGCTAGAAAAATTTGTCATTTAAGAATACATACAAATGCTATAAAGCAAAGCATAATATCGCAATGTCAACGTCAGTGTCATGTAATTGATAAATTCTATTTTGAAAGCGCGTAATAAAGTTAAGTTGGCTGCGGGCAAAATTTTCGTACTAGTTGCTGCTTTAACGGGACATTTTCACATAGGAGGGCATTCAGTGACTTCTGTAAAATTTGCCAGGATGAAGAGGAGGAGACAAGTGCTGGACTCTTTTTCTGTCGTTATTCGGCTCATTCCTCCATAGGAATGATGAATCTGTGCAGACAGATACTGTACGATTTGGCAGGCATATCGCAAGGCAGGGCGAATTTATTAGATTATTTTATCTAGTTCTAGTTCTGGTTTGATTTTCAGCCGGTAAGGTACACATTTCTTTTTTTTAATCTTGAACTAGGAGATCCCTACCTATGCAGTGCAAAAACCAATATACTGGAACTAGAAAAATAGGATATGATAAGGGACCCTTACATGTTTCATAGGCTTTAAACGCACAACAATTTCACAAGCTTCTGTACTCACTCATACATGTATGAGTGAGTACAGAAGCTTGTGAAATTTTGCTGCAATTTTTGAAAATTGCAAAACAGTTTCTGTTTTTATGAAAAACTGCCACCACTTTAGCGGTTTTCATTTCATAACTAACAATTTGGTAACTTTTTTAATTTTTATTTATTTATTTTTAAAAGAAGGCTATCTAACTCTATTGACTTACTGGAGCAACGCCGCAGTATAGGTTGAGTTACTCTGTTCTATCGTTACTACAATGGATTTTGCTTTGACGAGATTACAGATCTTGTTCCCGAAACCTGTATATTTTTAAGTAGTGTTCAACGTCGAGAGCTCATCCAATTGTAGTCGATTTTCTTGGGAATCGTACAACGCATTACAGATAGAGTTCGTTTTTCAACCGTATGTCCGTGGAACAAGTTGCCAGCAGACGTTTTTTTTTTGTCTGTTATAACGTTGGGAAGTTCAAGCCAAATGTCCACAAACACTACTCTCTTTTTCTCCCTCTTCATATTCGATATTCTTACTACTAGTAAAATGCACTCCATATGTTTTTCATTAACGCTGTTCGTCTTTGGAATGCTCTTCCAAATAATCAACAGACAAACAACAACGTAAATCTTTTAGGAAATTCCTTTTTAATTTTTTTGAGTAATTAATTCATTTTTTAAGCAAGCTTTTGTTTTATTAATTCAATCAAATTGTTTAGTTTCTAAATTATTCTTATTTTAATTACCTAATATCCATTACATCTGAATGCTACTTGCTTGTACACATACAAAATCCTGTACTGTAACTATAAGACTTAGTCTTGTTGGAGGCGAATTCAGCACTATGTATTTTGTTATTGTAAAACTTCCTGAGAATGTCATAATCTAAATTCACCTAAGATTGTTCCGCAGAGAAAAAATTTTATATAAATGTTAAATATAAACTTTTATAATTGTTTGTAATTAAAATCAAAGATCATATTGTTTTTCATTTTTCAATTCAACCAAATTTCTTGAAATTGCACTTTAGATTAAAATGGCTCGAAAATGTTTGTAAACAAAAGAAAAAATTATATGACAGTCTCATTGGAAAAAAAAGCGAGAAGCAAAAAATAATCAGCTAAGCTGTCAAGTTCACCTAGTAATGAATTCGGTTTGGTTAAAACATCCGGAAAGTTGTAACTTAAGAGAGTTCTAGTTTAAGAGATTCTACTGTATTTTTTTTCAAGGAAAATCATGCAATTGTGCTGGTGTTATTTACAAACTGGTACTGTTGCTTGATTGTGTTTTGCATTTAATAAAAACTGAGATTGTTTGGTGCACATGAAGACATACATATCTAGATATGCGCATATTCACAAATGAAGATATGTAAATTAGGAAAAAACAGGTACGAGGTAAATCAAAAAACTCACTCACTTGAATTAAAAGTGAAATCGTATGTATAATATATTAAATAAAAGTTTTGAAGGACACTTTTTTTTAAGATACATACATATCGCTTTAAAAGGCAAAATATTGTTCTGTTATACAAATATAACAAAACCAACTAGAACCAAACAATCAATCATAAAAAAGCCACATTTTGAACTAATATTTTCATAATAAAAAAACGTTGCTAGTGTCATGAAAAAGAGCTCTTTAGGGTAGTTTCTAAATACCGTTGTGTTGTACAGGGTAGACCATATGTCTCTTAACATTTGGGGGGGGGGGGGCTACGAAACTGGAGAGGGGCCTTTAGGGATTTAGTGCCATGGCATGTTTCAGCGAAGCACAATAGGCATTTTGCCTACGCTAATACTATTGCAACAACGATTTTACGACCGAAGTTATACAGGGTGGATCATAAGCCGCTTAACATTTAAACAGACCAGGCATTAGCGTGCTAGGGGGGGGGGGGGGGGGGTACTACGAAACTGGAGCGGGAGATTTAGTGCCATAGCATCCTTCAGAGAAGCACAGTGGGCATTTTGCGTACGCTAATACGAGTACTATTGCAACAACGGTTCTGCGATCGAAGTTAAAGCCAAATTTTATTATCATTTTAATATTTGCGATAGGAATTATTCTCCAACGAAGTTCGAGATGACTGGATCAACATTATCAAAACAATGATCAAAGCATCCTAAAACATCTAGAGAAAAAGGAAATGTAGAACGTAGAAAAAGGAAATAAACTTTTCGAGAACAACCCAATCTCTCTACTCGTTAGCGGTCTGGAGTTTTTAATATGCTCGATCATCTCTTAATCGCATTTTACAACAATATGGAGCAACATGCTATATGTCAAATAACTGGTTAAGCTGCAGTTTGTAAAATTTGTGATCAGAAAATCATGTAGAATAGGGGGCAACATACCATACGTCAAATAACTCTTTAGCTGCAGTTCTTAAAATTTTTTAGCCAGAAAAGGGGTAAAGTTGACTGGCCACACCATAGCTCCAATTTGTCTCCAATGGACTTTTTACGCTGGGTATGTCTAAAAGGTTGTCATTAACAACCCGATGACCATTACCGAGCTAAAGTAAAATAAACGCGAGCAAATGCAACACATTTTAACCGATACGTACAACAGACTGGACCCAAGTGGGCTGGTTTTACAATAGCTGACAGCCTGTCAAACCTAACCTAATCGATACTTGTAGAGTGGCCATGGAAAATTTCGGGTATAGGTTGCATCAATACCAGAATGAACAAGTATCACATTTAAGTAATGTAATTTTTAAAAAGTAAAACTCTATTTCGTACTAAATAAGAAGTTTTAATAACATATGGCTATTTGATTTTACTGATCATTCAAATGTTAAGAGACTTATGGTCCACCCTATATTTTTGTAATAAGTAATAGTACAAGTTGTATATTCTATATAAAACAGTTTTTTACAATTTCTGAACTGGCTTTGAAATTTTGGGACGTCTATTTAATTATTTTTGGGACTTTGCTTTTTATTTTTGTGGCAAAAAAAAGCAAGAGTTAAAAATAAATATAATATATTATATATGTGATATGTTGTTATCAGCATGCTGCTGCATGTCTCGTTTTGTTTTGGTTTAACCACAAACAGTGCAAGAAAAACAAATTTACATATATTAGTTTTCGAAAGTTTTTGTTATTTTTCAAGTTAAATTAAGCAAGTAACATGTGTGAATTGTTAACATACAGCCGTTGTTGTTGTTGTTGTTGCTGCTGATGCTGCCCTCAAGGCAATGCTCAACACCATTTTGACTCAAACGCTTACAAAAAATACAAAAGAAAAATATTAGGGCAGACCAACAAGTTTTTTTTTATTAACTTTTTCTCTTCTCTAGTTTAAAGCGCTTTAATGTTTTATTCTATTTTTGCAATTATACTAAAAGTTTTCAAGCTACATACATTTTTTTTTAAATTATTTTTTAGTTTTAAAATGTTTACTCACTAATATTAATTGTTCGCACCTGGTGTTAGATTTCTTGCTTTGTTTTTATTAAGTTACAAAATATTATTTTTGTGGTTTTTTGAGATTACGTCTATAGATTATTTTTTAAAGCCATGAATTGTTAATTTAATATACCATACGTATTGCACATATATTTGTTTTATACAAAAACCAACAAATATTTCTATGAAATAAATTCTTGTGTTTCAATGAACAATAAAAAGTTTCACTTAATCAGTCAAAGTTGCCAACAGAAATTCAAATACATACTCGTACATAGTTTTAATTGAAAACTCTTAAACAATTTCAAGGTAGAAACAGCAAAAACATAATAAAGTTGTTAAATTTCTGAAATGATATTAAAATGTAATGGGTGTTTCATTAAGAGCAGACCATCTTCAAATTTAAGTAGACAATTTCATTTTTTCAGCTCATCGAAGCCATTATATGCAGATTAAAATATAGTTTAAATGCACAGATCTGGTTATATATGCTTGAGTGCAAGCTTAATATGTTTCTGGCTTATTTGAATACGAGTACAAGTGACTTAAGAATACCTCACACGCAACTGTCTAATGGAATAAAAACGCTCGATTTCTATAAGCGCGTCTGAAGCTGCCAATTGTCTATGACTTTGGAGCATACATTTACTTGTATTAGTTTGAATACATGAATAATGTGTATCTGACTTATTCATATAAACAAGTAGCTTAAGAAAATTTCGCATGAAAATGTCTAATGGAATAAAAACGCACAATTTCTATGAGCTTATCTGAAGCTGCCAACTGTCCATGACTTTGGGGCTTAAATCAGGCTACATTTGCTTGTGTGCATGATTAATGTGTTTCTGGCTTATTCATATAAACAAGTGATTTAAAAAAATTTCACACGAAAACGTCTAATGGAATAAAAACGCACGATTTATATGAGCTCATCTGAAAGCTGCCACTTGTCCATGACTTTAGGGCATAAATTAGGTTGCATTTGGTCGAGTACATAATATAATGTGTTTATTCGTATAGTCAAATAACTTAAGAATAATTCACACGAAAATGTGTAATGGAATAAAAACAAGTGATTTCAATGACCAGTTTAAATTCACTCTAGGTGAAATGAACGCGATCAGAAATCACTGGGTCGGAATATTCAATGTGGTGTTTAGCGCTGTCCTGCGAAAATAAAATGTTGTGGGCATCCATATCGCTGCTTTAGTGCAACAAAGTCATAACTCAAAAAAAAACGTGATTTGAAAAAGTGCATTTTAAAATTTTAGTTTCAACACGCGTCTTAGAAAAAAAGTTTAGAAAATATATCCAAGAAATATGCACAATATTATACAGGGTGTCCTACAACTCAACGTCAAGCCGAAACAGTATATAATATAAAAAAATGAGTAAGGAGCACTACCCGCTACCCGAACAAATCATCCATTTTGTTAAAACTATTTTATCATTTGTGGTTATAGGCAAATAGTTCAAACTTCGATTAATATTACCGCAAACATGCAACCGTTAGCAATTTAAAATTTTGTAGGTCTCTATTGGCAGACCCTGTACATATACAAATAATAATATCAAGTATTTTCTTAATATTAATTACAGGAAAATTGAATTTAATTATCAGGCATCTTCTAAAGTCATACATGTAAAGAATTTCTCTTAAGCATCCTTACAGGATTCTATAACGAAATTGAAATCGCAAAACAAATAATTACTGTTTGTCAGCTTAATAAACTTTCACCCGAAAAGAAAGTCGCAGATGCCAACAACAATAAGAATAACAACAACAATATACTATTACTATTATTACTACTAAAATTACAAAAGGCATTTCAAAACCAACCAGTCATTGAATGAATTTCAAGAACTCAATAGCCAAAAAAACAATTGTGACAATTGTATGTGTGTGTGTGTGCAAGTAAGAGTAGCTGTGTTAGTGTAGGTGTAAGTGTATGTGTGTACGTGTGTATGGTTTTGAAAGGACCTAGTCGGTAATCTTAGAATTGGAATTTTTCAAATGCTTTCAAATTCTGTTAAAAACTTAAACGGATTGTATGAGTTTCGACAGGGAGAGAAATATGAAGAATGTAATTTTCAAGTGAAATGATTTGTAAGTAACGACAAACAATTGAATTTTGAATTTGAAATTTTTATTGTTGTTTAAGCGGGCATGAAGACAAAGCAGCAGCAGCAAAAGAAGCAGAAGTTGAAGAAGAAGAAAAAGTTTGTCATAAATGTCCTTAGCAAACTTGTTTAAGAAGACAAAGTTTAAGATTTAGTGAAAAGGAAATGTTAACGATAAAAGTTAAACTAGAATAATAATTTTGTGAATATAATTGGCCAGCAATGATATCATAATGAAATTAAGCAAATTGAAATACGAGCAAGATTATTAGTTTAAAAAGAACTAACAGTAAAAAAATTTAATTAAACTAAAAATGGACTTCAATCGAATAACTTTTTGTTAGTGACTTATTTTTAAAAAATATTTTATTAAAGAAATTTTGTATGGAAATTTGCCTAATAGCTTACTGAAGAAATTTTTTTTATAAATAAGGTAGTTAGGATCTTAATTATAACAAAAAAAAATATTTTAAGTTTATTAAGCTCTTATTTGTCAAATATTATGTTTAATAAAAAAAAAAAATATTTATTATAAATAAGGCAAATGAAATATGTGACTTTTTTTTGACTTGGACCAGTACTCAGAGAATGATCTCTAGTTATGCAGTGCAGGGTGTCTCAGAACTCAACGTCACCCCGCAACACGGTGACGGGATTGATTGTAATTCTCATGAGAAAATGAGAAAAAAATCTAAAAAAACATTTTATTATTATTGTTATTGAATGGGATATGGCCTTCATCGGCCACTTGCACTGCGACCAGTGTTGATCTGTTGTGCGTCCCCTTGCCCCATTACGGATTAAGTACGAGTGAGTCAAGAAAACGGACAAGCTCCTTCATTGGGAGTGATATTAAGTCACATTCACTTAACATATAATCTTGTAGTAGCCTATATCTTCTGTGTCCCAGTACTCCACAGTGGGTGCTTAAGTGCTCCATTGACTCCTCTTCATCACCGCAGAATCTGCAAATGTCTGTGTTGGAAATGCACATCCCAGGCAGGTGCTTAAGGCAGATATAATGACCTGTAACTGCACCTGTCAATGTTCTGAGACTTTTCCTGTCCAGTTTTAGAGTACGTTCGGCCCTCTTTTTATCAAAGTTTAGAATTTCTTGGAGTGTTCAAGACCAGCTGTCTCGTTCCAATGTTGTTCAACGATGGACTTCGTCTATTTCTTTATCTTCTCATTCAGGAGACCCTTATTGAAGCCAAAAGTTGGAGTGGGTCCAACAAAAGTCCCCTCTGCTCCTTTTTTTTTGGCGTAGATGTCAGCCCTCTCATTGCCGTAGTGCCCCTCATGTGCTGGCATCCAGATCGGAGTAACCTGGTTCTGGCTTGCCAGCTCATTTAGTCTGTTGTGACATTCCAGTACTAACCTGGACGTAAAGACACAATTATTCAGGGTCTTCAGTACTAATTGGCTATCAGAGAGTATTATAATCAGCACTCCCTTGTATCCCCTATCAGAGAGTATTTCAACCACTTCCCTAATTCCGCTCTTTGTTAAGAGTTATATACTCGCGTGCTTTAGGCCCCACTATTCTCACTCCAACTCCTTGTAGCGTTTTGGATCCATCAGTGTACCACTTTTGTGAACCATACCGAAACCATCTTGGGTTCATGCCCAAGATGAAGATGATCCTAAACTTCCTGGCAAAGGAGTTAGTCGGCTTTATAAGGTCACTTGTTTAAGACATATCGATAAAAACATTTTACTCAGTTCAAATGTTTTTTTTATTCGCAAAAGCTCTTTTGCTGAATTTTTTTTTCTGATTTTTCTCATGATGATTTTTTTTACACACTGGTTACACTATTTTTATTGTGTAGAGAAGAGAAACAGCAATTAGCTTCATTCGATTCCGGAAAAGAATCAGCATGGACAACAACCTGCAGTATTGTCTTGCTTTAGTTAAAATAAACATTATCATTTAAATACATGATTTTCTTTTATAATTGACATTTTAAAGGCAGTAGTCTGCTGTCTTTAATGTGTTTAATACATTAGCTGTCAATATTTGAATAAAATACTTTTTATTAAGGCTTGCAACTTTGCACTGGCAGCAATTTATTTATAATAACATTTTTCTGTTTTAAAACAACGTTTTTTGATCTAAGCCAACTCTTTTTTTTAATAAAATATTCTTTTTAACCTTATATTGCAATTTAAATTTAAAGACTGAATCTACTCTGTTATTCCCACTGTTGCCATACGATTTACTAACAAACTTTTTGTTTTGAAGACTTTTTGCAACAATAAGCGGTACATACATATATAATGCAAGCAAACAAATACTTTATACCACTACAACAACAACTTAACATGTTGTTGTTGAAAATATAAAATAAAACAAAAGCAATAAAAAGAAGAATATTTTACAATTCTCTAAAGAAAACAAGATGAATGAAAAAGAAAAATTAAAAAAATATAAATGTATGTGTATTAAAAAAATAATATTAACCCTTTGGGAGGTACATTTAAACAAAACAAAACATACATAGCCACTTACAAACAGAGATTCGTGCACCCAACACTAGCGAACTTGACACACATTTTAAAACACTCGAGAAAAACTGCAAAAGTTGTGCAGGCCAGCACGCATACAATTATAATGCAGAGATGAGAAAATGTCAGTTATGGAATTTAAATTATTATTTACTTTTCTAGTTCGTAATATTTATACCATTAAAAATATATCTAGCAGTAAAAAAAGTTATTAAGAAAAGTAAAAACGTAAACAAAATTTTTTTTTGAATTTGAAAAGAACTATCAACACATTTTTCTTTTTAAATTCTCATTATTTTTTTAATATGACGAAATTTGGAGTTAAATGTTTAAACAGTTAACAGCAGTGAGTAGTAAGAAGTGAGTAAAGGTGAATCATGACTTGTACTTATACGCTCTCTTACTTAATGCGATGTTGTCCAACTACATATCCACTAAACATATGCACGGTTACTTAACGCCGTGTCAGATAAAACTTTGTCGCTTTGCGTGAAGTTTAAAACTTTAACATAAAAGCGCAAAGCAAAAGGTGTATGTCACAATAAAAACTTTGGCAACGCTCGCGATTTGTTTATTTATCTATAAAAAATTTTTAATTTTTACATTTAGAAATATTACTACACGAACTACAGAAATTGGTTCTAATTGTTTTCTTAGTGCATAAAGCTATTAAAAAAAACTTCGACGCGTAAAAAGATGAGAGTTGCCGAACCTTTCACTTCGCGTTGCGTTAAAAGTGTTCTATGTGACATATTTCATATAAGTATATATATTTTATCTTAGATGTCAAAGCGAATTTTCAACGCAAAGCGAAGCAAAAGTTTTATCGGACACGGATTAAGATTGATGCACTGAGATTTCTCCCAAGAATGTTCTCATAAAAATGATTATAAAAGACTGCAGTAACACGTAACAGAATTCTCTCTATGATTGAATTTGACGTTTCATTTTTTACACAAAACTTAAGACAGTTTCTTTGATCCATTTTTTTGAATAGTGAAAAATCGAAGCGCGCACCAAAACACGACTAACCTTTTTATTTGTCAACAACAAACTGACAATCCAATATGACTGATATTGCCAACAGACATGTGTACCAACATAAAAAAAAAAATGGGAAAATCAAATATACGTAGCTCACAAAATTTCAAAATAACGGTTATTATTTGATTAGGAACGTTTACTTTCGATATCGTGGAACAGAAAAAATACATATTTAAAAAATATATATTTTTTAAAAATTTCTTTGTATTACATGTTATTTTATTTATATTTTTTATTTGGAAAAAAAATCTTTTTTTTTCAATATTTTTAATATATATTTTATTTACAATCTATTAACGAAAAAAAATTTTTTTTAAATATATATTTATTTATTTATACTATTTGTTAATGAATTTCTGTAAATACAGTACATCAAGACTAATGTGCTGTTTATAGAACACAGACGAGCGGCTCGTTTAAAAAATTAGTATGGAATCACTCAAAAAATTGAGTAACTTGCAAAAAAAATATTTCTAGACGAATTGCTCGTCTGTGTTCTATAAACAACATATAAGTCTTAAATTACAGTATTGGCTAGAAATATGGCACAAATATTTTGACAAAATTATAAAAAAAAATTTTTTTTAAATATGTGTATATTATAAAATAGCATAAAAAAATATTTAATAAAATATAAAAGTTAGAATTAAAGAACAAAGAATTTTACTATAGACATAAAAAAGTAGTCATTAACTAAAACAGAGAAGTCATAAAGACTTGATTAAAACTGTTTGTAAAATTCAGAAAATGCACAGTTGGATTTAATAAAATTTTTATTAATTTTTTTTTTTCATATCAAAATTTTCCAGAAATTTTGATTATATAGACTTGATTAAAACTGTTTGTAAAATAAACAAATTGCACACTTGAATTTAATAAAATTTTTATTAATTTTTTTTTTTTTGCATATCAAAATTTTCCAGAAATTTTGATTATATAGACTATTAATAATGGAAAGGTCAGGTCTTATTACACCAATATTATAAAAAATTATCACTGACAGTTTGTCCTATGAAATGTCGACATATAGACAGCTGGGAAACATAACAAAACCAGCTGTTTATAATTTTTTGATTGGCATTAATATTAGAAGCTAATGTAGTGAAAAAAACTCAATTGTTTGTATAATTTTTATTAATTATTTTTTTCATATTAAAATTTTCCAGAAATTTTGTTTATATAAAATATTAATAATGAAGAAGTCCAGTATTATAAAAAGTTATGAGTTTGTTATTTATTTAATTTTTATGAGAATTTTATATTTATATTTATTTTCTCATATTTATACAAATTCGATTATAATTATTTTGAAATGTTGGCAATACATAGATATTTATTTATTAACTTACAAATCTCAAAAATAATTTAATAAATTTTTAAATATTTTTTATGTACACAAGTTATTAACACTTGCGTTTAGTTGATTAAAAAATTACTGTTTGTTTACATTCAATACGAGTACAACATGTTTATTCGTGTTTTTAAATCAAATAACAGTTAATTAAGCTTCAAATTGTTTTCCTCCAGTTACACAAAAATTAGCAAGAAGCCCACTCGTTTTACACTGGTCTTTATTTTTGTCATTAAACAAGACTTCTTTACACTTTACTTCCTTATTTGTTTGTCTAGCAAAATGTTAGTTTTTTATTCAGTTTTTAGAATTACGTTAAAAACATAAACAAATTAATAACAAACGGACGAACAGTTGAAGCGAAATTTGAATAGAAAAAAACAAACTGTTAACACAAAAGACAAAAACTTAACAAATTCCAACCGCTCGCCACGAGTACCAATTGGCAACTGAAAAAAAATCGCCTCAAAAAGAAAAAACAGTATAATACCACAACAACAACAACCACTACAATAAAGAGCCCTAATGCAAAAGCAACGAAAAAACAAACAAACCATAACAAAAACAACAGGGTATTTAACTGGGGAAGCGAGTGCATTCGAAAAGCAAAAACAAATTGTGAAGAAACGAAACACTTTTTTCCAATAAAAACTGCAAATAGAAAACAAAATCATATGTAACAGAAAGAGAGAAAGACTGAGAAAAAGAGATACATTTTTTTACACATATTTTGAATTTGTTAAAAGAAACGCTGAGATGGGGCTACTCAAGCAATAGATAAATATCATCAAGACGAATTCATAGCAAGTAAATTGATGGGGTTTTTGTGTTTCAGTTACGTTTCGTTGCCAAAATTTAAAGATATTGTGCAGAGATTTAACAACAACAAAATTTACACACATTTATGTAGGGCTTTTGATGTGTTGTGTTGTTGCAGTGACTACTTTACCTATTAGGAATTTGCTTTGATTGCCGTTCGAACTGTTTTCAGTAAGCGAAACTTTTGTTTTGTGTTCGAGTTTTTTTTTATAAGCCAAACATTCAGGAGAAACGCAAATCGCTTATCATTTGAAAACGCCAAATAGATGGTCTGACAAACGTATAACGCAAGAAGTAAGGTTTTGCGATTTGAAATTGCCAAATAAGTGTTCTGGAAAGCGCATATTGCTTAAAATTAGCGACTTCAACTTGCATGTGTATATTGAAATGAACTGATTGAATTTGCTAAAACTGAACTTGCAAAAGGAAATAGCATTATTCACAACTAAAATTTGTTGGCAGAATTTACGAACAGTTGTCAAAATTTTGCTTGAAAAAAGAAGGAAATCTATATGTTTTTGACAAATTTACGCAAAGGAAACGAAAAACAGCTGTGCTTGTACCACTACCGTATTAAAGCTGCCTTGGTATTTTTCATATTATACTTTTGTTCTAAAAAGGGCAATTTTTTTAATATTTGAAATGCTAATAAGTGTCTTTCATTGCAATATTTCTTTTTACATTTTTGCAAAAGAATGCGCGTGATTTTTCTTTTATAATAATTTATATGCTAATAACTATATGGAATGCTCGTACATCATTTACAAAATATTAGTTGCAGTTTTGCTTCGTAGCGCGCATTTTTAATTTCAAATTTTCGAAGCTGGGGGAAAGAATAAACTAGTAAGAACACGCTCGATGGCATGATAATGATGATTTTGAGGCATGCTATGGTTGGTGACTTAGTCGAATGCCATGGGGAAAATCCTAAAGTTATCCTTATATCACATTATTTTATTTGCCCTACTTTATACCTACATTCCGCTGATATTATATTTCATAAATATGTTATTCTGTATGTTTAAGCACATATCACTTATTTATTCAGGCTAAAAGAAGTTACCGTTAGTGTCCATATCACTTATTCAGCTAGACGTAAGAAAGTTTTAGATCATCGTTCATCTTTGACGGCGAATAACTAAAATATCCAGCGCTCTTGCCAGCCCCAAATCCACTAATTTTTAAACTATCGCATTTTGATAAAAGAATATATCAGTAACTTCTTCAAGCGATTAGAAACAGATTACTTAATTAAAAGTAACAAAATTTTTAGGCTGAATATTCCACAAATTTTGATTTCCATCTCTGTGAAAAAGAAAAAGTACTGCTACTTTAATAAAAAAAACACATATTTATATGATTACTTTCTCTTACGTCCTCTCTGTATACTACTTCATTTTTATACTCTTTGAAGAAAAGCGCCCATTTTTTTTTATTGCATAATTGCAAACGCATTTATTATGTCACGCGAATTTCTCTAGCAAAACAAGTTAACAGTGATAAATACAACGAAATATGATTTAGTTGGGGCAGGTATGTATGCATGTACATGGGTTCAGAGGAATGAGGATGAGTGCTGATGATTATTTGCTGATGATGTTTATGTTGTTGTTGCATATTCTACGTTTTGAGGATTAAGAAAAGAGATTTGGCTTTGGAAATTTAAGAGAGTTTTATTAAAAGCAACAAGTGTCTGATAGAATACTCTCTCTATGGGAGGGCAGGTTTTACAGACTATTTTTATGTAATTAGAAAATTTTAATGCAATTAAAATGCCACACACGCTTAGGAAGACTGCAACGATGGTCGCCAATGATGGTATGTGGAGGCTGAGATGGGTTTTTGTGCAAAATTATTTAATAAAATTTCGCCTTGAGACTAAAACAGTAAAATCAAAAATTCGCAAAGGTAATCAACAACAATAAGAATGTTTACTGACACTCCTCGCTAATACACTTATTATTCAAATGCTTAATGTTGCCCAACTTTTTCTCAATTTTCTTTCGAACGACAATTTTTGTGCTTTGTGTAGCTTTTATTTCTTAAAATTTAGATTGTATATGTACAGATACCAGTGTTGCCAGAATAAAGATTTTGTCCTAAATTTTAAGATTTTTAGAGCAAAATAAGATTTATAAATTTAATAATATAAATAAGAGTTATAAATTTCCGCTTGTTTTGATTTATTGTTTTTAGTGTTATATATTCATAGTACTATAACATTTCGAAGAATTTACTAAATTCAAACATAAAATATTAGAAAACAGAATTTTTGTCAAAAGTGTTACCAGATCTCAAAACACTTTAAGTTTATTTTTTTAATATGTATGTATTAATGATAAATAGTCGAACCTATTTTAATATTTCTAATATTATATGATGGTATCATGCGTCTGGTTAGAGTTCAATCCTCCTAGTTGTCCTCCAGCTTTAGTGTATTCAATTATTGTTATAATGAAAAATAATAAAACTATTTATTGGCTAAAGCCAGGAATGAACTTGAGCCAGACGAATGATTCCATCATATAATATTATATATATTTTTTTATTTCTATAACTTTTTCGTTTATTTATAAAAATAAACGGTTTCAATGTAAAAGTTTGATGAAAATAATAGGGTTTTATTTTGGTTCAAAAAAATTTAGCATCAGGGTGAGTACAATAGAAAAATATAAAATATCTGCTGGCCAAACGTTGTTGTTTGCTTAAATACCCAATGCAAAATATTTTAATTAATAAACTTTTAGCTTAAACTTAATTAAAATTAAACTTAATCGTAAGTTAAATATTCACTTTGATATAAAAAACCCCTCGTAGAAGAAGTGATTTATGTAAACAAATTTAAAGGCACCCCCAAATGAAATTGTATACTCTTTAAACATTCCCTTAGGCTTTGTTAACACTATAATAACCATAATAATGATGGTGTCACACAACTTACTTAAGAAAATTGTTTTGAATTTCACATAAAACAATTTATTAGCAATACAACAGCTTTATAATTTGCTACATGAATGAAAAATAAAAGCAAACAACTTACATACGAGTAGTAGATACTACTGCCAACAATTCTTGTGTGATAAAGCACTTAACGTCTAGAGGACATACCTGTAAAGAAATGACGAAAAAAGAAAATGAAAAAGTGAAGAAAAATGTTTAAGTTACAACATCATTAGCAGGAGATTTTTTTCTCTTCTGCTGGTATTAAAAAATGTCAAAATATATATAAAAAAAAAATATGACATTAATAAACTTTTTTGACCGCCCTTTCCAGCAGATTTGAAGACAACCTCTACTTCAAATAACTAGTAGATGGTTGTGATAATAAATGACATTTTGAATATGAAAAAAGAGAAAAAATACAAGAAAATTGTTTACATAATGTCAACAAATTTACACTTTATTTTAAATTAGAAAGAAGAAAAAAAGTTTTGTAAAAAAATTTGTAGCAGAGGTTGTTATGATTGCCCAGAAACACTCAGAGAAAATGGTAGGGACTTTTCTTCAAAACAAAAAAAAAGTTTAAGTTAAAGAAATCTCGTTTTGGTTTTAGTTTAATTGAAACTGATTTCAAAAACTTTAGAAGGTAAATATATTAAAAGCACGACAGAAATGTTAGGTATATCCAGTGGAATCTACCACACTCGACTACGGAGTTAGATAGCATTGAACTTGTACACAGAAATAGTTCGTACTGAATCTAAATATTTTTTTACTTGCTTTTAGTGCGATTTGTACTCAAAAATTTAAGTACGAATAGCACTCAAGTGCATTAGAGTGGTTCATCTTCCATATGAAAGATATTTAAAGATAATGTAAAAACAATTCCAAAATTAGTTTTTAAAGTTTTGCCACGCCTACAAATACCGCCCTTTTACTAGTTTGTTCACCGTGTTGCCATATCTAGACCGATCATAACATTTTATAAAGCAGTGTTCGCGGCTCTGTAAGGGCTATATTTCTGTCTACAATAGTTTTTCACTACCACGGCAAATTCTAGTCACGACTTCTAAAAATTCGGTTCAAACATATATAGTATTGGAGTTGGTACAAAAAGATTTCGTAAAAATCATGAGTAGAATTTGACGTGGTAACAAAAAACTGTTAAGAACAGAAGTGTAGCCCTTATAGAGCCGCAAACATCGGTGTAAAAAATGTTACAATCAGACTAAAAATAGCGACACAGTGCAGGAAATACTAAAAGCACTGTATTTGTAGGCGTGGCAAAGATATAAACAACATATTTTTGGAATTACTTTTACATTAACTTCAATCCTAGAGGGTGACTGACACAAATTTGTTTTTCAAACCCCACTAAAGTGCACTTAAAATAAGCCGAAAGCGGGGTTGTTCCAGAAAACCAATCCTACAATGTCTTAAAATAAGTATAAAATTCCCGAATCCAGTACAGAGTTCTTCAGCCAAGCAAAAAAAATGACTAAAGAATCAAAAATAATAGATTACGCTTTGCACAGTACCGTTATGTTGCTTACATTAGTGAGCTGTAGAGTGTGACGTAGACAGTGATTTTTGTGTACTATTGTAATAGCAAAAGGGAATGAAGAAACAACAAATTATAGCAAATGAGAATGAAGAAACAATAAATTGTAATCCCTTGTGACGTGATATGCAGTAGAAAGTTGTTTTATCAACTTTTCCGCTTCATCTTAGTTATTTGCTTCACACATGTGACTGAATTGCTGAGAGATAGTAATAAAAGGCTCTCTCAGAAAAAAAGTTGTTTTTGTTTTGCTTGTAAAATATTATCTGAGCATTTTTCTTTTAGAATTCTCATTAAGTTATTTAAAATAATGTAGTCAAATAAATAAAAATATTTTTTAAAGTTTTCCAAGTCCTGATTACGATAACTTCTATGAAATGTCGACATATATACGGTTAAAAAGCACATTTGGCATAAATATTAGCAGCTAATAGAGTAAATAATAATAGACTGGCATGCGGGATTGCATCAACTCTAAAATTCTTGAATCAATCGCATTTTCCATGAACATTTAATAATCGTATTTTATGTTTTTCTAGAGTGTAATAAGAAAAACATTTTTCATCTTTTTAACAAGAAAATTGTAACGTTTTGTTTTTTTTTCTTTTCTTATTTTAATAATAAAATTTTGTTTATTTTAGTCAGGAAAATTTATAATAACAAAAGTGAAAGAGCAAGTAAATTGTAGTAATCAAAAAGGTGTACATTTATGCAAACCGGAAGCAAACGAAAGAATGTTGCCAGTAGAAAAAGTTCTGGTTTATGTTACTCCTTTGATATAAAGAGAGAAATTCAATTTAAGATTTTTACGATACACAAGCAGTTTTAGTAGTAAAAAACGAGCACTACGTCTCGTGGATTAAAAAGGATACTTTAAAGGTAAGTTAAAGGCAAACTGCAGTAAGTAGAATTTTTTATTCAAGGCTCTAAAATTATTCGGCATCAGGAGTAGGCTCTGGGGGAAGCAAACTTTTGCTGTCGCTCAGATAACCTTATGTCTGTTTAATATAGCAGATGAAGATATGTAGCCAACGGAGCTGCGTTAAATATTCGTCAGCTTTCCCTTAAAGGCCCAGATATTGACATCAATGATATGATTCGGGTACTTGAATATCATATCGCAATATAATATGATATTCAATGTTTGTGTCATCTGGTTCATTGAAAATATTTCATCATCATGTATGTTCATGATGAAAAAAAGAAAGAAGCGAAAGCAATTTTTTCGTTCGCGAAAAAGACGGTATCCTCTCGGCTTTTACACGAGAAAAAGCCGGTATTCTCTCCGCTTTTACTCGCGACTATTATTGAGAGCTGTGGGATCGAAAAAATGTGTGACACTTAGGATTTGACTAGTGAAGGGGGTTAATCTCACCCGGAAGTGACATTTCTAACAGGTGATCCACCTTAAAAATTATCTCAATTTTGTGCCTCTTAAGTGTAAGGCGTAGAGCAAAAGTAAATGTTTCATTAAATATTGAGTCGGCTCGTCTCTTAGTAGAGGTAATTACGACATCACATTAATGCTTGACGTCTAGGTTTGAGTATCATAGGAGTTATTTGGATGAAGATATAAAAGATTTTCGCTGTGAGTGTTCAGTGCAAGTTTATACACTTGGAAAATTTCTACATTGCAGAGTTGGTCTCTAGATATACATAATTGACAATGCTTCTAAATTTTAGAAGAAGTGTGGTTGGAACTGTGTGACTTTTTGGTTTCAGTCCTACAATAAATTGTGGAGCGGTAAAAGTTCTCTTTGAGCAATTTCTTTTTTATGTTCCTCCTATGTATTTATTACCTTACGGTGTGCGCGGTGTTGAACTAGTTTTTGTTATTCTGAGCAGTGTCGAAGGTATATACACTGGGCACTGATCAGTTTCAACTAATTTAATTTCAACACTTTAAATGCTGTGATAATGTTTGTTTTGGTCGGTCCGTGTGTTAAGTTCACAAACATTACTGCCCCTTTCCACCTTCTCATAATCTATTTTCCTAGTTCCAGTACAATGCACTGCATATGTAGGGGTTATCCCCTGAGTACTGGTCCAAGGTAAAAAAAAAATAAAATTTCAAGGCTTGACCTGAGAACCGAGCACGTTTTTCTATAAAACTTTAATGGTTTAAGGGCATGTGGCAGGGACGTCTTCTTGAATTTGGAATCTGCTTTTGTGAAATATAGAAAGGTAGCACTTCTTGATTTGTTGATGCAAATCAAGCTCTAGGAAGTCCCAGCATGACTTAGATTGGCTTGAGATTTCCTAGATTCCTCATCTAGGTTTAATTGGCAGAACGGAGATAGGCACGTCCCAAGGTAATTCTGTTTTGCAGATCATCCCGTTGCTGATCGTGTTTAGGTACCCGCATCTTGGCTAAAGCGTTGTGGCAGTGGTTAAGATATAAAGTCGCATAGAGGGGTTGTTAGTATTATTTATGTTAATTATGGTGCATGTCCGCTTATTGTGGACCTAATTGAAGTCCACAAGCTACAGTTATCTTTCAACATATACCTCAAATCTAAGGAAGCCAGAAGTGGCAGAAGGACAGGGGAGTTGGTTAAGGGCTAGGAACCTGCACTACTTATGTTATATTGGACTTCTGAAACTCTCACCTAGGGTTAATTGGGGATTAACACGTCTCAACGCTTCTGTTTTACATACAATCCTGGCGCAGATCGTGGTTAAGGTGCCTGCATCTCGACTGAAAGGTTCTGATTGTGGTTAGATGTAAAATAGCAGGAAGGCGTTATTAGTATACTTTGATAATTGTAGTGCATGTCAGATATTGGGTAACCGAATTGTAGTCCCTAAGGTGCAACTGTGCAACGGACATCTGTAATATAAGGAACCCAGAAGTAGCAGAAAGACGGGAGAGTCGGTTAAAGGCTGATATGCTTTATGAACTACGGGCCACCAAGTTGAGAAACCTAGCCTACCCATGACTGTCTCAAGAAAACATGAGCGATTAGAAGGCCCGAAGTCTCGTATGGCTATGATTATATGACAAGAAGTTCTTACATGTGTGAGCCTTACAAGCAACATATTGGCGTGAGATAGTTCCCGGTGATATTGGTTCATCGTCAGATTAGGTGGTCATGAAGAGCACAAACTTTCTGATATGTAACTTAAATAAAATAATCTGGAAGGCTCTTTTAAAAGACAATTTAGATTTTTTAAAAAAGCCAACAGTATTGTTATATCTTACAAGTGCAAAAATATTGTGGGAGCTATTACAAGAGGTTTACTCTGGAGCGGAAAGGCTTTCTTATAAAACTGTAATGGCTTAATGTGCATGTCTTCTTTTGGAACTTGAAATGCTACTGTAGTAAATATACTAAGGAGAAATATTAGTTGTAAGAAGTTCGGGAGCATACTGTATTTTATATGTTTTTTTTAGAAATTCTAGAATGATGAATGTGTTTGTGAAGATTTTTTGTATTTTTAATATCTCTGATTAATTTGCAGATTTGTGGAAATATATAAATGGATTTGCAAACGATATAATTTGAATTGAATGCGTTGTTCTGCTTTAGTGAAAACATTAGTTAGATAAATTAATTCGTTGTTTCTGTTGACATGTTTCGACATTATTTGTCAAGATTTTTCATTTCCTTTTAACTTAAATATTAAATAAATTTATTTTATAGTATTTTTGTGCCAATTTTTAATTTTTTTTCACTCATTTGCTGGCTGACAATCGGTTGGGGAGAAAAGTTGCAAACATTAAAAGAAAAATGAAACTAATCAACATTTTTCTTTTCTCCTTCTTCTTTTTTTTCTCTTCTTTTTTGTAACCGAAAGTGGCTTTAGAGTTTTTTACCTTTATGCTGGGACTTGTATCATTGTCGTCATCATCCAGACTGGCGGCAGCAAAAACATCTACTTTGCGATAATATTGTTGTTGGGAAGCCGTTGAATGCTGATGAAATTGTTGCTGTTGTTGTTGTTGTTGTTGTTGCTGTTGATTATGATAATGCTGAGTTTTTAATGCTGATGAAGCTTTTGGCAAAATTAAAGTTTCTTCGTTGTTTTGATGTTGCATTTGTTGCTGTTGTTGTTGTTGTTGTTGTGGCTGTTGGTGATGATGATGGGAATGCTGAAACTGATGTGGCAAGCTATTGTGTTGGTGTGCTGGCGTTGTTGTTATGGCATGATGCTGATGTTGCTGTTGTGCTTGTGTGGCAGTTTGCTGCTGGTGATGAAGATGACAATGGTTACTGTTATTTATGTGTTGCTGTTGATGTTGCTTGGCAGCAGCCAAGACAGGTGTATGATTTGAAAATTGTAGACTTTTTAAACGGCCCTCACATTGACAGCAGTTAGTTTTATTATTGATCAGCGTTGAGCTGGCCGCAGCAAAGGCTGATGTTTTACTCAGCGCTTGTCCAGTGGTTTGAAATCTTTTGCTATCACTTAGAATGGGCTGGGGCGGTGGCGATGGTATGTCAGGTGGTGTTATAAAGGTTTTGCCAATGATGAAATCCGTTTCCATATCCTCCATAACACACGAATTCCGTGCATTAGCAGTATTGATATCAAGACGTTTGGCACAATAATTTGATGGCAGTGGCTGTTGTTGGTGGTGATGTTGATGTTGCTGCTGCTGATGGTGGTGATGTAGATGATGTTGTTGTTGCTGCTGTTGTGGTTCATGGTGTTCATGATGTCGTTGAAATTTTATATCATCAATTTTGCCATTCATTGGTAGCGTTGACGTTAAAGGAGTAAATTTATTTGGGTTTTGCCAGGTAGGAATGTTTTGATACTGCTGCTGTTGTTGGTGCTGTTGCTGTTCGGATTGTGTGGTATATTCTGTGTGAAGTTGTGGCTGTTGAGAAAACTGCTGCTGTTGTTGTTGTTGTTTTTGAAAATTTAGTTGTTTGCCTACAACTCCTTTGTGTAGATTACAATGCTGTTGCTGTTCATGTTGTTGCTGCTGCTGATGCTGTTGTTGATTGTTAAAATGCTGATGTGTGGCAGGATAATACTGTTTAGATTTGTACATGTAATTTTCATTTTCATTTTCATTTTCATTTGTTTTTTTTTTTTTTTTTTGTTTTTATTGTGTTGTTAGTTTAAGAGATTTTTGTTTTGCCACATAATCAGGTTTAGTTTCCATCCATTATAAAAGCCGCATTTTTAGGCCATTAGAAAAAAAAATTACAGAGAAAAACAAGAAAGGCAGACACAGAAAAAAATTAAGCATCATTGTCGTTTTTATTTCAACAGAGAAACAAAAGAAAACGTATTATGGTGAAAGCAGCAGAACAAAAAAAAAAAAAAAAAAAAAAATCATACAAAATTGAAAACTCAAATGTGTATTTAATGTGAGTGGAAATACGAGTATATAAAGCAGAACCCTAAAACAACATTTGAGTTAGAAGCAGGATAAATAATAAACGAAGTGTATACAAAAAGTGCCAAAGTTTAACATATCTTTAAGAAAAAGAATTTAAAAAATTGTTTTAAATACTAGTTAACCACCTAATGCAATTTATATCTTCTTCAAGCTCTTTGAGGATCCTTCGGCCTAAAAGAGTTGCAACAACAAACTTACATTTTTCATATTCCAATTTTTATTTCAAGTGTGTTCGACAGACCAGGCATGCAACTGATATCATTTTTGTAAGGAAATATTTGTTTTTTATAGTATGCGCTACCTGCAGACATCTGTTTTGTGTGTTTAGTTTATATTGCACTATTCTCTTATACTGTTTCTCCACAAAGTTATCTCTTAAGCAACTTGTATTTAATAGAAGAGATATATTATATGTCTACTTCACAAAATCTCAGCAGCTCTACTGTTCGCGCTCACACGCAAGTACTGTAAATTAATGCAATTAAAAGCTATTAAATTATTTTACTACTTTTAAAAAATCTAAAATTTTTTGCCGGAAAGTTGTAAAGTAGAATAATAAAAATAAAAAAATTAAAATGAAATAAAATAAAACAATATAAAATAAAATAAAATAAAATAAAATAAAATAAAATAAAATAAAATAAAATAAAATAAAATAAAATAAAATAAAATAAAATAAAATAAAATAAAATAAAATAAAATAAAATAAAACAAAATAAAATAAAATAAAATAAAATAAAATAAAATAAAATAAAATAAAATAAAATAAAATAAAATAAAATAAAATAAAATAAAATAAAATAAAATAAAATAAAATAAAATAAAATAAAATAAAATAAAATAAAATAAAATAAAATAAAATAAAATAAAATAAAATAAAATAAAATAAAATAAAATAAAATAAAATAAAATAAAATAAAATAAAATAAAATAAAATAAAATAAAATAAAATAAAATAAAATAAAATAAAATAAAATAAAATAAAATAAAATAAAATAAAATAAAATAAAATAAAATAAAATAAAATAAAATAAAATAAAATAAAATAAAATAAAATAAAATAAAATAAAATAAAATAAAATAAAATAAAATAAAATAAAATAAAATAAAATAAAATAAAATAAAATAAAAAAAAAAAATAAAATAAAATAAAATAAAATACAATAAAATAAAATACAATAAAATAAAATAAAATAAAATAAAATAAAATAAAATAAAATAAAATAAAATAAAATAAAATAAAATAAAATAAAATAAAATAAAATAAAATAAAATAAAATAAAATAAAATAAAATAAAATAAAATAAAATAAAATAAAATAAAATAAAATAAAATAAAATAAAATAAAATAAAATAAAATAAAATAAAATAAAATAAAATAAAATAAAATAAAATAAAATAAAATAAAATAAAATAAAATAAAATAAAATAAAATAAAATAAAATAAAATAAAATAAAATAAAATAAAATAAAATAAAATAAAATAAAATAAAATAAAATAAAATAAAATAAAATAAAATAAAATAAAATAAAATAAAATAAAATAAAATAAAATAAAATAAAATAAAATAAAATAAAATAAAATAAAATAAAATAAAATAAAATAAAATAAAATAAAATAAAATAAAATAAAATAAAATAAAATAAAATAATGATTTCGTGGCAATAAAAAATACCTAGTGCAATTTGTAACTCGATAAAAAGTAAATAAATCTCTTCTTAAACAGGGGTCCTTCAAAAATATATAAATCTTTAGTGGTCTTTCGAACCAAATAAGGAGAAGCAAGATTAATTATTGGTTTCTGCATATTAGTACATCCCCAGGTCTTCTTTTCTTTAGTTTTTTAAGAAGGATTTTTTACAATACCAATTTGCTGGGATCACAAATTTTTGTTTGGAGAAGATAAGAAAAATAATCAAACACTTTTTAGCTGGGGAACAACTAGCTATTTCGTAGTCGCTACACTACTCAGAAGCACCCATTTTCGGATTTGAAGTTGGGTCATGATGCATCATGAACGGCCGTCTTAACCATTCAGCCACCAAGCCATTGAATTATTCTCTATCTATATTCATCTTATATTGAATCACGTATGCATTTTGTTAATTGCCCGTATGGTTTGTACAGCGTTTGCTATCTCTGAACAAGTGATATATATTTTTTAGTTATTAACGTACATACAGATGTATTCTAATAATTTTCCGTACCCAGAGATGTAATTGTAAATATTAATTTACTGATTTTTCGTTGAATTTTCACAGTCTAGCAGTTCTTGGTATGACAAGAAAAATAATATACGAATTTTGTTTTCTTTAAAAATGGTCCTTCGACTGTTTATCAACGGTGTGAAATTAGATCTCAAATTCATATTTGGGGAAATTAACTTTGGTTTCTTTTATACTCCAAAAGAAACTGAATATTCTTAATAGTAGAGATGTAAAAGGAGTCCATAAAATATATTAGGAACAGTGTGACAAGTATTATTGCTAAATATTTGAGTCGCTTTTTTCTTCAACAACCATCCGAAAATTGGCGATTTCACTTCATAAAGCGGTTTTTTCAAGTGATAAAGTCGCTACAATGTAGTAAATTATAAACTAAGTCTAGTGACAGAAAGAACTGATGGCCTATAAAAATTCCATAAGATTTTTTGAACTCACATATTTAATCTCAATACAACTTAAATTGTAATTTATTCAAACCTACATAATTATTATTTAACTCCTCTATTAAATTATTACAATAATTTCGTAAAAGGAAAAAATAATTTTTTCAACATAATGAAAACTTTATTTATTTTCATTTATTTAAATGAAATAAAATAACACATGTAACCACATCTTGTTCGACTTCATTTTCTCCATATTTATCAGCTAAGGATTTTATTGTTCGAAGACAGAAAGCAAAACGAACAATTTCGCAAATAAAATAATTTTTCTTGAAAAATTTTTATGTTGTTTTTGTTTTTTTTTCTTATTACATTTTATCGCATACAAAGTGGATTTGCTCGTATTTGTAGATGTGTAGTGTAGGAATATGGAAATCAGTGTCGTTGTATGTCTTAGCTTATGAGAATATTTTTCTCATATTATTATTTAAATTTGTTTTTTGTTCTTGGTCTTTTGCCAAGTAGGGTAAAGATTTCTACTTATTTCATTTTATTTTTCTTCGACATACTACACGAGGTACACACAAGCGCATCAATAAGTAAAATAAATATGCCCAAATTCACAAACACAGATTTAATAATGACACGTACACAGACATCTACATACGGTAAGTATGCATATGTGTGTGTCAATATCCTTTTGCCTTTATGCAGGCAGGCAACCAAAATAACGAACTAGTGATTTTAAATGTCTTATAAAAGAACGTGTGTGTGCAGTACTTTGTGTATGTGAGTATGTGTGTGTGTATGTGTGTGAAATCTAGTTATAAAGAGACAAAAATACACAAAAGTTTAAATCATGATTACATTCGTCATACTTCTCATCTTTTTTTATGTTTACATAAGAGGCATACTTGCACAAAGACTTTGCTTGTTTCAGACAAGAGTGTAAGTTCCTCAGGAACAACGTAATCTTATTTGTGCATGTGTCGGTTGTTTATAATAGAACATGATTTTTGTCTCTTTTTTTACGAAATGATCTTGTTATTGTTCTTTTGGTTGAATTCAAATGTTAATTTATAGCAAATT